>CM024521.1:55944344-56623132 GCA_014182375.1 Eucalyptus virginea
AATGGAAAAGAACATTCAAAGCCCAAGATTAATCCTTGGAAGCAACAGACTTTGATCCCACCACATGAAGTACGACCAACATATCATATAAATTCAAGCATTCCATAGTTTCCTATCAACAATGGCAGCTTCTAATGATTCCAGTTCTTCCACGACTTTAGACATGGGAGGCCGCAGCCTAGGTCTTTGTTGGAGGCATATATAAGCTAGCTGTGCTATCTGGGGTGCAGAGTCTGCATAATTTTCGCCCTCCAATCTAGAGTCCATTATAGTCCTCAGTTTTCTTTCATTGTGTAAGTGCGGCCTGACCCACTCCACTAAATCATCCTTGCCTGCTGGACGGCTCAAATCAAGTGCCCTCAAACCTGTTAGCATCTCAAGCAACACGACGCCGAAACTATAAACATTACTCTCTACAGTGAGATGCCCTGTAAAATCCAAGAGTCTTATGTGATGTTGCAGCAAAGCATCAGAAAATAACCTCCCATATTATTGTCAAAATTCAAGACCGACCATCAGTCAGCACTAAGTCACCCAAAAGCACTTTACTACGGAAAAATTACCAGTTGTTCTGTATTCAGGGGCAGCATAGCCATAGGTATCCATAAACTGTGTTGAAACATGTGACTTGTTTGGAGGACTAGACCTCACCAATCCAAAGTCCGAGACTTTGGCCATGTAAAACTGCAGAAGAACCAGACAGTGGATTAGACTTGGTTTCCAGCTCAATTGCAAACTTTAGTAAATCTAGCAAAAAACAAAATGGAGATATCTAGAAGCAATTGGGGACTGGTTAAGGGTCTTGTCTCGGGTTCGGAACTTAACATCAAATCTAAGAAAAATAGATTTGCAATCAATCATAACCCGTCCATCAGTTGAGCAGAGGGAACCATAGGATCTCCTCTCGCTATTATGACTCTTTTCTCTTGGTAAGAGGACAAAATTTCAAGTCTTCAAAGTGAGATACTGGGCATGTCATCGTCATCATTATCCTTCTCCCAAGAATTTGACTAGAATAATAATAAAGTTCGTATGAATTTTGTGATAAAGACCATAATCATTATAAGGAGGATAAAATAACAACCCCATCTAGCAAAATATTTGTAGTTTTGAAATTCCTGTGTATCATGTTACAGGAATTGTGCAAGAAGGCCAGGCCTCTGGCAGCCCCGACCATAATCTTGAGGCGTACGTCCCATGGAAGGCTTGCAGTGGAACCATCTGTACCAGAGTAATGGACAGTGTAAAACACAAGTAATGCTTCAATGCAAGTACATGTTCAAACTAGCCTGAATTTTGAAATTAGCACATGTATCGACTATGACTATCAACTGACCAAGTAGATATGCTAAACATTTGGCATCCTTGAGGAGACTTTTCCGAAATTTACAGAGTGATTAGACCACTTACTTCTGAATAGCTGGTTTTCCAAACTGCCCATTGGCATGAACTCATAAACAAGAGCTAAATTTTCATTGTCGCGACAAAATCCCAGGAGCATGGCAAGGTTAGGGTGAGATATCTTTCCAATAAAGACTATCTCCCTCTGCACGAAAATAAGCAAAAGAGTCTCACACATGGTCAGTAGTAAAAGATATGAAAGAAACGGAAGCCCCCACACTAAACAAGGTAGATGCTTTTCTCCTTAAGCTTCTAATGGTCAAAAAAATGAAACAATCACAATGGAAAAGTTGATATCGAAACAAAAGGTATAGAATGGGAACCGAGACCTAATTTCCAAGGAAATGTTCAGTTTAACTAGTAGTTTGATTGAAGACTCGTGGTCATTGTGCATCCTGAATATAAAATACATATCAATATTGGTAAAATGTCTTCAAGTCGTACTGGCTCAGTAGAAAATATCTAGCTCGCCATGAACCAGTAGTAGCTATGCAAAATCTCTGGAATTTGTGACTGAAACCGGTTATAATTCGTGATCAAACTGGTGACTTTATCTTTCAGTCGTGTATCCAACCTATATGGTTTGATAAGCGTTGCAATTTGTTTCAGTTCTTGAATATAGAAGGAGAATGCGCTCGAAGGAAGAAGAAAATAAGTTCACTATGAAAAGCACCACATTGCATTGGTCAAAGAAGGTTAGAAAGACAAGTTGCCTAAGGGCTATGATCACATTGAAAAGGTTGATCATTACATGGATGGAAGACTGAACTTATATTTGCGCAATTTTTTCATTCCTTGCAATCGAAATACACTAAGTAGGCTCTTCCAGTAGTTAGCATCATACAAGCCAAAGGCCACATACACTCCATGACATGGGTTTACTTAGTCAATTACAAAATAAAAGAAATGCAAAAAGAAGGTTCATCACCGTTAACTAAATGAAGCCCTAAAATCTATTTTGCTGAGGACCTTAGTGACCAAATAATCTCAAGAACAAAATCGCTTCTCAGATTCTCCTTTTACTTCATTTAAATTCAACTAATGCACATTGTGTGCACTAAAGTGGGGGGTTAATAACTGAAAACTTCACGAGGATCGTGAACATACATTTAGGTAATATCACCAATAATAGTGTTGTCTACTGCCTACTGCCATAAATGCACCCCAACAAAGCCGATGAGGCCATCAATGAACTCTCAGAAATATCTGATCTCTCTATAACCAAAATCAGACGCAATTCCACAAGGGCCCTTTCAGAAACAAAATTAAAAGGCCAGGCCACCACTTATAGAAATCCTGGGATAATCAACTTCAAAGACATTTGGATTTGCGTTTACATAGCCATCATAATTGAGGTTGTCTAGTATTGCTCCTGTTATTTTCACAATGAGGGTGTTTATTGACAAAGTTGAGTTGGACATGACAAGCCCCCATCAGTACCATCATGCATTTGGGTTGCTTCGGTTTTGTAGTTGACAAAGCAAAGTATTTGTACTCCGAGAAAGGAATTGAAGACAAATTAGTTCTTACCATCCACTCTCTATGCCCTTGAGCAGCATCCGGGTTTAATATTTTCACAGCTATTATAGTCCCTGCACTTCCATACGGTTGCTTCCCAGGAAGCATACCTTTATAGACACAACCAAATCCTCCCTTTCCAAGCAGTGCATCGGCTGGAAAAATTTTGGTCGCCGCTATCAACTCTGCGAAACTGAAGATGGTCAAGCTGGCGTCTGCAGCAATCTTTCCATCTCCGAAGGCCTTTTTGTCGTGGGCAGCCAGCAAGGCATGGCTATTGCTGGCTGCAGAAGATGATATAATGCGGACAGGCAGCCAGTCACGGATACTGCTGGCTGCAGAAGATGATAGAGTAGTGCGGGTATACAGCCGGTCATGGCTATTGCTGGCTGCAGAAAATGTTATAGTAGTGCGGCCAGACAGCCGGTCACGGCGATAGCTGGCTGCAGAAGATGATAGAGTAGGGAGGATAGGCCGCCGGTCATGGCTATTGCTTGCTGCAGAAGATGATGAAGTGGCGATATCCCACTTCGCTCCTGTAGTTTCAAAAAATAAAAACAACAAACAGAGAAAATTGCTTCGGACGATAACAAGAAGAACATTAAAGACTCCAATCTGAAGCACAAACATCCATTTTATAGAGACTACATAGATGTAAAGATAAAGATCACTCTAGGAAAAAATTTAAAGAGTACCTGACTTGGGATTACCAGTAGCGCTAGGAGTAGGGAAGTCAGGAGTACCAAAACACACCCCCATCTCTCTTCGTCTCTCTCAACAAGAACTACTGTCTTTCCCTTACCTTGCCTCTACCAAATCTTATTTCCTCAGGAGAAGAGGACGTTCACTTGATTACGTATAGACAAGTGAAACCACCTAAAAGGGCCCTCAATGCTGACGTTTTCTGGCCGCCCTAACACCGTCGGTAGAGAGTCAACGTGGCCTCCCCCATCACTTTCCACACTAGTTGATTTTCTTACGCGCAAAGCAGATCCCACAAATTTCCAATGCATTTCATATATTGACCCCGGTGGACTTTCACAGCAATATTTGACTTTTCAAAGGTGGTGGGACCTACACACAAAAAAAGATAAAAAAATAAAAGGGGGAGAAGGAAAGCAGAAAGAGGGCGCCACCCGGATTTAAACAGGGCACGGTCGGTTTTAGAACAAACCAACTTCCATTCAATATAATGCAGAAATCCATGAAGTCGATCGAGAAGAAGCTTCCTCTTCTTTTCAGCAAGTCGTCTGCCCAGCTAACGTCGGAATAAAAGGTCGATCCTTTTTCATCAGAGCCAATCAATTTGGAAAGATGATGTGCAATTCCATTTGGTGGAGATGTCAATGTCTATGGATTCTCCTATGGAAGGGTTTTGCGCCGCATTTTGTGTTCAGTCTGTTCTCTGAGGCATCTTGCTTTGCAATAGAAAAATCGAGTAATGAGTTTTTCTTGGAAGTAGTTTGCCGTCAGCTTAGCTGGCAATAGTCCTATAAAACCAAGGGGGAAATTGATTCCATTATCTGCTTTCGTGCGGTTAAGTCAGGTTTTTGCTTTCTTGCAGTGTATCCTTCCATTCACAAACATTCCCAAAGCAGCAGCACAAAACGAAAAGGTATTATTAGGACCAAAAGAAATTATTTCATTTCCAAGACACAATCTGTAACATCCCGGGTCCCACTTGTGTGATATTGTCCGCTTTGGACACTGAGTCCTCACAGTTTTAAAACGCGTCGCACAAGTTTAAGGGAAACCCAAGTCTTATAAAGGCTTCCAGGAACCCCTCCCTAAGCGATGTGGGACAAGAGGGAGAGGAATCCCTTCCCCTTCCCTTGCGCACGTCCGAGGACCGGAGGCGCGGACGCACCGCCATCCCTCCTCCCCGCGCACCGCCGCTCGGGTCGTCACACAATCAATTTCCTTTCCCAATTTTCTAGACGGCAAGAGATTAAGGGTAGACCAGCTCTGATCTTAGATTCCTGCAAAACATTCGAACAGCTTGGCGGGCAGCTTTCTTAACCGCCTACATGAAGGCGATGGGCTTTTCTCTGAACGGCCTACAAATCTAACTGTCTTAGCACCTTCGAAATGTACGTCCTTAGTAGGGGTGATCGGGTCCAGGGTGGGTAGGGTCTAGACCTGGATCCAGTTCCCGACCATGTTATAACCGGTTCTCTTTTTTTGGACCCTGTTCCCTACCCTGTTTGCATTGGACCTTGTTCCCGGCCCACCCTGTTTTTCCGGTCTGGGAACAGGGTTAACCCTGTTTATATTGGAACCTGTTTTGCAAAAATTTTCTATCATCTCCAACTTTTTTTCCCTGGAGAAGAACTCCAACACGTAACTCACTGCCAAGAACACCACTAACTGCTTCCATAACTGCCCTCTGCACACAGACAAAAGAATTTAAAGAACAGAGAATTGACAGGAAATTTGTAGAGAAATCCCCAAACAAGGAGCCAAATCCAAGCCATCAAGAGAAAAGTTAGTCTGTGGTTCAAAAGACTAAGAAGAAGTAAAATGACAAACCACTCATCCTACACACCTTTCTTCATACTGTGAACAAAATAGGGGAAATGCACACAGAGAGTCAGAGTGGAGACCCTAAACACACTCGCAAAATAGCCCCTGCAATGGCCAAGCAATATATTGTGGTATAATCTGAGGAAAATGATGGCCAATATACCTTCAATGAGCCAATAGTAGCTGTTTCTGGAATTTCAATAAATAGCTCCGGCACGGTGAAAGACTCAATCCGAAGCTTCACTGAATATAAAAGAAGAGCGTTGATAAGCAAAATGAATTACCCTACAAAACCACAAGTAGTACACGACGTCTTTCCAAAAGCTCCATTACCATGGGAATCTGTAGATTGGTACGACAAATGTTGACCTGATGCTGGAAGGGATGGTCGTTTGGCTGCAAGAGGACCAAATTTGCAGAAAAAAGACTTAGACAGGATTCTATGTCAAAAAGGCAAAAGAAAAACAAACTAGAAAGGAACTATTGCATTTTTTCTGAAACTAACCAGAAACATCTCCATCAGTATGCTTCTCAGGTGGATAGACAGTGGCGTTGCTACTAATTTCCTTGTCAGAATACGACTCAAAGTCAATATCAAAAAACTCATATCGGCAATATTACTCTCCCCGACAAAAACTCATAACAATGTCACTGCTTAGGGTAGTCGTCAAGAAGTGAAAAGACGAATTAATAAACCCGTTCCAGCCATTATGATCTAATTCCCACAATTAATGCACAATTTAACAAAATTTAAAAACATTTATCCGTGACAAGAGTTCAAAGTCCAGAAGTTCGCAGATCCAGCCAAGCTTGACACTCGGAAAAAAATACATTAATTTGGGAAAACTCTAAGGGATATGCAAACTGCAGAAAAGAGAGGAAAAGATTGGGTTTTGACGACTCGCGTAAGGTAACATCAAAGAAAAATACCGATGGACGGTCAGAAAATGTCAAGACTTGAAATTCAAGAACGGAAAAGCGGAATTACGAGTAATTCCCAATTTGGAGAAAGGTACGAGGAGAGGGGAAAAGAAAACCGCTTAAACCATCACAAAACCCTCATGCAGAGCAAGGAATCGCCAACATTGGTTCTCCGGCGGATCCGAGAGCCGCTCAAATCTTTGAACAAGGTGGAAACAGGGAGATCCACAACACTCATCGAACGCCGTCACGTTTGTGTCCGAGGCCGACGGCGTCGGGGTGGCTAGGATGGCCGGGACCAGGTGGGCGAGCGGAGGTAGCGTCGGCAGCGCAGCGCTCGGATGGATCGGCGGAGGTGAGAGGCTAAGAGCGACGAGCGGCGTGAGAGTAAAGAAGAAAGAAACGACTAGGGTTTTAGTCTTTTGGAATTTTGGGGCCCAAAAACCGGTTCTCAAACCGGTTCCCGAACCGGTCCGGTCGATCCGGTTCCTAGGTGGGTATTCCCTCGGAACTGGTTCTCGGACCGGTTCAAACAGGATCTTAACTTTGGGAACCGGTTCCCGGACCGGTTTCAACCGGAACCGGTTCCCGACCCTGTTTTCCGGGTGGGCCGAACCGGGAACCGGGTTGACCCGGTCTGGTTGCACACCCCTAGTCCTTAGTAAATCTTTCATCGCAACACCTAAAACTTCCAAAGCTTTAGACCTAGACAGCTTCCACATAAACAAACCACTTCCAGGCACGCTGCTAGACCGATAGAAAGCAAGTTTCAAGCCACAATTTTCTTAAAGCCTACATGATTCCCTGCAATTAGCCAGGGACCCTTAAGAAACTACCATCATTGGCCATTAATTCCAAAATGCACTCTCAGAAGCTCGAAAACTGCCAGGCAAATATGGTGTGATTAAGCTGAGCTTTTTCTTTCATCATGCCATAGAAAGCTGTCTTGATCAACATTGCCTGAACCGCCTGTTTTAAATTGAATAGAGCTGAGCCTAGAAATCATCATCAGCCATGCACCGGTGTGGTCAAAAAGAAATTGCAGGAGAATCCGACTGCTAAATTCATGAACTCAAAATTGAACACGCTAGGGGAGTACGATGTCATGCACATACCTACTAAGTTGTTAGACGACCAATAAGCCTGATGGAAAAGCAAGGTAATCATTCAAAACTATCCTTAACAAAGTATGGAATGTGCCTATCGAGCTTAGCTGACATCCCTCTCAGATACACAACAGCATTAATTGGACAACCCCGCTTAATACCCATAGTTGGCCCCATAGACCGAGCCATAAGCTCCACCATGTGCAGTGTGTCCTGGGTTCGATGCTGGAGATGCATAAACAGAACCGTGAGCTCCATAAGAATTATAACCTTGGTCCATGTGCCCAGCCGCTGGTGCCTGTGATTGTGTGGCTGCTGCTGCCTCCGCCATAAAATTCTGCAAAATGGATTTTTTTTGGCGTTAAAAGTGCAGAAACCTACATCAAATGGCATAAGGAAATGCAGCAACATCGTCCATCTCTCCTCAGTTGAACCACCATAATAACTGTCTACCAAAAGATAGAATGTACGAGGCAGTAGAGGCACTTTATATATGGGCGTGCCATTACACCAACTTAACAACTTGAAACTAGAGCCAAATGGTAGCCGAGCCATTAACACCTGGAACATTTGAAAAGATATGGGAGGCCCTTTACCTGTATTAATTGCTGTGCAGTCTGAACTTGCGAAGCAGTTCCGCTAATCTCAACCGTCATTTCTCCAGGAACACCCCTAGTTTCTTGAATGGTAACAGTAGCTCCGCTGGTTCGTCGAATGTAGCTTATACTGGAACCAGCTGACCCAATGACAGCATCAGCATAAGAAAGCGGAATTTGCATTTGCTGTGTGATCTGCAAAATTAAAACGGCAGCAATGTTAGCAAAGCATCAAACGACCAAAGTTCAGCAAGCAAGATTGAAAGAGAGCCAGCCAAAGATTCTAAAAGAAATTTAAATTAAACAATTGCTAGAATCATGACAAGATGAAGAACAGACGAAACACAGGAATCACCTGCTTGATCATGGATGGTGCCGATTGGGCATTGGACGGTGCATGCATTCCCACTGGTACATCTCTTCCATAAGCAGATATGCCCTGATGAGACTGTGGCTCCACAGGAGGTGGCAATTCAGGAGGTGGATAGTAACTGTCAAGCTGCCGCGGAGGGGGCATATATTGAGAATTATGTCCAAAACCAGGACCCCCACCAGCATTCGGAGGAAGACCAGGTGGTGGACCCCAGGACTGGTGTGGTGGCATATGCTCCATCGGAGGATTCTTTGACATTTGCATCTGATTTAAAATTTAGTGTAAGGCCCTCACATGTCTTTTACTATTATATTAAACATACAAATCATTGCCAAGGGAAGGACAGGACTTACATGCATCTCAAACAATGGGATGATACTGCGGTCAACCAAAAATTTCCTCAAATGAGATGCAATTAGCTCCACAGCTTTGTGAACCCCTGTTGGCTCTCCAACAACCTCAACAACTCTATCATCTTGAAGAGCAAACACTGGCAGTTCTTCTGCACCATTTAGTTTAAGTACAATATGTTAAAGGACAAACAAACACAAATACTAAAATTACACCAAAAATACTAAACCTTTTGTACAAAATGTAATCGAGAACTAAGTCTTTTTAATTTGTGCAATATAGTCTCAATCCTAAACCATTTCAAGGGGTTTCATTGCACTCATCTCATAGTGTCCCCAATGGTGATTACACGGTACTTGTTACATGACGCCAGAGAGGAAAAATGGGGGACACAAATGATCGAAAGACTACTTTTCACTCTTTCTAAAAATTAAGGACTTAATACGATATCCAAATTAAAAAACTGGAGAGGTCCAACGAAATTCTCCTGATGCAGAAAGGGAGAATGTAAACCCACTGCATGTGCATGAAAGAGCATGCCTGCACAAGTTCGTTCATGATGCACCAATAGCTAAGACTCATGCTCGAAATAGACACCAAATCCATAATAGATAAGAACAAACTCCACAATTTAGTGAACCCAAGTTTATACACCCACAGACTACAGCTAAATTTCAATTATCTTAAAAACTAATAGAATGTCAATATTAAGCGCGTAAGCCATATGATTGCATAACTGGATCATTGGGAAAAGAAGCTAATCATTTGCATCTGAATTCGTGAAAATGTTAACTGCAAATGGAACCTTGGAGTACTATAGAACCAAATTGACACAAAAATGCAGTGTCAGACTAGCTTAGCAAACAAAGATGCACTAGCATTACTCTGCTGCAGCATGCAATTGCAACTGGAAAAGGAAATAAGTTGTATATAGGAACCTGTGCCGAGAACTCTAACAATACAGTTTGATTCTTCCTGAATGGATTTTACTGTTCCTCCTTGTTTTCCGATTAAGCTTCCTGCCTGTGAGGCCGCCACCAGTAGCCTCGTTGAGATCTTTCCAGCTGTGCCGGAGGGAGGATTAGAGTCACCATCCAAACCATCAACAATGCGCTTGTGAACTCTCAAAAGGCCATCCACAGCAGGAGGAAGAGAAGAATCAGGCTCCTCCTTCGCAGACACCATTACCTTCAATAGATTACAGGCAGAGGCATCAGTTTTAGCAAGTACATTGACTGGGTCTTGCCAGCAAAAGATCATTCCTACATAGATTACTAGTCATCTGGCATATGATTCAAAAAAGGTCAGATTATGAAAGTTATTTAGCACAGCTAACTACGCACTACCAAAAGTCATACTGGATACCATTCAAGACTCAAATACAAGTTGAAAGAAATGGGCGCCAAAAAATAATAAATTCTTAGCTCCTAATGTATTGATGGAGAGGAGACCCATAATCTTCTTCCCTAATATAAACAACAACAAAAATCCGATGATTGCCATCCATTTGATTGTATCTACTTGATAGCTCATATAAACAATTCAAGCTCCTTTAGCGAATCTCGATACGTCAACCAAAATTCCCAGATGAACAACTTGCTAAAATAAAAACATTTACTATTGTTATACTACATCTCTAATGACTTGGCATATATGGATGGCCAGAGCTACCAGAATTCATGAGATGACACTCGTCTTTCCATGTTTGGATCAGGTACATTTTGTCCTCAGCTTCTGAAGTAATCAAAGAAATGAGTCCAGAAACGTCTAAAGCAAATGAAAGACCAAACTCTCAGGATGTTACATATTCTTGATCAACCATATTGCAAGTACGCCATAACCTATTCCTTTAATTAACCCACCACTTCATCTTTTTGTAACTAATTCATGCTCTTCCTCTTGAAAGACACAACACAGAGTCCAAGATTTGTATAACCCTACTCGTTCAAGTGGCGGTGCTGTACATTAACTAGTATAAAATGCATTTCCCAGCTGCTGCTCTCGTCATTGCATGGGGACAAGAGGGAGCAAGTGAACTTGAGATCCAGCTTGAACATTAAACTTTACAAACATCGGACTACAAAGGTACGTTCATATTTTTGTCAAAACTTAAGATTGCATTGTTGCTACTTTTCCTAAGGATTAGATGTCACTTTCCCATAAGATGCCCAATCATAAGAGTTAATATTTAACAATGAACAGGGCACCAAAGCATGCGCTATAGAAGTCCATATGACATTACTCTCACAACATTATAGAAGTCCATACAACGTTACTCTCACAACATTCTTTATTGACATTAGTGTGACGTTAGAAGTGTTGTTAGCATTTTGTAAGTATCTCATAAGCACTCTACATCTAATGCTGCTTTTTATATCTTCACATGCTATTATAAGATAACGTTCCCCCCCGCAGTGTTTAACACCTGCAGCAAATCAATCATCCAGGCTCTGAAGTTACCCGATAGCACGCAGGGCTTCTTGGTACAGTTGTTCGTACACGAGGTGACTGAAATTAATCAGGCCAGCTTATCAGCACTTTGTAATGCTCAAAGCTGATCCCTGCAATCTGGAACTTTGTTTCTGCATATTGGGGTCTTATTGAGGATAGATTCGTGGCCTTAAATTTGCCGATGGAACCTGCACAGATCCATTTTGGTTACTGAAGTAAAGGAAGTGCATTTCATATTCCATATTTCTTTCAGGGTTTCTTCCTTTTCACCTTCTTTTATGTATTCAGTTCGTATTATGAGTGCACTCCTAATGTCGAGCATCAATTAAGTCACTACTTATCATTTCTCTTTATATAATGTGCTCTCAGTTTTCACAAATTTCAAATGACTATTTTTAGGATACAACTCCCATTACTTCAAACATTTTTGCCACGTTTTTACTTCATGAAGGACCAAATTCGTACTATATTATATCTACACCATCAACCCGGAGTTATTCATAGTTCCACTCATCTATATAGTGGTTAATAGGTTTTACCCCTCCACAAACCACAAAGAGTAGCATATCCTAGTTTGCACTGTTGGCTGCTAAATGTTGGAACCTTTCATATACTTAACCATTAGATTACTGCTGATATAATGGATTTTATGCCAACATGACTTTTAGTCTCCTTGGCACCAAGCCACAGTTAGAAAGGATAAGCTACCTGGCCGTTCTGCATTAGCGCCAGTCCTGTCAATGGACTGTGACAAGCCATTGTACTTGCCCCACGTAGAGAGAGCAGAACGCCAGAAATGACAAGCATATCAGAAATTCTAACAAAATTAGCCCGCAGATTGTGTGATCAGCTTGAACAAAAGTTCCTCCAGAAACACTTTGCAGCATTCTCCCAAATACGTTGTTTACAGAAACACGTGTAATAACAGATAAACCATATATCCATTGAGCTGTTGGTTATTCTCCCTATTGGAGTAAGCTTAATACTAAGACCTAATCCAAATCAGAATCTAGTAAAGATCTATTAACTTTGAAAATTCATTTTCCAGTCAGCAAATATTTCCCACGAGAACTACAAGACAGACCGAATGGGTAAGCCTTGAAAACACCAAGCCATCAGAAAAGCGGGAAAGAGGACTTACAGCTCTTTCGGCAGTTCCAGGAGGACCGTCGAGAATCTTAATCCGAGCTCTCGTCTCTTCGACAATTTTCTTTATGAACTCCCCTTTACGCCCGATGATACTGCCCACCTTCTGTGCCGGGACCAACATCCGGAAGACGCTATCCCCGGGCCATCCGGGCCACCTCTTCTCGGCGGCAGCAGCTCCTCCGGCCGCCGCCGGAGGGCTCTCCTCCTGCGGCTTCTCCTCGGGCAGCTCCTCCGCCTCCTCCTCCACCTCCTCCTCCTCCTCCTCGGGGGTCGGCTGGAGAGTCTCCTCGATGGCCTGCTCGAGGGCCGCCTGCTCCTCGGGGCTCTGCTCGGCCTCGGCGACCGCGTCGTTCTGCTCCTCGAGGCTGTGCTCCTCGAGGTTCAGCTCCACTTCAGCCATGAGTCCTGCACGAAAGCGGAAAAAGCACATGAAACCCGCCCCCATCTCCACAACAACTAAACGGGCAGCCGCCAATCTCTTCATCGACGAATCCAACACACGCAAAATCGCAACTTTCTCATCCGACGGAAAAAAACCAAGAAACCCAAAACCCTAATCGACGCGAAACATCGACAGGGCATCTCGCGCAACAAAAACAGCACCCCCCCCCAACACGGGAAGAACGAAGAACGGCACAAACAGAAGCGCGAGCTAACGCTACCGTGCTCGCCGGAGCAATTGGCGACGGCGGCCGGAAAGATCCCTAATCGGGAACGATCGAAGCGACGGAACCCGAGAGAACGTGAACGGACGGTGAGCCCTAGACGGAGATTGATGATGCTCACCTGAGGGGGTGGAAAGGGGGGAATCTTGCTTCTAGGTTTTCGCTCGCAGAAGAGAGAGAAAGAGAGGAGATAGAGAGAGAGAGAGGGAGGAAGAAGGAGAGTTGATGGTATCTGCGGTGAGGTGCGGGAGAATTCGGGTTTTGTGGACGGAGATGAGCTCGTAATTTCGCGTGGAGCCACCCCCGTTTTTTTTTTTTTTTTTTTTTTTTCCTGACTGAGCTGACGAAAATGGCCCTCCCGACCCGATTGATTTTTTTCTTTTGTTTTTTTGGGGGTGGGGGGCTTTTGGGGAAATGCCATTTGAAGGGCATTAGCTGTACAACTTTGGAAATACGGATATTCTTTTATATTTTAAAGTAAGCGAATCTTCGAAAATGCGGGGTTGCTCCGTCTTTTTATTACCGTTTTCGGCGATCTTAACAAATCTTCGAGGCACCGCTCGTTGGCCAGAACCTTTGCTTCTCATTTCGTTTGTAGAATTCAAAATTCAATTCATAAATTGGAAATGTTCGATTTGTTACCATTACGAAAAGTTCACAAAATTTACATGTCTCGAGTCCCTGGGAGGGGAAGGGGGAGAATTTCCACCTCCATTTTTCTGGGCCTCCTTCGTAGCACTTCGAAGATTGTCGAGGACAAGTTTATCGGCAAGGGCTAGCCTGCAGGCCTAGCAATGTTCTTGGGGGTAAAACCCCATCTAGAATGGTAAAGAAAGAAAAAATGTCCAAATTACACGATAATTAATTTAATCATAAACTTTTTAATTGCAAATTTAATTATAAATCTTTTAACGATTTATCAATATAATCATTTCAACCAATTATCCAAATAATGGGTTTAAAACTAGACTGACAAAACTCAAAAGTTTTATAACTAAATTGGCAAATCGCCAAACAATTTAAGACTAAATTAGCATAATTTTAGGCTATATTAGTCACGTGGATTTAAAACTATGATAGAATATAAAATTTAGAAAATGTTATTATATCATATCCACTATTTGGTGATTGTAGTGACAATGTTGAATATATTCACATTGTATTATATATTGTTTGGTTAAAAGGCCAAATTAATATAAATTAATCATAAATTTTGTAGACAAAGATGGTAAAAATCTCTTGTAACAACTTCTTCTTTTTTTATTTCCCTCTCTTTTTCAATTAATTTTTTAATTTCTTTCTTCCCCTTCCATAATTCTCAAATAAAATTTTATTAGTAGAAAACTATACTAATATACCTAAAATATTAGAATTAAAGATATTAAAATGCCTAAAATAAGATTAAATAAAAAATAGTCTCTTATATTATAATTAAAATATTATTTATATTGAAATATAATATTAAATTTGTTAATTTAAGAATTTTTTATTTTCTTCATATTATGAATATTCCAAAGCTTGCCCCATTTTCAACGTAAGTCCTCATCTGACATAGTAATATTGAGGGCAGGGGCCCCATTTTCAACATAAGTCCTCATCTGACAAATATTACAAAAATAAAAATAAAAAAAGATCTGGATAAAGGGGAAGATGCTGGAGAAGGGGCCCAACATGGAAAGGAGGTTGGAGATGTACGTTGAGCCATTTATGATGAATGGAGGTCACGATGGACTGCGACGAAGAACATATAATAGTTATTACCACATGCAGAATGTCTTGCCGATGGGGAAGGGCAACAAAAAGGTAGGAAAGGAGATTGAAAATGGGTGCAAAAAACCAATGTGACGAGGATGGCAGGTGAAGATGGAAATTCATGGACTGATGGAGACTTTATTTGGGGGAATAGTGGCCATAAATGAAGGTAAAAAAGATGTCATCTTAAGAGGTAAGGAGCACTCAGGAGGCGGCATCTAACCCTAAATTCTAACCTTCATTTAAAAAAAGAAAAAGCATTGATTTATACTTGATTTATATCGTATTTGAAAACTCGGGCGCCTATAAAGACCCAGAACTTTTCGTCGACCAATTTGTCTAGGACGAGGTGATAAATTGATAATGATTCCTCCAACTTTTCAGGAGTGCTTTCCTGAGTTTCATTCCAAACATAGCTCCTACTTTTGCCCCTCATTTGACAATGTGTCGTTGTAAGCTTGAAGCCATCTTCTGGCATTGTTTGATTATCGAGAGAGAGAGATGATGGGATGAGTTTTGCACACAACAGAACTATGCACGGCCAGATAATCATATCAAAGCCTCTAAAAAGTACCTGCTTTGAATGTTCTGATAGATAGAAAAGGGGAGAGGATAGAAATTAGGAAAGTCAAAAGCAGAAAACCCTTCAAACGTCCAGCACGTCAGCAAAAAAGCCAGGATTGAATTAGCAAAACTTTGTCAAACGGTACTTTACAACTCTGCATGCTGGGAAACAGACAGCTGCAACTTCTCCTATTAACTTTATCATCCGTTACATGTTTCTTTTTTTTTCCGTTCTTTTCAGCTTCATACACTATACTCAAATCCATCTTTGGTTCTGCAATTAAAAACGAAAACACTAGCCACAGAGTTGCTCCAGTAAAGGCGGGCAATGCCTAAATAGATTTTAGAAAGAATGACCTTATCAAGTAGAGATCGAAATTGACGTGATCCATCCTAATCGTCACTTCTTTTCGTCTCCAGCTGCAGCGGCGGTGGGTTCTTTAGCTGAATCAGTCGTCGCCTTTTCTGCGTCTGTATCAGCTGTGGTTGTTTCTGTGCTTGTATCAGCCGCCTCTGGGGGGATTTGGCCTTTATCAGATTTCTCTAGCACGATCTCGATCTAATGTCAAAATGGAGAAGGGTCAATAGCCTACAAGGATTCAAACTATTTCCAGATGGATTGCTATTGCAAAAGGAAAGGCAAAAAGAAAATGAAACCTTGGCCTTTTGGACCATCCGCCCTCTGTTCTCGTCCTTCATTCCAACCGATGATGTCAAAACCTCTGTTCCATCACAGGTAAATGAATGAAAGATATCAAACGGGATCGGTTAATATGTCAAGCAACAACAGTACTGCAAGAGGAGGCAAAGGCATACTCTTTTCGGTAGCAACGCCATTGTTCTTGAGTATCTCAGCGATTGTGACGACGGTCGTAATTGCTGCGATTATATGCATATCAGGTATTAGAATACTTTTAACGACTTGCAGTATCCAAAAATTAACCAGATGAGTTATTTGTTCACTCTTCCAATAGTTATGTGCTAACTTTAGGTGTGGCATAAAAGCTTTGTTCACCACAAACCTAAAAATCAACATTTCGCCATCCAGGTTTTATGCGGTCGCATGACGAGATTCAAATGGATATGCAAACAAATAATCGATTCCAAACGACAGGAAGTGGGAAAGTAAATTGAGAGAGCTGAAGATTACCCATGCCCAAAGCAGAAAGCTCAACCTCATTATGCTGTTGTATGTACCTCTGCATCGCAGAGACAGAGAAACTTTAGAACTTAGGAAAACTGCACACCCTGTTGGTAACTACTACTTTTCATCTTGCAACATTGCATCCAAATGAAACCCAACTTGAGTTTTGATGCGGCATTAACTAGTAGATCTATAATTGAATGGAATCAGCTCATACCGCGCCAGATAAAGGAGAAAGCAACAGCACGAGAAGCTACACACCTTGGCAAGGTTGACATAGAAAAAGAGGGGCTTCTTGGTATTGGACACCTGAATCCTGTTCTTCTTCGGGGCTAGAACATTCTCCGACGACGCCATGAGTGTATCGACAACCATTGTCATACAAATCTTCGAGCTCTCTCTTTATCTATTTTATCACTTAATGGATCGGGCAGGGAAAGCGAAGAAAGTTCCCCCATTATATATAAATATAGAGGTCATCCAGAGCCTAGAATGGTGGGAGTTTGCCAAGAAAAGGGAGTGACGACTTGTGTGGGGAAATCCGTTTTGGGATTGATGGCTGGGAGTGAAAATAGCAAAAGAGAAGGGAAAGAGCATTGATTTTGTGAGAGAAAACCGTGAGGCGACCCTTTATTTGAGAATGCATGACCAAGTATTTTAGTGATTATTGCACACCCTGAGATGGCCCGGTTTCAGGGTTGAGCAAGACCTGATTGTGGATTCTGCTAAACCAGACACCAGTAAGACATGTTCATCTGAGAACTTGGCCAGAAAATGATATGGACCCAGAAATGGGCCCTCCATGGACTTGTTTGGGCCTGAGAGGTGTGCCCTATTTTGGTGTGGCCCATTTGCCCTCCTCTTCCTCCTCTTTGTTGCTAGAAGAAAAAGGTCTTGGCAAAGGGTGCTTGTTGAAGTAGGGAATAAGCAAGAATGAGCTATAAAGGCTCACGAAAGCTATTTTATTAAGTTTGTAGCAGACCTGATCATGAGCTCAGAGCCAGTTGGGTCCGTCGAGAGGCGCATGAGCCGACACTGTCTTAATTGCAAATTGGGCAAACCTAGGCAAGCAATTTTGGCCACATAGGCCCACCTAAACCCAATAATTTTGCGAGAAATTTACTGCCCTTTTAAATCATAGAGGGGTCCTGGTAAAGACCTTTAGACACGATTGGACCCAACTTGTCCATTGATGTTTTGGAGTGAGGAAAAGGCAAGAAAAAGAGAGAAACTGAACTCATTGTGCACTTCTTCAAAGCTTTAAAAAACTCTTGGTTTAAGTTGCTACGCGCCTCATTGTCGTGACAGTAAATCGAGACATGGAATGCTGAAGTTCTTCGCAAGTAAGGAAAACAAGACAAACGTAAAATGATTAAAACGAGAGACAAGCTGAACCGACAAATCGGAAACCCCACTGAAATGCTTTGAGTTCTGGTAAAGGGGGAAGGGGATGGCATCCGGGAGTCTCAATCAGGAGCAACCCCTCTGATTAAGAACTGTGCCTCTGTATCCATCACCAGTAATTGCATCTAACAAATTAAAGTTGTCCTCCATTTGGCCTCTGCCCCTCTCCTTCTCTCTCTCTCTGTCTGAAAATGATTGGATTGCAGTGCTGCGCACTAATGGTGAGCAAGCAGATCAGACTTGATGTGAGGGCGACAGTGCATTTAGAGAGAGGGCTTTTGTAAGCTTCAATTACGTGGAACGAGACCAAACGAAGATTATTGGGATACTCTCCCTTGTGAATGGTCCCATTCCGAGGGAAACTTCCTCCCTTAAATTTTCACTAACTGTGACACAAAAAGAGCACATCTTTTACCCCCCTCGCCGGGCCAACATAAGTAACAATGATGAACTTATGTAGCCACAATTGAGAGCTCCACACCTAATAGCAAAGAGAGAGAGTCGCGCAATTAAAACAGGCTTAACCTAACGCCATCTCTTCCTTTTTACAGGACTTGAAGATGCAGATCTAAATCCGCAATTTTCTCATAATTCATTTCCTTTGTTGGCCAACGTGCCTTCCTTAGATCTGACCAACTCTCATTTGATCCCTGTCTATTTACAACATTCATCCTGAAAGCACTGTGGAATTACAGAAAGTCGGATGATTGTTCACCCGAATCTCTCCCTCGGTCAAAAAATAAATAAAAAATACTGAAAGTTGGACGCTTTCACAGAGGGGTCAAAGCCAGGAGCACGATGCTGCATCTGATGAGCAGGCCATCCAAACCAGCTCTGCCTTTTCTTCAACCGACATGACCATACGCCATGGCATCTCCAGAGGGTTCTTCCCAATTCAGATCGGTCAACCTGCACCAAACAATTCTCGGGTGTTTTGTCCAATCACTGTTCCTCTTTTTTAGGCGGGGCAGGAGAGGATAAGAGTAGGAGAGGCTCCCGATTCATGGCCGCCGAGGGGTGCTATAGGGACGGATTGGTCGGTGATTAAGATTTGCAAAATAGACACAACAGCGGATGGGCCATGACTGTGTGTGTGCATCCACATACAGCTTTTCATGCAGAATATGACGCGTTGGATTTAGACAAAAGGGCTTTTCGGTTCAATCCGGAGAGATTCCCACCACCCGTGCAAGGAAAAGCATAAAAAAAATTGTAGAAAAATGGGGGAGGAAAAATTGATTTCGAGCATGCCCCAGATCTTAAATTCCATTGAAAATGGGCCCTGTAATGGAATGGAACCTATGCTATTTTATTTTTATGCATGGAAACTTCGTGGGTGTCGTGTGCGCTTTCCACGCCCGCTTTGTCGTTCTGAGTCTTTTTTTGGGTACATGGAACTCAGCTCAGCAAGATCCGCACCGCAGGTCGGCAGATTCTTTCTTCGTTCGCTTTTTCTTTCTAGGATGCACGAATAGGTAGTATCCTAAACTAGCTTTTTCTTTCTAGGATGCACGGAACTTACGTCCCCGATCAATATCACCGTCTTGCCGACCGAATAAACGAACTAATATAGACAGATTTGAAGAAAATTAACTCAAAAAGTCATAAACTGATTTTATTTTTGTCAATTCAGTTCTAAGTATTTTAAGTTAGCCAATTTAATTTTAGATCTCTTTGTTGAGGTTAAAATTTATAATTTCTTCGAGCACAATCCTCTTACTAATGTGAGCTCTCTTGGATCAAATAAGGTTGCAAAACTGGACTTTACAAGTTCAATTTTAGAAGGATGTTGGGGAGATTACAAAATCCTTTTCTTCGTTAAGATCAAGAAACATAATAATTTAGAATAGAGGTAAGCGGTTTCAAGTTCTAATTAGAACCTATCTATTGGAATAGGTTCATTATTTTTTTGAACTTATAATCTACCATGCATACCTTAGAACCTACCACCTTATCCTGTCACGGGTTTTAGGGTTGATTAAAAAGTTTATCGAAGTTCAATCTATAATATTAATTGAATGATTATAGGTCATCATCTTTAATGACCATCGACTGATGTTATAATTTGTTGACCACAATTTATATTTGACATATGAAGAATATGAAACATTGACGAAATAAAGATCTCGGTCATAAAATTGAAACTTAAACTAGTAGTTAGATTCTACACTCATCATCAGACGCTATGATATATTGTAGTATTGTGAAAAGATATAGATCAAGAAAATCACAAAACTTGTTTCAGGTTTCAAATTCCAAGTTCATCTATTTAGACCCTAGAACTTACCTATCGAAACAAGTTATGTAGTTTTTGGAACTTGAATATCCTACCTACCTTTGAACATAGAACCGAACATATTCTCACCAATCTGGTTATTCGATTTCAAGCTCTACTCTATAACCATGCTCACCCCTAATTTGGGCAAGACATGATGTACTAAGAAAGATACGCAAAAGTTATCCTCCACCAACCCTAAATAATCTTAATTTTTACATACATTCAATGTCAAACAAGAAAGCTGATGAATCACACGAAATCTTAATAAAGTGTAGATTCACAGACCCACATGGCAGTCGATCTGAAATATCGAGATGAGATGCATCCTCTCTAATTGCCTTCACATGAAACTCAAAGTGACAATAAAGCTAGCACAGGCATTTTGGGAAGGGCGGGTCCAACATGGGGCTCTTGAACACGGCAAACCAAATTTGATTTCCTTCTGTTTTGTCAAGACTTGCCGCCAATTTGCTACTTTCACAAATATAGACTCTTTATGTTCAACTTCTACACATACTTTTTGCTTTTTGTTCTCTTCATTTTATATTTTTTCGGCGAAAAGAATTCTTCTTTTTTAATCAATGCGGGGGAAGTATGGTGTCGAAGGAGGCAGGTGTGAGGTTGACATAAAGAAGTGTCCCCAGTACACGACAAAGATCTAGAATTTACAGCACGAAGGGACCATCTTTGATCTCCCTCGAAGCCCCGGTGAGTCAGGCGGAAATTTCAAAAAGGGCATCGACTTAATAAAAACAGAGAGAGTCACCCAACTTTTACCAATATCACCTACTTCAAATTTGGGTCTCGTGTTGTGAGAGTCACTCCAACCTCAACATCAATGAATTTTCACCCTGAATAGAAAATTTGTAAAAGGAAAATTTATGTAATTCTATACACATTAAGGATATAGGAGACTCTTGAACAATATGCTACCGGCCTACGGCATTAATTATAATCAATCAAAAATGTGCATAATCAAGGGAAATATGATTATGCACATAGAATCAAGGGCGAGATGTAAATCTCCATAATAAATCTCTTAACAGCCGGCGAGCTCTATACGCTGATTATCCGAGTAAAAATTCCACAATTTTTTAATGCTGAGATTGAGCCAGCTGCTAAAGAAAATGAAATCCGGGGTTGAATTTCGTTCCTCTGACTTTCTCCACCCCCAGCGTGGAGTGTGATGATGGCCCATAACCATAGGATATGTGGGAGTTTATGGAATGATTGTGGTGTGCCAATACAAGGAAACTTGAACGAAGCTCATCTTATCCCTTTGAATCTTTATTTAAAGAATGTTAAATTTTCAATAAACATGATGGAAGCTTTTTGACCGGCGCAAATATTAGTTTTTGGGAGAAGTCACAAGTGGGAATAGTCAAAAGGCAAGGGGACATGGTGGGCACAAAGTCCACTGATTTTGAAAAGGGCGGTTCCTCAATTCTCCATCCATCATTCACTTTCTGCCTCTATGGCTACTCCAGCCGTGAAGGACGGTCAATGAACACCACCCTCAAACATTCACACACGGCCACACATTTCATTGACTTTTACACATCTCCTAGGAAAGAAGGCAACAAGGGAGGGCAGGTAGAATTTAAAAACACATTGATACAGGTTTTTAAGTGGACCTATCGATATCGATCATAAACTTGTTTCTCGACCCATATTTAATGAACTAGATTGTTATGTGGATAAGTTATATTCAATAAATGAATTTAGATCCAACACTATGGATTGTAAACAGATTATATATGAGTGTAAAATAGGTTCATATCTTATTTAGACAAAATCCATTTATATGACTCTCTTCCTCTTTATGGTTCTCCACCTCATACTTATTCACTCCGTGTTTTCACCTTAGTTTAATCATGAGCTTTCTTAGATTGAATTAGATATAAAGTGTTTTAACAATAAGGGTTGGTCAGATCGAATCAAGTATGGTGTATTATATGAAAGAAGATAATTTCGATCAAATAATTTTCAACTTGACTTAATATGGGTCGGGTCAGATCGAATTAAGTATAGTTAATTAGATTTGTACTGTACGAAATGCGGTCAATTTGAGTAAGATAATTTTTTACTTGACCCAATATGATCTATCCATTTGATAGGTCCGTTTCTAATGTCCTCACAGTTAATTACAGTTGGGTTTGTTGCATTAGGTACGTAGAGATTTATGGAGTTCAGCTTCAGAACAGTGAAAGCATTCCCACCTCCCCCTAATTTTCACACAGGTCCTGTGCCTGACTTTGTAGTCTTCGCCAATCTTTTCAAACTTCTCTCTTTTTATTTCTTTTTCCCTATTTTATTTTAGAAAAGGTCCATTATGCCCAATAATCATTTTACAGCATGTATAACCTGTCATCATAAAAAGCCATTATCTAATTAACACAATACTGAAGCCCCGCTTTTGTCTATTGCACGTCAAATTATAATACAAACCCTGGTTTTTGTTTAGTCCTGAAAAACAGAAAAGAAAAAAAAAATGTCTAACTCATTCGCAATTGACTATGATCGACTTTGAAGCTAATAATCCGGCGTGAGAACCGTGATAGACACCATAGGAATAAATGAAAATTTCCAACTAGGCACGTACTATGCTTTCCTGTGAACATTAAATAGAATAGGGGAGAATACCTCCCATTAATTGTGCTTCTAATTCCTGTTCCTCTAAGTCTGCATATTAGAGATCTCATTCTATGTAAACTTCAACAACTCGGACAGCTCCAACTCATTCTTACCACCCACGTCTCAATCCAGAGTTTAAATTTTTCGGTCCAATATAAAAATAAATCCCAAAGTTGATTTGTGACTTTGAGGAACTGCTACAACTGGGGGAGCTTCAGGACTTTGTGTCCTGGTCTCTGAAAATGTTTCTAATTTTAAGGGGCCAAAACAAAGAATGTCTCCCGGTCTCATGGCGGACAGTTCAATGATATTCTTGTCCAAAGTCACTTGACTCTTCAGTCTCCAGTCTTGCCCACAACATCCTGGACCATGCCTTATCGTTCAAACTCTTACCAAGAAAGAAAAAAAAAAAAAAAAAGAGCAAAAACACAGCCTTTGTAGCTAAGACATTAGTGTTGTCACAGATATTGTCTGCACCGAGTGGAATCTTTCTTGAAGTTGATTCATGGATGAGCTTCAAAAGAGCTGCAGATCTCATAACTGAGATAAGCATGTGCGGAGGAAAAAGACAGTGCCTCTCCCCTCCTTGGTCCCCAATGGATACAGAAGCACCAAATTTTGAAATGTATGCTGGTTGTTTAGAAAGGGTATCCAATCTAGAGTGTCCTAAAAAGCCCAAAAAAAATTAAATCAAAAACTAGCAGTAGAAATTGTAGAGCCGCAGAGAAAAAAGTCAAGTGAAATTTCAAATTAGAGAAGCGGGTAAAGGAATAGTGAATGGGGGTAGTTATGCTTTATATGTAAACTTTTGTTTCGTGTGGGGTGCAAAGTTTAAAAATGGACAAAGCAGGGGGCTTTTTTAAGTACGGACAAGCACAAAAAAGCAAATTCCGCCTTTAAAAGATTGGGTGGACCGTTTGCTTGCGCATTGGCTATTTAAGCTGTGACATTCAGCAATTTCATCTTTCTGAAGAAACAATTGAATGTGGCAAGCATTTTTGTGTTTATGACTCTTTTTTTTTAATCTTAAATCTGCGAAACTTTAACGTATACATATATATATATATTGACATGCATGTCCTGGTATGCTCTTTCATTCATTTTTTTCAAAATTTAAAAATATTTTAGACTCTAGTGAAAAATTAAAAGGTTACGTTAAACTTTCTTTTTAAGTTGCGACAAGCACACTAGTTTCTTAAAAACTAACTATCATTGATTAAGATGCTCAAATTTTTCAAAATGTAAGAATTCCAAGATACATAATCATCTATAGTGTTTTGTGAATTTTTTAGAGTTAATTTTAAGTTCTAGCGAGAAAATCAATAAATAATTTCTTAGAAAAAATGACATAAAGGGTCATTAAATTTTGACCCAATGTGTAATGTCATGATTTAGGGACTATATTATATATGTACAAAAAAAAATTATGAATCACATTAATTAAAATATCAAGGAAGACATTTTATATTATAATATTATTCAAATATTACATTTAGCGTAATTATAACTCCGTTAATCACATTGCATATTATGACAAAGTTTAAAGATTATTTATGTGATTACCCTCTTTTTTATGTAGAATAAGTTAAATTAAATAATCCTTAAAGTAAAAAAAAGCGGATTAGACTTTAAGAGCAGTCATTGGTAAAGCAGGATTTTTTTTTACTGAATCATTGAAAAAAATAAGAATAAAAAGAAAACGGGAGCAGGAAGCTTCCCTAGCAATTGGGTTGAAAAGCCACAGCAAAGCACAGTAGACTAGACAAATCTTTCCCATCCTGTCTAGCTTGCATCCAAGATTTTGGGGTCCCCAATATGATAACAAGGTCAATACGTGTAGTCCATAGATTTGATTAAATTGCGAGTGTTTTAAGCTCAAAGATTTACGACCAACAAAAAGGCTCGAAGGATTAGGACGCATTAGGTGGGCATAGCCTTTTCGGACATAGATGTTTTCTTGCTTATCGTTGAGTTAGTTTTCCATCACTGTCCCTTAATTAAGATTGATGGGGCAACATTCACAAATAAATTATTTTTCATAATTCATGGCTAATAATACCCTAATGACATTGTTGTTTGAGTTTCTTTGTAACGCTACTCCGATAACAACTTGAAATATCCGTGTTCAAGAAAGATGGTGCGCCGTGTGATTTCGATGGTTTTGAAGTAGATTATGAGGAAATTGGGAACCGATTAAATTTGGGTGTTTGGCCGATGCAAATGGCCCTAACCATGGATGATCGACTCCCACCTCGGTACCAGAATTCGGCCCAAACAAGATTGGCTCCTAGTCTATAAAGCCAAGAACCGATCATGTCCTCTTTATAAGCTAACAAGTTATTCTTGATTCCAAAGATTTGGAATAAAAATCAGACAAAATCCCGTGAGAACCACCCAGATCTCACAAATGTAATTTGATTCCCAGGTTGGACCAAGACCAATGCGATTTGATTCTCTAGCCATAATCAATGATAGTTTGCATGCAATTGATGGAATATGAATGGATAATCTCTAGTTTTAGTGCTGGAAATAATCTCATGCCCCAACCAGCTAGGCCAACCTGGAGAATAAAACTTTATGCCATATTTAGGGATATATAATCTCAATTACCAAAATGAAGAGAAGTTATGACTAATTTAATAAATTAAGGCATCTTTATAACGTGTGAGATATGACTCGGTGGAACATGGAATTAACAAGTTGCATTACATAAATTAAGTTGCCCAATTTGGATTATGCACGGGGAACAATGGTTAGATAAGGAGTCCATTATTGAGTTGGTTATACTTGCACAGAATCTTAAAACTAATTTAGTAAAAAATATATTGGGGAGGCCATGATTGGAGACAACAACCAAATTAAAACTAACTCTCACATGATTACAAAAGCCCAAAAATACAATAAATAAATAAACGTGGAATGAATTTTTCCCCCTTTTTTATACAATTTTCTGTTTATTATTTTTTATGACTAATTATTCGCATTTGGCCGAGGCGTGCATCATGAGGAGCATTACCTACAATTTCGTTGAATGGACGTCATGAGAAGAAAAGGGCAGACAATGATGATTTGTGGGGGAAATTGCAAATCAATTCATAATGTGGGCCTTAATTTAGTGATTAACTGCTCAACGATCTGGACGTCACATTCGCGGCCATAGAATCTTCTCTTAATTATTCCCATTTAGACTAAAGTCATCAAAATTCCAAATAAAGTTTAAATAGATAGACATTTGAACGGCTATGAATTCACTTGATAAGTAATATCGTTTTTCTCCGAATAATCTTAGTATATAAATAATATAACTAAAAAAGGACCCCACTAAAGAGTAGCTTTTATTTTCCTCGGCGGGCATCGGCCTCTTTTTTCCGTAATTGATAAAAATGAATAAATCGTAGGATCCGTCAGACAATATAGGCGGCGACCTCGGCCGGTAGCTTATTATTTTAAATTATTGTAAGCAAAAGTAATGTCATTACTGAGCAGATTCAGCCAAGACCCGAACTAAAAATCAACTACCAAACACTTTCATATAATTAATTAATTGTTTTTTTTGTCGTTAATGCCGCTAAACCAAAATCTGTAAAAAGGGGTTACAGAAAAATAGTCGAATCTACAATTTAAAAAAAAAAAAAAAAGCCCACGGGGAGTCCCTGACATGGGACCTCGAAGAGGACAAAAAATCGGTGAAAGGAAGACACGTTTCTGTATCTGCCGTTCCGGAGAGGATCAAAATAATGATAATAATACTAATTATAATAATGATAATAACAATGATAATAATGATGGTGATGATATAATAATACAGAAAAAATAAAATGAACCGAAATCCACGTCTCGTTCGTCAGCCGACGGAGTCCAACTTCAACTCTAACACGCCGTGGAATCGTGTGCTGTGATCTGCTGCTTTTTCGTTAATCCAACTTTTGCCTGCTAATAAATTGAAAAATTAGGAAGGTTAACCGTCGACGTGACGTGACTTGCAGTGTATTCCTAGGAATTCATTTACTTAAGTTTGGTCTTTTCGGTTTTTTTTTAACCTCTTATTTCTTGCAGCGTGCCCGGCGGTCGAAGCTTTTTCCACTACGGACAAGAAATGGATGGGGGGCAGTCTTAAAGACGTGATGGAGCAGGACCAGACGATGGATGATGATGATGATGATTAGGGCTTTTTCTCGAGATGTCTTTTCGCTAAATGCAAAGAGCTCGAAAGAGAGTAGGACAAGAAGAAGGGGCGTGAGGGTTGAATACGCTCTCCCAACCGCTGATTTGGGAGGTCCATGCTTGATCGTGAAGCAAAAGTAATTTATGATGAGTCGTTAAGATTGTGGAATGAATCCGATTATTGGGTTAATTGGGAAGTCGATTGATTTGATTTCAAGGAAGTTTTTGGGTCTAGCAAATTCAGTTTGATGGAATTGAGAGCTAACATTCTAAAACTGACCTATTTTTGAATCAATTAACTTTAGCGACGCTTCATCGAATGTCACTTATTTATTTATTTTCTTTAAGAGGCCTCTTTAGCATTTTCAAATCCAAAAGACTCACCTAGAGTTGATTTTAACTCTTTAGAGATGTTAAAACTAAGACCCTGAAAAATAATTTGGGTAAAAGAATAGTTAGATACTTCGACAAATTTATTAGAAAAAAAAAGTTTCGAGAATGATTTCGAGGCTATAGAAGGTAGAATCTTTGAGCCAAACCGAAACAAATATGAAAGTAATCAAGTGATGAATTTAACATTTGAATTGACCTGGTCAATCTAATTGCCAACTCTAATAAACAATTCTAATGGTAAGGATTGGGAATCAAATTGATCCTCCACGGTGGAAACTAACTAATCCAATTAGTAGGTCTCCCCCCTCAAACATGAAAGTAATCTAGTGATGAATTTAACATTTGAGTTGGCATGGTCAGTCCAATTGTCAACTCTTATAAACAGTTCTAATGGTAAGGATTGGGAATCAAATTGATTGTCCATGGTGGAAACTAACTAATCCAATTAGTAGGTCTCCCCCCTCGAATATGAAAGTAATCAATTGATGAATTTAACATTTGAGTTGATATGGTCGGTCCAATTATCAACTCTAATAAACAATTCTAATGGTAAGGATTGGGAATCAAATTGATCCTCCATGGTGAAAACTAACTAATCCAATTAGTAGGTCTCCCCCCTCGAATATGAAAGTAATTAAGCGATGAATTTAACATTTGAGTTGAGTTGGTCGATCCAATTGTCAACTCTAATAAACAATTCTAATGGTAAGGATTGGGAATCAAATTGATCCTTCGTGGTGGAAACTAACTAGTCCAATTAGTAGGTCCCCCCCAAAAAAATCAGTAGGTTTGTTGGCTCTGGAAGAAGTTTTGTATTGAGAAAAATACGAATAATGACACAAACAGTCCATAAAATTTTGTTTAATATGCAATTTGATTTATAAATTTTTAATCTATTCAATGTAGTCCTTGAATAATTTAAAAGTTCAGGAATTGCATTATATATTAGGCTAAAATTGAGAGATTATATTGAACAAATTAAAAATTTATGTACCAAATTGCATATTGGGCTAAAGTTCAGAGATTATTTGTGTCATTATCCTAAAAAATATAGACTACCATTGTTACTTAATATTTCATCCTCACTAGTACAAATTTCGACAATAGATATGGTTTTCTCCAATGGTTCATCCTCGAGGGAGAAGATTGATTCGAGATCATCATCATCAAGATAAATCTCAATTATTTTCAAAAGTTTCCAAATCATTTCCACACACTTATTTCTCTCAAGTCACCTCGATACAGATAACCAAAACCCGCACCCGCCCTCCCTCGTTCAAAAAGTACAACTCTCCGCGAGCACAAGAGTTTTAACTCTCAATAAATTCAGTCCCTCCAAAAATTTGAATCCCCAGTCACTTTTCCTGCGTGAGCGAAATGAAAGAAGAAGGAGCCAAACCAATTCAAAAAAAGCCGGAGGGGATCAAAAACGAAAAGAGACACCCAACCATTAATACCAAAAGGACCCCCTCCCTCTTCCCCCTTCCTCGCGCCGTTAATTCCGGCAAACGCCGTCAACCCCCGTCCGCACACCCGAAATTCTCCTTCTCCCCCACAGGAGGATAGAATCGAACTCGACAACGAGGTCAGCTAAAAATTAAATCTTTATTTAAAAAAAAAGAAGAAGAGGGAGAGCAAATTACACCTACTGGAAAAACCGCACTATATATAACCACCCCCAACAGAGACAACATTAAAAAAAAAACTGTTTTTCCCTTTTCCCCTGTCTCTCTTTCTCTCTCCTTGGCTTGAGAAAAAGGGGCGCACCCCCAGAAAAAAAAAAAAAGAAACAATGATGGAAATGCGTTCTTGTTAGTTTTCTGAGGAAAGAGAGGAGAAGAGGAGGAAAGGGTTGAAGGGTCGTCGGGAGATCTTGTCAGATCGGGGCGGGAGCCGGAGGGAATCGCCTGCATTCCATCCCTTTCAGGTCCTCATGAGGTTCTTGTTTCGGATTCGTGTCTAGTTCTTGCAATGCGGGTCAATCTCTTCCGCCTTGCCCCTTTTTTCATCTTCTCTTCTGGTTCGGTTTTTGTGCGAAAGCTGTGGTCTTTTCTAGTTTTTAATGAGATGGGGTGTTGGGTTTTCTGCCTTGTTGTCTTGCTTGGGGTTTCTAAATGAGTGGTTTGATTAGTGCATGCGAAATGTGCTTGAAAATGAGATTTTCTTGGTGTTCTTTCTCTATCTAAGCCTTCTGGGGTTTCTTTCAGTTAGATCCTCCGACGCTCAAACTTTTTTTTTTTTTTTAATTTTTATTTGTTTCGCTCCATTTCTGTCCTGGGTCCTGCTGATTTTGCTTGCTTAAGATTTTTCATGAATCAAAATTTTGTTTTTTTTGGGGCCAATTTTTCAGCTTGTGATGGTGCATCTTCTGCTTTTTGGTTTGTCCCTTTCTGATGTTCAAGCAGAGAAAACGCTGAGAAGTCTAATCTGCGCGTCTTTATTAATAGTCTGGCATTTCTAGTTTTCCCCCAGTTCCCCCGAAATCTGTCCCTGTTTCTAACATCTTTTTCTGGTCCCGAAACTTGATTCTTGATCCTACTCAGGAACAACCGCCGTGCTGTTGCTATTTCTGCTTTGTTGCTTTTGTTGCTTGAGTTAAACACGGAATTACCAGGTGATATTTGCACATGCTTAAGTTTTTTGTGGTGGGGTGGGTTGCGAACTGAAATTGTCTGGCTAAGGTCGAGGCTCAGTCAACGTTGCGAGAGGAATTTTCAACGCTTCGCTTTTGAACTAGCTTTGTGGTGTGAAAAGGACATTCGGCCATTTTAAGTAGAATGGGCAATTAGCACGTCTCTCTGGGTTTGTCTTCCCTCGTGCAAGTGCTGGTTTTCCTTTTTCGTTTGCGTGCTTTGCAAATATTGTTTGGCCCTTCGGGAGCTTCATCACCACCTTTTCCAGCGATAGATTTGCAGTGATCCACGGTTTAGAGAGAGCTATTCGAGGGAAAAGTATTAAGGGTTTTCTTCTTTTTGGCTTTGTCTTCGTGGGCTTTGACCGTAACTTGTGAAGGGAGAAAAGGTGTTCAGGGTTAGCTTCTCTTATGGAAGGATTAGCTTTGCTTGTGGAAGGAACTAGGTAAACACGATCAAGAACGGTTTAAATACCTGGGATGTAACTTGTTATAGAGCATGACCGGCAAAGTTGTTCTTCTGGGCTGGTTTCTTTCTTTACCCTTTGCTGTTCTTTATTTCTGGGTTGTTTTGGGAGATATGTCGTGTGTAATTTTAGTCTGATGCATATGAGTAGATCGAATGAATTCGTTTACCTTTTGCTGGTTGCTATATGTTGCCTTTCCTTTTCTTAACTTTCTCATCTGCCGTTTTCAATTTTACCATGCAGTACCATGGGGAGGGAACTCAAAGATGTGGAGTTGGACAAGAATGTTAATGGCCTTGCCATGATTGCAAATGGCGCTTCTTTCGAGAAAGTCCATGTTGCCCCCAGAATCCCAGAAGACAGCGTTGATAAGGAGTATGAGGTGAAGGAGTGCACAATAGAAAGTTCAGTGCTCGAAGAATGTCAAGAGAAGCAAGAGGTGCTGGGGGTTAAGAGCACGAACTTTGACGGTGATGTGGCTGATGAAAAGAACGAGAGGCTAGAGGATCAGAAGCTGAGCAACAATAGAAAGTCGAATCCTTCGGTGACGAAACCCAGTGCCAACGGCCGCACAAATCATACCGTTCCCCACCCATTCACGCTGGCTACTGAAAAGCGGAATAACTGTGTAACACGACATGTCGGAGCTGAATCTCCTGTCAGCATGAACTCACCGAATGCTAACAATATGAATTCGCCTTTCAGAAGTCCCCAGGTAATTCCCGAGCGATCTTACATGCTTTTCACCTCTGCTCTGTAGAAGCAACTTATGGTTTGCCAGTAGTAAGGCAGTCTTTCATGTTAAAGGTAGGTATAAAGAACAATGATCCAAGCTTTACAAAAGTTCCAAGACACTCTTCATAGTCCAAGTAGATAATATGGAGGAAATACCAGTGAAAAGGACTCTTTTTAACCTTATATTCCTGATAGATGACAATTTATTTTGTTCATGTTCTGGAATGAAGAGATTGTGTCTGTGTTGATCGAGCACTAAAAGTTTGCTTAGTTTGGCATCATTCGATCCACTTAGTAAGCATCGTCGTTTTCCTTGCAAGCACGGATATACGCTTTTGTTGACAAATCCTGAATTTTTGTAGAACTACTTGATCTAACGAATATTCCTTCTTCTTTGGGTCATCCAGCCAAGCACACCTCCAATTTCAAGGAAGCCGCTGCAATCTAGCAATAAGAAGCATCAAGATGACGACGACAATTGGTCTGTCGCTTCCTCGTATCCTTTATGAACAGTATACTGATCGTCCAGTATGAGCAATGGCTAATTTTTATTATATTAGTATAAACTCTGTTGTCCTTAACTTTGCATAGAGCTGCTGCATCTGTGCGAACAGTAAAATCAGTTAAATCCAAGATAACTGTTGGTTCAGCTCCGACATTTAGGTCCAGTGAACGTGCTGACAGAAGGAAGGAGGTAAGTTTCATGACACCTGTAATTTCCCTTTCATTGGCATCTATTGCCACATCCATTTTTTTTTTCCACCTATTCATTGCGCGTTTCTTCATATAGTTTTACATGAAACTGGAAGAAAAACACCGGGCTCTGGAGGCAGAGAAAAGTCAATGTGAAGCGAGGAACAAGGTATGTTCTTTTTCCGTACCTCTTGCTTTTGCTTGTGCATTTGTTCTGAATTTGCTCATGTCCTCTTCATTCTGACGATTAACTTCAATTTGAACTTTTTAAGAAATGGTTGATCAACTACTCTGATTTGTCCTTTGTATGATGAATTTTCAGGAAGAGCAAGACGCTGCTATCAAGCAGCTCAGGAAGAACATGGTTGTTAAAGCGAAACCAGTGCCAAGCTTCTATTATGAAGGGCCTCCTCCAAAAACTGAGCTTAAGAAGGTAATATTGATGGGTACTTATTTCAGTCAGTATGGGAGAACTGTTGTGTTGAAAGTTGTGATTCTGGTAGGCATAGACTGTCAGGGATGTTAACCAGATATTCCTGTTTCTTGTACTAGTTCTACATCTGGTAGGCGTGTAACAGGACTCCCGATACTTGAGCCTAGCCAGATATAAAATAGTTTGAATCTCTCTCTCTCTCCCTCTCCCTCTCAACACACACACACACACACATGCTGGTTAGTTTATTATGAGAAATTAGGATAAGAAGCTTGTTCAAGGGAATATCTTATATACTCTTAAGAGTACCACGGGACTTTTCATTTACTTATGAAAATCAACCAGCCCATGTACTGTTTGCGTCTCATTACTTCTTCACTGTCTAGTTTGAGTCATTATTAAATGAATTTCTCTGCTCTGGACTTTGACTTGAGCTGGGTCCTGTTATTTAAATTGATTCTACAACTACTATTTGAGCTTTTCTTGTGCCAGCTCTAATGAAAAGGATGGTTATACGTATTACAGCTGCCACTCACTCGGCCAAAGTCGCCAAAATTTGGCCGAAGAAAGAGCTGCAGCGATGCAGTCAACTCTGCACAAGAGGAAAAGGGCAAAGCCTGTGGCCGGGCACTCCGTCACAGCATTGGCAGTTGCAAACAAGAACCCAGCTCGGTCAATAGTCCCAAAACTCCAAAAACTAAGAATCAAGCAGGGATTCGACATGGTAACACCATGGCTAAAGTAGGAGAGCAGCCACACGGAGAAGAGATGGTGAACCCAACTTCTGCTCCTTGTAATATCCCGGAGCAAACAATTACCGATGTCGCAGTCCAATCGTGAGTGAAGCGTTTTCTCTCTCTTACATCTAACTTCAGTTGGGAAAATGAAGCAGACTACTCTCGAGTGTCTCGGTGCTGTTTAGGGCTCTTGCAAGGAAAATAGCCTGTTTTCTTGTCATCCGAAGACAGCTTATTTGTTGTGGTGAATTGTATATGTTTATTTAACTCTGTCGCATCGATGATGTTGTTGAGGGAAAAAGGAACTTGTTATATCATTACATATTCGGAGAGTTGGTGCCTTCCGTTGTGAACTGTACTAGTACTAGTGTTTCTGGGGAAGAAGAGTGACTATTTGTGTAGTTATAGAAACTATATATCTTGGTCCTTTCCTTTTGATGAATACTTCATGTTACATGTCGTGTTTGGAATGTCAAGGGAAGGGAAACGAAGCTTCTTCTGTGGCTGTCGTGATATGAACAAGTTGCCTGTAATGAAATGCCCTGTACAATGCTTTCTTCTAAGGTGAGAGGAAAGCTCAGCAGTGCCTTGTAGAAGCACTTGGGAGCAAGAGAAAAAAAGGCTGGAAAGGATGAGCATATATAAGCAGGCGTTCGCCAGCGGGATTAGACGTGGACGACTCAATCGGCTCCAGTGTGGATGAAAATATTTCCATCTAGATTATATATCGAAGTCTGTTAGAATGAAAAGAATTTCCTTTTATCTTTCTGAGAAGCAAGCAATAGCGCCATCGCCATCTTGCTCTGGCTCTCCTCTTGTTAGAGACCACCGTGGCAGTGGTCGACTGGACATCGATGCTCTCCCCTTGTGCCAGCATTGACGACTGGCAGGATAAACACAATAACCACGATGGTGGTGGTGGTCGACAATCACTATACATGACTGACTAACCTATAGTTTATCGGGTTGTGAAATTGTAGTGTTATTTGTGCGATTTCTCCAACTTTTATTCTATGTTTTTTGAATCTATTTAGCGGTATAAGCTAGAACTTGGTAAAAGAAGAAGAGTTTTGATGGTCGTCAATGCAACCTCGACTAAATTGGCAGTGAAAAATGGCATTTCAAAAAGAAGGATATATAAAATAATGGATAATGGAATAATAACACCAAGGTTCTTAAACTTTTGTTTATTGTACAATATGATTTGTGAACTTCTAAATTATTTAATATGATTTTTGAATTTTAACACAATATTCAACGTGATTCTTGAACTTTTAATGTATTCAATATAATTTGTATACTTTTGATATGCGTTCAACTTAATCTTGAATTATATAAAAATATTCAATATTTTCCTTTATTAATTCAAGTTCGGGGAACAATATCAATATTTTTATATAATTTATGGAATTAAGTTGAATATGTATAAAAGTTTATAAATCATATGAACAAATTAAATATTTAAGTATTAAATTACACATTAAGCTAAATTGAAGAAACCGCATTAAATAAATTAAAATTTCATGAATTACATTATATTGGTTCAAAATTCAAGAATCATTCGTACCATTTTCCCTAAAATCATCTGCCTAACAATTGCCTCTTGAAGGGTAGTGAAATCTCACAAAGTGGGTCAAATAACCAGTTTTTCCTCTCATTTGATGCTTAAAAAGTGGGTCAATTTACTGAAGTTTGGAGGGCAAAAGGGAGCCATTCCGGAAGAGGGACCGGTTCTTCCTCTTCCCGCAAATCGACTCTGCAAAAACCAGCATCCGAGAAAAGGCAGAGAACTCTGGGAGATAAGCATTAAGCTCGGTTCCACTTTCCTCTCCAAGAGTCATGGCCGCCACCACACTCTTTCCGTCCATCACCTCCACTCCATTCCTCCTCCAACCCCTCAAGCTCGCCAAACCCACGAGCCACTCCCTCCCTTCCAAGCCCTTCATACTCTGCACTTCCCAGAACAGACCCGGTTCAAGTTCCAAGAAGCAGTCCACGAGCAACGGCAGACCCACCTCCAAGAACCGCAGAAGATCGTCTTACGGGACGTCCAGGAGGTCCATCCTCAAGAAAACGTTCAACCAGGAGCAGGTGGATTTCACTGCTCCAATCCCTGACGACCCCATTGTCGGAATCATTGGAGGAGGCATGTCTGGCTTGATTTGTGCTCTGAATTTGGAGAAGAGAGGGATCAAGTCCACGGTTTTCGACACGGTTGGTTAGTTTTTTCCCTCATTCCTCGGAGTTTCGTCCTAATATTAGGCAGCAACAAGCTAAAGTTCCGTACTTTTGTATTGCCTGACGTTTCTGTGCTATATATCGTTTTACTCTTGCAACTCAACGATGCAATTTAAGTTTCAAACGCTTGACTCTGCTTAAGAAAACGCGTTTGTCTGAGAAGGATGTAACCGTGGATGACAACTTTCGGTGGGATACATTGCTTAGAGGTTTACTGTAATGTTGTTGGTCTAGGGAATTCATGGTCTGGGAGGAAGGATGGGAACAAGAGTGATAGAACCTCAGCAGTTGGTATTCGACCATGCGGCGCAGTTTTTTACAGTGAGCGATGCTCGTTTCACCGAGATTGTTAATGATTGGCGGGAAAAAGGCCTGGTCGAAGAGTGGGAGGGTAACGTTGGAGAGCTTGAAGTTGGTGGTCAGTTTGTTCCTCTTCCTTCTTCTCCACCAAGGTACATTGGTGTGAATGGAATGCGGCCTCTAGCTGACTCATTGTTGTTGGAGGTAACTCATGTGACATCATGCATATGCTTGTGTCCTCTCTCCTCTTCCGCTGTTGTTGATGCTTTGTTAAAAATTTCATCTTGTTAAGAACATGATTTTGGACTAAGATGTCATGGTGCAATCTAGGGAAATATTGAGAGCTATTTGTCAGAACTAATTGAACTTGACCTTGACGGGTGCTTCAATAAGGCTATGCACGTTGTTATATTATGATGGTAGTTAACAATGCTCTAGTGATATTTCGAGAGTGGTTTTGCTAAGATATTGAGAAATGAGTTCTCATGATCTGCTAAGTGCTTTCTGGACATTCAACCCTGCAGTCTCATTGGATAATATTTTGTGGAAGATATAACTCATTTTCTTATTATTTAGATGAACTCTATTGGCCATAATTCTGGCCTTTTCCTTTCTTTTGCGTTTTCTGGTGTTAACCAGCTAAAGTTTGAAACTTTATGCAGACATCTATGGTAAATGTGGTGAGACCTTGCTGGATAAGCAAACTGGAGCCATTTAATGGAATGTGGCATTTGAGTGAGAATGGAAAGCATTGTGGGCAGTTTGATGCTATTGTTATAGCACATAATGGTAAGCTTCAGTATCTCTTCAAATAGCCAATTTCTTATGGAATTAGTTAGTACCATCTCTGAGTTGATTTTCAAGATCCAGCTAAAATATAATGTGCACTTTCTTGGTCAGCAATAATTCCCACTTTGTATTTCAATCGATTTTGTTATTCATTATCCCCATCTTGAGGACTGGTATATAATGAATTCGTCCCTATTGTTGATGTTATGTTATGTATTGGGAGGGCTATCTGTGAAATGATGATGCATATTTTTACTTTTTTTTGCTCCACTTTGATGGCCATTGTCTCTTGGGTTCACCAAATTGTGTAGAGGAAGATACACCTGACTACACATTATGAGATTGCATATGCTGTACACTTGAAACTGCTCATGTGCATGTTATAGAGTTTCAATTGAAGTGTTTGGAAGGAAATGGAGTACTTTATCTTGCTTATGGTGATGCATTCTCTGACAAACAGGCAAATGTGCGAATCGCCTCCTAGCTTCCTCTGGGTTGCCATTAATTGCTAGGCAAATGAAGGTACTTGAGTTAAGTCATGTTATGAAATAGAGATTCTTGAGCTCTTATACTTAATGAGATGGCTGGTCCATTAATTGCAGAGACTGGAACTTAGTTCTATATGGGCTCTCCTTGCAGCATTTGAGGATCCACTTCCTCTTCCAAGTAACACAACGACTCCACCTTTTGAAGGGGCCTTCGTGAAAGGTGTTGACTCTATCTCATGGATGGCCAATAATTCGAGAAAACTTCTGAAGTCTCCGGATAATGGCCCATACTGTTGGACCTTTTTCAGCACATCAGCTTATGGAAAACGAAACAAGGTCCCACAGGTTGGTTATGACTTGTATATCTGAGTAGAGGGAAATGATCATGTCTTAAATAGTCAAGCTGTGCCACTTTATATTTTGCTTACTGCTGGTCCAATTAACTGTTGGCCTTGCTTGTTCCATAGAGAATGTACTGGCCATTAATCGATACCATAGAAAATGATTGGGATGCCAGTGCCAGAAATACTTGTCAATTGACTCCAAGTTATCGAATTGCTACTAAACATTCTGCCTGAAAAAATTAATGTGGGTTTGATATTAAACTGCACCACTTCATCTATTAAGGATGCATGTTTGACTTGAGGCACACTTGTGTATCGCATAGGAAAATATCCCGGTTGCCACAGCTGAGAAGGTGAAAGCAGGTATGCTGGCGGGTGTTGAAACGGTTCTTGGACTGCCAGAGGGATTGCTTCCAAGACCAATTTATACACGTGTCCAGCTCTGGTGAGTAAATTACTTGCTGTTTCAACTTCGATTCGCAATACTGTTGAATGAAGATCAATATGAGGGCAAAAGGACACTGACCTGTATACCTGGTTAATCTACACGTTGTCCCGTCTTTTCAAGAACCTGGATTTCCGACAATAACACCATTGGACCTTATATCACCTATCACTTCTCTAGAGATGGAGATGGTTTCTTTCCATCAATTGTAAAAGTTCTATGATTGATCCATCAAAATGAGAACCTGGCATGATCATGACATGGTTTCTAGATACTTTTATGCAGTACAGATGGCTTTAGAAGCAAGATAATCAGATATACAGGCTAGCCTTCATCTTGTTTCTTTTAAGCTTCTACTTTTATTGGTGATGCTTTTCAATAGCATATATAATCTGGTACAGGGGTGCCGCACTGCCTATGAACAGCCCCGGGATCCCCTGCATCTTTGACCCTCGTGGAAGAGCTGGGATATGTGGTGATTGGCTACTGGGTTCTAGCCTAGAGTCAGCAGCTTTAAGTGGCATTGCTCTTGCTAATCAGGTACGTGTTTTAGTGTCCCACTTTTACCTTTTAACTTCACTGAAATTTTCTATCACTGGATACTAGATTTCCAGTTCCAGTATACATTTATTTTACTGCGTGCTGTAAAGAGAATTATCTCTACTTTGCTAGTCTATAGGATTTGTTTAGTCTTCCAATAGAAATAAAATTTTAATTATGTATGAATAATGTTAATTGCTATACTTTGAGATGCAGGTTGCTGACTACTTTGAAGGCGGTGGAGCTCAGCCCGAGGAGTTCGCTGTTGGGTTACACCAGGAGTTTCAACCACTAAAAGGCCATGACATCGGACAATTTCCTGGATTGGACTCAGAAACGCAAAAAGATGGAGTTCAGAATTATCAGCTTACTACATGAAAATGGGGCTCAGATGTGGTGAGTCTTTAAGACTCTTAACTGCTGTCTTTGCACTCATGATCCCAGAAGCCGAACTTACTTGCAGATGCTGTCCGATGTATAATCTGCGCTTGGCTCATGCATCCAGTGAACATCGTCAGATGTCACAAATCCAGTAAATTGTTGTGCAATTGTACTGCTCAAGAACGGTTAGCCGACATTAATGAATGTCGATAGTCAAGGGCCAAAATTTGATATCCTCTGTAACCAATGCATTGGCTCTCTGTAACATGTGTGCGCGCCTTTGCAAGGGTCATTTCGTGCTTTCGTGCTCTCTATATTGAATGCAACAATGATTCAAAAAGGTCAAGTGGCTAACTGACGTGGTAATTATGCTGGTTTCATCTTGAACCTATGGTTGTGTGTAACTTGCATCATTCTTGTCTCGAGTCAGGTTGTTCAGTAGTAGGAAGGATGATACCGCGCTGGCGTGACTTCAAACCTCTCAAGAAGCCTCTTACAAGGATATGTACTTCCTTAGACACCATTATCCTGCCCAAAAACAATAAGTTGCTAATATTAATTCAGACCGTGGTCCGTCTTTTGTTCCGCTTTGCAGGGCTTGATTTGCTCGATATTTGTCTATGGGTCAGGCTTCACCAAAATGAAATGCTCTATCCGATCGGTGCCGGCCTCTTCCAATCGTCCCGCATCGGCGTAATTAAATATGGTAGCAAAATATGTACTAGGAAACCATAGACAATCAGTGGTGCAAAATGCTGTAGTCTACGTCATTCGGGTTTTGTGTTACGTAAAACAAATTGTCGTGCTAGAGCCGGCCTCGGTTGCGTGGAACACATGCTCATCACTCGTCAGAAAACGAAGGCAATCCAGTTGACTCTGTGGTAACTTATATTCCAATCTTTCACTTTTGAAAAGAAAAATGACATCTCATTTTCCAAGACATCGAGTAAATATTATATGAATAAAGAGAGTAGACTGCAGGCAGCGATTGTTTCTATTCAGTATCACGTTCCCTGCGTGAACGGAAAACCCGAATGAAAACCAATGCAGAATCACCATAATTCAGCAGTTCCTCCCGCGACCCATTCCAAGCTCTTGGCGGTTTTCGAATTTTTGAAAACGAAATCCCAGAGAGCTTCAGAAGGGAGACTGTACTTTCGGCAAAGCAAATCTGGCTCCAGTTAAGTTCAAAAAAGTTACTCATTTTTCCCCCCGTTTTTTCTCTGCTGCAAAATTTAGATTGCGAAAGCGATAATTCCTTGTTTTCTATGGCTGGAGAAACTGCTGCAAACGGGAGCTTCAGAGAGCATCGATACGGACGAATCACATGGGGGACCCACTTTCGTACGGTCCACTAGAGACCACTACCCATCTCGACTTTTTCATCGGAATCTTACGTAAGACTAATCAATGCCTCTGTTCATTCTGCATCGCGGAGAATGGCTGAACACTTTCGCTTTCGGTAAGAAAGAAATGGAACGACGCCAGAACCAGAAGAAGAATAAGAAGACGAAGAAGAAGAAACCGGCCATTAGAGCACCCCGAAGTCAAGAGCTTTTTCGATTCCCCCACTATCAAACACAAACCCATCTACTAGTAATCATCTCTCCTAGAAAAGCTTACATAGAATAGAAACATGGGCTAACAAGAATAGAGTTAGCACGATTCGAAAACCAAGAGGAAAAAAAGAAAGGAAAGGAAGAAAGAAAAGGGGCTGCTATGTTAAATGTCGCCAAACCATCTTCTTCTATACACAACCAAATCCTCAACTCTAAAATCCCGTCCCCTACGCTAGAGTAAAGAACAGAGCGCCAGCCGCTCACTTCTTCGCCTTCTTCACCGGCGTCTTCACGCTCTTGGGCTTCTTCACGGGCGTCTTCTTCGGCTTGGCGGCGGCCACCTTCTTCACGGCCTTCTTCGTCGGCGTCGCCTTCGCGGAAGTCTTCGCCGCCTTGGCCACCGGCTTCAACTTCGGCTTCTCTGCCGCCTTCCTCTTCGCACCCGCCGCGGCTTTTGGCTTCGCGGCTGCCTTAGGCTTGGCAGCGGCAGCCTTCGCCTTGGGAGCAGCCGCCTTCGGCTTCGCGACGGTCTTCGGCTTGGACTTGGGCTTGGCAGCAGCAGCAGCCGGCTTCGCCTTCGGCTTGGCCGCGGCGGGGGCAGGAGCCGCCTTGGCAGCAGCGGGGGGCAGCTTGAAAGAGTTCTTGACCTTGACGAGCTTCCCGGAGGCGACCTGCCGCCGCAGCTGGACCAGCAGGAGCTTCCTGAAGTTGGCCGGCAGCTTCTTGTGCTTCTCCTCCACGAACTTCTGGATGGCGTACTGGCTCGACCCGGTGCGCTCCTTCAGCGTCACGATGGCGTCCGTTATCATCTGCAAAACGACACCAATAACCCACCAAATCAAGACCCGCGAATTGGCCACGAAATGCGCGGAAAAATCAGGACTTGCGAGCGACCCAGAATTCCGCATACCTCGAAGAATGGAGGGTGCGAGGACGGGGATCGAGACTTCTTCGCGGCCACGGCAGCCATTGGAGAGAGCTTGCGTTTGCGTGAGACGACGTTCGAGATGTAGAGAGAGAAAGAAGGCGCTGGCGAGTTATGAGAGAGAAGGCGCTGGCGAGTGGGGAGTTTATATAGCAGGAGAGAGAAAGGAGCGGAGAGTTCTGATTGGACGACGCGAGGGCGACGAGGATCGAGGCGGTTTGGGGGTTTGAATGCGGGCCGTCGGATGAGGTGGGGTATCTAAGGTCGGGAGGACGCCACTTGGCGGTTAGGCTTTCGGATTAGTGCGGCTTGCCTCCGTTTTTGGATAGTGGCAAAAGTTTTGTGGGGAGGCGTTTGGGGCTTAGGAAGGAGGGGGTGTGCTTTTGGGTTTGATTTGGGATGAAAGATGGTGGAGATGGAGTGGATGGAATTTAATGGGATTTTGATGGGGGGATAGCTTGAGATGTGTGCTTTGCAATGGTGGTTCTTGCATGGTGAATTTGGTTGGGTGGGATGGGAGAAATCGATTGGGAATACGGCGAGGTTCGCAGGAGTTGAGCGCGGTCTTTTTCGTAGTAAGTTTTTTTCTCTCGGGGAGTTGGTGTGATTTTTGAAGGAGACGACGTCGTGGCTGTTCGAGAAGTCGGGAATGGTGATCTGGGCGGACATGATAAGATTTGAGAATTTATGACTAGTCACGTTAAAGATGTATCGAGAAGATTTGGTTGCCGATCTATCATATTCCCAATTATTCGAGATAAAATTGAATGGGATACTGTGAATACTTTTGATGTTTATTGAAAGACACTTTATTTCTTGTATATGATTAAAAAAAGGGTTTCACGATTTACATTTTTGAATCGAGAAAAAAACGACGACTTCGAAATGGTTATTATTGATGAAAATCATGTCTTTAATACTTCGAACTATTGGGAATGAAGTCAAATGAGGTATTATGGACACTATTGGCATTTCTTGAATGACGCTTTACTTGTTTATGATTAGCAACTTATATTTCAAGATTAAGAAAATATGATAACGCTTAAATGGTTATTATGGTTATTATTAATCAAAATCGAGTCTTTGCTCCAAATTTAATGGGATGTTATGAAACTAATGAGCATTGTTGCTATAAAAAAAACCCTTCGAATGCCTCGAAGAAGGAATCTCTCTTTGGAGATCTGCATAATTGGATGTGATTGGAATGTCGACGGTTTATTGAACCTTTTGTTTATTTCCATAAAATCAAACTTTGACTTTGCAAATCGAGAAGCAACAACGATGTATGGAAAACGCTCGTTGCAGAAAGAAAATCAACTTCGCCATCAAATCATGCGTTATCAAGAAATAAATTACTTTCATCGAGAAAATCAACATCCTAAATTTATTTACCTTTACGACTGCGAATGATTGTGACAATATCGATTCGCTTGATAGGCAAAGAAAAGAATCACATCCACGTGATATTCCTGCCATCATACTAGCATGTTTAGAAGGAAAAAAAAAGGACCTCGAATAATGGATACCGTTTATGAAACATGCTATCGGGCCAATCGAATCTAGCTTAAATAGATGGAAAATGCACCACGGATGTAGTTTGTTATGAGACGAACGAATTAAGATAAAATCAAAGATGATCGAAAAGCCTTCGATTTGTTGTAACAATTGTTTGTTTTCAAAGTGTTGATTGTTAACCTTTTCAAATCAAGAAAAAATGACCATTTCGAAGCACTTGTCCCGGAGGGAATAATTAGAACCTTATGTAATGAATCCAATCGAAATTTAAATCTTTGTCAAATAAGTGCAATCAAATCATATTGATTTTGATTATTAAGGCATACGTCGATCAATACAAACATAAAAAATGAATCTAACTTATTACAGCCCAGACACCAATTGAAATGTCGCTATGTAGTTGATCTCCGATCTTCTCTAAATGTTTGAATTTGAGAGCTCATCATGCCTCGCCACGAAAGACGAAAATGTTTGTTTCATTTAAAATGTCATAATGAAGAAATATATTTTTGAAGTAAATCTTGAGAATGAAAATCATTTTTTAAAAAATGATTTTCATTTGTTTGGTGGTTCATGGAAAATGATTTCCTTATCATTAGAATGGGAAGTCGTTTTTCCTTAATCTAAGCATGTTAATTTCAGACCATGGAAAATGTTTTTTTTTTTTTTTTTAAATTGATTAGATTTTCGTTATCCAAACATTAGAAAGTTGGGAAACAATATTTCGAAAACAGTTTTCAGTCAAATAAACAAATTACAGAATTTTTGTTGTTAAAAGCATTCTCCTCATTTTGAACGTTTGGATTGCTTGGGGAAACGAGCCAATGGAGTGTTTTTCATGATCAACAAAAAAATCTATGCTTAATTTCAAGATTATGATTTCCTTTTTAAAAAAATATAAATTATCTCCCAAAATATGATTAAATATTGGCATTTGGATTAAAGACCTCAACACTCGACCATGGGCCCATGATGCTCATACATGGGTCCTCGGCAGCCGAGCTTAGGCCCAAAGGCTAGGCTTGAGACCTTGATGTCATGCCCGAGTCCTTGACGCTCATGCTCGAGTACCTGGCTCTCAGGCTTAGATTAATTGAGATCGTGAGTGGTTCCTCAATGGTTGGGCCTAGGTCCACAAAAAAGATTGAGCCTAGGTCCCTAAAGGCTAGGCCCAAGACCTCAATGTCCATGCTTGAGTTTTTAGTGACCATGATTGTGTTTGGGTACCTGACTCCTACATTTAAGTCACTGATGCTCAAGCTTGTGTCCATAGAGACCAAGGTCATAACCCCCTAAGCTCGTGCTCATGTCCATAGAGGCTGACTGTAGGACCCTAGTGCCTATGCCTAGGTCTTAGGAGGCCATGCCTGGGTACCTAACTCCTGCACCCAAGTTATTGGCGTTTGGGCCCAAGTCTCACCAACCATGTATGGGTGTCCGGCTCTAGCCCTCGAGTCATTGGCACCTGGACCCAAGTCTCTTAAGGTTGGGCTTGGGACCCTCATCTAGCGTTTTTACTCACGTTCCCAACTCCTATGCTCAAGTCTTTGGTGCTTGTATCCGAGTCCTCGATAGGCATGCATGGGTATCAAAATTTTGTGCTCGACTCACTAATAATTTTGCTCAAGTCTCTTGAGGCCAGGCTCGGGATCTTGATGCTTGTGCTAGATTCTTCAACTGACATGCTTAGTTACCCAGTTCTCACATCTAAGACATCAACTCCTATGCTCAAGTCTCTAGTGCTTGTATTTGAGTCATTAGAGTGCTCATACCTGGGTTCTCAGTAGGCAAGCACGGGTATCAGACTTTTGTGCTTGATTTTTCATTAACAATTGAGCTCAAGTCTCTTTAGGCCGGGCTAGGGATCTTGATGCCCATGCTAGAGTCCTTAATTGACATGCTTAGATACCCAATTCTCGCGTTTAAGACATCAACTCCCATGCTCAAGTCTCGAGTGCTTGCATTCGAGTCATTGGTGCTCATACCTAAGTCCTCGATATGCATACACAAGTACAAGACTTTTGCACTTGAGTCTCTTGAGGCTAGGCTTGGGATCTTGATGCATGTGCTAGAGTCCTCAATTGAGGTGCTCAGATACCTAGTTCTCGCATCTAAAACATCAACACCCGAGCCTAGGTCCATAGACATTGGGCCTCAGACACTTAAGGTTAGGCTTGGGACCATGATACTTATGCTTGAGTCCGCAGAGGCTATGCTTGAGTACTCGACTTCCTTGCCCAATTCAAGACCCTATTATAGAGAGATCGAGCCCCCATCTCTCCTAGTCAGGGGACGTAGTGCTTGTGCTTGGGTGCTTGGTGGCCATGCTTAGGTAACTAGCTACCATACCCAAGTCTTTAGTGCTCAATCAGGACTAGTTCCTTGGCAACTAGGGGCAAGTCCATAAAGGTTGGACTCAAGTCCCTTGAGGTTGTGCCCTAGACCATGACGGTTCTGCTCAGATACCCAACTCTCATGCCCACGTCATTAGCATCCACATTTGGGTCCACCAAGGCAAGGGAATCAAGTCCCTAGTGCCCATGCTCAGGATCCCATATCAAGGTTTGAGATACATGGGTGCGTTTGGTTGCAAGATTTACTGGCGCCTTCGGCTTGAAAGCTCGCAGGGAAAAAAAGAGGTGTTTAGCGAACCATTTTCCAATTAGCTTTGAGTTGAAAGTTGGCCAGGGATCTTTGAAAGCTCAATTTGGTAGAGACCAGCATTGAGCTTTCAGCATTTTCAGAATGCTAAAGGCCTTCATTAATGAAATTTCGTGAAGTCCCTCTTTTACCCTAAAAAAATCATTAGAAACCCAAATTTACCCCTTTATAAAAGAACAAAACCAAGAGCTTCTCCTTGCACCTCCAGAAACACACGCGCCAGTCCTCGCGCTCACTCTCCCGAGAGCCCCCATGACGACGCCGACTTCAGATCCGTTAACGACAATCTCGAGCACCTTCAGAATTGCCGACGAAAAATCTGGGTTTGTTTCCTCCGCTCGATTCTTCTCTTCATCTGGGTTTGTTTCCTCAGCTCGATTCTTCTCCTCATCTGGGTTTGTTCTTACTTCAATCTTCTGAAACAGAGGACACAGTAGCTCGCAATTCGACTCCTCCCTCCCTCCAACGCGACCACTCTGGCCATCGCCTCCGCTCGATTCCCTGCATCCTCGCACGTTTTTCCCCTGCTTGTGGTTAGTGAGGTTTGGGTAGTGGCGGTCTCCTCGGCACAAATCCCAGCCTCTCAATCGCTTCCCCGAGGTAACGAATACTTTTAAACTCTCTCTCTCTTTCTGGCATCTCCGTCGCTCTCCGTCTGAGATCCGTTTGCTTTTTTTCTTTCTCGTTTCCGTTTTCAGGTTAGATCTGTAAATCTCTCAGATCTGATTGTTTGCTCCTCGTTCATTAGATCGATCTGTTCCTTTTCCATTTCGTTTGATTCTACGCCCGCGATAGATTAGCCCTATTGCCGCAATTGATTCTTCTCCTCATCTGGGTGTCTCTAAGCCTATGGAGAGAGAATGCTTCACGTGAAGTTTCTGATCGAGTGATGTTGCAAGGCCCTTGATTTCTCATCTTACCAGTATTACGTGGGAAATGTAGAAATATCTAGCACTAGCCCGTGATTAATTATTATTGCAAACTTACTTAGAAGAGGGATACTCTTGGTTAACAACTTCATAAATCCCAAGAACCACTAGAAATCTAGAAGGAGTAGCCTGGTTTTTTCAGGTTTGTTACAAAGTTGTGTGCCTAAAAATAACTGGTAAAAGAGAAACGAAAAGAAAAATAACAATCTACTTCACTCCCATTTTCAGTTGACTTGGACGAAAGAATAAAGAGGTTTTGACGGTACAGAGACAGGCATTCGCCTGATAAAAGATAAAATCTACTATTATGGATCTTGGGCAGCATTTATTTGAATCCTGTTTTCTATTGCATTAGACAGGGCCACAAAAAGGAGAGAACTCACACTCTAGGGAAAAGAATAGCCAAATAAATAAAAAAAGCAACCATCCATTTGAATCTTGTCATACCGGATCCCTCTCTCTTCATCATCTTGAATCAGAATGGTGAGTGTGCTTTCAATTAGAATGAGAGCATAGATTCATGGCGTTTCGGTATTCTTTTGGCCACTTAATTAAGTTATCTGCGATTGGCAGATTTCTCTTTGTTTTATTTACTGCTTTTGTTGGGTGTTCCTCCACTGAATCCTCGTATTATTTGCTGTTGTAGAGCTGATCGACCAACGAAATTGAGTTCACCTACAGTATCAGTTATATTCAACAACTGTTAACTATTTGACTCCATTTATTATCGGTGAGTTTTCTTATGTTTGGGCCTTCTGGTTGCTATTGCTTTGCTCCTCTCATTCCTCACACATTGTCAGTTTTAAACTTTGAAAAGGATATTTCCAAATGCAGTAAAAGAATTTAGGATTGTCTCGCTTAAATGTCCATCGATTAGAATCCTATTCCTTTTATTCTAGCTCGTGGTCTCTTGCTCTGTTTGATGGTTATTCATGGTACAAACTTGCACAACATTTCTAGATAATTCACAATGGCTTTCATTTTCAGGTGAAGCAGAACAGCACATGATCCATTAGCTGGCTCTAACCTTCATCATCATAACCAAAGGGCTGCCTTCTTAAAGATTCCATTACTTCTCTGGGACGATTGCTTGGAGCGCCCCCACTACCTATCGGTCCATTGCAAGACTTGACCTTGGGCACTTTGAGAGAACTAAGAGCTGGCGTGGAAGTCCCTCTGTTTACGTCCTTGAGCACAGACCGTGCTGTGGCCTCAGCTGCAGCGTCTGCCAGAGCCGAAGCCACTCTAGAATTGCTCTGCAATTCATTAGAGGACTTGTTCTGGCGCGCACTCCACTGGGAGCGTTGGAAGCCCGAGGCATATGATTATTCCCTGATTTTCCCATTAAAGCAACGGTCTCTGCAGCTTCTGATCTGGCCTTTGCAAATTCATGTTTCTGCATGTCATATAAGAGCTCTCTTTGGAGCTGCTTATGAGCAACCAATATTTCATCTATCTCATTCTTGTAGTCCTTGAGGAGGAGACGGAGGCAATCCATGTGGGAACCTGTGAGGGGGCTATTCTTGCTCTCGAGTAATCTCTCCAGCTCTATGAATATGGGGATGGTGTTCTGTATGAGGGTCTTTCTCATTGCTATGAATTTAGGAAGTAATTAAAGATGTTTGTAGTTTTTAAGGATAATGAGCTTCTTTCCTCAAAACATATGTTATCTTGTTTTTATTATAATGAAAGTATTCTTCTTGCAATTTAGAAAGAGAGTACATAAATTTTTTCCATTTGATATTTTTAGCAAAAGAAAAGAAATTGTAATTTTAATAAAATTGTTTACACAACATCTTTAACATGATTATCAAATATAAATTTAAAAAGTTGCAAACATTATTTTTTTAATTTTAAACAAATAAAAATTAAAATATTTAGATTAATCACCAAAGGGCTTTGTAAATGTGTTTTTACCAAACAAAGCATTTCTTTCAAAGTTGCATTTCAAAGCAAAATTTACCAAACAGATCTTTGCAGATTTCCTCCAAAGCCCTTTTTTTTAAACAAATTTGATTTTCCCAATGAGGCTTTCCAAATCGCCGAACCAAACGCACCCAATTGACTCCTAAGATGGAGCTCCCAGCGGTTGGGCATCTCTTATATTGCATGAATAGTGCAATTCTCCTTTAAAAAAAAAAAAACAAGTTTTTCCAATATAAGGAGCCATTAAGACTTACTCTCGCTCGATCAACAAAGCCGCATAATATTTGACCAAATCATTAAAAAAATTCAAGATAAAGGGAACAGCATCAACATTAGAAAACGACAAAATGCAGAGACACTCGAAAAACCAAAATCGAAAACTAATAAAAACGTAAAAAATTAAAAACAAAGGCTGGGCCACGGCGGAGGCCCGACGAGGGTCCGACTGGAATAACGAGTCAGGCTCCGTAACTCGACCAAACCATGAACCGATCCGAACCGAACCGACCCGGATCCGCGAAGCCGACAACCACCATATAAAAGCTCGCTAAACGGGAAAAATCGACCGCAATCTCGCCGCCGAAAAAAAACCCTAATCTCCACGGTCAGCTGCAGCACCGCCAGCTCGCTCGACCGCGGCTCTCTGCATCGAACATGGTGAATTCTCGCTCCGGCCGCCTCTTCTTCTTGATTTCTCCGATTCCGACGGGTCTTGACCGGAAAAGTTTGGTTTTTTAACCTTCGTCTCATGGCGCCTCTTTTTGGGTTTTCGCAGGCGGACGTGGAGGTAGAAGTTGCGGCGGGGCAGCCGAAGAAGAGGACGTTCAAGAAGTTCAGCTTCAAGGGCGTCGACCTCGACGCGCTCCTCGACATGTCCACCGACGAGCTCGTCAAGCTCTTCGGCGCCCGCGCTCGCAGAAGGTATGCCTGGGCGCGAAGCGTCAGCTTTCGCATTCGGTGTCGTTTTCTTATTTTTCTTGTGCGCTCTGGAAATGATTTGGATTTTGGTTTTGTTTGCGGAATTGGGTAGGTTTCAGAGAGGCTTGAAGCGAAAGCCGATGGCTTTGATCAAGAAGCTGCGCAAGGCGGTAAGATCTGTTCTTTTTTATTTCTATTTTTATTTTTATAATCTCTTCTGGATGTATGCAATGCTATGTGATGTGATTTTATAGAATTGGTTTATGTGGAATTGAAGATCTCTGAGATTTAGAAAACATGGGTTCGATTGATATTGTCGATTAGGGTGTATGAAATAGTCAGTTAAGATGGACTTTCCTCTCTCTGGGCTATTGGAATAGCTGTCAAAACTCACGCTGCCGATTTTGGTGGTCATTCTTATAAAGGGGATGTGCATTGTGTTATGGGCTAGTAAAGCTTTGGCTTGGATTTAAGGGATAATATCATGGCTTCAAGGGAATTCCATTGGTGTCCATCTTCAAAGGAATTCCATTAATGTAAGACCTGCTTGCGATGGCTAGGAGCCCACAACATCGTACTGCCATGACAATTGAACCGTGCTGGCATTGCTTCTTATCTCCCTCGACTGCCGTGGGCCATGCCATGGCATGGCTATATATCGTCTTATTTTGTGAATAATATAACCTTCTGTGATCGTTTGATCCTGATTGCTGTGTTGGTCTGATGTTGTGCATCTTTTGAAAAGTTTTTAGGTAAGTGGGTTTTTTATGGCTAGCAGTCGAGTAGGTTCAACTTACTTTTGCAATGGCATTTGCCCTACCCTTAGTCCCAGAGTTTTGAGGTCCGATGTATTTCGTGACTAGATATTGTTAGTTGTGGTGAAAAGCTTGGTTCTTTCATTGGTTTTATACATTTGAATGAGCTGATAGACATTCACGTTTCTTTGCATTGTGCTTCTATCAATGCTGTTACTTAGTACATCCATTAATTTGGGTCTTTCTTGAACCTTGTTACAGAAACGGGAGGCTCCTGCTGGTGAGAAGCCTGAACCAGTAAGGACCCACCTGCGGAACATGATCATAGTTCCCGAGATGATTGGAAGCATCATCGGAGTTTACAATGGCAAGACTTTCAATCAAGTTGAGATCAAACCTGAGATGATTGGCCACTATCTTGCTGAGTTCTCCATCTCGTATAAACCCGTCAAGCATGGAAGACCCGGTATTGGTGCTACCCATTCCTCTCGCTTCATTCCCCTCAAGTAAAAACACACTGCGCTCCGTGACATTTTTTCTTATTGTCTGTCCTTTTTGAAGCAGTTGTTGGAGACACTAGATTTTGATACTCAATTTTGATGTCCTTCTAGTTAAGTTTGCAGTGCTTTTGTTGCCAGCGAACCTGAAATTTAAATTTCGAACTTCACCGAGTTTCCTGGTTTACATCTACTACCTTATATGTAGTTTTTCGTGGGAGTAATTGAGCAAGGAAATGGAAAGGTGGGGGAAAAGAGAGGCTGCGGATGTTTAGGTTTTGTTAATGTCGATCAGATAGCAACCGTTTGTTTTTCCAAGGTCGTCACCTTACGATCTTACAGAATATGTTGTAGGCCCAATACAATCTTACGGAATATGTTACGTTACAATCTCGGATCCAAGGTTGCCACCCTCACAACCCTAGAGCTGGGGTCGCCCAAGGGTGGGGCTCGTGTTTGGGGTCAGCCATGGCTAAAGGTAGAGGTTGTGACCACAAACTAGCGATAGTTGAAACTACAGTCCAATGCTTGGAGGTCACCACCACGAACTAGCGTTCGTCGAAACTAGAGTCCGTGACCAATGCTTGGAGGTCGCCTGAGGGTGGGCCTCCTCGGATCAGTCATGTCGGTGGCCTTGACGATGTTCCCCTTGCTGAGAAACGCTGGAACTTAGCTCCAGTTAGCATAGAGGAAAGATCAGTAAAATGGTAATTGAGCGCGCCTATATTCGTGTTTTATCTGGTACCTGTCAAACCTTGTATAAGGTAATATTAAATTCTGTTGCTATCTTATTCTATCTTTATCTTATCCGATTTTATTCTATCCGACAAAAGATTCTGTATGACGAAACGTAGCCTAGATGTGCGGGATCAAGTGGCAGATGAGATAAGTACTAGCTAGTCTCGAATATCTCGGGGAATAAACCACACATATTGGCGATGGAGCGGTCTTGACTTTGCTGGATCTCCGATAGGTAAGCTCACCGGAGAATGAAAAGTAAAACTATGAGCGGACAAAGCTTGGATGTCATAGGTCGACAGACGATCCGACAGGGTGAGAACACACAAAGTATTAGCGGTAATAAGTAATGCCAATTTATAGATTCTTTTGCAAGAAAAACCCCCCAACAATTGTCAATTCAGTCTGAACGTCACAAGTACAGATGCAGCTTCACCTGGTGTTACCTTCAACATGCATCCCACTTAATGTTACTATAAGAAAAACCAGAAAATAAAGTCAGAATCATCTAGGTAAATTGGCGAATGGGGATGGTAACGGCGTACTTATCGGCCTTTCTGATTGACTATCTGTGAGAAAATAGCGTTCGGGTCGTCCGAATCTTGGGTCAGCTCGTGCTCGCTGCCGATGCTCAGGCTGTTCACGTCCAGTCGTGGAGCGACTTCTTCGGAAACATTGCTTCCTGCTCGGCGAGAGGAATGGCTAGAACCATCCGCGTTCTCCTGCAACTGGAGAGCGAATTCGAGATTCCACAGCACGTCGCCCATGGTAGGACGCTCAAGTCCGTGCTCGCACAAGCACTTCTCAGCGGTCTCCGCGAACTTCTTCAAGCACTCGGGGTTGATCTTGCCCTTGAGCTGAGCATCAATGATCTCCTCGAGGATTCCCCTTCTTTGACAGTTCAGAGCCCAATCTGCAAGACTGACTTGCTCCTTTGGGAGGCTAGGGTTCAATGCAGGTCTTGCACACAAAACTTCAAACAAGACGACCCCGAAGGAGTAGACGTCGGATTTCTCGGTCAGCTGTTGCCGGCGGAAGTACTCGGGATCCAAGTACCCAAAGCTTCCTTTCACCACAGTGCTAACATGGCCTTTATCCATGTTAGGACCGGTCTTTGAGAGCCCGAAATCTGAAACCTTTGCTACCCAGTTCTCGTCCAGGAGAATGTTGGTGGTCTTGACATCCCTGTGAATGATGGTGTACCTTGCCCCTGTATGAAGGTAGTGAAGTCCTCTCGCTGCGCCGATACAGATCTCCAACCTCTGCTTCCAGGAGAGCGGAGTGTTGTTTCCTTTGTAGATGTGTTCCCTCATCGTTCCACGCGCCATGTAGTCGTAAACCAAGCACATCTCGCTTTCTTCCTCGCAGTATCCGATCAGCGACACCAAGTGCTTATGTCTCAACTTGGAAAGCATCTCCACTTCAGTCTGGAACTCATTGACTCCCTGTTCTGAGGAAGGGTTTGACCTCTTGATGGCCACCTTCATGGTCTTATCAAGGACTCCTTTGTAGACCTTGCCGAAGCCTCCGACCCCAATGACATGAGACTCGTCGAAGTTCTTCGTCGCCTGTTTGATTTCAGCTAACGAGAAACGTCGGCTGAGACACTGAGCCTCTGACGAGAGGTGGCTAGCAGCAGAGGCATGCGATTTGCTTCCCGCCGTATGGGAGAAACCCGAGATAGGCAACCAGCTAGTTGTATGCGATTCGGTTCCGAGGACTCTCTTCTTTTTAACGTAGACTGTGATGCATATTGCTGCCACGGCACCAAATACAGCGGCTCCTCCAGCCGCCCCGCTGATCAACTTCACATTGCTCGTTGATGAAGTGAAAGCCTTTGCTTCACTAGCCTTAGCCGCGGCCTCGGCCTCAGCCTTGACTAGCATCTCCGATGGCTCCGGGTTGGGACCCGCCAAGTTTCCGGTCGCATCGCTTATCTTAAATATCTCCAGTCCATTTAGGAGAGCGTCGTAGTACTCCGGGGGAGGATCTGCAGTGACAGAGGGTTGCATCATTATCGAGATTTGCTCATCCCCCTTCCCGTCGCTGACAAAAATCGCATAATCCTTATAGACCGGCACGCCCTCCGCACTTGCCCATCCGATCACGTCGGCCGCTTCCTGGGCAATCTGATTGTTGATGTAGATAGTGAAAACTCTCTGGTTGACCTTAGTGCAGAAGTAATCACAGAAGTGCATCCTCACGAGGTAGGTAAAATTTGCATCCGCCTGAAACTGCCAAGTCAGATTGTAGTTCTTGTTTAAATTCTTATCGTACCCCATGGATCTTGCGGTTCTGTAAACATCAATTGGCGCAACATAGTCAGGCAAATCATTGTACTGGATCTTGACTTTTTTGTCGGCCTCGTTTGTGACTCCCGCCACTGCTCCATACAAATAAGGCGTATCATCGTACCATGTTCGAGTGAGCGAACCGGAGTCATTGCTCGGAGGAATGTACTGCCCTCCAACATTTAACCTATACATCGTCTGTAGATTTGCAGCCTTGGCATCGACAGGTTGGTCTGAGAACCCGACCATCTGTGCCGAGTCGAACAAGTCTGGGATCGGAATCAGCTCAATGCCATTCACAAAGGCAAATGCTCCACTGTGCTTATCTGAAGGCGTGAAAGTGATGTTCACAAAATCCGAGTCCGAGGGCACCAGAGAATATTCCTTCACGAGGTAGGCCTGTGTGAGAGCTTGAGCCGTGACCGAGGCGCTGAAATTCTTCAAGAGGGTGACGCTGCCGGCGACCACCGAGAAGTATGCGTCTGCAGGATCGAGGGATCCATATGAGGACGGGTAAAAGTGGAGCCTGACCCAGTAGCGGTTGCCGGATTTCACGGGCAGCTTATACGTCGCTGCGGAGGTGAAGATCCGGGCGGACATGTATGGGACATCGGAGGGGAGCGAGGGGTCTTGAAACATGGCTTTCTCCGACGTTGAGTTGTTGGAGGTGAAGTACTTGGAATCCGAATCCCATTTTTGCCCATCGGCATCCTTCCCGCCGCCAGTCGACCCACAGCTAAGGATCAACGGAGCCGGGTCCGCACTCGACGCGTAAAGGGAATTGAAAAGAACGGATACAGATATAATAGAAAGCAAAATCTGGATGTTTTTGTACATGTTTACTCAACAAAGAGAGGACCTTGGCGTACAGGAAAGCAATTCAGGGTTGGGTTAATCAGTCGTAATTCATTCGAAGAAAGGGAAGAGAAAGAGAGGGACTCCTGTACGCCAAAGCGAACGATTAGCGGATTCTGGGTTCTCTCTCTTCTGTTCTAGAGATCATGCCGAACGGCTCCAATCAGCCATGGAAGCTCAAAACATGCTTTGCCCTCACCTGGAGCGGAACCAGGCAAGAAAACACGGCAGGATTTTCTTGGTTTGCTTTTGTATGATGAATGGAACACCTCTCTCTCTCTCCCCTTCTCTCTCTCTGCTTGCTCCTATTTTCTGCTACCCATTTTTGGGGGTTCACCCGATGATCGATCCGAAGGTCGGAGTCGGTTAGGAATCGATGAAGGCGAGGGACATCCGACACATTGTTTTGCCGCGCGAAGGCAGGTACTTTTCCTGGAAGAGGGATCCAGAAAAAAAAAACTAGAAGCCTAAATTTAGCAGTGCCCTCCTGAAAATTCTCCAGGGATAGAGCAGAACACAGTTGTACAAGGTTGTTGGCATAACTGAAGTACGTGCAAGAATAGAATCGAACTCAAAAGCATCGGATCTTCTCGAAAGGCCCTTTAAAATTGCTGTTGAAGGTATCCTGAGATCGAGTTTTGTTATTCTATAACAACCCACCGGATGTGCATAAAACATTTATTACATCTTTAACTGATGAATCCTAGCGGTTACCCATAATAATTAGCAGTCCTCAGCTTAAACCCTCTAAAATCTCTCCACTAAGCAAATTCGGAAGATGGTTTCTAACTTTAAAGTTTTCTTGATAAAACCATAAAAACCGCAGTCGTGAATTATAATAGCATAATATCACATCAGGGGCAAAAAATCATAAATCAAAATTAAATTGAACTAAGGGTGTATTTATTTCGAAGAAAGTTTCGTGACAAAGGAAAATATTTTCTTGGAAATTATCTTTCAAGAAAATTCTTTCCTTTTTTTAGGTTAAGGATTCCATTTTCCGAACTTTAAGCATGTCGTAAATGGTTTTCCTTTAACTAGTCACTTTTGGCAAGCCAAATGTGCAAGAAGTCCAAATTACTAATTTGTGGAAAACTCTTTTGCTCGTATAAATACGCCATAGCTCCTCAATTCTTTTAAGCCTCGTTCGAAGCGTGAGATACATTAAGATTGTCAAGTTGCGGACATGACTCATCCAAAGCGGTCATTTCTAGGTTTCGTTGTTAACTGGTCACGACCGAGACAGATTAATCAAACATGTTCTTGTTAATCATCATCCGGGGAGAAGATTCTGATGCCACCATCTTTCACCTTTTTTTCATATATAAACCCTGAAATGTAGGATTCCATGGACTGTTCTCTTTCTGGTTACAGATGGACGGTGCCAGAATGACGCAAGCCTTCTGATGGATGGGCGCGACTGGCGCCTCTTCCTAACCATTTTTAGGTTTTACACTGTTGTCCTCCATTAAAGCTCTCTTCATCACCTTCTTCTCGTTCTGAGCTGGTCGGGCTGGTGCTGTATCGTCGAATTCAGCCCGATAATAACAGAAAATAACATCGTCCTCTCTTCTTCTGAGTACAAATTAGTTTTAACCCGCATCTTCGACTCACCGCCACTCCCCGATATCCCACCCCTGGCGGTGGTGGCCCATGCTGTTCCAGGCCTCAACATGTGCAGTACGGAAGAGGTAAACACGCTACGGCAGCAGCAGCAGCTGCTCGGCATGGAGGACGCCGACCAAGGTAATGAAGAGAAGCAGGCCTTGCCCTTGTCTTCCAGCTCGTCGACGGACCGGTCCTCGTCGCCGCGGTCCCCACACAGCTCGTCCGACCTGGAGGAGCTGCAGCGCATGCCGCTGGCGCCGCCACGGTGGAAGAACCGGAAGCGGCTGACGAAGCAGCTGTCCATGTGCGAGACCCCCCTTGACGTCGCGTGGGAGAAGCGACGGCGCCAGATCCTCAAGAAGAGCGGCCTCGGCAACATCACGGATGAGGACCTGAACGAGCTCAAGGGGAGCATCGAGCTTGGGTTCGGCTTCAAGGAGGAGGACGGGCAGAAGCTGTGCAACACGCTGCCGGCTCTCGACCTCTACTTTGCGGTGAACCGGCAGCTCTCCCTGAGCCCCGTGTCGACGCCGCAGAGCCAAGGGCTGTCATTGCCAACCTCGCCCGGCGGGCGGTCCTCGTCCTTTGAGAGCCCCACGAGCGACCCCGACGCTTGGAAGATCTGTAACCCAGGCAAGACTTTCGAAGATGCATGTATTCTTTGATTGAATACATATCCTAGTTAGAAATTATTCTCATGAAAATGCATTCGTTTTGCGAAAAATATGAGAAAAATGATTCATCTACAAAACTTTATAAATGGCGAGCACCTTCATCGAAACGACTGACATTCCATTCATCAACTACTACAATCTAATCTCTGTCATCTTCTTCAATGGTCTTGAACAATTTCAATTCATTTGCATTCCAAAAGCTTTCAAAATTAGCTCAGATGCCCAAGCCAAAGATCAACCTACTATATTAATGTAACAAATTCAACCCATTACTATACATGACAAAACACACACGTTGTTTCTTGTTATCTTTGCATTTTGGTCAAAGTCATTTCATTATATGGATATTAATGTGAAGTACTCTGCTGTTTTTGAACTACAGGTGATGATCCTCAGCATGTGAAGACCAAACTCAGGCACTGGGCTCAAGCCGTGGCGTGCTCTCTAATGCAATCATCCTGAGAAATCGATTTGGGTGTGTGTGGTGCGTGGGACTACTAGCTTGTACAGGAAACGAAATGAAGAAGAAGGAAGGAAAAAAAAAAGAAAAAACCGAGGAGGAACGAGAGAAAGGGAGAGAAGCTTTTAACTGAAAAAAAATTAGGGTTTCGTTTGATGATCCGTGAAGCAGCCAGAACGAGGGCTGATGGATAATGATGGCTTTTGATCTTTGTATAAATGCAGAGCCAATATAAACCGAGAAGACAGATGTCTTCTTAACCTTCTCAATGACTCGTCGCTCCAAGACAACATATTTTGCTCTTTTTTCTCTTTGCTTCCAGCCCCTGCTTCATGAGTAATTTTGCGTTACTTGATTTAGAAGATGGCGAAAAGGGTTTTGACTCTCGATCGACAAGCTTTACAACTGCTAAAAGTAATTCTTCGTGGCGAATGTCATATTGAGTTTCGGATCATACATGAAGGTCAACAGTCGAATTGGGCATTGTTGAAACAATTTGAGTGACAAATTGGCTAACTAGAAAGAATGTGTGAGATTCTGGAAAAATTATCGATCTTGACTAGATAATCAAGATAACTTATTGCTCACATGACTCAACTAAGCAGTCTCAATATATGTGAGGACGAGTCATGGGACGAGTTGTGAGGATAAGCTTGAATTGAATGTGATGATTTGTTATTTAAAAGTTATGCTTTTGAATTACTAAGTAGAAGAATGTCGTTACCATCAGCAGAGAACGTGCAACGTTTTTGAGCTGTCGTTAAAGGCATTCAATTTCCAATCCTCAAACTTGTTAGCGACGGCATGTTCCCTAGTGCGGCGTTTTGCCTTTTGGAGCTAACGACGGAAAAAAAAAGGATTGATCAAATTCTGTTGCTCTGTGTTTGGCTCCATAGATTTGTATTTGCTTCTTTTCTTCTTCCTTTACTAGGCAATAATTAAATTTTTTATTATACTTGCACATTGCTTTTAAACTAAACTTATTAATAATGGAATATCAAGTAAGCCCATATGATTTTTGACATAAATATGATCAACATAAATTAAAAAAAAAACGATAATTTCTTGTTGGGGTCGAGCCATGATCTGTAATTAGACTTATTATGGCAGATAATTAGGCATGGCCACTTTAATAGTTTGGGTAATCACAGGCAGATTATTTGAATTTGGGATCATTATGTTCGCCTAAATTACCAAAAACAGACTCCAAAAGGAAAAGCCTAGCGTTTCCTTTACCCAAACCCGGCCCGGCCGAAGGGGATTCCAGCGCAGCCCTGGCCGGACCGCCCTCGAACCGGAATCAACTCGGAGTCTCTGACCCGAGTTGACTCACCACACGGAGGGGTTGTCTCTGTCGCGTAACCTGAAACCCGGAACAGTCCTCGCATTCTTTATTGCTCCAGAAGCGTGCACAGAGACCCACCTGCGAACTGTCGAGCAAGCTCGAATTTTTCGTCCTCCGTTGCAAGAAGCAGGCCGAGACTGGTCGGATTCCCGCAGCTGCCGCGAGTTAATTGACCATGGCTCCCGATGCATCTGATGCCCTCGCAGGTCTCTGTCTCTGTCTCTCTCTGAATGTGCGTGTGTTGGGGATGAAGAAATGCTCTTTTTCTTTTGTATGTCATGCTGGGTAACTTCGTTCGTGTGCTGATGATTGCAGTGAGGCAAAAAGTTCAGCTTTTTCTGAATGCTGCCCAAACTGGGAATCTTGATTTGCTCAAGAGTACGTCTTGGCAACTTCTGTTGTTTTGGGTTTTCTTTTTCTCTGTGTTGTGCACTGCATCTTGTTTTTGAATTGCTGAGTTTATGGGGCGCAGAGCTAGCGTCGCAGCTCGATGATGGGAAAGGGATGGCGACGACAATAGCGGATGTTAAGGACGCGAACAAGCGCGGCGCGCTGCATTTCGCCGCGAGAGAGGGCAAGACTGAGGTGTGCAGGTACTTGCTGGAGGAATTGAAGCTCGACGTCGATACGAAGGATGATGACGGTATCCAGTTTTTAGCTGTTTGTTATTTGTTTATCTGTTTTTCACTATTTATGACCTTGTTGATTTCGGGCGGCGGTGCGTGTAATGGTTAATCTCTCTAGCTGTGTGAGGTTCATGATATTTGCTGGAGCTGAGCGTGAAATTTGTTATGGCTAGTAGCTACTGCATGTTGTGTCTATTTACTTAATTCGTTGAGTTTCTTGTACTAAGACATTGGCATTCTGATGCTGTAGAATTTAAGTTTGCAATGAAAATGTTTGAGTCTCTTTGAGCGTCTATTTGATCACAAATCTTTTCTTGCATCTGGTTGGCCTTGGTTATGCTGGCTAATAGTTCAGTATCTGTTTCAGGAAAAAGCTTATCAATTTGCTGGAATCTTTTTTTCCATTGTAGGCGAGACTCCTCTTATTCATGCGGCTCGCCAAGGGCATACTGATACTGCCAAATATTTACTAGAGCGAGGTGCCAATCCTGATATTCCTAGTGACTTAGGTGTGACAGCGCTACACCATTCTGCTGGAATAGGTAAGTTGGTTTCTGTATCTTTGGAAACTGCTATGTTTGAGCATGTATGGTTCCTCACACAATCTTGGTATGTTATCTTTTGAGGATAGATATGCTTATCTGTGCTTACTCGATTTCAGGTGACATTGAATTGCTGAAGTTTATACTTTCTAAAGGTGTTGATATTGATTCTCAAAGTGATGCTGGCACCCCTCTAATTTGGGCTGCTGGTCATGCTCAGCCAGATGCTGTAAAGGTTCTCTTGGAACATCATGCTAATGTAAGCTTGTTGAAATTGTTACTTCTTATACTTATATCTCTTTTTAAAAAAAAAAGTACTTTCAGAAGAGAGGGAAGAGGATTTAGTCTGGCATTTTCCCGTAGAGTTACTAGACAGAACTATTGTGATGTGGCGTGATTATTTTGTATTTAACTTTGATATCTTGTTTTGCAGCCCAATGCTGAAACTGATGATAACATCACTCCGCTCTTGTCATCTGTGGCTGCCGGTTCTGTTGAATGCTTGAAGCTGTTGATTCAGGTTTTAGAGTTTCTTGGCCTTTAAGATTTAAGTCACGTCTTGGATATACTGTTGTTGTTGCCTTTTTTTTTTTTTTTTTTTTAAATAATAAAATTCAGTTTTCCTGGAGGCTTTTCTCTCCTTATCTATGTGTGTAAGATCTTTGACATTTTACTGCTATATTCAAGGTTCAATCAGAACCTTCCTTGATACTTGTCTTTCCTTTTTTCTTTTTATCTCCCTTGTTAGTTCTGTAAACTATGCTATCATTGCTTATTTTTTGTGCTAACACTGGTTACATTTTCTCTTATCTCTGTTTAACTAGCAGATGAAGAAATCAACGTCTATTTTCTTGCAAAATTTTCATCATAAACTTTGTTTAATTCTGGATATTTAACTAGGACTTCCATCTGAATGCTTCTTTTGATTTTTGGAAACTACAGTTTATACTCATCTGAAGTTGATGCTGTGGATGCCATGAATCTTTTTTCCTTGTGCATTTGTGCTTGCTTTTATGGGCATATATTTCCACTACTACCCAGAAGTAACTTAAGTTTATCTCTTGTAATGATTCTTGTGAATTTGCCTTCCTTTCAGGCTGGTGCTAGTGTGAATATTAGTGCTGGAGGAGCAACACCTTTGCACATTGCTGCTGATAATGGGAACCCAGAAATCATAAACTGCTTATTAGATGCTGGAGCTGATCCCAATATCATGGATGAGGTTGAGAACTTTAAAAGGCTTTAATTTGCTAAATGTTTGTATCTTATGTTAGCATTTTATCGATTTGCATTTTCTTAAAGCTTGCTTGTTTTGTATATCATTAAATTAAGTTAAGATGGTTGATAAAGAGTTCCTTTTATACTAAAGATGGGAAAGAGATGTTTATGATTGCTTAGAGTTTTGCTTGGTTTGGTGCCTTATCATAAAAATAAGGGCATATCTGAATAAATTTTTACTTTTTGCTTGATCTAAATCTTGCGGCAGATGCAGTTTGATTTTTTTTTTTTTTGAAACCCAGATGCCTGAAGCTATCACAATATACAAATGTTGACATGTAGGTTCTCATTTTTTTTTCAATAATTCTCTCAATTTCAATAAGATTTTAAATTTTGTCAGGAAAGAAAAAGTTCCTTTTACTTAAACTTAATTCTAAACATACAGGTCCAAGATTTATTTTACTTAACCAATAATGCTGAAGGCATTAACCACAATAGGTCTGGGGATGAATTTCTGAAGCAGTAGTATGATTTCACTTTCACAGGGTTGTCATTCAAAATGGTTTATGATACAGCATGCAAGTGTAATTTTGCTTCTCGTCATCACAGGATGGGCTGAAGCCTATACAGGTTGCAGCATTAAGAGGCAATCGTGCAGCTGTGGAGATTCTTTTTTCAAAGACTACCCAAGTTCACAGTATTCCCAAATGGAGTGTGGATGGAATCATTGAGTATATGCAGACTGAAGCTGGTAATGCACAGGTAGGTGCTGCAACTTAAATTGTTTGTTTTTGGTGTTTTTTTCCTCAATTGCTTCATTGGACTGGACGGAGTTGTCCAGAAAAGATCACATGTCAAATGCTTTGCATTTACTTGTGCTTTTGCTTGACCACATAATTTAGATGTTCATTGTAATTAAGGGGGAATTTTGGAAGAGAATATGCTAATCAAACATGAAGATATTACATTTAATATTCTTTTATTCCGACCTTAAGAAAGAGCCTTTTCATACAATCTCCTTTTCAATTTCTAATTGTTGTACTAAGGCATCCACAAGTTCATCTTCTGGAGGGAGTCCTTCGGTTGGAATGAAAGTTTATTGGTGATAGCGCAGATTTTCTAGCGTTTATCTGATATGAAATGAGATTCTTGTGATTCTTGTATTGTGTTCTAGCTCAAAAGTACAATCTGCAGGAAGAAGTCAAGGCAACTAGTGGAGAGAAGGATACCGCAACGAAAATCCAAAACCTTCCTGAGGTGATGCTTCATTGGATTTTTCACTTCTCGTTGATCGTGTTCTCTTTTATCTTATAGTAGTCTATTTATAGTTTGTGATTTCCTTCTTCTATTGGTCAGGTGGACTAGATGATTTTTGATTTGCTTATCTTGTAATGATGTTTTCTTTCTTGATGCATTTAAATGGATAGTTAATGAAAATACAAGCAGTTTTTATTATCACTCTGCCATTCATTTGCAAGTAACTCATGGAGGAAGAAATTTTGATAGCATAATGAATTGAAGAGGAAATTCTAGGTGGGTGATTAACAATACCTAATGTTATTTGTAAAAGTTTGCCTATGGTTGTTGAGATTGTGGAAAGTTGGTTGAAAGTTTAATAACGGACTAATTGTCTTCTTGTTTTCTATGAAATTATTAGTGTTAGGGGTGAGCGGTTACAGGTTTCATCTAAGTTCCTCCATTTTTTAGAATCTAAAACCTACCTTGGAATCTAAAACTGAAAACCTAATTTGTCACAGGTTCTGGGGTCTACCCGAGAACTGCCAATTTTTTTTTTTCTTTTCATTTTTTGTTAGCCTAATTTATCCTTTTATCCTTTTATTTTTATTTTTATTTTTTTGATTTTGACATGAAAACAGGTTTGAAATTACCTCGTTTTGTAGACTTTTTAAGTGCGCCACAACTAAGGAGGACTCGGTGGCTATATCCAGTTGTTGATAGTCCATAGTTTTGCTTTGGCTTTGGCAAATCAATTCAGGTTTAAGTAGCAAAAAAATACTTGTAAATAGGGGTGAGCGGTTCCACATTCTGTCCAAGTTTCAAGTGAAACCTAGAACCTACCCATCGGAATAAGTTCCTCATTTTGGAACTTGGAATCTACTCTTCTACACACCCTAGAACCTGGAACCATGCTCACCTCTAATTGGTGTTATAGCTTTCACTCACCAATCTATGCCTTAGGATGTGGATATACCTGTGATCCATCACATATGTGATTCATTTATGCTTGTAGCTCACTCACCTTATGTGTGATATTTGATGTGGACATGTTGCATGCACGAATTTCTATCAGTTTAATCTTGTGATATATTTGCTTTCTCAGGTAAGTGGAGAAGCAAAACAGAAAGCTGCAGAAGCAAAATCAAGGGGAGATGATGCTTTTCGAAGACAAGACTATCAAGCAGCTTTAGACGCTTACACACAAGTATTCCTTCCAAATGCATTGTCATTTAGTCAACTCGTGTCTCCAGTATAACAAAGATCGAAACTATTTTTGGCTAATATATGAAATGTGGATCTAAATGTGATGTGCTCTCAATCCGACTCAAATGAACCACTCTTTTGGTTTGGTTATTACAGGCAATAGACTTTGATCCAAATGATGCAACTTTGCTTTCCAACCGAAGTCTTTGTTGGATTCGCTTGGGACAAGCTGAACATGCTCTTGTTGATGCAAAGGCCTGTAGGGAACGTAGACCAGACTGGCCCAAAGCCTGCTATAGGGAAGGTGCAGCATTAAGTCTTTTGCAGGCATGTGTTCTCTTATTCTCTAGTCCATTAGTCCATCATCAGCGTTAGTGTTTGTGCCTTTGTGTACCTATATATGACTGGGAAATCTACTGCAGAGGTTTGACGAAGCAGCTAATTCTTTCTATGAGGGTGTCCAGCTTGACCCTGAAAATAAGGAGCTTGTAAACGCTTTCAGGTTAGGCTGAGAAGACTTCTCCAATCTGAATTACGACATGTGTGTGACTAGATTTTTGTTTTGGTATTTTCTGTGACTAAAGAAAAGGTTGAAGCTAAAAGTTTGGGTGTGCCTAATGCTAAAGCCTCTGAAAACTGGCTGTAATTGTGAGATAGAGTGATAGTGTCAAAGAGTTGAGGGACACTACCATATCCTACTTCTTCTGTCCGTGGAGAAGATTTCTTGGTCTAAAATGCAAAGTATCTGTTCCTGTCAAGTGCATTTTCAGCTGTTGCTTTTCACATAAGTAGAATTTGCAGGAAATATGAATTTAGCCTTTTGACACGTTTTCTGGTCTTTGCAGAGAAGCTGTCGAAGCTGGAAGGAAGTTCCATGGTACGGACAAAAAGAGTTCATGACTTGAAATGCTTGAGATGCCGTGAGAAAAAAACTTGATGCTCGAGTTGAGGGGACATTGCTTGTGATAACCATGCGCCATTTTTCCCGAGAAAGACTATATGCCCGTGCCAAATTTTGCTGTAAAATCAGTAAAAGAAGAATTGTAGCATGTGAGGGGAGGCCATTTGAGTGCGAATGACGGCATTAACCTTTTTTTTGGGCTTTCCTTTTTGAGCTTGTTCGAATTTTGTCCATCAGTTGCATATCATGTTCTTGGTAACGAGCTTTATGCATTTTTGTCCGAGTGAGGCCTGCTGTTGTAAGATTTCGCCATCCACCGAGAATGGTATGCTCGGCCTTGGTCGTTGAGCTGTGTGACTGATCTGTTCGGTCTTGGCTCGTTGATGAACCAAAAAAAGAAATGATCTTGTTTCGACCATCATAGTTGAAGTTTCCCATTTCTTCTCCGATGGTCTCAAGTCAAAACCAGATTAATTTGATCTTTTTCCCTTTTCAGCAAAGCCATGACTAAAAAGAGAATGTTCATCCACTTCCATGCATACACTCATCTGTTGTTTCATAATTTATCAGACAACCTCAACAAGGAAACTGGAGTCTCCATCTGATGATATTTCATCGTTCATTTAATTCCATTTCCTTCCTCAAATCTGTTTTACATGGGTCATTTCATTTCATTACTAAATCAGGTTGTGTAAGTCAATTTGGTGTTTATCTATTTCTTTTGTTTCTTGGCCACAGGGGTGTTATCTAGTTTTGATTTCGCCTTTTAGCATTTTGATTTTGCCTTTTGCTTTGCTTAACTTACAGAAATACAATCGCTCGAAGTATTCTCAATTTCGAATATATTAAATTCTATTTTTTGAGTGAAAAATTGAAGCGTTGTTCTTGACGAAGTGAATTGTAAGCCAAGAGCAGCCAAAAACACCAAATCCGCCTAAAATGTAAACAAGTAGCACCACAATTCCTAAATCTTGTGAGAAATCGTGTATGTTGTAAACAGAAAACCATTTGATCGTTTTGCTTAAGTCATAAATCTTTATCAGAAAGTATAGTCGAGTTCTAAACTTATGTTACAAAGTGCAATTTCAAGTCATTGCATAGGTAATTTTTGGATGTCGCGTGAAACGATTTGGGAGTCATTTGCTAAAAGAACTCGATTGTACTTGTACTTTTTTTTTATAATAAAAAAGAGAGATCAAATGCTCGATTGCGCTCCGTACGTATAAGTCCAAGACTTTCAATGTACGTTTGCTCCGTGGAATTCAGTTAAGTACCGAACAACCTCAAGTCAGCAACGTCTAACTGTTAACTACCACAACTGTCACTTACCAGCATAACCGCTCTCCGCACTGAGATTTTGCGCGGGGTTTGGCCACGCGAAACCGTTAAAAGGCATGCCCCTTTCAAGATTCTGCCACACCTGATCTACAAATCATACTTCGTACTCTTTGAGCTCTGTGAAAACTTTGGCCATGGCGTCTCCTGCGTCCACTCCCCTCAAAGGTCTCTCTCTCTCTCTCTCTCTCTCTCTATGTGCACTTGTAATGGCGGGGAGAAAGAGGAGTACGTATCATCACCGTTTGAACGGGATATCGAGTACATTTTCACCATTTTAGTTTGCAGTGATTCTAAGCATGCTTCTTGATGATGATAAGATGTTCTTAACTTCATTCTCGAACCGAACTTTGCAGTGTGCCCGAAAGTCCTGAGTTTGCTGAATGCAGTTCGTGCCGGAAATCTCGGCTTACTCAAGGGTACATCTTGGCTTCTTCTTCTTCTCGCATCTTTTTCTCGGTCCGAGTTCGATTTCTTTCCTTTGGATTTCCGCATAATGAGATGCATCTGTCGAATAATGTGGTGAAACAGAGGTGGCTTCGCAACTTGATGATGGGAGAGGGATGGCGAGAACTGTTGCGGATGCTAAGGACCATGATGGACGTGGGGCGCTTCATTTAGCCGCGATACATGGCGAAATTGAAGTGTGCAAGTACTTGTTGGAGGAGTTGAAGCTTGATGTGGACCCAAAGGATGTTGCGGGTATCCCTGCTTTTAGCTATATCTATTTTGCCCTGTTATTTCTTTAGATTTTTGTCAAAGTGTGGAAGCCTGGTTTTGCGAAACTTGAGTCTTTTCGGGCTACTGCTTTTCATGGGGTTGTGGCTACCCTGCTATGGTTCACTATCAGTAATACCTGCAAGTAGGAGACGCATAATCTTCCGAAAAAATTTGTTTCTTTTTCAGGTGAGACTCCTCTTCATCTTGCTGCCGGAGCGAAGCAAATTGAAACAACGAAGTATCTAATAGATCGAGGTGCCGATTCTGCTATACCCAATGATGATGGTCTGACAGTATTGCATTACGCAGCTGGGTCCGGTAAGTCATTTCTGTAACTTTGGTAAGCATCTCCGTTTACCAATTGCTGCAATTGCTTTCCAAGATAAAGCTAACATTTATGAATTTTCATACTATGTTAGTGATCTCTCTCTCCATCACACACACACACACACACACACACACACACAAACACACGCAAAAACATTAGCGCATGCACATTGCATCTTGTCCTGATCAACTGAAGATGGACATGCTTCTCTGAGCTTATTTCTTTGCAGGGAACATCGAATTGATGAACTTTCTACTTTCTAAAGGGGCCGACGTTGATTGTCAAAGCTCTCTTGGCAGCCCTTTATATTTTGCTGCTGGCTGTGCTCAGCAAGATGCTGTGAAATTTCTCTTGGAACATCATGCTAACGTAAGCTTGATAAATACGTAATCTCTTAATTTTCTCTCTTTCATTGCAGACTTTTGTGACTTTGAATATCTGTATCCATATAGAGAGAGCGAGAGAGAGAGAGAGAGAGAGAGAGAGAGAGAGAGAGAGTTGCAACTTCGTGCATATGCCTTCTGCAAGTGCACTTTTCTTCATGAGCAAAATGCAAGAAATATATTCCTCTATAATCAATGATAGAGAGACAGAGAAAGGTGGAAATGGTTGCCTGGTTGGAGGAATTTAGCTGTTCTGTGATGATGCTATAGTAGTAAGCATGTGGAACCGCGCAATGTATGGAGTTAACTTTTATGTTCTAATTTCACTGCATGTATTAAAATGATCTAAATCAGGTATTTTTTATATGCACTAACATTTGAAATGTATTGCCGTTGTATATATGTTTGGTTGGTAGTTGTTGTAGTGGCTTTTCATTAGTAGATTCCATTGTCAAGTTCCCCCCAGATTATGGTGGATTCTCCTTAATTTGTTTGATGATAGGGAAAAATCTGAGAATTGTTTAATCAACTTAGAGTATGTGCTGTATTCCAAGTAAAGTCTTATTGACAAACATATTTTCATTGTGGACGCATCCTCATCTTTGGATGCATTAACGATGAAGTGGATGGGTGGATTGAAAGTTGAGGTATTACATTATGATTGCTATGGTATTGCTGGAGTAGTTTCAACAAGACCTTGAAAATTGGACGTAATTGATGATTTTAACAAACAGACACCCATGACAGCACTGTGATTTGAGATGGCAAGGTGCATACATTTTTGGCAACGAAAGAGAGAAAACAATGGTGGAACATTTGAGAATCATTTATTTGTTGGCCTACCACATTGTTAAATTGCTATTTCATGTCTCTTCTCCATTTATATCAGCATCGTGCTGAGATTATTCCATAAGCAGTGACAGAAAAGGGGTTTTGGGATGTGGTGGAGCAGTTGGCATTTAATTTTGTTTTTTCTGTTTTGCAGCCTAATGCGGAAACTATTGATCATTCAACTCCGCTCTTTGCATCTGTCACTATCGGTTCGCTCGAATGCTTAAAGCTGTTGATTCAGGTTTGTATAATTTTTAGACATCTAGGAGTTAATATCATACTGGATATACAGTTGTTTGATTACTTTCATTTTCTTGTACTCCAATCTGCCTTTCTGTCTCCATCATACCCAATTATCTTTTAACAATTTGCATAGGTTAGTTGACGCTATATTGCTTTACTCAAGTGTTGGTCAGTCAGAGTCTCCACTGTCATTTATGCTTGCTTATTTGTATCCTTTAGTCGTGCCTTCTTAATGCCGTGTGCTATTCTCTGAATTAAACTCTGATAATAGAGTAGCGCATAGTGTAATCAGCATTCCTTGCTTGCTAACATTCAAGTTCCATGGAAGACTCAATTTAATCCCGAAGATTTACAGGAGGATTTATACCTGTTTACCTCTTTTTATTGTTTAGAAGTATCATTTATACTCGATTTGAAAAAAAGTACTGTGGCTGCTTGGAACTCCGACTAATGCTCTTGCTTGCTTTTACGTGCTTATGTATAGCGTTATATCTCTCATGTGCACATAATTTTAATGTCCATACAGTGGGGTGCAAAGGTGAATATTTCTTTTCCTGGAGGAGGAACACCTCTGCATGTTGCTGCTTACATCGGGAACCTCGATGTCATAAATTGCTTACTCGAAGCTGAAGCCGATCCTAATGTCAGAGATGAGGTCGAACTTTAAAGCTTTAGTGCTCCCTAATTTTTAATTTCATGTTCATAGAACTTCTTTCTCTGCCCCCTTCTTCTGAAGCTTGTTTAATTGCAAATGCAGTAACTTGCAGAGAAAAAGGAACAGTTCCTTTGATTGATGATTGCTTCATATTTTTGCATGGTCCACGCTCCATCACAAATTATTAACGTGTAATTTGTTTGAACTAAAAACAATCACATTATGCTTTCACCTCAAAATCTGAAAATCAAACACATATTTAAAATCTAAAGATTATGAAAAATTTCTAAATGACTAAACTTCATACGTTTGGGAAAGTGCTTTGACATTGAACGTAGGTAGAATTCAAACAATACAAAAAAGGAAAAAGAAATTCACTCTAAACACTTAACTTAAATTCCTAATCGCTGATCTTGTTTATTATTGTCTTCGCCTTCATTGAAATAGATTCATGGAAGGTCTTTCGGGGACTTCAAGATTATTTTGTTGCTCTTACTTGCGGTGGATCATTCATTAAAGATCATGATTTGTTCCTGTCATCACAGGCTGGCAAAACACCCATACAACTTGCAGCACAAAAAGGCAATCGTGCAGCCGTGGAGATTCTTTTTTCAAAGACTTCAAAAATTAAAACTATTCCGTGGAGTATGGATGGTATCATGGTGCATATGCAGGCTGAATGTGGTGATAAGCAGGTAATGAGGTCTCTGCTGCGTGTGGCTTTTTCTTATTTCATCTTGCTTCATGTGAATGTTGTTCAAATTTCCAAATTTTGATGGATTTGTTAGTCTCTGTTTTTGGTGTGTCTTGCTTTTATCTGATATAAATATTGGAATATTTTGTGCGCCTTCTATTGTGTTCTTGCTCAAAAGTCATATTTACAGGAAGAAGCCGGTGAAGCAGAGGAAACACGGAAGGAGGAGGACAACTTGTTGAAAAAGCAAAAGCTTTCTGAGGTAAAGGTCCCCTGTAGTTTTACTTAATTTTCATCATCTTCTTCTCCTTAACATAATCTACATTTGTCAGTTCATTGAAAATATGCTGGTTATCTTGTGTGTTCCCCTATTCTCTTTTATAAGAAGACTAGTTGATCTTTGAATTTCTGACCTTAAATTAGTCCATCTGAAGAGAGTCTCCAGTTGGGATATAATATTTGGTAGTAAATTCACAAGTGTTCTCGCATTGTTTGCTTTGAACGTGGCCTCCTAGTGCTTCTTTACTGTGTTCTAGCTCAAAAGTTCGATTTGCAGGAAGAAATTGGCAAAGCAAAGGAAACTCGTGAGAAGGACATCTTATCGACAAAGGAAAAGCTTTCTGAGGTAACAGTTCGTTGTAGTTTTATATGAAATGCAGAGGGAGAGTAAGAATTAATGGACTGGTTTGCGTATAGTCTCTATAGATGTGGAGAAAATGTCTGTCATGGTCTTGTAAGAAATTGTTTGGAGAATTCTCAAAAAGAACTGAGCAGTGTTGGCTATATGCAAGTGACAAAGGATATGTGTGATGATGTTGATGCTTCATTAGGAGATATGGAGGAGAAACAGATAGTCTCCTATAACCATAGGGTACCATAGGGTTGCACCGATGGTCTTCCCTTGTCTTTCATTCCTTCTTCCTGGATGACATATCGTCCACTCTGCATTTTAGACACTCTGAACCTTAGCAAATCTCAGTTGGGGAAATAGCTACTTTTTGTCTGAATGGTCAATCAACCATACTGTGGGTGAAGCGCATCAAAAGCAGGAAACACTTCGAATGTGGATATGTACATTGATCCATGTTGTGACCAATTTGTAAGGGCTGCAGATTGCTCAATTCCTGTGAATACACTGATGTGGAGATATTAAATGCATAAGTTTCCACTGTTTTGTGTTGTAATATGCTCACATTCTCAGGAAAGTGAAGAAGCAAAACAGAAAGCTGCAGAAGCCAAATTAAGAGGAGATGTGGCGGTTAAAAGAAAAGACTATCATGCAGCTTTATATGCTTATACGCAAGTAAATTATTCTGTCATCAGTTTTTCTTGACATCGTACATGATAACTTTTTTCACTAATGAAGACATCAGACCTTGTCTTGAAAAAGTTCACCAAGAAAACCTGATTTAAGTACTCTCAATCTGACTGGATTAAACTACTCGTCTGGTTTGGAAATTACAGGCAAGAGGCTTTGATCCAAACGACCCAGCTCTGCTTTTCAATAGAAGTCTTTGCTGGATTTTCTTGGGCGAAGCAGAACATGCTCTAGTTGATGTAAGGGCCTGTAGAGCACTAAGACCAGATTGGGCAGAAGCTTGCTGTCGGGAAGGTGCAGCTCTGCAATTACTGCAGGCATGCTTTCACTTCTTCTGGGGTCCATTGCTATCGGGAAGGTTTAATTAAGTACTGACTGTATAGACTCTGAAACGTGCTGCAGGGGTTCAATGAAGCTGCGGATTCTCTCTTTGAGGCCGTCAAACTTGACCCTGAGAGTTGGGAATTTGTAAATGCTTTCAGGTTAGGCCGGACTCGCTCCAGTTTGCTATTAAAAACTAATATGTGGCTATCTCGTTCTTATGTCATCATCCTTAACTTCTCTGGTCTTCTGTCAAGTCCTAGGTGTGGATTTAACTAGAAAGACATTGTAAGTCTTTGACACCAATGATGGAAGTTTTTCTCTCCAGCTAAATTATGGGGCTAGGTTCTGTGAATTAATGAAAGGCTATTGGAGAAAAGAGTGCAAAGATAATGCTAGAAGCTAAACATTTTTGGGGAACTCAGCATCAGATTTGCCTGATCAAAGATGTAGAATTTGAATATCGCACCCTGCTTTCATTGAGCAATTAACCTAGAACATATGGTCTTGCACACTTGACTTTAAGATGCTAAATAAATCATATCTTGCATGGAATTCGAGTTTTACACCCTTTCTTCATACGTGCTTTGTCATCTTCGCAGAGAAGCTTTCAAAGATTCAACAAAGTTTGGCGGTAAGGACCAAAATAGTTCGACTTCGAGCAAGGTGAAGACAGACGATCTCGACGCTTGAGCTGGAGAGAAAGTGCTTGGGATGGCCATGCATCACTGCCCGAGAGAAAGAGAGCACAAGCCTCATGGTGACTTTCTGCTGGAAAATCAGGAAAGGAGTGAAGAACATGAGTGGAGCTATTAAAGCTAAAAACAGGAGACATCATGACTCTTTCTTCTAGGTTTCATGGATTCTGCATTCTGGTACCTATCATATTTTGATGTGAGCCTTCACTGTTCTTTACTGTTTCATACGTTTTGTTCATGGACCAAAACAAGAATTTTTTCTGTTCAGTCAGTGTTGAAATCCGCAGACACTCCTCCTATAGTCAATCTCTTTCTGTCTTCCAATCCTTTACTGCAAACATCGAATGTCATGGTACATTGTGCAGCAACCCAAGACGAGGATAGTGCGATCCTCTCCAATGCTGCCAGCCACGACGCCTCAATCTTCCCCTTAACCCCAATGCATTCACCATATATAGGTCATGCATGGCCGCCAAACAAAGCGTAGAGAATGTTCAGATATCTGTGTAGTGGCCCAACTTGGGGTCGGCTTGGTCTAATGGTGACAGTATCGCTGGTTTGAAAGGCTAAACTATTCCCGAACCTGAACCTGAACTGAACTAAACCATCATTGTTGATTATCCTGATTGAAACTCGAGTGGAAGTGATGTCAAAATGCACCCGGATTGCAGTATTCATGTTCCTATACTCGTTTAAGATGGTAGCTAAAATGAGCCTCTAACGGTCAAAACCCATTCCCTGGTCTACAAATTTTGGCTAAAATGGATAAGGCCAATCTTCTCTATGATCTTGACCGGCAAAAGTTCTGGCGAATCGGGTACCGGACTTAACCGACCTGGTTGCCTTCCCTCCTGGGTCCAATTGACCGGTATGGTGCCAATGATCAAACGCTCGGCCCGGCCCGGCCCGCTCCGCTCGCACGAAATGCGCGGGAGTTTCCCTGCATGGCGGAAAGCCGGAAAGACGTGGCCCCTCTTTTCCAAGTTCTCTGCAGCGTCAGTTATTTCGTTCTTCATCGTCTCGAAGCAAGACTCTTGCGCTTTGTAGTTCACGAGACCTCTCGATCACTCGGCTGGAGCCAAGAATCCTTGTATATTACGTGCTATTTGTTGTCAAAAGCTTTTATATATCTATGCTTGCGTACCCATTTGCAGTGAGGAGAGTAGTTCTGCGTCTTCTAACTGCTGCCTGTACTAGGAATCTTCATCTGCGCAAGAGCATGTCTTGGCGTCTTTCTTCTTTTTTTTTGTCCTTTTCATTTGGGTGCTTTAAATCCCATTTGTTGGCTTTTCTGGCCTTTTGGGTTCCTGCATTATGCACGGGCCAGGGATGGCGGTAAGGACTTCAGAAATTGCGGGGCGCTTCACTTTGCTGCGCTGCAGGGGAAAATTGAAGTGTGCAAGTACTTGTTGGAGGAATTAGAGCTTGATGTTGACCCGATCGATATAGATGGTATCACACTTAAAGCCATTTATTGCTTTTGTCGATTTTGAGGTGTGAATGATTCTTAGTCTCTGAATGTGTGGAGTTTATGCATCTTGATTTATCAAATTCTAAATGTAGATTATGGTCGAAACATATATCATAAAAAACAAGAAGAAGAAGCAGCAGCAAGTAAAGCTTTAACATCGAGAGCCAAACTCGTTTTTGACACAAAGGAGGCTACTTCACTAGGATATGATGGTTTTTGCACAAAGCTAGGTCCTCGAGACTAATTCCAAGACCCAATTTTAGCAAAGTACTCGCAAAATATTTACACAACTTTTGCTTTCTCTCAATTATATGCTTTTTTCAATTAATTTTGCACGAGCATCCTTTATTGTTTTACGTAGCTCTTTCAGAAGCTCTAAGACTGCTGTGTTTTGAATATTAACGGTATCCTACCCGATAATATCATTGCGCATATCACATCTATCGAGCCTCTTGTTATATTTCGATCGCTCAATTAAGATTTTATCAGATGTTGACGTTTCTCGGAATTTCAAGGAGAATCTAGTGGGAAAATCATGATTTTTTCAGATACGTGAATAAATGCTTTCCCCAAAGTCCACATTGGAGAGGTTTCTCTTTGCTCCAATTGCAAGCAAAAATAGTTAATAGCCCTAACGTTCAGGTGTCGAATCCAATTTATATATAATTATTATATATAAATTAAGAAAATATATATTATTCAATTGTTTCTGTTAGGCTATATGAGGTTTCTTCACACGGGTTGTTGATTTGAGGGGCTTGGATTTTGAAAGTGGGTGTAGGTAATTTTTTGTATCTATGCTGTTTCGTAGATGGATCTTGATGGGATTCATGCTCTGAGAAGAGAAGAGGACAGACTTCATTGCTGGTAGGGTGTGGTTGGGAGCTTTGATTTAGATTTGTTGGATTGCTTCGGTTGGAGTATAAGGTTGATCCTGCGAAATGACTTTGTGATTTGGTTTAGCAATGACGTGGATATATGCATGTGTATGTTACAGGTCAGTCGATCGATGTAGCGTTTTTTAACTTGTACGGTTTTAGAATTTCTCCCAACATATTGATCTAGCGCATTCCCTAACCTCTATGGTCTTAGGATTTCTCCCAAGTCAACCTTATTTATACTTGACTCACAAGGATACAAGAGAGAATCTCCGGATAGAGAAGTTCGTTAGTGTATTTTCATTTGTGAATGAGGTAATACAATTTAGGTGAAGGAGTTCCCTATATATATGTATATATAAGTATAAGACTAATCATAACCGTAAATTCCCTCTTTGATCTAAGGGAAGGAATCTCTTTTATATATATAAGTACATGACTAATTATAACCATAAATCTCCTCTTTGATCTAATGGTGGAGTTTAAGTCTCTTACAATCATTACGTAAGTGTATAATTACCACATTACCCCTTTTAGAGGAATATTGTAGAACACTCAAGAAAATCCCATCACTTTAGGAAATTTTGGGTCACTTGCTCATGGATAGGCCATGACCCTTTTGGAACGCATCAATATATCGGGCCATGACATTTACCCAAGACTATTCAAATTCAGCTAGCACAAAATCGATATAGTATAACGATTTCGGCCAAAATTAGATCTCGATTGGGATGGTACTAGCTTTCGTAGTTTTGTTTCATAGGGTCCTAATTGTACGGCTCATTAGTGTAGCTTAAAAATTTTCTAGTGTAGGTGTGGTTTTGTATGAATGATTTTGTTTAAACTTATTATACAATCAAGTCTGTGAAAATTGCTTTTAAAGAGTGAAATCATTGTGGGGTCTGTAAAATCAAAGTATAAGATTGAATTTTGAACTCATGATACATCAATTGAAATTAAAATCTACAAAATAGGTCACGGCCAGCATCTTTTTATCAAATTCTAGATGTAGATTATGGTTGAAATATATATCACAAAAAAGAACGAGGAGAAGCAAGCAAAGCTTTAATATAGAGAGCCAAACTCGTTTTTGACATGAAGGAGGCTTCTCCACTAGATCCTTTAGACTAATTCCAAGACGTAGTTTTAGCTAATTACTCGCAAAAACTTATAATCTTATTTTTTCTTTCTTTCATTCATTTCTTTCCACGTCAATTATATGCTTATTTTCATTAATTTGGCTCGAATATTCTTTATTGTTTTAGATAGTTCTTTCGAAAATTCTGAAACTAGCCAATTTTGAAAAAAGTTTATGGGTTTAGGATATCGACAAATTTTGTTATGTCAATTAAACTTATCTACTTTCCGATGTTATGATTGAGATATTTCGATCGCTCAATTAAGATTTCATTGGACGTCGACAGTTTGTTAGAATTTCGAGGAGAAATTAGCGGAAAAGTCATGATTTTTTAAAGTAATGTGTGTGAACAGATGCTTTCCCCCACAGTCCACTTGGAGAGGTTGCTCTTTGCTCCAATTGCAAGCAAAAATAGTTAATAGCCGTCACGTTCATGTGTTGGATCCAATCTCTATATAATTATTCATTTCAATTTTTTTATACGAAAAAAAAGGTCGAAATGGAATACAAAAATTACTTATTATATATAACAATTAATAAAAATATTATAATTTTTTTAATCGAAAATCAAGAAAAAAAGTTAAAAATAGCAAAAATAACAACTTTCCTCCCCATGTTTCCCTCTCTTTAGATCTGTCAGCTGCATTCCCCTCTCTCTCCTCTCTCTTCTCTCTCTCTCTTCCGTCGACGATGAAGCCGCCGGCGGTCCCCAACTACGGCACCACCGCCACGACGACGACGACCACCGCCTCCCCCGCCTCCTCCGCCTCCTCCGCCAGGCCGGCCGCCGCGCTCTTCTACACGTCGCGGGCCACCACCGCCTTCCCCACGCGCCGCCCCTGGCGGGAGTTCCTCGACCTCTCCTCCTTCTCCCTCCCCTACAGCCTCGCCGACGCCGCCTCCCGCGTGGCCAAGAACGTCAGCCACTTCCGCCTGAACTACGCGGTCTTGACGCTCTTCGTCCTCTTCCTCAGCCTCCTGTGGCACCCGATCGCGCTCATCGTCCTCACCGCCGCCCTCTTCGCTTGGTACGGCCTCTACTTCTCCGTCGACCAGCCCCTCGTGGTGCTCGGCCGCAGCTTCGACGACAGGGTCGTGCTCGCGGGGCTGAGCTTGGTGACCGCGGTCGCGCTGGTCTTGACCGGGGTGGGGTTCAACGTGTTGATCTCGCTGGCGATTGGGGCGGTTGTGGTCGGATTGCATGCCGTGTTCAGGAATTCGGAGGATTTGTATGTGGATGAAGAAGAGAGCGGGCTCTTCTCCGTCGTTAGCAACCAGCCCTTGAGACCCACTTCTTATACTCGGACGTGAAGCTTTGTTTGTGATTCGGATGGGGAATTTCGGAATTTGGAGGTTTAGTAAAGTTGGTATCTTTTTGGTGTTGGAAGTTGGAGTTGTCCTTTGTTTTTAGTAGTGTGTTCTTGCTCCTTTTTTCTGATAGGTTATATGAGGTTTCTTCGCACGGGTTGTCGATTTGAGTAGCTTGGATTTTGAAAGTGGGTGTAGGTAATTTTTTGGATCTGATTCGTTGATGGATCTTGATCGGATCTATGGTCATGCTTTGAGAAGAGAAGATAAGAGGACAGGCTTCATTGCTGCTAGAATGTAGTTGGGAAACTTTGGTTTAGGTTCATTGGATTGCTTCAGTTGGGTATATGGTTCATCCTGCGAAATGACTATTGTGTTTTGGTTTAGCATTGACTCGAATTTCGGGATAATTTGCCCCGAGTAGCGAGAGTAGATGACCTTGGTCGGATCATTCAGTTTAGCCATGACTTCTATTGTTTCGATTGTGCTGAGACAGTGCATCCTTCTCTCTTTCTCTCTCTGGTCAGACATTCTTCTTGCCTGCTGTGGTAAATGCAAGCTCAAGACCTTGCAAGCTGGGAACAATGCCGAAGTTGGCGACCGTACTTGGCTTTTCATGGTCTCAGCTAATGTCCATATATTACATCTCTTGGCCACCACAATTCAGAACCAGCTTATATTGCCAGAAGTACAGGTCTTGGTCAAGTTCAATATGAAGGACAGATTGCATATTTGAAGAGGGTCGGGCTATGTCTTGAGTGACACCTTCCTCAAACCCTTTCTTTGAATCAACCATTCTTTCGCTTTTTCACCTAAAATGCTGTAGATATTTGTAATTCATATCTCAATACTTGAGCATTTGGAAATTTACGCCTTTGAATAGATGTTTCAATACCTGTCATGGTTTAATTATGATAGTCCTGAATGTTAGAAGACTGCTTGCATATCCTTTCGTTCGATGTTTGGAGTGCCTCATGAGTGCCCCTCCATCCTTTAACCATCAAAAGTTCTTTCCTGCCTTCTACATGTGAAAAGGGTGCGGCGCGTGAAGGTGGTTCTGTTGCAGCTACTAAGATCTTGAAAATTTTGCTATATCAAAATGCTCGGATTGAAAAAATTGGTTCTGTTCCGATTGGAAAAAGCCCTTCTTTTCTTTCTTTTGTTAGTTCAAAACAAACTTGATCAGAAATTAGAAGGCTTTAACCGTGACAGGGTGAATCATTCAATGAACTCTCTCATTGCACGTTCATGAGTCGTGTCTTAATCCTCTCCCCACTTCCCACCTTGTTGATTTGTTTCTTTGAAGGAAAAATGTCGTTCAAAAAGTACAGTACCAATTTAATGTCATATCAAGCTTGGTCTACACATTGCGATACTTGTTGGAGTATGTGTGGAAGGAAAGATTGGGGGAATAACATTCACATATAAGAGGAAACTCCAGAAAAAAAGAGATTGGGGGAAATAACATTTGCATGAAAGAGGAAATCCCAGAAATAGAGAAAACAAACTAATGACGCAGCTTTAGACTAAAATGTAGGATGACAAATTCAAGTGATTGTAATCAGGAGGGGATCAAAACTCACAGCAACAAAGTAAGCTTAGTAGATCACAAACCAGGCAATTGTATTGATCTTACAGCAGGCATTCTAAATTTCCTGAAGGTGGCAAGGCTCCTGAAGGTGGCAAGGCTAATGAGAAATGATTCAATCAACATAAACCAAAAGAAAACCAGCAGCGACGGCTATGTTAATCCTCTTCCAAATTGATGGAATCCCCGAACTTCCCATACAAAATTTTCTTCAACTCGGCCATCTGCGAAAGCACAGAATCTTTCTCCTCTTCCAGTTTCTCCAAGTTTTTCGTAGTTACTTCTTTCATATCTTCGATTCGACTCTCCACTTCATCCTTTGGCACGTGAGCGAAAACCTCCCCTATCTGGAAGCGCACTACCTCCTCATCAGTAAGAATTAACTCATTGCTTGCATCCTCAAGATTGTCGTTTGTTTCCTGAAAAAAGTTGGAGTTTTGAGAGGAGATAAGCAGGTGATATGGACTAGATGGATACAGGGTGAGAAGAGCCAGTAACTTCTTCAATCCTTTTAGCACACGGTTAGATCTGAATCAGCTCACAGAAAGAAAAAAGAGAACAGATAAGACTCTTTCTCAAAATAGGTGTTCTGAAGAAGCTAAGTGAATACTAGAGAGCAAGAAAAGTGACTACTTGCGAGGAGCCACAAGCTCAAGCAGCCACAAGTTCACCAGAAAGTACCATCACGGAAATATCCATTGGCTGGTCTCTTCCATGACTGCAGCATGATTTTGACCAGCATAGAAATATCCCCAATTCTTAACTATGTTAAGGATCTGTTTGTATTGTAAGTTCAAAACATGAAATCAGAACTCCTGTTCATCCAGTAATGCCATCAAATGTGTACATACTACCATTCTCTTATAAGACATCCATCCATCTCTCAGATTTGCTAGTTAATTTATTTGCCAAAGAAAATACAAAGTCATTCACAAACAGCAAAATCAGTTCACTAACCCCAGTGCATGAAAGGTCAAATGTCAAATACGCTCACTAACTCAACCTTCTACCAAATGTAGATAAAAGTAAGGCGCTCAAGAATTTTATTCCCAAAATTTTGGAGCATTCCAAATATAAGGATTTGCCAACTCCATTTCCCAAGGGCCTACTGAAAAACCACTTATCGCACATTGCTGTAAACAGTTAGAGGCTAAGCAGAACTCACACAGAAATCATCAAAACCCGCTTCTTGCTCAAGCATTTTCGTCATACTAACAAAAGATTCGGGAAAAATGCTCCCCCATGAATTACCCAATCCCATGAGTAACAGGTTTTTTTTTTTTTTTTTTTTTTTAATCTCGTCCAAAATCCCAAAAACAGATATTTCACACTCTCTACTTCAAGAAAGCCGCTTAATCCCGTCTTCAGCGATATAACAATTTCTAATGCCGGATTTTGCTAAGCTGAAGCTGACAAAAAGCTCATCAAGAAACAAAGAATGCAGACTTAACCGGAGCATCGAATCCAACCCAGCAACACTATCAGCTTACTTTCGATTTCTACTAAAAGATTAACCCCCGATCAACAACAACCACCGCCAATTTTCAGCTGCAAATCATCTCAACCAAAGGAAAATAACATCCCAACGAAAAAATTGGAGCAACCGATCTAACTTATCAACAGAAAAACAGAAAGACGAAAGATCGACTGAAGACCAGCTTTCTTCATCGACGGCACGGAAAAAAGGCGGTACCTTGGCGATCCTGATCTCGTCCTCGAGCTCGTGGAACCGATTGTTGAGCTTGGAGAACCTGTTGATGTTCTGCTGGTCCTCCCAGGTGACCTCCATCTCCGATCCCCCGCTCTCCATGGATCAAAAGTTTTCGAGCATCGTTAGGAAGAATTGAAATTCTAGGGTTTCGAAATCGATTGATTTGCTTGGAAGACGATTTTTACCTGTTGCATGGTGGATCGATGGGGGCAATTGCAGCAGAAAAAACAGGGCTTCTCCTCAAAGTGTTTAGGGCTTCAGCAGAGAGGGACTGGTTTCCTTTCATACCTTTGGAGTCCCATTTCCTTTTCTTTTCTTATTTTTTTTAATTGTCCTCTCTATCGGAATTTTTTTTAATCCTTACATGTTTAATTGATATTTGGGTGAGATTGCAAGTTACATAAAATATCATAACACTAATTCATAAGATTATTATTGGATATGTGATGGATTGTAAGTAACTATCGATCTTGTGTTAGTTTTGTTTATAATATAGATTGATAGGTGAAAAATGAACTCATCAAAATGTTTTTATATATTTATCATTAATTATATTTTTCTGGTGACGTAAAATCCAAAAGGGTTTGAGTAGAATTAGATTATTTGCACATTTCCATGATTTAGCACTTGCTAGTCCCCTTTTTTAATGGATTCGATTTTTTCATGTGATGGAGATAGGTTTTTCATTTTAGAGAAACGTGATAGCAAATGAAAAAAAATAAAAAATGATTGAACAAACAAATTGAAAATTAAAAATGCCAACGACGAGTCATTTAGCAATTAAATGGAGAAAATTATTGGAAAATCATGAATATCATTGTCCTCCAACTAACAAAACTATGTATCTTCGACTTTTAAATTTAGACTACACTCTATATTCTTAGAATTTTTTTTCAGAAAACACCCTAGGTGTGTTTATTTGAATGAAGAATTTTCCACCATTTAATTTTCTAAATCTTCACAAATTTAGCTTGCAAAAAATCATCTGTCAACGAAAAATCATTTACAGCCAAAAGAAATATACATTCATAAAGTTAGGAAAATGAATTCCTTAACTTGAAAATAAATAAAAACTTCCAAAATATAATTTCTTGGAAAATATTTTCTTTATAATGAAATTTATCCGAAAACAAACACACCCACCAGTGTCCTTTGCTTTTCATAACCTCTGACAATCCGAAAACAAACCCAAAACTATATTTTTCAAGTGCAGGTACCTAAGTATATAACACAATTCAAGATAAATTGTGTTATTTCTCGCATACTGTAACTTCTATGAGAGATCTTTCTGAGATTGCTCTATGCTTCCACAAAATGAGCTGCGGTATTTATTCCAATGTACGCTTTCACTCGTTTTGTTTAGAAAAAGCACTATAGTGTCAACAAAACTTTTGATTTCACCAAAAGAGCTTAGCCATATGAAAAATTCTTTACAGGTGTGATTCGATAGACAAGTGTCGCATGTTAAATGAAGTATGTTATTGCTAACTTAGCAATACCATCTATTTAATATTTTCTCTGGAATTCATGACAGAAAAAGCAAAGGAACACTATTTTAGGGTTTTGTTGATCAAAAGTACTTGTTTTCATTTGTATTACTGGCACTAAGTCCACCCGTCGATTGGCTTCGTCTACGCCATTGACAGTTAAAATGACAAAACAACCCAAGCCGTGGCCGCGAGTTCCACGGTCCCCGGAGTCCCCGCTTCTTCGATGCTCGCCATCCTTGTCATCCTCGGCATGCTCACCCTGTCATCCTTGGCATGCTCACCCTGTCCACAACTGGACGTGGTACGTGGTCACGAGCAGTAGGGCCGAGTGTCGCCGGCATCACCTCTCGTCATCCTGTGGTCGGCTGCTTCGCTTTAACTTACGTGTGGCTATGGTGATTAGAGAGAAACTGGGACTGGAGAGCTCTCAGTTTCTGAGCTATGGCGGCTGATGCTGCTGCATCTTCCTGCTTCAGCCGTGCATTGTTTCCGGTTTTTTTGTTGGTGGGGGGTGAGAGAGAGTTTGGAAGTTTGAAATTTGGACGAAGTACGGACTAAGGAAGCTGTTAAACTTGAATCTGATTCTTTTGCTAGACAAAAGTGAGGGAGACTCGGAGGGTGTGACTGAAATCGTTGAACTTGAAAGAAGTGGGGCTGCCGGGAAGGTGGAACTCGTGGCTTCAGTTGTCTACTCATTTTAACTTTTACGGGAGTAGATAAGCCAATGGAGGGGTGGATCTAGCGCCGCTCTTATCATCATCATCATCATCATCATCATCATGCGGTACACAGAGTGCAAGAACTCTTGAAATGGTCGGGTTCTGCATGTGCTTTCAACAAGTGACAAACCGATAGTTCACGACAAGATGGCCCTGAGCGTTGCCATTTCCGTCGGTGTCCAACCTGCGAGAAACGCCCGCATCCAGATCCAACCCTCCGTTGCTGCACTGGTCGATGATCCTCACGGTTGCCTGAGCTCCGGTTCTCGTGTTGGTCACCTGCGCATGCCAAAGACATGAACCTTTACGTAAGCAGTTTGCTACCAAGTGTGCACATGATTACATCATCCTCGCGCATCTTTAGGGGTCCTTAGTTCTTACCCTTAAGCACCGGCCGCAAGAGGCCTGCCCGCGAGGCCCGACTGGGCCGCAGAAAGAGGTCCAACCGTACTTCTTGCGCCATGCAAGGGGCTTATTCGCATCCCAGGTCGAGCAATAAGCATGTTGGGCGTTCAAGTCCCAGCCGCTGTGCTCGGGGTAGTAGTAATGGTACGTTGCCTTGACATTGGAAGCGCTCTGAGCAAGAGCGGCGGCCATGGCAGAAACCGAAACTACCATGAAAATGCCGATAAGCCTCCCCATGTCATATGATGTTTTTCTGATGTGTTCTTGTGTAAGATTGTGCTTCAAGAGGAGGTTTGATTTATAGGGGACGAGAGAGAGAGAGAGAGAGAGAGAGCTCCTGAGCGGTTAACTTGAACATATGTCTAAGCATTTATCTCGACTGGATGCCGTTTCCTTCGGTATTATCGTGCTATGAATGTTGATGGGAGATCCAGGCTAAACCGAAACGATAAGGACATTCACAAGCATATGCGCAAGTAGCACCATGGCATGAAACAAACTAGGCAATCTGGATACTCAGATGTTTCCGCTCATTGGTTTCTTAGCCAAAGCAAGGCACACCAAGGTTTTCGTCCGTTGTAGCTGTATTGTATTCCAGACTATCCTCATATAGAAAGATTCTTTCCCAGTCAATTAGGACTATCATCGCCTCTGCATGAAATTGCATCCGAGCTTAACCGTGCCAATGTCAGCACCACTACACCCTAAGTATTTTTAAGATCAATAAGCGAGTCCAGTAAAGGTTAGCTCAAAACTTCTTGTGTTGCTGCAACATTGAGCTATGAATTCTAGAGCCATTTCATTTTTTTCTGTCTTGATGATATATTTTCATGTCAAGTCTCCACTATATTTTCATGATTGCATGTGGGTTAATTCCAACATGTCTTATTTTTATTTGTATGAGATTGCATGGTGCATAACACATACTAAACTAATCCATAAAATTGATTATCAAATGTGTAACTGGACCGTAAATAAACATCGATTCCGCGAATCAATCTAGCTATACCTTCCATCCATAGGTGAAAAACCAACCCATCAAAATCCTCTCTTATATTTTTAAATCATGAATTACCTCTCCCTTGCGAGCTAGCACACTTTCGGGGCAAAAGAGGTATTCGACAGGGTTGGATTATCTGGACAGTTTCATGACTTAGCACCTACCAGTACATTTAAAGGAAATTTTTTTTTTCCCTTGACCAGATAGATTTTTCATCCAAAGAAGTACGATAGTAAACGACATGATGATTGAACATTGATTGCTTAATGGTGACTACGGTGGTCTGGGTCATCGAAGAAAGGAATGATCCAAACTCTGTCACATCTCTCGTCCCTTGGCATAAGACTCGCGCATGATCTTGATTAGTCACCGGTATGCTAGATTGAATCGACCACTGGACTTACAAATTATGTGATTCCTCCATTGCGATTGGTGTATTGACGGGTTGTATGGATAAAAAGATTCAGACCAAATTTCTCTATCTCTATGGCCATGAACAGAAGTTTGGGCTGGGGGGAAGAAAGAAGCCTTCAGAATTTGGGGAGATCATGGTATTTGGAGAAATTAAGTTGGCGGACATTCCCGAACCTTTCTATTAAAGAGCAGTAAATTTTTCATGGCTCGAGCGATCAGATCAAATCAGAGGCCATCGATGTATACTTGCAGCATCTATTTAATAATATGAGTACCTCATCCCAATTTTGTTGTTTTCTAGCATGTGCTAGTATTTTAGAGCCTAACATGCTAGTTTCAAAAGGGTCAACTTTAGGAATCGCGGACCATGTCACAAGCCCATAGTCGAAGGACGAAACCCTTGAGAGATGGGCGCAAGCGTTTGAAGGATTGAGGTGAATCGAAATTGCACATTGACCACACATGGACGAGTCGAACGGCTTGTAACATGATCCCGCGGTTCCCTAAGATTGTTCATTTTGGAATTAAAGCGTTGGGCTCTTTAAGCTCTAGGCTTATCTCACGTGCTCTCGAGTGGGCTTCTGGCAATAAGTGCAATGTACACATCCATCCTCTCTCATCTTCGCTGCACTCAGTAATGAAAAACAGCCCATAAAATTCGATCCAGGATGTAGCTCAAAGGATGGTGCATGTCAAAGATATTTTCAGCAGTATTTATGCGTGAGACTCCATGGGCCATTTCATGAAAGCACACGTTATAGGACAAGTTCACGCCCAATCCTCAATGGGCCAAGAGCACAAGCCTTAATGTTGGCTCCACTCATTTCATGAAAGCACTTGTTATAGGTCGCTCATCGCAGCTATGAACATTGCAAATAGTTCCTCTCACAGGCCAATCACATGACTCGCTTGCATTCGAGTTAAAAAGTAGGTATCTTTATTGCCATCCAAATTTAAGGGACGTTCACAGCCACAAAAGGAGAAGTAAAGCAACCCGGATACTTGTAACGGAAAATAGAAAATATCCTGAGTAATTATTGACGGGACTTCTTAGATTTATTTTAGAGAGAGTATTCGAAATTTTCAAGCATAAGTGTCGGGGTTTTGGAGGAGGTATGCTTCGGCAACCTTGTACATTCCCAGAGCTCTCTCCTTGCCCTCCTTAACGTCCTCTTCTTTAAGCTCGACGTTGCCCTTTGCATAATATGTGCTCGTCATCTTGTTCTTGCTCCCACCTTCTGGTGTTGGCTCGAATTTGATTTCATAAGCAATAGATTCAAACTTCTCATTTAGATCGATTATGGTATACTTGTACGTGAATGTCTCTTCGTTTATCTCATCCACACGATTCTTCATGCTGCCAAGCTGGCTACCTATATACAATAGGAGATCATATCATAGTATACTTTTATATGCCATAATATATGTTAGGCTAGAAAAAAAAAATTGCACATGTGTATAATTACCTTCAATGAAGTTGATCTGCTTGATGGTTCCAACCCCTCCATCGCCTTGGATGATGTCAATACTCTTAATAGCTTGAGGCATGAGTTTGGGAATTAGGTTATGCGAGTCCAAAACTAGGGCCTTGAACAACCGTGCTGCAGGAATTGGGGAAGTGTATTCATTTATGAAAGTGAACACACCCATGATATCTTTTAGATTGCTATCTAGAGAGATACGAACAATACAATCAAAGAGAGTGGAGTTCAGGAGGTTTGTGAGCTTGGGATGGAAGAGACGAGAGCAAGACACGTTTATAGGGTGGAGAGTCCTGATTTTTCCGAAATGTATCGCATTAGTTGATGAATTCTAGAGTTGCGAAGCCGGCAAAGCACCAAACCATTCTACTTTTTGTCATGTTTTGCACGAAAAATTGCCATGAGCTCACTAGCTGGATTAGGCTTTCACTGTCTAGGACAGATAGATTAAAGAGAGAGCACTAGAATCCAAGAGGGAGTAGTTCTCATGTTCATAGCCCTTGTTGTTCTAAGTAATACATTGGCAACCGAACAAAACTACGAATCTAAATAATTTAGTCCACGCTTGATCCAATCCAAGCACATGAAATTCTCCCCTTTAATGCTAACTCCAACTTCTCCTATTTACTGTATCTTGCATATGCCTTTATTCAAATCCGGAAGATAGCTTTCAAACTTTTTTTTTCAGCTGAATTGTTCGATTACCTTAATAAAATCATAGCGACGTCCTATACAACACAGACTTACATGCCTAGAAATCCATCTCCTGCCAAATTGCCAACGTGGAAAAGGATTTAATACTAAATTGTAGACTGTACCACACAAACTAGAAGACTAAGGATAAGCTCAGTGGATTATCTTTTCCTTGTTCACGCTAGAATATAATATATGGCGGTTTAATGTTTGAATCTGCTGTCCAGGGTTGGATAAGAAAAACTAAAAAGCAGTCTAGGCTTCAGAAATGCATCCGCAGAAACTATAATTGGCGACTTTGTCCTATTCCGAATGATATTCTTCTTAAGCCTTTGCCTTTCTAGTGTTAACTTAATTCTCAGAAACTAATAGCTAATTTTCTTGTTAAGCCCTTCAAGGGTCATGGCTCCTCAAATTATTAACATCGTGTAGAGTTTTTTTCCAAAGGAACTGTCAATAGTTTCTTTAAATCATCATCAATAACCGTGTACCTCAATCGGTTGGAGCACTGGCATGAGGTCTAATCATTGATGATTCGAAACCAATAAAAAGAACGCTTATCAAGCCAAGTTTTTGAATGATTCAGAATTATCGAAAAGAATGCTAATCAAGTCAAGTTTTGGCACGTCGCCTGACAAAAATCTTTACCCAAACTCAAATAAGCAGAGTTCAAGCAAGGCCGGGGGACTTCCTCCCCATCAACCCTGTCCGGGTAAGTATGTCGCAAGTGCTTACGAGGCCGAGTCGCATTCTCTCTCCCTTCTCTCTCTCCAGCTCAATGCTTAATTGGATTTAATAATTATAACATGAGCCCCTCATTGCTATCTTCAGCATAAACATACACAAGGACGGATAGTGACCATTTAAAGAAAAAGACCGTCTCCACTATTGACCTCCAAATTAAAGTAGCTTTTTATTGTAGGGTGATGTGAAACGAAAACTCCTTTCATGTTACGTCCAGTGAAACGCTTGTGAGTGACTCTCACGGAAGGAAGCATTACAGGTATTAACCCACGAACAATTACCAAGTGCGAAGTACTTATCCTTATTAACCATTCAAACTCCGAAAGGACGACATGAAGTACTATGAGTACTTATTGGAGAAGGTTGCTCCAAACTTATTTAAGGGATCTATTTCTAGGAATCAAGCATAAGCATTGGGGTTTTGAAGGAGGTATGCTTCCACAACCTTATACATTCCCAAGGGAAAAAGTACACCTCAAGTACCAAAACTTGGCATGAAGGGACATTTAAGTATCAAAAGTTAGGAAATTGACATTTAAGTGCCATTTCCAACGTTTCACGTGACAATTTTTTTTTATTATTTTTCTCACCTACATGGTTCACTGGACAGTTGACTCAGCAAAAAACACAAACACGACGTCGTTTTAGCGCGAATTTGAATATAAAAATTAATTAAATTAAATTATAAAAAATTAATTAAAATTTAAAAATAAATAAATAAATAAATACACACGCTCGCACGTGCACACACATGTATGTATGTATGTATGTATGTATGTATGTATGTATGTATATAAGGAGGGAGGAAGAAGGCAGCTAAGAGTTGAGTCCTCGCCGTTGGCTGCCTCCCTATCATCACCGAGAAGGGTTGGCGACAATGGGGGGAGGGTAGGCCGAGGTTGTCGGGCCCTAGCTAGGGGTTGGTGACCTTAGCTGATCGGCGACCTTGGCCTACCCTCTTTAATTTTTATATTAATTATTTATCATGTCAGCAGTAAAATGACGTCATTTTTGCATTTGTCTAGCCATGTCACTGTGCAAAACGACGTCGTTTTGCACTTACCTTGTCGAAAAATTGCTATGTCAGCATTTTGTCAGTATTTTCTCGTCGTTGGCACTTAAGTAATTCATTTTGCTCTGATTTTGGCACTTAAGTGTCACTTTCCTAACTTTTTGCATTTAAGTGTCTCTTTATACCAAGTTTTGGCACTCCAGGTGTCCAGCACTCCCTTCCCAAGGCTCTCTCTTTTCCGGCCCTGATGTCCTCTTGTTCTTGCTCTTGCCATCTGGGGTTGGCTTGAACTTCACTTCATATCCGATAGATTCGAATTTCTTCGTCAAATTGATCATAGTATGTGAATGTCTCTTCGTTCAGCTCATCCACTCGATTCTTCATGCTCCCAAGTTGGGGAGAAATATACTATTAGTGCTATAAGTTGTGTACGGTACTCACTTTAGTGCCAAAAGTTTCAATTGGATCATTTAAGTGCCAAATCGGAGGAAAAATGATCACTTTGGTGCCACCGGCGAGAGATTCCGGCTAAAATGATTATGTGGCTTTTATATTTAAAAAAGATAAAATCAACATGGCTTGAGAAACGACGTCGTTTTCTGTCCTCCTTAAGAAAACGACGTCGTTTTGCCGTCCTAAGTGGATGGCCTCACAAAAATGACGTCGCACAACTCATTTTGGGATTTTTTTTTTTTTAAATTTGGAGATTGAAATTAGGGTTCCGATCCTCGTTGGCTGCCGACCTAGCTTGCTCGGCCGCTGTCGCTCGGCGACGTGAGGTTCGCACTTGAGCGAGATCACAGCCTTCGACTTGGCCGCTGAGTGGCCAAGTTGAGGTTGGGGTCGAGGTCGGGGTTGAAGCTGTGGCCGCCGAGTGTGGAGGCCGTCAAGGACGGCGACTGGCCCATCACCAGTGATGTCGCCGTGGTTGAGGTTGATGCCAGCGACGGTGCGGACGCTGGGGTCGCCAGGGGCGGGGGAGCAGAAGACGTTGGGGCCGACCCAGTTGGTGGTGAAGTTGTTGGGGTCGGAGAGGATGGCTTGCTTCAGGCCTGGAGAGTGACGTAGGTGTTGCGGAGGCGCAGGTTCTCGAAGGAGGCGGAGGGGTTGACGGCAACTTGCTCGCTGCGGTTGCCAAACTCGTCGAGGTAGTGGAGGAGGTGGTGGTGCTTGGCGGTGCCATGGGCGGTGGCGGAGAGGACGGCAAGGGAGGAGAAGAGGATGAAGAGGACGAAGAGGGCGGCGGTGGTTGAGATTATTTGGCAGATTTAGGGTTTAGGGTTTTGAATTGGGGGAGAGACACCAAATAACGTCGTTTTGTGGTTTACATGTTAACTGTACTCTCTGGCGAGCCACATCAGCGTCAAAAATTAATAAAAAAGTGCCACGTCGGATTTCCGGTCAATCTGATCGGAGTTGGTACTAAAATGATCGTTTTTCAAACTTTTTGGCACTTAAGTGATTCGACGGAAACTTTTGGCACTAACGTGAGCACCCTACACAACTTATGGCATTGATAATGTACTTCTCCCCCTAAGTTGGTTACTTACGTCTCAAAACATTACAGTCTACATCTAGTAAACTTAGTAAACGAGATTTGATGAAGGAACCTTTTTTACATCATATGACAATAATTGATTTTTTTTAAATGAATTAGTTGGACACCGCAAGTAAAACAACAGGAGTGATAATTACGCTAGAATTCCCAGATAAGAATGCTTAGCTTATATTTTTAAACTAATATTAACAAAGTCTAGTGCAGTGGAAAAAGAATGTTATTGATGTTTCTGTGGAAGTTGCTCTATTGTCGGAGTCTAAAAACTTGTGATGACATAAATACGTATGGATTTTTCAGATGGCTAGAAGTCAAATGATAGTGACTGAGTTTGCACAGGAGTTAAATAGAAGGGTGATTGTGCCTTAATGATAGTATAAGCAATAGTAAAGTCATGGTTATTGTTGGAGAAATCTTCGTGAAGTGTTTTGATGCTAACAAAACGTTTCCATCAGTCTAGTCTGAAGATCTCCAGACTCTGCTATTTAAAGTCTGAAGACCTCCGGACAGCCGGACTCAAGACTCAAAGTCTATCCTCATTGTGAGTCTCTAATCCGTTGAAGAAAGACTATCCAGAACTGGATGTTTCATTAAGGATACGATCTTATCGACTGGAGAAGATCTCTTGGCTGGATATGACATAACAGAATCCTTTGATTGATCGAGTTTGATTCAAGGATTAAGGATCCGATGATTGGCGAAATATTCATGGAAGGTTCTACTTATGGAAACCAAGATCCTGATTGTATGGGCGAACATGATTGATGGGCTATCGACATATTCCTTTAATAGCTCGAATGATCTTCCTAATTGATTCCGTCCAACGGGTAGATTGGAGGAACTCCTTTGGTAAGTGCCAACGGGTATGATGGCATGAAGGAGTATATAAGGAAGACGTTCTAAGTTGTTCAAAAAGTGCGCGATAGAAGAATTCCAAAGTCTGAAGCTCCTTGTTGTTTAGTCAATTCATTTGAGCGAAATCTTGTACGCAAAAGAGAGTCTATACTTGTGAGAATCCTTGAGGAAGTGTGGTAGAAAATCTACACTGTGGAATCAAGGAAAGACTGTGCTGTAACATCTCTTTTGTTCATAGTGGAATCCAGCCGGTGGGCTGTCAGTGCGAAAGAGTGGACGTAGGCTTGGAATAAGCCGAACCACTATAAACCCTGTGTTCAATTTTCTCTTCCTTACACTCTGTTTTACTTTGATCGTATTTCATTTTGTTAACAAGAAGAAAATTCCCTTTCTATCATTTGCCTAGTATCGCTTCCGTATCTCGAGAAATTGTTTTTACACCTATTCACCCCCCTCTAGGTGTTTATACTAGTCATCTCAGTTATCGCCTTCAACAAATTTGATTTGCTCAATACTCCCGGCCCCTCCATTGCCTTGGATGATGTCAATACTGTTGATGGCTTGAGGCATAAGCTTAGGAATGAGATTATGAGAGTCCACAATTAGGGCCTTGAACAATCTTTTGGGAAGAATCGTGGATGTGTATACATCTGTGAAAATGAAGACACCCATGAAGAACTTTCTTGCTAGCTGGAGAAAATTATGAAACTATGGTGGAGGCGGCTGGAGTTTTAAGGAAGATATTTGAACTTGGTGTAGGGGAGATATTGAGGAGATGTATATATAGGTAGGTGCGAGTAGAGGAGTCCCCACTTTTCCAACGAGTTTTCTAATGGCTATTTAAAATTCTTCAAATTGTCATAGTCCTAAAGTCCCATGCATTGCCTTTTGTCAGCATTATGCATGAAAACTCAAGAGTTGATGGACTCAAGCCGTCGTTCTCAAGGGGAGAGAGAGAGAGAGAGAGAGAGAGAGAGAGAAGCTGTTAAAATCCAAAAAAGAGCATTTTTGACGTCCAAGGTCATCATCTGTTTTGATGATAGGACAAAATAACATGATCTTAATAGTTAAAAAATTATTCCTAAAAAGTTTCCAATAAATCTTTTTATGTTTTCACTTACATTCATATGGTCCTTTGTATTGAGGCTTTATTTTTTTTTTCAGCAATATCTTTTCATTATTTAATCATTTTATCGATCTCTCCCATACATAGTCACATATGCTAGTTCTCATAGAAATCAACTTCAAATTCTCTTATTTTCTCTATTGGTTCAGTATGTACAGACAAAAAAGAATATCGCCATTAATTTTATTTTTTAAATTTGATGGTGACATATTTTGACTTCATAGACATATCGGTAATCATATTGGTCGGCCGTGTTTTGTGTGTCATGTTGTGTTATCCAATTTATGAAACATTATGGAAAATGAATCCAAGAAAAAATGTCCAAACAAAGTGAGAATTTTTTCTCTCTATAAACATAGGGGCGTAAAAACCTTATGTTTTCTTCCTATACTTCAGAAATCTAAGAATAAAAGCATATATCAAATAAATGAATTTATTTTTGTCACTACCATATCTGTACTCATAAGATTTAAGAGTCCACACCTTCATAGGCACGGCAAGGAAGCTTTTCGTGCTTTGATCATTTCTGTCAAATGCAATCTCATAGCAATATACAATATGATATAGGGGAAAATAGTGTCTCGCACATCTATGGCGAACTTCGTGGTTTGCTCATCTATTGTTTAGACATTGGAGAATCTTCAGTTAATGAATTAAAGGCCATTTGTTTAAATCCCATAAAATGTGCTCAAACCATGTACTCTAGGTTATGGCTAACTATATAGTTATAAGTTGGGACTTAACCGATTCATGAGACTTAAAGTGTATTATTTGATTTCAGCTTATTTGGTAACTTGATCCATTTTAGTTATTCTTTCAATATTGTCAGAGGCCTTGTTAGGAAGACGCATGTATATTTTCAAAATAAACAACTATCCAATTGTTTACTTTGATTGGAGGCATACCACCATTTGGCAAAACTGTTAAAAGCAAATAGCAAAACAAGCATGTTGCGAGAAAAAAGTTAGATGAGATTTCTTATGAGATTATTGGGAAAGTGAAGTGGTATTCAGGAAAATGCTGGAATACAGGATGAATCACTAATGATCCACCGCTTTGAACGAGGTACAAAGTATGTATACTTATTGCCATCCGCACTCAAAAGGACGATTATGTCCATCACCAAAAGACAAGCCAAATACTTACTATAGAAGAAACAAAGTACCGAGGGTACCGGATCAGCCAATGGGGCCGGAATCTTTTTCTAGGCCCGGATCCCGGCCTGAGAGGGGCGTAAGGGGTCACTCTCCCTAGGGAGGTTCTCCCTCCGTTTCCCTCATGAGCAGTTTAAGGACCTGCTCAGGTCCAGTACTTCCAAATTTATTTGAGAGAAGGAACTTCTGGAATTAAACATAAGCATCGGTATTTTGGATGAGGTATGCTTCGACAGCTTTGTACATTCCTAAGGCTCTCTCTTTGCCGGCTTTGACTTCTTCTTCTTTGAGCTCAAAATCCCCCTTGGTATAGTAGGTGCTGGTCATCTTGTTCTTGCTCCCGCCATCCGGCGTGGGCTCAAACTTAACTTCATAAGCAATAGATTCAAACTTCTCCATCAATGGACCACCTTCGATCAGTGCATACTTATATGTGAATGTCTCTTCATTCAGCTCGTCTACTCGGTTCTTCATGCAGCTGAGTTGGCTACCTACATATGAAATGGGACAAACCTACTACTTAGATTTGAACTAATCATGGAAGACATATAACATCTCTAGGAAAATTTCTCTAATCAACATTTTAACGATCGCCATGTTTTTCTTTTTGATGGGTCATCTTATTGCTTTTTTTTTTTTTTTAAATGAAAACTTGCAATTCCATTACGCAAGATTGGCAGCATCAATACTTGAAAACCCTCGAGAAAGATTCACCTTCAGTGAAATTGATTTGCCTAATGCTTCCAGCTCCTCCATCGCCTTGGACGATGTCAATGCTCTTGATAGCTTGAGGCATGAGCTTGGGGATGAGGTTCTGGGAGTCCACAATCAAGGCCTTAAACAATCTCGCCTCAGGAATGGGGAAATGAACTCATCACTGAACGTGAACACACCCATGATCGATCTCTAAGGACTCGCTAGTGAAATTACACGAACGATGAAATCAACTTTGGTTGGGCTTGGTGTGAAAAGAATGGCAAGGGAGGGCACCATTTATAGGTCTGAGTTGAATCGGGGTATTTTCTATTGGCTCCAAAGCCCCAAAGATGTCTTTCTTCGTCGTGATTCGAAGGAAAATTAAAAATGCCCGAGTTGCTCAGGATAGGGCGTCATTCTCAAAGCGGGCATGGTTTAGTGTATAAAAAAAACTTGCCGGCATTCGATTCGTGTTGCATCTCTTCGTCTTAAAGTGCACAAATTTTTCGAGAAGTCCACTTAATCCGAGAGGATTCTTAAAGATTACTTCCTCGTCCGACCATGGCAATTTCGTGTCCCGCATGCTAAATCTTAACCTCGCTGATGTACCTTAATTATCGAATGGAAGGGCCTGGCAAACAAAGAGAATGCACTCATCAACCCCACTTGCATCGACAAATAAGCTTTTCTAAGATGGATCAGCCGGTTCCTAAGGCTGAAAAAAATGAAGGGCTAGCGTATAACTTTACAAATATTCAATTTAATGCTGAAGTTGGATGAGAACTAAGAGGTCTCGGCTCAATTTATGATTGATTGGTCACTTTGTCATGTGTTCTCAAGGATATTCTCTTATGCCTTTTGATTGATTTATTATATTGGGTCAATCAATGTATTCGACCACAAATAATCGAGGTGTTTGCATGCGTGTTGTTGTCGAGGCTTTATCATTTCTTGGTGTGTTTGGTTCAGTAAGCTCATTGGAAAAATGCAAAGCAGTTTAGCCTAAAGGATTTTAGGCAAATGTAGAGGTCGTTTGGCAAACTATGCTTTGAAAGCAACTTTGAGAGAAATGCTGTTTGGTAGAAAACACATTTGAAAAGCTCTTTGGGTGATTAATATTAATTTTTTTAATTTTATTTGTTTAAAATTGAAGAAAATAATGTATGTAACTTTTAAATATAAATTTTGATAATAATACAAAAAAATCGAATACATATATAATTTTTTTTTAAAAAAAAGACCAAACCTTTCATTAGAATTTTTTAATTTTTATTTTCTTAAAATTGAAAAAAATGATGTATGCAACTTTTTAAATATAAATTTTCACAGTAATGCTAAAAAAAATCAAATACATATATATATATAATTTTTTTTAAAAAAAGACCAAATCCTTCATCGAAATTTTTAAATTTTATTTTTTTAAAATTGAAAAAATAATGTATGCAACTTTTTAAATATAAATTTGAAAATAATGCTAAAAAATCAAATACATACATATATATAATTTTTTTTTTTAAAAAAAGACCAAACCCTTCATTAGAATTTTTAAATTTTTAATTGTTTAGAATTGAAAAAAATAATATATGCAACTTTTTAAATATAAATTTTGACAATAATACTAAAAAAATCAAAAATATATATATATATATATATATATATATTTAAAAAAGACAATATCCTTCGTTGAAATTTTTTAATTTTTATTTTTTAAGATTTGAAAAAATAATGTATGCAACTTTTAAATATAAATTTGAAAATAATGCTAAGAAATCAAATATATATATATATATAATTTTTTTTAAAAAGACCAAACCCTTCGTTGAAATTTTTTAACTTTTATTTGTTTAAAATTGAAAAAAAATAATGTATGCTAAAAATAAATATAAAATTTGACAATAAAACTAAAAAAATCAAATATATATGCTAAAAAAATCAAACATATAAATAATTTTTTAAAAAAGACCAAAAAATATTTAATTTTTTAGCATTTATATATATTTGATTTTTTTTAGCATTATTTTGGCATTTTAAAAAAATAATAAATCAGAAATTTGAAAAATGAGTGAGAATAGTCTTGGAAGAAAAAAAAAATAAGTTTCAGCATTTAGCCAAATGCTGAAAGCTCAAAACTAGTCCCTACTAGCATTGGGCTTTCAACATTCCCAATACTGACTTTTACTTGAAAGTTACTTCAAAATTATTGTCAAATAATCCAGCATTTACCCAATGGGCTTTGGAGGCTGAAAGCCCCCCTTAGGAATGTTGAACCAAATGCACCCGCTAAAGAAGGTGTTTCATGATTCATTGATTTCCCATTACAAGCTGGCTCCAATTTGATGATGAACAGTTGGCTTTATAAGTTTCATATATAACTATAATTGGAAAGAAAGGAAAGAAAAGATGGATGTCGTCAATCTGATCCATCACGAGCTAAAATTGTTGTAGATTTGGCATAGTTGACTATGATCAATAATGATAGTGCTTATATACTCAATCAGAGAAACTCTTTTCATGTTTATACAGAAATATTATGAATATCTTATCCTCAACTCTAGTGATAGAGCTATTTGGGTTAAAATTACATTGCAAAGAAAGACCAAATCCAAATAAACTTTATTTTGAATCAAAACAATATACATTACACATCAATTTTAAATAGATGGAATTCTCTAAAATTAATGTCTTGAATCATCGAATGCAATCAATAGAAGAAGCAAACTGAAGGGAAAATGCTACCCTGTGAGAAGTACATCCAAATTTCTTCAAAAGCGTGAAAACATTCTCATTCATTAATTTGCAAAGTATATTTAATATATGCATCACCGCAACATCATTATACCTTAATTGTGCTCTGAGGCATTTTTAAATGGCCAAAGTACTATCATGTATAGTAGAATTGGAGAAACCTTATCATAATAGCAAAACCATTAGTGCTTTCAATCAAGGGTTTTCACATATAGAGGACCACATTACAATTAGCAGAACTTAATTGGTCCCAAAGAGAGATGCAAAATTTGCTTCAAACAGAGACAATAATACGATTAAAAGCTTTTAGGCGTTGCCATGACCAAATTTTTAAGTGCACCACCTAAAATTAGGCTAATGGACTACTAAGTCTAACTTAGCTCGGGCTCTTCCAAGCCCATACCAATTCGTGACTTAGGTTCAAATATCTAGTATGCAAAAGGGAGTCGCCACTAATCAGTTTACAGTAGGTCGATTAGACTCATAATGGGAGAATTATTTTACTTCTATGTATCAGAAATTGTGAGTTCGGGGACTTGGTTACGCTAGATTTCTCTAACGCCATTTTGGTATCTTTCTCTTTTATTTTGAAAAAAAATATTTGACAAACAGTTTGAATTGCTTTTAATTTGTTTCCCTAACATGTGAGGTTATCATGTTGGTACGCAAACCACCAATTTAATACCTAGATAAGGTAGTGAATAAATTGTAAGACTTACCTGATAGTAACGAAAGCATCTGCAATGTTAGATCATAATTCACATCGACAGTCTTAGATATGATTTCTAATTAACATGCCATTTTTTTTTCACTTGTTTAATGAGAATCATGCTTTATGCAATACATGCTACTAATCTAACATGAAATGTTATGACATGGCAATATAACCTAAACTATATGACACAAATAAAATGCAGCATGTAGTCTATCCTAAAGAATGAAATTGATTTATTCTAAGACATTTTTTTTTTATTTTTTTATATGAAATTCGAAATTAGAAAAATGTGAAAATTATCTAGCTAAATTAAGATTCAACTTATATTAAGGATTAGGTTAGACTAAACCTTAATTTAAATCAAGATATTATCTTAACTTAGCAATCTCTAACCTAAGATGCAATTTATCTAAAAAATTAATCTAAACTTAAAATGAAACATGAAATTTTATCCTAATATGCAATGACATACACATGATGCTATAATTCTACATGACATATGCATGATGACCTTTTTTGTGTTTTCTTCTTTTTTGTATTTTTTTTATAAAATACGAAATTAAAAAATTGCCAAATAATTAATCATGCCAAAAACTAGCATCCTAAATTGGTTGATTTTTTTTTTTAAATTTTTTAAAAAAATTTTGAAATTTTATTTAATTTTTAATTTTTTGATTTTTATTTTAAAAATTTGAATCCTATTCTAAATATGCAAAATATATTTTGTCTAGGATCCGTACCATTCTACGGTCGCCTGAATGGGGAAATAGATATTGTCTAGTACTCGTACCATTGTACAGTCGCCTAAACGAAGATTCACATTCCAGGACTTGTACCATTCTACGGTCGCCTAAATGGGGAAATAAATGTTATCTAGGACCCGTACCATTCTACGGTCGCCTAAACGAGATTTTGCTTGGCTAGGACCCGAACCTTTCTTTGGTCGCCTAGCGTTGCAACATGAATCATTTGACCAGGACCCGAACCTTTCCTTGGTTGCTTTAATCATACTAAATTTGGAGAAAAATCTTTGGGGGACAACTTAATCGAGTCTTGATAAAAAGGACTCTTGGCTACGAAAGCACGCTAGGTCGATAAAAGAAATCCGAGCTACAAAAGCATGCCGGTTTGATAAAAGGGACTTTGGGCAATGAAAGCACGCCAGGTCAATATAAATAGACACCAGGCTATGAAAGCACGCCAGGTCAATAAAGAGGGACTCTGGGTTACAAAAGCACTCCAGGTCAGGAACTCCGGGCTACAGAAGCACGCCAGGTCTATTAAAAGGGACATCGGGCTACGGAAGCACGCCGAATCAATGAAAATGACTCTAGGCTATGAAAACACGCCAGGTCAGGAACTTCGGGTTACAAAAGCACGTCGAGTCTATTAAAAGGGGGACATCGGGCTATGAAAGCACGTCGAATCTCAAGGCTTCAAGGAGCAACTTGAACGTTAAGTATTATTTGGTTTTCAAGGAAATATTACCTATCAGACATTATTAGAGCAAAACTGATATTGCATTCATTAAAGACGTAGACAATTTGAGCTACTCTAGAATGCACATTTCAATGTTTAGCGGGGTTTTCATCAATTCAATCAAGGTTTATGCATAATGACTTTACCATATTTGCATCACCCAAATTTCCATAAGAGAGAGTTGTCATTCAAGACAATGGCATGGACCGTCCCCCTTGGCGGCTCTCTCGCCCAGCTTACTGTCTAGCTGCTCTTCTCGATCTATGGAAGCCTAGCCAGAGTTGTTTGTGGTTGTTTCTTCACCGATAAAGTCCCGCCAAGGCCTGGGTTGGTTTATTTCTTTATTCCCGAGTCTTACCTGAGATGACTAGTATAAACACCTAGAGGGGGGTGAATAGGTGTAAAAATAATTTCTCGAGATACGAAAGCGATACTGGGCAAATGATAGAAAGTGAATTCTCTTCTTGTTAACAAAATGAAATACGATCAAAGTAAAACAGAGTGTAAGGAAGAGAAAGTTGAACACAGGGTTTATAGTGGTTCGGCTTATAACAAGCCTACGTCCACTCTTCCGCACTGACAGCCCACCAGCTGGATTCCACTATGAACAAAAGAGATGTTACAGCACAGTCTTTCCTTGATTTCACAGTGTAGATTTTCTACCACACTTCCTCAAGGATTCTCACAAGTATAGACTCTCTTTTGCGTACAAGATTTCGCTCAAATGAATTGACTAAACAACAAGGAGCTTCAGACTTTGGAATTCTTCTATCGAGCACTTCTCGAACAACTTAGAACGTCTTCCTTATATACTCCTTCATGCCATCATACCCGTTGACACTTACCAAAGGAGTTCCTCCAATCTACCCGTTTGACGGAATCAATTAGGAAGATCATTCGAGCTATTAAAGGAACATGTCGATAGCCCATCAATCCTGTTCGCCCATACAATCAGGATCTCGGTTTCCATAAGTAGAACCTTCCACGAATATTTCGCCAATCATCGGATCCTTAATCTTTGAATCAATCTCGATCAATCAAAGGATTCCGTTATGTCATATCCAGCCAAGAGATCTTCTCCAGTCGATAAGGTCGTATCCTTAATGAAACATCCAGTTCTGGATAGTCTTTCTTCAACGGATTAGAGACTGTCAATGAGGATAGACTTTGAGTCTTGAGTCTGGCTGTCCGGAGGTCTTCAGACTTTAAATAGCAGAGTCTGGAGATCTTCGGACTGGATCGATGGAAACGTTTTGTTAGCATCAAAACACTTCACGAAGATTTCTCCAACAATCTCCCCTTTTTGATGGTGACAAAACTTTCCTCTGATTTGGACAACTTTGACTCGCAAAACATTTCTCAAATACACATGCATATCTTATAGAAATAAATGACTAAATGAATAACACTAGAAATGCAACCACGAAAATAGGTTAGTCTTGTATATGATAAAGCCATCCATAAGATATCAATAGTAGTTAATATAAGCAGTCAAGTCCGAATCCAAATTCAGTCCACACATCCAGACACAAAAATAAAGTCGTAAAGTCAAACATCAATCCAATCCAAACGATTAAAAAATTCAAAGTTTTTCAAATCTTGCATCTCTCCCCCTTTTTGTCAGCATTAAAAAGGTTGAGATTAAAGTCAAGATTGCTTGGGAATGCGAACAAGCTGGAAATCTCCCATAGACTGAACGATGCCTTCCGGCCTTTTCAAGTCTTCCTTCGTTGAGCAACCTCCTCTCCCTTGGCATTGGCCTGAATCTGAACAGAGAGGGCTTGGATCTGATCATTCAATGAAACCGAAGAAGCTTGACCTGCATTCTGCAAGTTTTGAACTTCGCATCCCAGAGCATAAATTTGACTGCGCATTTCCAAGAGAATATCCATCATTCTGCGAAAATCTGTTGTATTATCAATCTGAGTACTTGCTTGGCACGATCGATGGAGTAAATGCGGACGATGGTAGATCGGCATAATCACGCAGATTTGGCGATGATACATCATGACCTTCCTCGGGAAATTGAGAGGCATAGATATCCTCTGGATCCGCTGGAGAGCGACCGACTCCCTCACCGGTAGTAGGATATGAAGAGGACATTCCTCTTTTCTCTTGATCTCCCCCTGTTTTCATGCCTTCAGGTGGAGAAGAACGTTCCTCGGGTTCTCCTTCTTCTTGATCTCTTTTCTCTTCTTCTTCTTTCTCAACTCTTTCCTTCTCGGCATCTTTCTCTTCTTCTTCCTTCTCCCTCTGCTTCTTTCTCTTCGCTTCCTTCGCCCTCTGTTCGATTCTCGTTTCTTGAAGCAACGACTTAGATTCTTCGGAGCAGAAATGGTGATGTTCTCCTCATCATCTTCATCTTCAACGATGAGAGCTCTTCTTTTCTTGGATGGAGCAACCAAGGACTCCTTCCCTTTTCTTTTTGATGAAGAGGTTTGATGAGATTTGACTGGAGTTTTCTCCTTGAATTTCTCCAACGCCTTGCTTAATTCTTTCAGACGCATTTTAGTCACCATTTTCAGTCCTATCACCATATGATCGCACGATCGAGCACAAAGAATTTGTGGAGGCTGAATGTTCAGATGTCTGAATAACTTCGTCACAAGACCTGGATAAGGCAATTGGCCCCTGTCTTTTACCACTGCTCTATACATGTGGAAGAGAATGGTGTGAGGAAGAGAGAACTTTTTCCCTGTATTGATCGCATACATCAGTTTTGCCTCAGAGTTAGACACATCAGTCTTGGAGGTTGATTTCGGTCTGAGACAGTTGATCATAATTTTGTGAAGCAAGATGTTGTTCGCACGCATCCTTGAGTAGGTAATCCTCCCTTCGGTGTTTCTGTCTTTAACAAGCTCCAGTGTGGCACGAGCAATTGAAACCTTGATGGGTTGATATCTTCCTCTTTCAACCCCAATCACATCCGCCAAAGCATATCCACATCAACCACAAAGTCCTGGTCTCGGACATCGAAAGATATTCTATTCGCATCCAAGAAACTAAGATTTGAATAGAAATATGCAGTTAATTGAGCATAGCCTTCTGTGGTATCGGAGCAAAATTGCTCAAGTTGAAGCAGACCGAACTTTTCTCTCAAGTTCACATTCACAGCATCCAAGAAGTCGAAATCCACACTCCTAGGGTTTATCACCCCGCGTTTCAATAATTTGGAGTATAGATCCCTTGTTCTTTTGATCTAAACAACTCCGTTCTTTTTCCTCGAACTTCCGCTGCAACACCCATCCTAGGTTGAAATTCGCTAAACAATTTATCATCATCATTTCCATCTGTCGTATTAAATCCCGCGACACGTGGATCACTCGGAATGTTTGCAAGAGCTTCCTCTGCCTTCCCTTTGGGAGCAATTCCCAAATTCTCCATTTTTCGCAAAAAGATATACTCATTTCCATATCCCTTGTCTTTAAGAAAATCATCTACGTAGTTCAACGGAGTACTAGTGCTCTTCAAAGCACGATAAAGCTTGTAAATAAAAGAGGGCTTTTGGATTATTACAGGATCTGCATCCTCAATGATTTCTTCCTCTTGTTGATGATCAACGCCTTGAGGACTAGATGGAGGAGAATGACGCGGTTGAGAATGTTGCGGGCTCTGTTGCTGACTTGGTAACTCCTCTTCCTCAGTGAGATCGAAATGAGTAAGCCCCTCACTCATTCTCTGTGGTCCTCTGCTTGCGATTCTTGAGGACTTTCTCGAAGAAGACATCTTTCTTTGTCGTTGAAAGATTCCTTGCTTGACTTTCCCAAGGAAAGATGACAACTTTTTCGAAGATTAAACAAGAGAAGAAAAACAGGAATGGAAGATCGATGCTTTTTAGGGTTTTAGAGTTTTAAACGAAGAGAAACCGTCTGTATATAACTCCGTCGAAACGAGGGAATGCTAAACGATGTAATGGAAAGTAAAAAGGTTTCTTTAAAAAAATAACTTCCTTTTTCCGCGAAAATAGTCATTTAAAAAATAACTCCTTTTTCGAAAAGGAAACGATGCAATAATTACGTCGATTAAATATAGCAATAATCAAACACAGTAGACGATCGTACCTTTTCAAGATGAGATTCGAGAGAGAGAGAATAACTTACAGTCAAGGTCTTGTTTGTCTGAGTCTGAGAGTCTCTAGACTTTGATTTCCTCATACCTCAAAATGTTGAGTCTGGAACGGATGGTTTCAAATTGATTTTTCTCCAAAGGCTTTGTGAATATATCCGCCAGTTGGTTCTTTGAATCAACAAATTGAATTGAAATTTCTCCATTTTGGACATGATCTCTAATGAAGTGATGTCAAATCTCTATATGCTTTGCTCTTGAGTGAAGAATTGGATTTTTGGTAAGATTGATTGCACTAGTGTTGTCGCAATTAATCTTCGTGCATGAATCTTCAATTCCAAAGTCTCTTAGCTGTTGTTTTATCCACAGAATCTGTGAACAACAACTTCCAAGAGCTACATACTCTGCTTCTGTTGTAGAGAGAGCTACTATACTCTGCTTCCTTGAAAACCAAGACACCGTCCCCGCCTCCAAGTAGCGACGGTACCCGAGGTGCTCTTTCTATCAACTCGCATCCAGCTAGATCTGCGTCCGAGTATCCAAGAAGAGTAAAGTCTCCTTTTAGGATACCAAAGGCCGATGCTTGAAGTTGAGGCAATGTATTTGATAATACGCTTTGCAGCACTTAAATGAGATTCTTTAGGGTCTGCTTGGAATCTGGCACAAATACAAACACTAAACATAATGTCAGGTCTAGAAGCTGTAAGATAAAGAAGTGAGCCAATGATACTCATGTATAACTTCTGATCGACTTTCTTTCCTTCTTCATCTTTGTCTATCTTCAAGGAACTTGACATTGGTATATAAGCCTTTTTGCAATTGTCCAGTCCAAACTTTTTGACAAGATCTTTAGCATACTTTTCTTGATGAATAAAAGTTCCTTCCTTCAATTGCTTTACTTGAAGTCTGAGAAAGAAGGTTAACTCACCCATCATGCTCATTTCAAATTCATCCCTGCATAGTCTTAGAGAATTTCTTGCCTGAGACTTTCATTAGAGGATCCAAAAATAATATCATCGACATATATTTGCACAAGCAGAAAACTCTTACTTTCTCTTTTAATAAAAAGAGTAGTGTCTACTTTACCTTTAACAAAACCATTTTGAATTAAAAACTTACTCGTCTGTCGTACCAAGCTCGAGGTGCTTGTTTTAAGCCATACAAGGCCTTTTTGAGTCCGAATACCGAGTCCGGTTTCCTTGGGTCTTCAAACCCGGTGGTTGTTCCACATAGACTTCCTCATGGATGAATCAATTTAGGAAGGCACTTTTGACATCCATTTGGAATAACCTGAAATTCTTATGACAAGCAAATGCAAGTAATAAATGAATTGCTTCTAACCTTGCTACTGGTGCGTAAGTCTCGTCATAGTCTATCCCTTCTTCTTGCGTGTATCCCTTGGCCACGAGTCTTGCCTTGTTTCTTATGACTTTTCCTTTCTCATCCATCTTGTTCCCTGAAAACCCATTTAGCTCCAATGATAGATTTACCTTTTGGTTTAGGAGTCAATTCCCGGACATCATTAATTCTGAATTGTTCGAGTTCTTCTTGCATAGCTTCAATCCAGCTTTCATTAGATAAAGCTTCATCTATGCTTTTGGGTTCTATTTCAGAAATAAGAGCCACAAAGACTAGACTCTTCGCGCCTTTTGGATCTTGTGCGAATTCCTTCATTAATGTCGCCAATAATAAGATCTTTGGGATGACTGGACTTGTGCTTCCAGTTGCTGTTTAATTTGTCAGATTGATGGTCACTTCCTTCACTTGAATCTTCAACAGTTACTTGTTGCTGGTCCTTCAAAGTCTGAGCTGCTACTTGGGATTTAGACTTTGTAGAGTCTGGAGCAGGTTCCGTTTCTTCAAGATGAGTCTGAATAGATTCATTTTGTATAGAGTCTTGAAATTTGACATTCATTGATTCTTCCACAGTTTGAGTCTTCTTGTTGTAGACTCTGTACGCTTTGCTTAAGGTTGAATATCCAAGGAAGATTCCTTCATCTGACTTTTCTTCAAACTTACCAACTCGATCATTTGCATTTTTCAATATAAAACATTTACATCCAAACACATGAAAATATGAAACGATAGGCTTCTTTTCTTTGAATAGTTCATAGGGGGTCTTTTCTAGAATAGGTCTTAGAAAAACTCTATTGATAATATAACATGATGTTGAAACTGCCTCAGCCCAAAATCGTGAAGAGATATTGCTTTCAATTAAAAGAGTTCTAGCCATTTCTTGAAGAGATCTATTTTTCCTTTCCACAACTCCATTTTGTTCTGGAGTATATGGAGAAGAGAACAAATGCTGAAAACCAGATTCATCACAAAATTTTGTAAAATCTTGATTTTCAAATTCCCCTCCATGGTCTATTTTTATATTTGAAATAACATACCCCTTTTCATTTTGAACCTTCTTAGCAAATTTTTCAAAGTAAGAGAAAGTTTCAGACTTACTTGACAAGAAATATACCCAAGTATATCGTGAGTAGTCATCCACAATTACTAGGCAGTATTTCTTACCTCCAATGCTCTGTGTTCTGGTTGGTCCAAAGAGATCCATATGCAAAAGCTGCAGTACACGGTTAGTGGAAACTTGATTTATTGGTTTAAAAGAATTTCTTACCTGTTTCCCCAATATGCATGGTGTACATAGATCAGACTTTTGGTATGATAAATTTGGTAGACCACGAACAAGCTTCTTTCTTTGAGATTTTGGCTATCTCGCTTCATGTTGATATGCCCAAGCTTTCGTGCCATAAGCTTGCTTCGTCTTGTATTGAAATTAAGCATTGTGATTCATCTGGTTTCACATCCAAGAGATAGATATTTCCATGTCTTCGACCCATAAATGACGAGTAGAGTCTTTCTTGGTTCCTAAACAAATACCCTCTTGAAAGTGGATTCTGAAACCGGTATCACACAGCTGACTGACACTGAGCAGATTGTAGTTGAGTCCTTCAACTAAAGAAACATTGCTTATTGTGAGATTTCCAATCTTTACAGTTCCAAATCCCACAATTTTTCCTTTGCTGTTTCCACCAAATGAGACTTTTCCACCATTCACTTGAACGAGCTTTATGAAACAATTCGAATCTCCTGTCATATGTCTTGAGCATCCACTATCCAGATACCATTTTACTTTTTTCTTGATAGTGACCTGCATTTAAAAAAAGAAACTCAAACTTTCTTTGGTACCCAAATTTTCTTGGGTCCATTGGTGTTAGTATGATATGCAGTTTTTGCCCAAACTTCTTTAATAGGTTTCCAAACCATAGGACATTCTTTTTCAAAATGATATGTACTATTGCACTTTGAGCATCTGAGAGCATTTCGACCTACTGGTTTTACAAAGGTCCTTTTAAAATGATTTTTGTAAGCATCTCTTGTAGGTCTTTGTTTGATTCTTTCTTTTACTTTAGGAAAGTCAATTAAAGGAATGGTTTCAGCAGTCATTCCCAAGCCATTTATTGAAATAAGGTCTTTGAACAAGTAAGTATTTTTTCCAGCTTTTCGGATCCTAAAGAAAATCTTTTGGAAATATTTGAGATATCATTTTTCAAGAATGCATTTTCTTTTAAAAGATTATCTTCACTTTCTTTAAGAGAAGAAATATTCTTGTCTAAGCATTTCACTTTTTCTTCCAAAACATTTTTCGTTGTTTTAGAGCTGAATTTTCCTTTTGAGTTCGGAAATTCTTTTAAGAGAAGTCTTAAGACTAAAACATAATTCATCAATGTATTTTGAAACTTTAAAAGGGATTTTGAAGTTACTAACCTCAAATTCACTTTTCGAGTCCGAATCTGTTTCGGAGTTTGAATCTGAATCCGATTGTGCCATTAGACATATGTTGGCATAATCATCATCACTATCTTCGCACTCGTATCACCTGGTTTCGCTTTGAGAGCCTTTCGATACTTTTCAGTCTTTCCTTTCTTCTTCCTCAGAAGAGGACAATTGGGTATGATGTGTCCCTTTTTCTTACATTCAAAGCAGACTACATCTTTATTTGATTCATCATCTTTAGCAGACTTTGTCTGATGCTTTTGAAAACTTTGTTTATTTGAATTGAATCTTCTTCCTTTTCTGTTCAGCTTTCTGAATCTTCTTATCATGAGAGCAAGCTCCTCATCATCCATATCGTCTTGTAATCGAAACATCAGAATCATCATTAGATTTTAATGCAATGGATTTCTTACCTTTAGGGTCTTCGTCTTCATTGATTCGTTCCACTTCATAAGACTCGAAGAGTTCCAATCAACTCATCAACAGATAGAGGCATGATTCTTTGGGTCTCTCTGATTGAGGTCTTTATGTGATTCCAATCCTTGGAGAGTCCACGCAGTAGCTTGTTTACTTTCATGGGATTAGAAATTAGTTGACCTTGATTTTCAAGACCATTCGCAATATCTGTAAAACGACTAAACATGTCAGTTATAGATTCTCCCGATTTCATTCTGAAAGCTTCGTATTGACCGAGGAGAATGTTGATTCTAGTCTCTTTCACTCGATCGGTTCCTTCATAAGTAATGTGTAATCTATCCTAGACTTCTTTTGCTGTAACACAAGAAGATATTCTGTTATATTCAGTAGGTGACAAAGCACAATACAAAGAGTAAATTGCTTTTGCATCAAGAGCTTGTCTCTTGATTATCTCTTCCTGAGTCATTTCACTAGACTCAACAGCTTCTTTTCCTCTTTCTGAGACAGATGCAGCTTTGCCCTTCTACCAGCCCTGGAGCCAACATACTAGCCATGGATCTTTAACTCTGAAGTAAAACACTTCAAACAAAGTGAGTATACGAGCTCTGATACCAATTGAGATGACTAGTATAAACACCTAGAGGGGGGTGAATAGGTGTAAAAACAATTTCTCGAGATACGGAAGCGATACTGGGCAAATGATAGAAAGGGAATTCTCTTCTTGTTAACAAAATGAAATACGATCAAAGTAAAACAGAGTGTAAGGAAGAGAAAGTTGAACACATGGTTTATAGTGGTTCGGCTTATAACAAGCCTACGTCCACTCTTCCGCACTGACAGCCCACCAGCTGGATTCCACTATGAACAAAAGAGATGTTACGGCACAGTCTTTCCTTGATTCCACAAAGTGTAGATTTTCTACCACACTTCCTCAAGGATTCTCACAAGTATAGACTCTCTTTTGCGTACAAGATTTCGCTCAAATGAATTGACTAAACAACAAGGAGCTTCAGACTTTGGAATTCTTCTATCGAGCACTTCTCGAACAACTTAGAACGTCTTCCTTATATACTCCTTCATGCCATCATACCAAAGGAGTTCCTCCAATCTACCCGTTGGACGGAATCAATTAGGAAGATCATTTGAGCTATTAAAGGAACATGTCGATAGCCCATCAATCCTGTTCACCCATACAATCAGGATCTCGGTTTCCATAAGTAGAACCTTCCACGAATATTTCGCCAATCATCGGATCCTTAATCTTTGAATCAATCTCGATCAATCAAAGGATTCCGTTATGTCATATCCAGCCAAGAGATCTTCTCCAGTCGATAAGGTCGTATCCTTAATGAAACATCCAGTTCTGGATAGTCTTTCTTCAACGGATTAGAGACTGTCAATGAGGATAGACTTTGAGTCTTGAGTCTGGCTGTCCGGAGGTCTTCAGACTTTAAATAGCAGAGTCTGGAGATCTTCAGACTAGACTGATGGAAACGTTTTGTTAGCATCAAAACACTTCACGAAGATTTCTCCAACATTACCGTGCTAAACCGAGTGGTTTTTCTTCAATTTTCAGCCAAGGTCAGCAGGTTTTGAGAGTGGGTTTTCAGCCACTTCTAGGCCCGCTTTTGGAGTGTTCCGGGCCTCGGTTTCTAGGCCCGCTTTGGAGGAAAGCGTTCCCCGCGCCGTTCCCGTCGGTTTGATCCGACTTGCATGTTATTCTGGTGAGTTTAGCTCACTAATCATTGCTCAGTTTTGTTAATGATGCTTAAGGGTTGATTAGTGTTAATTAAGTATGATTAGGTGGTTAGATTAGAGTAGATTAGTGATTATTAATTAATTATGATGCATGTTAGGCATTTGACTAGTGTAATTAGTTAGAGGATAGCCTATATTATTTATTGAATGCATTTTGGAATTTTTCCCGACTTGTCTCGGGCTTCAATTAGGCATTATGGGCCTAAATTGGATTTTAATATTTAATTATTAACTTTTGAAATTAATTTAATTAATTATTTATTTTTCGAAAATAAGGCTGGGATAGCCAACGATCGAAATTTTATGCTGATTGTCGTGGTGTAGTGCATTTATTTATTTGAGCTCTACGTTGTGTTGAATTGAATTGATTGTGCAATTTGAGGAATTATTCCTAAATTGATTAAAATTGAATAATTGATTGGTAGATGGCCGAGTATGATTGTTTAACACCAATAATGCTTTGATGGGCTATTACGGGAAGAATATTGTAAGAGTGAAATGGGAATACTTTTGGCTAAGACCAATCGGGTACGTTAATATCGCGTATTGTAAAGATGGGAAAGAAATAGTTAGTGCGTGGCTCTGTAATGAAGTATATCACTCTAGCGAAAACGACACCCGAGAGCATGCACGTAAATTGTTCATATCACCTTGGCGAATATGGCGCCTTAGAGAAGACACGTGGGCTCGGTGATTAAGTATGGCATCTAAAAAGGGCATGTGGGCTCGGTGATCTGAGACGTCATTTTGGCGAATTTAGTGCCTAAGAGAATGCATGTGGGTCCAATGTTTTAGTATGGCATCGTGAATAGGGGGCACGTGGGCTCGGTGACATGATGCATCATCTTGGTGAACTAGTGCCTAAGAGAATGCACGTGGGCCAAATGTTTAAGTATGTCATTTTGGCGAATAGGTCGCTTTGGAAAATGTATGTGGGCTCAGAGACTTGGTATGTCATCCTGGAGAATGTATGTAGGCTCGACGACTAGATGTTCTGTTGTGGAGTGGGAAATATATAGTATTGATTGAAATAGCTGGGGAATGGTTCGAATGACATGTAATCGACTAGGTCGATTGATTGAGATATCGATCTGTGATGTGATAGCTTGGGTGCCTATTAAATTGTACTAATATGCAGGTGGAATCTGAGGCCAAGGTAAATCCTCTGACTCGTGCATGATTAGGCAGTCCGGTTAGCGTATTGGTTTACTAATCGAGTCTTAGGGGGTAGAACTTGCTGAGACGTGATCTCAATGGTTATTGTATAATCATTTCAGGCCTCTAGATGATAGCACCTCCACCTCCTCGTCCTCCTAGGCATTTTGATGTTCCAGTGGAAGTCACAAGGATGGAGACTCACTTCCCGATTTATCCTCATCCTGAAGGACTAGAGTATGTCCTGGTTCAGTCGACTGTCTGGGTTGACGTGGGAAAAGATGCCTTGAGGCCTCATAAGTATAGATCATGGTATCATGAATATTTTGACGGGCGAAGGGAGGGTCCTATGCCGGAGACTGATATGCCGATGTTTGTCCTGGAGGAAGCATTCTGGAAGGGGACAACGGACCATAAGGATGGGTTGGTAGTGGATGCCAGGGATCCTAAACTTGAGAGTAAGCCTGAGTCACCTATATACTCAGTAGTAGGATCTAACTAGAGCATGCTAGAAGAAGGGGAGATAGTTGAGTAAGAGAAGGGACAGGAGGAGAATTAGGAGTCGGAATGGCCAGAGACGGAACCTGTAGCAGAGGAAGCTGAGGACGAGCCAGAGGTGAATTTTGAAGAAGAAGAGCTCAAGGATGAACCGGAAGAAGAAGAGGAGCCCGAAGAAAACAAGCTTAGTGAGGAGGAGTCGGAGGAGGATGACCTCAAGAAGGATCCTGAGTATGACCGGGATGAAGATTGAGATCCTATCTTGTTTTGCAAACTTTGGGTTTTGATCGGATATATAGTAGATCAGACTTGTGAATAGTATTGTATTATACTATATTTTGCCTTGTATAAAAGTGTGGTTATGTGTTTTTATATTATGAAAATTATGGCCTACTTTTCTGTCATAATATTTTATTGTTTGGGAATTATTATCTGCTTCCGCATGCGTATATTAAAATAAATGGATTGGTGATGCGTCCTGGGACGCCGCTATTAATCGACCAGGTGAGGGATGGGCACGCGATCGAGGATCGGGGCATGACATGTCTAGTCAAGTGTAATTAGAGAGAACAAAATAACATGATCTCATTGGTTAGAAAAATTGTACTCTGAATGAAAATTCATCTCAAGGTTGACATGATCACGACCACGTCACAATTGTCCATCGTATTTGTACTGTTATCTATCTATTAATACTACATATTAAATCAAATTTTGAATTTAATGTCCATCCTCTTGTTTACAACTATGTACTTGATTTTCCCTTATATTATTTCATTTAAATCCATTACTGTAAATCACACTCTTATCACTTGTAAACAAGGAAAATCAAAGCCACGTTAAAGAAATACAAACCACTTATTCACTAATTTAAAAGTTCATAACCAGCCATAATTTTTTCCTCCATTAATCCGCTAATTCAAAAGTGCATGAGGGCAACCACACGTGCGTATCGAGTGCCCGAGAGCTAGTATAATGGAAAGGGAACGTCCTACATATAAGGGATCTCAATCATTTTTTTTCCGTCTTCAAATTTCCTTAATTATTTATTTTAAATATTAGATCCATGGATGAATGTGTAAATTAAGTACTATGTTTTATCTATCACATGTTTCTATATCAGAATTTAAATCTTTTTCTGTCCTCTAACAATTTACCTAAAAAGTTTCCAATAAATCTTTTATGTTTTCACATATATTCTCTCTTTTTTTTTTTTTATCGAAATATTTTCGCATATATTCACACGATCCTTTGTATGGAGTATTTTTACCAGTCATATCTTTTCATTATTTAATAATTGAAATATTTTGTAATAAAATGATTTTTCACTTAATTTTTCAAATGTCAATTCCTCACAAACATGCAACTGATTGCACATTTGCTAGTTCTTGTATAAATCTACATGAAATTCTCTTATTTTCTCTATTAATTCAGTATGTACAGAACAAAAAGAAATTCACCATTAATTCTATTTTTCGACTTTTAGGGTCAATTGGATGGCAACATGTTTTGATTTCATAGACATATCGGTAATCATGTTGGTCCGCCACATTTTGTGTGCCATGTCATGTTATCCAATTTATGAACCATTATGCGAAATGAACGAATCCAAGAATAAATAGCCTAACGAAGTGAGAATTCTTCATCTCTTTGCAAACATTTGTGCGTAGAAACCTTATATTTTCTCCCTATACACAGAAGTCTAAGAATAGAAGTATAGATGAAATAGATGAATTTACTTGTGTCACTGACTATCATATCTATACCCATAAGGTTTAAGAGTCCGCACCTTCTTAGGCGTGGGACGGAAGATTATACTGCTTTGCTCATTTCTGTTAAATGCAATCTCATGGCAATATGCAAGGTCCTTAATTTATCACATAGGTTAAACTAGTTTCTCGGACATCGATGGGCAGCAGAAGAAAAAAGAATTTTTCGCTTTCTTGCAAAAAAATAAGCAGGAAGAAACGAGATCTTTTTCCATGTTGATAAGACTCGAGAAACGTTGGAATTTGCAGAAATGTTGATGAAAAAAGGGCAGGTCAATCCCAGAATTTAGCACAGTTGATTGGGACGTTAAAAAATTTTCAGTTCAGAAATTAAAGGTCATTTATTTTATTTTTTTGGACAAAAAGGTCATTTATTTAAATCCCATAAAATGTGCTCAAACAGGATACTGTAGCTTTTGGCTACCTACGTAGTCGTAAATTAGGACTTAACCGGTTTTGAGACTTAAAGTCTATTGTTTGATTTTGGCTCATATAGTATCTTGATCCATTTTAGCTAGTCTTTTAATAATGTGAGAGGCCTTATTAGGAAAACGCATGTATATTTTCAAAATAAACAACTATCTAATTCTTTACTTTGATTAGAGACGTAACACCATTTGGCAAAACTGTTTAAAAGCAAATATCAAAACAAGCACGTCGTGAGAAAAAAATTAGATGAGATTTCTTACGAAATTAGTGGGAAATTGAAGTGGTATTCAGGAAAATGCTAGAATGCTTTCATAGGATGAATCACTAATGATCCACCGCTTTAAATGAGGTACAAAGTATGTATCCTTATTGCCATCTACACTCAAAAGGACGGTCATGTCCATCACCAAAAGACAAGCCAAACACTCACTACAGAAGACACAGAGTGCCACGAGTAATTCCAGATTTATTCGAGAGAAGAACTTCCGGAATTAAGCATAAGCATCCGGGTTTTGGAGGAGGTATGCTTCGACGGCTTTGTATATTCCTAAGCCTCTCTCTCGGCCAGCTTTGGTTTCTTCTTCGTTGAACTGAAAATTGCCCTTGGGGTAGTATGTGCTGGCTATCCTGGTCTTGCTCCCGCCGTCTGGGGTCGGCTCGAACTTAAATTTGTAAGCAATGGATTCAAACTTCTCCAATCATTGACCGCCTTCAATCAGTTTGTACACACACGTCAATGTCTCTTCATCTAGCACATCTACTCGGCTCTTAATGAAACTGAGTTCCCTACCTGCGTATGAAATGGGAGATACGTACTAATTAGATTTGAACTAATCACAGAAGACAAATATCTTTAGGAAAATTTGCCTGATCAAACAATATAGCATCTTAACAATCATCGTGTTTTTCTTTTTGATGGGCCATCTTATTGCTATGTCATTACTTACGAAAATGTGCAATTCCACTACGCAAGATTGGGAGCGTCAATACTTAAAAACCCCCGAGGAAACTTTCCTTCAGTGAAATTGATTTGCATAATGGTTCCGGCTCCTCCGTCGCCTTGGACGATGTCAATGCTCCCGATAGCTTCAGGCACGGGCTTGGGGATAAGGTTGTGGAAGTCCCCAATCAAGGCCCTAAAGAATCTCGCCGCAGGAATGGGGGAACTGTACTGGTCACTCAATTTGAACCCAACCATGATCGATCTCTAGGGACTCGCTACTGAAATTATACGAACGATGAAATCAACTTTGCTTGAGCTCAGTGTGAAGAGAACGGCAAGGTAGCGCACTATTTATAGGTCCGAGAGGAGGTAACCCACGTTGAATCGGAGTATTTTCTATTGGTTCCAAAGCCCCAAAGATATCTTTCTTCGTCGTGATTCAGAGGAAAGTTAATAATTCTCTCTCTAATAACTAATAAGGTATGTTCCGAGGTGCGAAGTGGGAGAGAAGAGTTGATTGGGACAGGGCGTGATTCTAAAAGCGGGGCCATGGTTAGAGTGTGGTGTAGTGAATGGAAAACTTGTGGGCATGCGATTCGTGTTGCATCTCATCGTCTTATACTGATTATTTCCCCGTGCCACAATGGCAACTTCGTGTCCCCCACACTAAATGTTAACCTCGCCGATGTACCTTAATAATCGAACCGAAGGGCTTGACAAACAAAGTGAATGCACTCATCAGCCCCTCTTGCATTGATGAATTAGCTTGCTGAGACGGATCGGCCGGTTCCTAAGGCTGTAAAAGAGTAAAGGGCTATCGTATAACCTTACAAAGAATTTTAATTCAATGCTGAAGTTGGATGAGAACTAAAAGGTCTCGACTCAAGTTACGATTAATTGGCCACTTGGTCATGTGTTTTCAAGGATAATCTCTTACGCCTTTTGATGGTGCTGTGATTAATTATACCGGGTCAATTAATGTATCCAACCACAAATATTCGAAGTGTTTGCATGTGAGTCGTTGTCAAGGCTTTGTCATTTCTTGATCAAGAGGATGCTAAAGAATATATTTCGTGCTTCATTGTTTTCCCGTTAAATGCTCGCTCCAATTTGAAGATGAACAGTTGGCTTCATAAGTTCATATATTGCTATAACTGGAAAGAAAGAAAAGAAAAGAAAAGAAAAGATGGATAGCGTCAAACAGATCTACCAAGAGCTAGAATCGTTGTAAATTCAGCATAGTTGACTATGATCATTAATGATAGAGCATATATACTCAATCACATAAACTCGTTACACGTTTATATATAAATATTTTAAATATCTTCACCTCTAATCTAGTGATAGAACTATTTAGGTTACGATTACAATGCAAAGAAAGGCCTCATCCTAATCAACCTTTCTTTGAATTGCAACAATATACATTACACATCAATTTTAAATAGATGGAATTCTCTAAGATTTAATGTCTCGAAATATCGAATGCAATCAATGGAAGGAACAAGCTAAGGGAAAAATGCTACCCATAAAAAAGTGCATCCAAATTTCTTCAAATGCATAAAAATAACTTCATTTACTAATTTGCAACATGCATTTGATATGTGCATCACCGCAACATTATTATACCTTAACTGTACTTCGAGGCACTTTTTAACAAGGCAACGTACTATAGTAGAATTGGAGAAACTTTATTGTAATAGCAACAACATTAGCACTCTCAATCAAGGATTTCACATAGAGAAGACCACATTATAATTAGTATAACTTAATTGGTCCACAAAGAGAGATGCAGAATTTGCTTCAAACAGAGACAATAATACTAACAAAAGATTTTAGGCAGAGGCCTCGGGGTTGGCCAAGAGATAGGCCTCCGCGGCCTTGAAGACGGCCATGGCCTTCTCTTTCCCGGCTTTGATTTCATCCTCACTGATCACAATGCCTGGTTTTGGGTGGCAGTTGCTCCTGCTCGTGCCCTCACAGCCCCCATCGGGAGATGCCTCCATCTTGATATTTCATAAGAGATCGACCCGATCTTGTCAGCCAATTCGCCTCCCTCCACCATTGTGTAGCTGTACGTCATCTTCTCGTTGTCCAGTGCGTCGACTCTGGCTTTGAGTACTTCATTTGACTGCCTGTATTTAAAGGGCAATTATGGAATTAAAGTTGTCATTATTATTAAGTGTATTATCAAGAATCTCTCGACTCTAGTTAAGCCTTGCGGGTAAATAATGAGGTTGCATCCTTGTGTTGAAGAAGAGGACAGTCAATTTAGGTCCTTCAAACCTCAAGACGGCATTCCAATGAGAAAATGTCAACTTTACCATTAAATGCTGGCTCCAATTTGATGATGAACAGTTGGCTTCATAAGTTCACATATTGCTATGACCGGGAAGGAGGAAAAAAAAAAGAAAAAAAGAAAAGATGGATGGCGTTGATCAGATCTACCACAAGCTAAAATTGTTGTAGATTCGGCATAGTTGACTATGATCATTAATGATAGAGCTTATATACTCAATCACAAAAACTCATTACATGCTTATATAGAAATATTTTAAACATCTTGACTTCAAATCCAGTGGTAGAGCTCAAGAAAGGCTAAATCCAAATCAAACTTTTTTTTTTTAAATCACAACGATATATATCACGCATCAATTTTAAATAGACGGAATTCTCTAAAATTTAACATCTTGATGCATTGAATGCATTCATTGGAAGGAACAAATCGAAATAAAAATGCTCTACTGTAATAAGTACATCCAAATTTCTTCCAAAACATAAAAACAATCCTGTTCACTAATTTCCAAAGTACATCTGATGCAAGTTACATTCTAGCAATCCGACCCTCTCTTATGTCTTACATCCAATGAGAATTGGTGCCTTTCAGTGAGCAGCCAGTACAATCTTGGGATCAAGCCTTTTTATTTGAAGTAAGTTGCTTGGCCAGCTTTCATAGCAAAAGGGTAATCCTCCCCTCTAGATAGTAACTCTTCCACCCGCTACTCTCCATGGGAATTTATCTTACAGTTCCCAACTATAGTTGTCACTCAATGTTGAGTTTGAAAAAATGCTAGATTAAGGACGAGGCAATGAACTATGAGACTCTAGCCGAGGATTCAAATTTGAAGGAATATACATTGTCGAGGGAAAGTCTATGGAGACTCAGGCAAATCAAATAGGTATTGAGCTTAATTATGGTATTATAGATTATTTTTTTGGGGGTATCTTAGCTTCAACACCTTAGTGAAGTCAAGTAAGAAGACTTGGTTAGGGGTCTACCTTATTTATCACCACAGTTCTCAACGTGCGAAAGGCTTTAGCGGCTAGGCAAGCAACACCGTAGCCCTTTGAATCCAAGTGACGAGGCCCTTTTATCTTACATGGAAATTAAATGAAATGTCATCTAAGTCCTCAAACTCATGAGCTTGGGACTAGAAATGCAGAGAATTAGCTTAGCATGTTAATTCGCTCTCTCGTAGAAGGAATGGATGGAAGATAACTTGCAATCACAATGGTTGTAACAAAGTTTTTGATGACAGGGAACTACATACGAAGATAGCACTAGTTAGAAGGCCTCAGGACTTAAAACTGGCCAAAAATAAACTCTCCTATCTATTAGATTGACCTTGCCAGATGGATTGTTCCATAGCTTGCTTATTAATATGTTGGTTTACGCTAGTTGCAACATCATTATATCTTAACCATGCTCCGAGACACTTTATAACAAAGCGGAATGATATAATTCATAGTACATGATAGAGGAACTTTATTATAGTAGCAAACCGATTAGCACTCTCGATCAAGGGCTTCCCACATAGAGGACCACATTATAATTAGAATCGTTCGCGAAAACAGAGATGCAAAAGTTGCTTCAAACAGAGACGATAATATAAATAAAAAGTTCTTAGGCATAGGCCTCAGGGTTGGCCAAGAGATAAGCCTCCACGGCCTTGAAGACGGCCGTGGCCTTCTCATTCGCGGCTTTGATCTCCTCCTCATTGATCACAACCCCTGGTTTTGGGAGGTACTTGGTCACGTTGATGCCCTTACAGCCCCCATCGGGAGATGCCTCCATCTTGAGTTCATAAGAGATCGACTCGACCTTGTTAGCCAATTCGCCTACCTCCATCATTAAGTAGCTGCACGTCATCTTCTCCTGGTCCAGTGCATCGATTCTATGCTTCACGTACTTCAGAGGACTGCCTGTACTTAAAGGGCAATTGTGAAATTACTATATTATTAGGTGGATCATCGAGAATCTCTCTACTCTGGTCAAGGATAGGTACGAATACGATTGATCTTCATCATCTTGCGGGTAAATAAGGAGGTTGCATCCTTGTGTTGAAGAAAGGAGTCCTTCAAAGCTCAAGATGGCATTCCAATGAGATAATATCGATTTTGTCTTATCATACTTCAATTTTATATTGTCCCGTCCCTCTTTTTTATGTACATGCGTGTGCGATGCTCACAGGGATCCAACCTAGGACCCGATCCTCCCCCTAATCCTTCTACCAGCGGGCCACATGCCTGTTGGCATCATACCTCAATTGACTCATCTAATATTGGATATTCCCCCCTTTTACTTGCATAACAATCTTCTAACTGCTTGAGAAGAAATAGTGCTGAGATACGTTTTAATCACTAAAGTTACCTCACCTTCACCGAAGTTCATCTGCTTGATGCTCCCAGGGCCTCCGTCGCCATGGATGAGCTCCACACTCTTGATGGCCTGAGGCATGAGCTTGGGCATGAGATTATCGCCGTCGACGATCATTGCCTTGAACAACCTTGGGGCTGGGATGGGGCTGCTGAATTCTTCGGTGAAAGTAATTGGAGCACTCATGATGGATCCTTCTCTTTTCTCCCTCAGAAATCTAATTGAAAGTTGAGAACGAAATGGAGATGAATTTCAATTCGGAACAGGTGAGATTTCTAGATGTGGGGATGAGATTATGAAGTGGAGGGGATATTTAAAAGCTTAAGATGGCTCCTTCCAATTAATTACCATCTTGGCAGTTATACGTCAGATCTTCGTCTTGATGATTTTTGGACGTTAGTCTTGATGAGAGATACACACTTTTGCATATGATCTTGATGTGGGATTTGTACCTCCATTCGGCACAAGCCTAAAATATATATTTTATATTTTGCTAATAATAAGCACCGTGATATTGCACCCTCTATTTATTTATTTATTTCTCTCAGCGGAGATGTTACATGAGGGGGTTGGCAATAAATTTTTATTTTACTCCCTATCCCATTGGTGCGATCGGGGCAACTTGTTTACTTGCACGAAAAAACTTCAGAAACAATTGAAGTCGCATGCTTTTACTTCGCACGAAATTCCACGCGCCATTGAATAACTCATTTCTTGTGATGCAGGCAAATACAAGTCTAGGAACAAAAGGAAAAGGGCCAAAACACAAGTTGAAGTGGATCGGGGGTCGTCCACCAACAGCTAAGGCTACTAAAAGCGGTAAGTGCCGCTCCTCATAGATAGTTGACGCATCCAAAATTCTACCAGATTTGAAAAAGAGCAATGCTAACGCGACATGCCGTTATCGATTGAAAAATGACGGTGTAATTTCAACCACCACTTTCACTTCAAGAGGAATCGACTTACTGAATTTGCGTAAATGACAAACAAAGAAGATTGGTCAATGGGTTGCCTCAGATGTCCGAAAAGAAAATTTTGAAATCTTTCTCCCTTCTTTTTTTAATCTGGACAGCACATGTTCTCTCGATCTCCGACCCATCTTTCTCTGGGAACTTTTTGTTGTCCGATGCCAATCTTTCCTTATGATTTTACTAAAGTTTACCGCTTAATTGCTATGGAAAGCCTGAGTGTTACAAAGTTCAGAAAGTACTAGAAATATTGTTGTAGATTATGATTGGCGACCGGCATGCAATGACCGGCGGAATCGGCCCTCCGGTATTGATTATCAACGACCAACAACCAACAGAGGGGCGGCCAATAGAATTGTGTTTTTAATAACTTTGTGGTCATAGAAAGGCGAAAATGGAATTGCATACTAACTAAAGCTAGGTAATAAAAAATGCCGATTATAATTATAGTTAACATATTATGTAGAATGTGTCAATTAAATCTAGTTTTTTGTACGCATGTTGAGAATATGTTTTTATTTTTTAATACGAGAATATGCTTGTTATTATAGAATTAACTAAAGCTAGATAATTTACTTGCAAAACTAAACGAGTTGCATTTTATGCCATCATGTGTACTTGAATACGACCAAACGTGATAAATCTTCATAGAATTTCCAAATAAAGAGGAAGATATATTATACAATGTTATGTATTTGGTCATATCCTAACATCATAAATTCATAAAATCTGAATTATTTTTATTTTACATTAATGACTATAAAATGCATCATGAGAGTTGGTAATAAATCAATGACATATCTATTATATGGGGGAGAAGTACACTATCAATGCCCTAAGTTGTGTACGGCGCTCACTTTGGTGCCAAAAGTTTCCATCGGATTACTTACGTACCAAATTGAAGGAAAAACGATCACTTTGGTGCCACCAGCGAGAGAATCCGGCCAAAATGATTACGTGGCTTTTATATTTTAAAAAAAAAATCGACAAGACCTTTAAACGGCGTCGTTTTCCGTCCTCCTTAAGAAAGCGGCATCATTTTGCCATTCTAAGTGGATGGCCTCAAGAAAACGACGTCACACAACTTATTTGGGTTTTTATTTATTTATTTGGGGATTGAAATTAGGGTTTTTTTGTTCGATCCTCGCCCAACACCGACTGCTGTCGCTTGGCCGCCGTTGCTCGGCCTCCGTCGCTCGGCCGCCATCGTAGTAGCACCGTGTCCCAATCTCGGTAACATTTCACTAGCTTCAACGTCCTCAAATTCTTCGAGCCGGGACCGCGTCTAGCAGCTTCGAGTGGGCGTGGAGGGCGAGCCTCTGGCGGCTTTGACCTTCGATCGCGAGCTAGTGGTGGCACACGAGGGAGCACTAGCCCGGGTCGCCAGAGCCTAGGTATTGGAAGGTGCAGGCCAGGCACTCATCGGGGAGATCAGAGATGGAGAGGGAGAGATCGGGGGTGGCACACTCATTGGCGACCTCCCCGAGCACTAGCCAAATCACGGCCTTCAACTTGGTCTCCGAGTGGCCGTCATCGGGGTCGGGGTCGGGATTGGAGCCGCGGCCGCTGAGTGCGGGGGCCGTTGAGGACGGCGACTGGCCCATCGCCGTTGGCTTATCTTCTCTCTCTCTCTCTCAATTTGGGGATTTAGGGTTTTGAATTGGGAGAGAAACACCAAACGGCGTCGTTTTGTTATTTAAATGCTGATTGTACTCTCCGGCGAGTCACATCAGCTTCAAAAATTAATAAAAAAAAGTGCTACGTTGGATTTCCAGCCAACCAGATCAGAGTTGGCACTAAAATGATCATTTTTCAAACTTTTTGACACTTAAGTGATCCGACAGAAACTTTTGGCACCAAAATGAGCGCTGTACACAACTTATGGCACTGATAGTATACTTATCCCATTATATGGTGCCCGACGTGGGTATTAAAATTTTATGAAATCTATTAACGTTATCCCAATGCCTCCATATATAATATCAAAATTGAGTAAAGTAATTTGACACGATTCCGACATCATTCATAAAAAAAAAAAAAAAAAAAAAAAAAAGAATTGTATACTTTCAATCCACGTTTTGATTGCTTATTTTTTCTTTTTTTTTTTTTTTCCTTCTTGTTCAGTAATTTTTTTGTCACCCCATTTCTTTTTCCATTTAAACTTCCTCATTTTGGAAAAACTATCGAGAGGGATTTTTAGGATCAATAGTAGACAAAGCTCCGTCCAATTTGGGATAGTGACAAAGCGGTTGCCTTCTCATTTTCCGTGTTCATTTCAAGATTTTCATTTGAGTGGCTGTCACACCATGATCCTCGAGTGCATGCCCATCCCTCGGTGGTTGATAAAATTGTGATGTCTCAGGATACGTCGCCGACCCATTCATTTTAATGCGTATGCGGAAGCGAACGATTACCCTTGACAACAACCAACACATGATAGAAAAGTAGGAAACAAATTCACAACCAAGACATGTCTTTATAAACAATTGGGTTTAGGTACAAAAAAGATCGGTCTTAAAAGAAGCTGTCCTACGATTTACTAGTCGAAGACCTTCGCCGATCCTTCGGACTTCCCCTCCCCATACTCCGAGGACTTCGGGTCCTCCACAACCACCATCTAAGGACCTGAAAAGTTAAAGCCCACGACGGGGTGAGACAATGTTTCAGCAAGTTCACCCCCTAAACCCCAATTAGGAAGAAAATACACCTAGAGACATCCTATACACACAAAGTAGAGGGCTTACCTCGCCTCAGTTGCCTCTTGCATGTTAGCACAGTTCAAGCAATCCATTAATCGATCATTCAATCAATTAGTCAATCCATCCATTCAATCAATTCATTCAATTAATACAATCCATATAATGCAATCGCTACAATCAATCAGGAATCCCGATTATAAGACCAAATCGTTATGACACGTCCCATACCGTGCCACACAATTTTGTCCCATAATCTGACACTTCAATATCAATCAATCACACGTTCTAATTCGATTATTGCTCGTACAAGCTGACATACGATATTGCTCTCACAAGCTGACATACAATATTGCTCTCACAAGCTGACATACGATCAATGCTCTCACAACTGACATAGATAATTGCTCTCACAAGCTGATATATGACCATTGCTCTCACAAGCTGATGATTCGTTGCTCACACAAGCTGACATATGATCAACCAATCCTGGCCAAGGACATTGTGCTTTGCACACCAATTCCTCAATTAAAATAATGAACTTGGCCTATTTTTATCGCGTTAAAAATACCCGAGAAAAATAATCGTGCGTGGGTACACGGTCAGTTTGAGCTAAAAATGCAATATCTTCCTTTTTAAAAATCCCACTATTTAATATAGTGCCTAAAAACATTTTTGGTGTTAAAAATCGACGCCCCAGAATTTTTTGATTAAATACCCAAAATTTCAATTACCACTCAATTTGCACAAATTAACACTCAATTACATAAACTAAACACACCATTGCAATCAGCACGAAATTCTGGTCACCGACTATCCTGGTATAATTTTCGAAAAATAATAAATAATTAAATAAATACAAAAAGTAATTAAATATATACAATTAAATACCAAAAATACAAACTTAGGCCGAAATGCTAAATTGACCACCTAAACGGGCCTAGAAAATTTCCGAACCTATCTAAATAAATAGCACGATTTATCTAGTCCCTAATTAGTCTATTCTAACCACCTAACATGCACAATTGAATAATTAAATCGTCAATCCATTCTAACTAACCACATAAACCATACTTAGCATAAACTAATCACCCCATAAGCACCATTAACTCTCTAAGCAGAGTTTAGCAAGTAAACTCACCGGTTTAGCGATCCAGTGAGTCCACGACGTCGGCGATGCAAAGGTGAGCAACAACCGAGCCTGCAGCGACACCAACAGAGGTCGGGGAAAGGCTCGGAAAAGCCTCACGAAGTTTCACAGCCAAGCTGGAACTTCGGTTTTGTGTAAGGCCCGAAGGAGCTGAACCGAGCGGCTTGGTTGGCTAGAATGGCCAAGGCGAGTGGCTACGGGTGAACAGGGGCAACGGCGGGCTGGACGGCGACAGTGGCTCGACTTCTAGGCGAGCTCGACAGTTGAGCAGTGCAAGACGAGGCTTCGGGAAGGCAAGGACGCGAGCAGGACACAGACGGTGCTGGCTCAAATCGCGGGTGGCAGCGACACCGCATGACTGGTGCGAGGGAGCTCAAACGGCAGCAGGGGGCGGTCGACGGCTAGGGGGAGCTTCTCTGGTTTTTCTTGAGTTCAAAGACACACTAATGGAGAAAGTGAAGCCAATGGAAGAAGAAGAAGGTTGCTGTAGTTGAAGGGGGGCCATCAATGCCTCCAAAGTCTTCAAACTTATCTCTATTCACTTGAATGGCTGCCCCCACTTGCTCAGCCCTATCCACAGCAGCCCCTAGCCCTCCAATCTTTCCCAACAAGCTTCCCAAGATGGCTAAAATGTTGCACCCCACAAGGCTTACGAATTTTCGGCAACTTGGTTTCCAATTTCATTCAATTCTCCTACAATACTTCTCCAATTGAGCTCAATTTGGTGTCCATAAATTCAGCGAAGGTGCCATCATCCAATTCAACATTTTTCCTTATCAATTTATGTGACATTCTAATTTTCAGGCTCTATTTTCGATTGAATAAGTTGGGTTTTTCATCGACGCACCTATAGTTCTTTTCTCTGAGTTGGCCACTTACGAGATAACTGCCTATCAGATGAAGCCGTTAAGGAATATAAACGCGACCGACTTATAATTCGACTAGGAATTGACTATTCGACTGTGCTAATCTACAAGGGTCACTGCGGCACAATTAAAAATCTATTAGAGACCGGAGATAGGTCGATTAGACAGAACCATGTGATTAAGTGTGGGTGATTCCACTTAATTACAAATTTCTTGTCGATCGGCACTAGACTGATTTTTCTGTCGTTTTAATACCTTGTGTCCGTATTTGAAATCTCGAGATTTTCACGACAACTGAGAATCGCCAATGAGTTGAAGACGTACAATGTGGCTTGAAAATAATCAACCACGGGTCAAATGCGCTAAAAATTCCTAAAAGCTACCAAGTAGGTTAGGTAATGCTAAAATCGCGTCAGATTGAAATTAACCGCAAATTTGAACCTGGTTTCAGAAATTGAAAGTTCGGGCGTGTCACTACTTATTTTAGGAATGTCGACTCATCCTTCGAAAAATTTTCAGCGAGCTCGGGATTTTTACGGAAAATCAATTGAGACGATTCGGAAAAGAAAGGAAATTCGGAGGGGCCAAATCGAAGGGATTTTTGGCCTCCAAAGTGAGCTAATTGATGAAGGAAAATTGTGGAAATTGTGTGGGCTTCCTCCTCAGCAAAGTTGGTCATCAATTGGAGAGATTTGTTGAGAAATTGAATTTCGGACATTTCGGAAAAGGGAAAAAAATTTGGATGGTAGAGAGAGTGGTCAATTTTGATGTCCAAAATTGGTGATTTATGGGATTAAATTGCAAGAAAGTATTATAAGCGACAAAGAGGATGAACATGTGGATTTTTGGGGGATCAAGTATTGATGGAAAGAGATATTTCTCTTTAACTTGCTACCCTCCTCTCCTTCAGCTTCTCTAGCACGCCAACCGCTGGCCTTTCTTCGTGCGATCCATTCCCAGCAAAGGCCAAATCTCTCTCTCTCTCTCTCTCTCTCTCTCTCTCTCTCTTGCTGCCATCTCCACTGAATCCTCCAGTCCTTTGAGATAGTTGCAACGTATTTGATGATGCATTTTGCAGCACTTAGATGAGATTCTTTGGGATCAGATTGAAATCTAGCACAAATGCAAACACTAAACAAAATGTCAGGTCTAGAAGCAGTAAGATAAAGAAGTGACCAATAATACTCCTGTAGAGCTTCTGATCAACTTTCTTTCCTCCTTCATCTTTGTCTAGCTTCGAAGAACTTGACATTGGTATCTCAGTCTTTTTGCAATTCTCCACTCTGAACTTTTTAACGAGTTCTTTTGCATATTTTTCTTGGTGAATGAAAATTCCTTCCTTCAATTGTTTCACTTGTAATTCGAGAAAGAAAGATAGTTCACCAATCATGCTCATCTCAAATTCATCCTGCATAGACTTAGAAAACTTCTTGCATAGGTTTTCGTTAGGTGATCCAAATATAATATCATCAACATAGATTTGAACATGTAGAAATTTTTTACTTTCTCTTTTAATAAACAAGGTAGTATCCACTTTTCCTTTGATAAAACCGTTTTGAATTAGAAACTTACTTAACCCGTCATACCATATTCGAGGTGCTTGCTTTAATCCATATAGAACCTTTTTCAGTCTAAATACTGAGTCTGGTCTCTTTGGATCTTCAAATCCGGGAGGTTGTTCCACATAGACTTCTTCTTGGATAAATCCATTTAGGAATGCACTCTTGACGTCCATTTGGAATAACCTGAAATTTTTATAATAGGCAAAAGCAAGTAATAATCTAATTGCTTCTAACTTAGCTATTGGTGCGTAGGTTTCATCATAGTCTATCCCTTCTTCTTGCATATATCATTTGGCCATGAGTCTTGTTTTGTTCCTGACCACTTTTCCTTTTTCGTCTATCTTGTTCCTGAAAACCCATTTAGCTCCGATAATGGATTTACCTTTTGGTTTAGGAGTTAATTCCCATACATCGTTAATGTTGAACTGTCTGAGTTCTTCTTGCATTGCTTCAATCCAGCTTTCGTCAGCTAAAGTTTCTTCTATGCTTTTGGGTTCTATTTCAGAAATAAGTGCCACGGCGCTAGAATCTTCTTGCTTTTTGGATATGGTGCGAACCCCTTCATCAATGTCACCGATGATGAGTTCTTTGGGATGACTAGACTTGTGCTTTCAGTTACTGGTCGGTCTGACAATTTGCTGATCTTCTGCTTCAGTTGATTTTTCAATTTCCGTCCGTTGATGATTTTCAGAGCTTTGAGCTGCTTCAGGGGAGGTAGACTTTGTAAAGTCTGGAGCAGGTTCAGATTCTTCAGGTTGAGTTTGAATCAATTGATTTTGCAAAGAGTCTTGAAATTTGACATTCATAAATTCTTCCACGGACTGAGTCTTCATGTTGAAATTTCCCATCAATTTCGCTAGTGACAATTTCCTAACGAACTACATAGAATCCCTCGGTAATAACCAGTTTCTCTGGTATCTTGTTTTTATGTCATCCGATCATAAAGCTGGCCCATCACAAATTAATTACTATTCGAGGAAAACGAAATCCAAGTAATTTTAGTTTTGATGTCGAAAGATCAAACGTTTTACTGAAAAAAGGACCGTCTATTTCGTGGAAAAGAACAAAATATTCCCAAGATATTCCCATGGCATCATATCATAACCGCATCAACAATTATTTTCCACGTGATATAAAAGATCGAGGCATTTTTCAAGGAAAGAGATTAATGGTAGGTTTGCTGATTAAAAGCACTTATTGGTGTTATTATCATTGCGATCTTCGTGCGGTACACATACTATAAAGAACTTTTGAGATGGTTGCATTTTACATGTGCTTTTAGCAAGTGACAAACTGATAGTCCACGATAAGATGGCCTTGAGCGTTGCCACTTCCGTCGGTGTCCAACGCTTGAAACACGCCGGCGTCCAAGTCCAATCCTCCATTGCTGCACTGGTCGATGATCCTCACTGTCGCCTGAGTTCTGGTCCTCGTGTTGGTCACCTGTGCAAGCCGAAGACATATATCTATACTTAAAAAGTCCGTTAAATATGGTTTTCTAGAATACTAATATATGCATCAGACACTTGGATCGAAGTTACAAATGTGCAAATGATTGCATCATCCCGGTGGATCTTTAAGGCTTCCTAGTTCTTACGCTTAAGCACTGGCCACAAGAGGCCTCTCCGTGAGGCCCAACCGGGCCACAGAAGGCGGTCCAACCGTACTCCTCGCGCCACGCGAGGGGCATGCTCGCATCCCAAGTCGAGCAAAAAGCATGGACCGCGTTTAAGTCCCAGTGGTTCTGCTCGGGATTGTAGTCATTGTAAGTTGCCAGGACATTGGAAGCGCTCTGAGCAAGAGCAGCGGCCATGACAGAAACCAAAACTATCATGAAAATGCTGATGAACCTCCCCATATCTTCTGATGTTTCTGTTGTGTTCTTGTTTAAGATCTTTGTTCAGGAGAAGGGTTGATATATAGGGGACGAGAGAGAGAGAGAGAGAGAGAGAGAGAGAGAGAGAACTCTTCAGAAACTACCAAATAGTTGACCTCTTGAAAGAATTCGAAGCAGCCGTATGAAAATATGTCTATGTCTTTATCTTGACCTGGATACATTTTCTTCGATATTATCGTGCTGATCACAATGATCGGAACTCCATTGGCTACATTGATGCGATAACGACATTCAAAAGTGCACGTGCAAATAGCACCAAGACATGAAACAAATTAAGTGCTCCGGATACTCCAGTTGTTTCCGCTCATTGGTTGTTTACTTAGCCAAACAAAGCATCCTAGGTATTTGTCCATCGTAGCCGGATGGTACTCCAGACAATGCTCATATAGACAAATTCTTTCGAAGATCATTAGGATTGACAATCATCGCTGCAGCATGAAGTTGCATACGAGCTCAACCGGGTCAATGTCTACACCAGTAGCCCTGCACCAGTAGTCTCCAAGTCTTTTTAGCAATCGACATGTTTAGCTCGTACTTCTTGTGTTGCTGCAACATTGAGCTATGAAGACTTCGGTTCTGGGAAAATATAGCATGTTCTACCAAATAGATCGAAGTTGAGATTTTTCTCAATGAGCGCTTCAGATAATCGCTAAGCAATTAAATTGGGTCAGTTTGCAGCTTTTAATACACTACTTTTCTCATGTCATTTGAAAACAGAAACATTTTCTATCATGTGTATGCTATCGCAGGTACACTGAGAGCATTACACATGTAAGCCACTTGGATGCCTACGTGGTAAATCTAATGTCAAGTTAACAAAAACTATAGCCACATCCGCTAACAATGTTGCGAATTTTAGCGGTGGGCTAGATTGATTGAATGTGGAAGTGGTCTTCGCCTCTTTGAGGAATCGATCCACCATCATAACTAAATTGAAAAAGACTCAAAAGAAATGGTTCGGTTGTATGCAAGTTTATTTTGTCACGAATTTTATGCCAAATGTCGCTACATATATATATAATCAACCGGTTTTCAACGAACGAGCCAGATTTGTTAATTTATGATCTAGTGATGAACAATTTCCCTAGTAATGATTTTCTCAAGAAAGGAAAATGACATGAATGATTTCTGAACTTTGGTTTAATGTCCAATGTTGTCTTTGGACTTTCAACTTGTTCAATGTGGTTTTGGACTACTTGTAGAAGTACAATGTAGTCTTTCCTTTGCTTAGACGGCAAACTAGATGTTATTTTAATGACATGGATTATTTATATATTGAGTTGAAAGTCAAAATATCCATCATATTATTGATCTTCTCTAGACAAGGCAGAAGGAAATTAGGCGTTAACATGTCTAACGTTATTTGATAACATGGACTATTAATCATGATTTGAGGTGAATATCTTATGTGGAAAATCCTTGTATAATAATTACCGTTTGAACATAATGGATTAGAAGCCGCATCAGCAGATTTTGTTAACTTGAATTAAAAGAAGGACGGCATTAAACATTTTTGTATAGTTCATGGACTACCAATTATTTAAGGATTACATTAAACAAATTAAAAATCAAGAGACCATAATTTACATTGGATCAAAATTCATGAATCGTTTGTGTGATTTTCCATCTAAAATCCTATAGAAAATCCCACGGCACTAACAAGGGCATCCTGTTGTTTTGTCATCTCATCTGATCATAAGGCTTGCCCATCGCAAATTAATGACTATTTTAGGAAAAAGAGGTCCAAATAATTTTATTTTACTGTCGAAGATCAAATATGATTACAGGAAAGGGACTCGTCTGTCTATTTCGTGGAAAAGAACAAAATATTCCCAAGATATTCCCAATAGGATCATATCATAAGCAACATCAACATCTTCTGATATAAAAGATGGAAATATTTTTCAAGGGAAGAGATTAGCAGCAGGTTTTGCTTATTGAAAGCACTTATTGTCATTATTATCATTATGATCTCCATGCGGTACACACATTATGGAGAGCTCCCGAAATGGTTGCACTTTGTGAGTGCTCTTAGCAACTGATGAACTGATAGTCTACGATAAGATGGCCCTGAGCGTAGCCACTTCCGTCCGTGTCCAAATCCAACCCTCCGTTGCTGCACTGGTCGATGATCCTCACTGTAGCCTGAGCTCTGGTCCTTGTGTTGGTCACCTGCGCATGCCAAATGAATAAATCTTTAACCTAAAAATTCTGTTAAATATCTTTCTAGAATTCTAGGACTGCATATATGGATCAAACGCTTGGATCGTAGTTATAGACGTGCAAATAATTGCATCATCCCCGCGCATCTTTAAGGCTTCTTAGTTCTAACCCTTAAGCACCGGCTTCAGAAATCTTGCGGATCGTGGACGTGCAGAGGAGACCACTTTCTTTCTTTCGTAGCTTTTATATTCTTGACTTTTGGGCCCCATGAAGATAACATCTTTCGGCTTCTGCTGGCTTCCATAGAAAAAGAAGAAACTTTGCTCCCTTCTTTTATTCTATTTTATTTCCTCTTTTGTAATCCTTCATGGAGTACAACGAAATCTCCTTCTGTTAATTGAAGACATTCAAGACCCAGAAAAAAATTTCGAATTTCTTTTCTTGTGCGTAATCTTAAATATTATCTTAATCGAAAAAATATCTTCACGATCAAATAATAAAAATTTTATCCAAGTGAATCGCGTTTTGCAAATGCTCAAACTCGAGACATAATTTAATAAAAATCATGAAAAATCTTGAATATTATCTTCATCAGAAAAATATCTTCACAATCAAATAATAAAAATTTTATCCAAGCGAATCGCGTTTTATAAACGCTCAAACTTGAGACATAATTTAACAAAAATTATGAAAATGCTAATAAGCTTCCCCATATCATGTGATGTTTTTTATGTGTTCTTCTGTGAGATCGTTGTTCAAGAGGAGAATTAATAAATAGAGCACGAGAGAGAGAGAGAGAGCTCTTCAGAAACTCCCAAATGGTTGACTTCTTGAAAGAATTCTCACCAACCATGCGATTATATCTCTCTGTCTTCATCTTGACCTGGACACATTTTCCTTAGATATCATCGTGCTGATCACAATGATTGGAAATGCAGTGGCTGCACTGATACGACAAACTCGTGGAAATAGCACGACGACATAAAACAAGTTAAATAATCTGGATACTCCAGCTGTTTGCGCTCGTCCGTTGTAGATGGATTGTACTCCAGACAATCATCGCCTCCGGATGGAATTGCAGACGAGCTTAACCGTATCAGTGTCTGCACCACCAGCCCTTAGAATTTTTAAAGACGATCAGGGAGTCAACTGAAGTTTAGCTCAAATTTCTTATGTTGCTGCAGGATTGAACAATGGAAAATTGATTCTGGGCAGCAAATATAGCATGTTGCACAGGATAGACCATTGTTAAGATTTTCATCAGGAGCGCCTTTAGGATGATCATCAAGCAATAAGATAAGGTCAGTTTGCAACTTTTAATGCACGAATCTGCTCGTGTCATTTCAAAATAGAAACATTTTCTATCATGTGTATGCTACTAACAGGAGGATCAATACACTTATCAACGAAATTATGAGAGGGCTATACACATATGAGCCAAGTGAATACCTACATGGTAAATCTAAAGTCAAGTTAACAAAAACAATGGTCTCGTCAACTGACAATGTTGGAACTTTTAGTGGAAGAACTATATTGATTGCATCTGGAAAGTTAGAATTATGTTGAACAAGAAAAGTTCAAAGGCTACATTGAACAGTGAAGAAAAATTCAAGAAAAATTCAAGTATTAACCCATGTCATTATCCATTAGAGGTGTCAAACTAGGTTAAAGGCCCATCATAAACCCATTTATGATAGGTTGGGTCATTTATGAGTTAGCTAAATTTTTTTAATTGAGTTGGTATTGATTTGAATAAAATCCAATTAAAAGGTGCATCTTTAATAGGTCTAAAGCCCAACCCACTTGTATCGGGTTCAGGTTTGGGGTTTCCAAGTGGGGCAACTCTAGTTTTATCTTCTACTTATGATCTTCTTTTATTTTTTGGAATAAATGTACTAAAAGTCCTAAAACTTGTCATGAAGATACAATTAAGTCTTAAAACTTTCAAAAAAAAAAATATAATCAAATCCTAAAACTTATTAAATTGGTTCAATCTAAAATCCGTCAACTCCGTCCAATTAGACTAATGGAAAATGCTAAAATATCTTATTTTATTACTTTTTAAGAGACATGGCAACGATGTGGTGCTCAACAAGCGCCACATCAAAATAATAGTAAAAAATTAAAATAATACAAACTAAATTAGATTAAAAAAAAGAAAGCTAAAAGTTTTTTTTAAAAAAAATATACTGTAAAAAGTAATTTTCGACACTCAAAAATACCCCAGAAATCACATCCTGGTCATGAGGGGTAGAAACCTTTAAAATCACCCTTGTTACCACATGTAGGCCGTGTTTTACATCGACCTAGCCCATAATGATCATAAAAACGAAGGTTAGCCAAGGATTTTGAGAATCCTTAGACTAGAATTCAATGGACCTATAAGTGAAGATACACAATTTTATGATAAAGCAATTGGTTGCCACATGTCGAAGCCAAGAGACGCTATTGAAGACATAACATTGACAACAAATTTATGCGGGAATGGTTAAAAGGGTGCAAAACTCAAGAAGAGCAGTTAATACTTGCTGGACAAACCATGCGAGTATTGTCGAACAAGTCAAAAAGTAACCAGATGTGGATAAAGCCATTCAACATAGAACGTGAAGCAACTGTTGAGGAGGAAGCAACCGACCACTAACAGTTACCAAATTAGCCTATAAATACCGTAGGCAATCCAATAGAGGAACCCTCCCTCCCCCCTCCCGAACAACATATAAAACTACTTTATCTTACTTTTATCTATAAAACTACTTTATCTTACTTTTATCCTTGCTTAGTCTAGCTTAGTTGTAGTTTAAGATTCCCATCATAGATTCAATTTTGGCAAGCCTCTACATCCTAGGCAGTGCTATTGATTAGATTCCAATGCTACCCACTATTCATCATCGTCAATTAGATTCTAACGTTGTGTCCTCATACTCATCTAGGAGCAGTGTTTGCTAGGTGTTGCTACCACTGTCTATCATCATCGATTAGATTCTGATATTGTGTCCATGTACTCATCTAGGAGTAGTGTTTATTAGGTTTTGTCACCACTGTCCAGCGTCGTTGATTCAACGTTGTGTCCTCATATCCATCTAGGAGGAGTGTCTACTAGGTGTTATTCTTATTGTCTAGTGTTGTCAATTAGATTATGACGTTATATCCTCAAACTTATTAGAAAGCAATGCTTTCCGGATGCTTTTGTTGATATCCAATGTTGTTGAATCATTTTCGATATTGTATAAACTGCTTTAATTTTAATGAGCTTTCATTATTATGTTAAAGTGAATTTAGATGACACCACTGATTAGATTTTGACATTGATTATTGTTGGTACTAAGTTGGAGTTAAGCATATTAAGTGACTTCTTTAGATTTGGGATTATATAATATAGTCTCATTTGCATTTGACCCTCTTTGTCTAAAATTAACATAGAACCCAAGTTTCCTTTCATAAAAATCGAAATATAACACTTAGTGAAAGATATTTCGTTGTAGGATCTAAAACCGGCAAAACAGTAATAAAATAAGATACTTTAGCATTTTCCTGACATATTGCTTTTATGTCATCTAATCATAAAACTAGCCCATCACAAATCAATGAATATTCGAGGAAAAAAAATTCAAAATAATAACTTTAATGTTGAAAGATCAAATGTTTTATCAGGAGAGGACTCTTCTATTTCGTGGAAAAGAACAAAACATTCCCATGGCATCAGATTATAATCGACATCAACATTTATTTTCGCATGATATAAAAGATGGAAGTAATTTTCAAGGGAGGAGATTATTACGTTTTGCTAATTAAAACCACTTATTGTTGCTATTATTATTGCGATCTTCATGCGGTACATGTACTATAGAGAACTTTTGAGATGGTTGCATTTTGCATGTGCTTTTAGCAAGCGACGAACTGATAGTTCACGATGAGATGGCCTTGAGCGTTGCCACTTCCGTCGGTGTCCAACCTTTGAAACACGCCGGCATCCAAATCCAACCCTCCGTTGCTGCACTGGTCGATGATCCTCACCGTCGCCTGAGCTCCGGTCCTCGTGTTGGTTACCTGTGCATGCCAAAGAATAAATCTTTACCTAAGAAGTCTGTTAAATAGGATTTTCTCGAATATTAAGACTATATGTATATGGATCATACACTCGGACCAAACTTATAAATGTGCATATGATTGCATCATCCTTGTGCATTTTTAAGGGTACTTAGTCTTACCCTTAAGCACTGGCCGCAAGAGGCCTGCCCGCAAGGCCCGGCGGGGCCACAGAAGGTGGTCCAAACGTACTTCTTGCGCCATGTGAGGGGCTTGTTCGCGTCCCGGGTCACGCAGTAAGCGCTGGCCGCGTTCAGGTCCCACCCGATCTGCTGGGGGTTGTAGTAATTGTATGTTGCCCAGACATTGGAAGCGCTCTGAGCAATAGCAGTGGCCACAACAGAAACCAGAGCTACCATGAACAAGCTAAAAAGCCTCCCCATACCCTGTGATGTTTCTGATGTTTCTGATGCGTTCTTGTGTGAGAAAGTGCTTCAAGAAAGAGGGTGCTCTTTCGAAATCACCAAGTCGCCCGTCGGAAGAATTTCTGAGCAAGCCGTATGGACGTGTGTGCCTGTCTTTATTTTGACTGGAAGCAGCTTTTCTCAGTGGACATGCTATCATGGAGTCCACCATAACCAAGATTGGTGGGAGAAGCATACATATTCAACATGCGAAGACTGATTCAGTTGGATTAACTCGGTCATACTTTTCAAGGAAAGTTCCCCCACATCAATCTTATGTATGACCGAATTTGTTTAACAATTATCTAGAAATATAAGTGACCGTTCGACAAAGCTGGGTTCAAGATTCAGGTCTGATATATTGTCCACTGAGTCTACCCATAACATAAAAATGTGTATACAAGCATTTGGACTGGCCCGATTTAGGGTCGAGCAAATTGAGTTTTCTCATATAAGGATATTGCCCTAACTCACCCATTTGCCTTTCGGGTCTAAGAGAGCTGAAAGGGCTGCCCCACTATTGATCACCTCTATCTTTAGATAAGGGTAAGAACAAGCTAAAAGAGGATAACATTCTCGACCCTCATCGACGTGGACTAATCTTTAGTTCGAAAATTGGTTGCAACAGGGGCTAGCACTAAAGGTCTTAGCACTTACTCATCCATATGATCAAAAGGTTGAATTCTATCTAGTTTGGTCCACATGCAATATCGATTTCTTTATCACCGCAATTGCATTGGATGACTGCCTCATAAGATTAATTGCAAATATAACTATGACTCCAAGGTTTTGATAAAACTAAGATTGCATGTAGGGGTGGAGGACCTAGACCATGTCATATGTTTGGATATGGCGAGGGATGAATTCCATGGATAGTGGTCGCGTCGTCCATTTATGGGGAATGAAAAAGAATTAGCATGTGGGATGGTTTTAGGGGCACTGCTAGTGCTCATGCATGCACTATTAGCGCTCATGCATGCACTATTAGCTGCAGAAACTTTGATTTTTCGAAATGTGGAGCATAAGTAAAATAGGCCAATGTTAAGATTTTTATCTACGAGCACCCTCAGATAATTGTTAGGCAATTATATAAGGCTAGTTCGTGGCTTTTGACACATTACTTTTCTCATGTCAATTGAAAATCGAAACATTTTCTATCACGCGTGAGCTATGAGGGTAAAAAAGTCCCTTTCAGCTATTTTTAAAGGGAAGAAATGATATATGTGATCCATGAACTTTTCTTTAATGTTAATGTGATTGGTTGAACATTTAAAAAAAAAAAAAATTAATCTAGTCCCCAGACTTGCAAAAATCCCCTCAATGTAGTCCTTCTTTTGAGTATATCACCACAAGAATTGCAACTCTTTTATGTGGACTGTCATGTTTTACGTTTATTTAATTAAAATAATGATGTAAACTATCGCATCATTTTTGGGAAAAGTGTTAAAAAATTCATAAACCTTTTGTATTTGTGCCAATTTAGTTATAAACCTTTTTTTGGTGCTAATTTAGTCATAAACCTTTTTATTTAGTGCCGATTCAATCATTTTCGGCCAATTTTGGCTGGATTTTGCTGATTGGACGACAGTCGGCTAACGTGGCCTGATTGGTGCTGACGTTAACAACTTTTAATAATATTTTAATATTTTTTCATTTTTTATTTTCTTTTTATTTTCTTTTTATTTTTCTTTTTCCCTTGCCCTCCTCCAACCGATCGCCAGACCTCAGCAATTGACCAGAGGCGACGGCCGGCGAGGTTGACCTCGTCGGACCTCGCCAAACCTCGCCGGCCACCTCGCTTGTGGCCACGAGGGCGGCGAGGCTCGCCCTCAACGGCCACCTCGCCGGTGGCCGCAAGGGCGGTGAGGGTTGTCAAATCCGGTGAGGGTGAGCCTCACCGCCCAACGTGAGGCCGCCCTCACGGCCACCGGCAAGGTGGCCGGTGAGGGCGAGTCTCGCGCCCAGCCGCAGGGCTGCCCTTGCAGCCACTAGCGAGGTGGCCGGCGAAGTCCGACGAGGTTGACCTCACCGGTCGTTGCCTCTAGCCGGTCGCCGAGGTCCGGTGACTAGCTGGTGGAGAGGAAGGAAAAAGAAAAAGAAAAATAAAAGAAAAATAAAAAAATTCCAAAAATTAAAATATTATTAAAAGTTGTCCACGTCGGCAAGACCGATTAGGCCACATCGGCCGGCCGGCGTCCGTCCAAGCAAAATCCGGCCAAAATTAGCCGAAAAGGACTGAATCGGTACTAAAAAAAAAGAATACAATGAAAACTTATTATTGAAATTGAACTAAACCAGGGTTACGACACCCTGTGAATTCATTAGATTTTGAAGAAAGCAAGAATATAATGATAATTTTCTCTTAGGATCATAATACAAAAATATTGAGAATACTTACAAAGAAAAAAATTAATTTTTCTTTTCTCTTTACTACACTCATTCGCGTTTTTTCCTCCTTTTGGCGGTCACAGCCTCTCCTTTTCTTTTCTCTCTACTTTCTTCTCAGCCAATTATATAAAAGCAAAAGTAAAAGAAGAGATGTAAAAAACCCTCAATAAAAAGTTTGGCTCCCCTCCCACCCCAACCCCCGCGCCGACCACAAATGAACTGATCATCAGTTTAAAGGGGGACCAGATCTGCAAAGACGAAACAAAGCTGGCCCCATCACGGATTGATATCGTCTTTTCCAGTCATGCAGTGTAAAGGGGCTCGTGCATATCGTGGAAAATGGACTGAATATCCCTAATATATTCCCATGGCATCACATCATAACCAGCATCCACATTTTCTACATAATAAGAAATATGGAATTACCGGGAATCCGAAGGCTCAATTTGGAGTTCAAAGTTTGAAGAGCAGTAGTAAATCGAATGGAACTAATTTTACTAGAAAAAATGCAAGACATCGAGTAGTGTACACAGCAAAAAGAGTTACCGGGCCGAGCAAACTATCAAGGATTACCGTAACCTAAAAATCTCATCTCAAAACCCTAATTCTTAATAATACGTCGGACCTCGCAAAAGCTCGCATAAATTTAAGTAATAAACCATGTCCACACGAGAATGTGAATAACTTATTCAAAGATAACATCCCTAATGTCATAGGAAGGAAAAGAAAAATCATACGTGAGCATTATTATAATGGACAAAGCAGGCAAGCTCTCCGAAAAATCGCTTTCACATGGATAATGCTACTTTCCTGAACTATATCGACTCCACCATCTAGTAGAATCGTACGATGGCTCCATTTATTTACCGCGTGAACTTTATCCTTTCTCACCATCAATAATGCAACTTCATCTTTCCAGACAGCCAATGATGCACTTGCACGTACCATACTTTTTTGTTTTGATTGGTAACTTTGGGAACAATAATGCACTTCAGTACAATTATTTATACTTTAGTCATCTCAATTCGATCTTCACAAAACCATTAGACACAGCTTCAATGGGAAAAGAGTTACCTAGAAGACGCTAAGAAAAGCGCCCATCTTTTTATTTTAAGATCAGTCGACGATCGTAAATAAGTACACGCAAGGCATAGCAACTAGAACTCTCCATCGATCACACACTGATTCGGATTACGAAAATCCCCTAAATCAGCAGGTCACGAACACGTAGTTAACCGTAATATAGCCCGCATGATATCCTTCCTTCGTCGTGTCTAGCATTCGGAACACCTTGGCGTCCAATTTCAGCCCTCCGTTGCTACAAGTGTCGACGATCCGCACCGTCGCTTTAGCCCCGGTTTTCGCATTCGTCACCTGCGTATATGATGGAACACAATGAATAATTGCATTTCAGGAAAGGATTTTACTAGAGAAGAGGAACTTCTATTTGGCATGAGGGTCTGAAATCGGACTAAACGAAAAGATTAGTTGGGGCGTTTCTCACGTTCAAGCATTCGCCGCAAGCATCTTGCCCGGTCGGCCCGGCCGGGCCGCAGAACCCGGTCCACCCCCACTTCTGGAGCCACGCCATCGACTGGTTCGCGTACCATGGGGCGCAGTACGCGTGCACGGCGTTCAAGTCCCAGTTGTTCTCCACGGGGTTGTAGTAGTGGTACCTCGCCTTGACGTTGGAAGCGCTCTGAGCAATCGAGACTCCGACAACGCAAGCCAAAGCCACCAAGAAAAGCCGCAACTTGTGATCTTCCTCCATCTCCTTCTCTCTCTTTCTGCCCTTTGATACTTCTGTGAGATTTCGCGAGCAGGAGGAATGGAGATTTATATAGGAGGGGACAAGAAGTAGAAGATTACCAGGTTGCCCTCGTGACCAGGAACATTTTAGGGCCACAAGACGTGGGGGTCGCTTCGATTTTGATGGCGACAACCTAGGCGGTTTCTTGGGTTCGTGCAACTTTACCAAAAGGAAATAGCTTTGGACACCTTTTTTACTTTCACACGACGCGACATTCAGACACGCGCGTGAAGAAAGGGATTGACTTGGGTTCGTTGGGTGTGCTTGAATCGTGGGCACACGATTCAATGGATCGGACAGCTCCTCGGTTTGATCTTCGTGCACGAATGTCTTGAGCATAGTGTGGATGATTCGGGGGAGTTCTTGAATTCTCCACACGTTACGCAAGCAGTGATATGACAAGGTGAAGAAGTCAAAAAAAGGATGGGGAGCATCCCATTTTCGTCGGTCTTTGATTCTTCTGGGAAAAGGAATTGGTACGAGGTGGGAAATATATTACTATATCAAGGAGATTTCTCGTCGAAAACTTAGGTGATGTGATCATACTTGAAAGTTGATTAATTTTTTTTTTAAAAAAAAGGGGAGTAAAGGAGTAAAGTTAAGTGCATCCCAATTACGTAGTGCCATAGAAAAGGAGAAAGATTGGGATCGGAGGTCCTTTGTTCACAACGATTGGATAGCGACTAATACATGGAGCATAACAAAGGGTTATCTTAAAAGCCAAATTTGGTACATTTGGGAGAAAATTTAGGGCAACATACGCTCGTATCATCATAACTTGACTAGGATCTTCTAGCTAACATTAGAGAGGTTTGAGCCCAGCTACTAAGTGTAGGTCTAACGGAGAATTCAAGATCGAGGAATCACTTCTTTGAATATAATCCAGGCGTGTCGGATCGAGCCCATTTCAATTGTCGATCATGCAGGGTCAATGTAGATTTTTTTTTTTTTCCTTTTGTCCCAAAATTGATAATAACTGGCTAGCTTCAATCGCAACTCGTGGAACACCGTAAGTAGCTAGCCAGTCAAACTTCGCACAATATGATTATTGGAGAAAAAAGGAAAGAGTGTTTTGCACTAATTAAATCACTTCTGACGGCTAAGGTACAATAGTAGCTTTTGGACTAATTACGAATTTAATTCTCAATCTTGCAATATAACTTTTTTTCTCGATAAGTTAGATGAGAAGAGTTAATAGATAATTCAAGAATGAAAGATCATTTATAGTATTCGATTACAAGCTTCAAATTGTCTAAATTACTAGTGAATGTGACTTTAAGGGGGGAGAAAAAGTGCCGTTTTGTCCATCAATGGATAAAAATGACAGCCCCATGGACCATCTCAAATGTTGTCTCTTTTGAATTCAACACGTCCGGCCTCCATAACTCTCATGATCCAACAAAACATCACGCGTTATTTGAGTGGGTTGGTCTTACAGTTGCGTCTATTTAGTACAAATTTATAAGTATCAAAATGGGAAAAATAAGAAAAAATTTCTTGCGAGGCCAGTGGTACATGAGAGAACTCTTGATAAATTTCGTGCTCGTCCGCACATTCCAATTGGAACAAAGTAAGATAAGCTATCTGATGGAGAGCAGAGTCATGTCTGCAAGCTTTGCGACCTCCAACAAGCACGTGACGATTATACGCTTCAGATCCACCGACAGCTATACATTAATTAACATTATATGATATGTCATGCCAAGACAAGCTGCCTAAGTTTGCTTTTCCGTGGGCGACTAAACTGACCTGATCTATTTTACTTTAGCTCGAGTGGATTACGGGCCCAAAAAAAAAAAAAAAAAAAAACAGGTCAAGGGGTTGGTTCAGTTCCTCTAATTTTGATTTAGGTTGATTTTAAAAGCATGAAATAGAGCTCTACACATCATTAGTAAGTTGTATTTATATTTCAAGTAATCTATGGTTTTATAATATGACTACATGGAATGAATTTCCTTTCTTTAGTATAATTTTCTTTACCGCATTTAGTGGAAATTTCTGTGGTGACAAGCAATGTTTTGGAGCATATATATTCCGCAGAAGTCTAGGAGAGAAGCTAAATTTATCTGTAAAAGACAAAAGACGTGTGTGTATGTACATGCATATCGACATACACGTGTGTGGAAATTGAAACGAAAATGTTTTACCTGCAATGATACAACTTATTTATAATATGTTCATGGCTTAAACAAAACAGTTTATGATTTGACTTAGTTATTAGAAGAGGACTAGCATGTACCGGTTGGGTGCGCAACATAGGTTCCACACTTCATGCAGCCAAATGCAAATGGTTTCATATTTGGCTACCGACCCAAATTTTAACTCGCGTCTTATTTGATTCATGAGGTTAGTAGAGTGCTTTACGTGCCCAAAATTAGTGGCCCTTCTCATTGTTAGGGAAAAAAAATTCTATTAAATTTAATTTGTTCAATTTTAGAAGATGATAGACGAATGGATAAAATATTATTAATGTTCTTTTTTGGAATTATCAACGTTCTTGAAAGTAGCTTTTGATATCGAACTAGAAACAGTAGGAGTTCACATGAGCGACTGTATATGGAGTTCTATGTCAAGAAACGACGTGCATTCCTCGAACGATGTGGCTTTATCAAAGTATATTGGTGGAGTTCTTATCTTGGAGCGATGCTTCTGGACTTGTTTCCCTGATCTCTGCCGTCGTTCGCGGCATGGTTTCTTATGTTGCAGATCCCGAACGTTGGCGAGGAAACAGAAGCATACGGATCGAGTTGGAGGTGTGAATTCATCGAGTTTCGTTTGCGTGGCCGTCGGTTCCGATTCTGCCGCGTTCCATCCGTGATGCTTGGGCAAAGAAGGTGACCATAATCGAATAAAAGCACACGTCAAACATCAAACCTTGCGCGTCCGCTGAATATGGGCAAAGCATAAAATTGGCTAATGATGATAATTTTCCGATTGATGACTGCAAGGAAATGATTTTTTGGCTCCATCTCATACTTCGATTAAACTTTACTTAATGAATGAAGATATATGATCATGCGCCGTCCGGTCATCACCAACACCTGATGACCCATGGTCGCCCTTGCCGGTCCTTGCGGCCCTCTCCGGCAGCTTGATGGTCTTATGTCTTTCTTTAAAAATATTTATTTATTTATAAATGGTTAATGAAATGCAATTCGCTAAATGCAATGGATGCAAAATTAGATAAATTTAATACTTTTTTTCAAGGATCAAGCTTTTGTCGCAACCATAAATCTTGAGCCCAAAGTGATTTTCTTTATATATGTAAGCTTACTGGTTGGCGAAATTCAGGTGTCAACAAGCGTCACATTAATACTTAGTGCCAACGGAAGAACTTAATTGCACAAATTTGATAAATTTTAAATCTTGATTACGTTTTTTAAATTTTAGAATTTAATTACACCTTCTTGATAAAATTTAGAAATTTTAGTGTACCTACCCTTAAAAAATAAAAATCAAACGAAGCGATAAACAAGAACCCTAAATACGCATTCAATTTTCTGGATTTCTAATTAAGATATGATTTGATTGAATAAAATACAAAATTCAGGGATTTTATTATATCGTGTTCACTATTTGATGAATCACAATAATAAAATCGAATATTTTCATATCTAGAGATATAGAGAAGAATGAGATGGAGAAAGTAGATCTTTCTTTTTCTTTTTTCTTTTTATAAATTTCATTGCCCCTCTCTCTTTGATAATAAAGAGATCCTTTTTTAGTTTGAATTTGTTCATATGAATTATAGGTTATTCTACTTCATTTTCATTTACTTATTTTTATTGTGAATTTTACATCTCTTTTATTACTATTTTTATTCCATTCCATCATCCTTGATAAAAAGTTTCATCAAATAGGGCGTGCATGGTTGTGTTCTTTTTTTTTTTCTGTTTATGAACAAAAATTATGCTTTTTGTTCAGGAACAAAAAAAAAAAGAATTAAAACGCGTTTGTTTGCGTTTTTTTTTCCAAATCTGTTTTTGTTAAAACATATTTGGAGCGAGTTGTTAGAAACAAAATAAAACTTGTTTCTTGTTTGGAACAATTTTTAAGAACAAATTTTCTCCCTCCTATCCTTTTCTTCTCTTTTTTTTCTTATTTTCTTCTTCGTTTTTCTTTGGCCGGTCACCGGCCTCGGCCATGGCCGACAATCGGCCGTCGAGGGCTAGTGACGCCGTCGAGAGCCGGCGACCTCGCCGGAGCGTCGCCGGCCCTCGGTGAGGCTCGACCTCACCCGAGATCCGACGAGGTTGAGCTCGCCCGGCCACCGGCAACGCTCGGCCTCGGCCGACCCACCGCCGGGTGACTGTGGTTGGGCGAGCTTGGTCTCGCCGGATCGGGTGAGCTCGAGCTCGCCCGGCCAAGGCGAGGCCGCCACCAAAAGAACAAAAAAAGAAAAAAAAGAAAAAAAAAAAAAAAAAATTAAAATATTAAAAAATTAAAAGAAACAAAAAAAGAACATAAATTTACCAAACGTGTTTCGGTTTTTTTTATTTCGGAACAAGTTTACCAAACACATTTTTTCGGTCAAAATTGTTAGGAGCGAGAAATAGTTTTTTCTATTTCTATTTCCTAGAACAAATTTTGAATAGAAACACAAACTAACGCACCCAAATTTACCAAATGTGTTTCAGTTCTTTTTTTTTAATTTCCGGAACAAGTTTACCAAATACATTTTTTTGGTCAAAAATTGTTCCCCATAATGAAATAGTTTTTTCTATTTTGTTTCCTAGAACAATTTTTAAACAGAAATACAAACAAACGCACTCATAATAAACTAAACTATTATACCTAAATTGACAAAAGCACCAACAACACATGTAAATGAAAATATGTCCTTCAATCCCCAAATTCCCCAAAATCACAAACAATTGTTTAAATTACACAATTTTTGGAGCAAATCTAAGAAAAACCATATCTTTTGAGGCGAAGGTGGAGGCAGCGGTGTGGTACGAAGCACTGTGGAGGCGCATGGTTCATCATATGGTAGAGATGACGAGAACAAGGTAAGTCCAGCGAGAGAATTGCAGAAAAAAAAAAAAAAACCTTCAAAATGAGACTCATTTAACAAGATAAGAACATTGCAATTTGACGAGAGACATAATACATGCAAGGTCCATGTTTCAAAATAAACCTAAAATTATAAATCGAATGCAAAAATTACACGGTTTTTGAAGTAAAAATCTAAGAAAATCTACACCTTCGGAGGCGGAGGCAAATGCGGTGCGGTTCGTATGAGACGACGGAGAGAGGGCGAGAATAGAGGGAGTAGAGTGTGGGACGGAGAGAACATAGCGAGTCGTGAGAGAGACGCCGATGGCATCGTTCGGCGTGGTTCTTTGGAGGAAGGAGAAAACGACGAAGAGAAGGAAGGGAGAAAGCGACGAGGAGAAGTTGCTGAAAAGGAATGATGCGAAGAATGGTGAAATTCCCCTCTCCTCTTCTTCCTCCTCTCCTTCGACCACCCTCCGGTAATCTCACTCTCGCTCCTCCTTTCTTTGCATCGCCTCTTCCTCTTCCTCTTCTTCTTCCTCGCGTTGTCGATTCCTCTCCCTCCCGTCGCTTTCGCACTTCACGCTCCACTTCTGGACTGACCGATTCCATGACTCGAAACCAAGTTTTGGAGTTTGTCATGAACCTGTGCAAAGAAGGCAGGTTGGCAAAAGCCGAGGATGCCTTGCATTTCTTCAAGGTTATGGTTCGGCTGAACCCTTTGCCTTCCACTCCCTGTTTCACCCAACTCTTGGGAGCTGCGGTGAGGATGAAGCATTATGCTGTCGCCATCCACATGATCGAGCGAATGGATTCCATGGGCATATCTCGCGACATTTACGTTCTCAACATTCTGATAAATTGCCTCTGCCGCTTGGAAAGGTCCGATCTTGGATTTTCCGTTTTGACCAAAATGTTCAAGCTTGGGCTTGAACCGGATGTGGTGACCTTGACCACTTTGCTCAACGGGCTCTGTGAAGAGGGTAAGATCGCACGAGCCTTGACCTTGGTGGAGGAAACGCAGGGCAAGGGGTTTAAGGCCGATGTATTTACATACAATGTCATCGTGAAGGGATTGTGCAGAACCGGTAATACTTCTAAAGCCGTCCAGTTAATGAGGAATTTGGAAGAAAGGGGTTGCGAACTGGATTTGGTCACGTACAACACGATCATCGATGGTTATTGCAAGGAAGGACTGGTGGAAGAGGCATTTGGCTTCTTTAATTGTATGAGTCACTGCCTCATTAAGCCGGATATCCTCACTTACAGTACCTTGATTTGCGGCTTAGGCTGCATAGGCGGATGGAAACAAGCAAAGGCCTTGTTAGGGAAGATGATTCATGATGGAATCCACCCAGATGTTATCACTTATAATTCCCTCATCCACGGTCTGTGCCTTTGTGGCCAATGGGAAGAGGCTCAAGTCCAGTTGAGTGAGATGGTGCGGGGAGGAATAAGGCCAGATTATCAAACCTTCAATATTATCTTGGATGCACTCAGCAAACAGGGCATGACCAATGAGGCGAAGTGCATATTTGACATGATGATTGAGATGGATATTGAGCCAGATGTAGTTACTTATAACTCATTGATAAATGGTTACTGTCTTCAAAATCAAATGGATGATGCCGCAGTTACATTTCGTTTGATGACTGCAAGGAAGTGCAATCCTGATGTGGTGACCTATAGCACGTTGATTAAGGGGTATTTTGCGGTTAAAAGAGTGGATAAGGCAATGAGTGTCCTTCGGCAAATGTTGGAGAAAGGATTAGTCCCTAATGTTGTCACCTATGGTTGTCTCATGGATGGCTTTTTCCTTGCTGGAAGCCCCAGGGTCGCACATCAGCTGTTTTACAAAATGCTGGCTTGCAATCATATAGGTCAACAAATTTATGCCATCATGTTAGATGGCCTTTGTAAGTATCGACAAGTGGACAAGGCAATGGCATTGTTTCGACACATGGAAGATGGCATGGACGATGTTAATATAGGCCACTGCAACATCCTTATTAAGGGCTTGTGTGAGATGGGGGAACTTGGACCTGCAATGAACCTCTTCAATTCGTTGGATGCCAAAGGGTTGCAACCCAATGTCGTGACATTTGATGCCATCATTAAAGGACTATGTAAAGCTGGCCAAATTCATGAAGCGTGCGAGCTACTTCATAATATGAAAGAGAAGGGATGTCCTCCAAGTGGTATCATTTTTAACATTGTTGTCCGAGCACTCCTCAAAGATGGTCAGAAAGCGAGGGCAATGCTTCTTCTAGGGAAGATGGTTGAGAAAGGCTTCTCACCAAATGCTGCATCAACGGCTAAACTTTTGGGTGCATCGGCTCGCAATAAATTAGAATCCTGAAAATCTGCACTGGGGACGTAAGCTCTCTGTTTTGTATTTTTTTGTGGTCAGAGACGTAAGCTCTCTTGAATTGCAATTGTGTGCATATAGTAAGTAGCCAAATTTTATTTCAATGAGAGAAAATTGGGCTTGCATCATCTAACACTAGTTAGTTCTGTATAGTCTGAGGTTAATTTGTTACGAGGAAGAAAAATGGCAGTGCATGGAAAGTTATCCGCATTTGATGACCTCTGCTTCTTCAGCCATACCAAGGTAGTTTCTTGCAGGGACCTTTCTGTACAGTTACAATTGACTGCTCTTGGTTCTTTTCTTCTTCATCGGTAAGCACATCATACCAAAGCAGCTTCTTGAGAGTAACTTCTGGTATGTCATCAGATGAATTCTCTTCCTTTTTCCTCTTTCCAATTTACTGATTGTACATGATATTGAACTAAAAACAGAAGCAGTTTGCACGAGTGACTGATTATGTAGTTCTATGTTGAGCAATGTTATGCTTTCTTAGAGTGATGTGAAGTATATGGTGAAGTTTTTATCTTGGAGCAATGCTCCTGGTTTTCTTTCCTTGTTCTTTGCTGTCGTTTTTAGAATGTGCGAGCAGGCTCATCGAGCCTTTTTGTTTACAGCATTGTTCCTTACGTTGCAGATCATGAATGTTGGCGAGGAAACATGAGCATGCAGATTGAGCTACGGTTGCTTGTTTTTTTGGTTCTGTTTCTGCCTAAATATATTGCGATGCTTGGGCTAAGAAGACATACTCTACACATGTGGTTGATGTGTCATGGAGTTCTTGAAATAGATTTAAAAAGAGAGAGAGACATAAACCATAATCGTTTGTAAAGCAAATTTCAAACGTATAACTTTGCACATCCAATCAAAAGGGCAAAAAATTAAACAGGTTATTTCATGTGCTTAGCTTGTTGATTGTCTGCCTCGGAGCCTTGTCTACTCTTGAGTTTATACTTGACAAGATGAATCAAGAGAAGTATTCTAAAAACGGTTTCCTGAATATATTTATTGATGATACGAGTTTTTCTTTAATCAATTGACATGATATAGAAAAGAAAAGATACTTTTAATAACTCATAGTTCCAAGGAATTTAAACAGAATAAATAAATCATGGTACTCTCACAAATTAATTAATATTTATCTTGAGATTACGATTGAGTTTTTAATAAAATTATTGAGAACCGCAATTTATTTAAACATAGAGCAATTTATGTTTTATTTAGTTTTATTTCCTGCCATTGGGATGCACTTGTTTCTAACAATATATCTTTCATTGATTCAAAAGATCCTTTTAGTACAGGATAGTAAAATTGAACTTTCAAGCTATTGGAACCAGGGAATTCCCAAGTAATTCGAAGCATATTCATCTTTAAACTAGGTCCTTCCCAAATAATTAAGTTATATCATCACTTCTTTTTACTATTTTTAATATTATATATTATAGGTATATATTCTAAATAAAGTTGCGGTCTGTCATTTTTTTTAGTTAAGGTTATTATTTCATTCATCGCAACTTTATTTCAATTTTTATTTCAAAATTATTAATTTCTTATTTTTTTAATGGTAGTTAGATCTAGGTTTTGCCGAATCAAATAACCGGAACACTTAAAATAAATCATTTTTAATTCTTAGTTAAATAGATTTGATTTTATTGAATAAGCTACATCATTTGACTATATCATTTAAACAAAAATCATATCTTTATCCGTTTTTAAGATTTAAATATGATAAGACATGAAAGATTAAAGAGATTTAAATCAAAAAACCAATAATAATTGGTCGATAAAAAGCCACGTGAGGGAAAGTTGAGGGAAAGTTTAGTGCGACATGGTGGGATTCCGGTCAAAGTGCATAACTTCGCTAGATATAAATGAAATTTTAGCAACTTGGATGATTAAAAACCAATCCAATGGTCAAAACGAATTTACCTTCACGAACTCAGATCACCTGAAGTTTTTGGTCATTAATTTAGAAAAAATGATGCCGAAGTTGCTCCTTTATTTTGGGACTGGGTAGCTGTTGAGAGAGTGAGAATGAGGAGTTGTTAAAAAGGAATGATGCGAAGAATGGTGAAATTGCCCTCTGCTCTTCTTCCTCCGCTTGTTCAACCCCTATCTGGTAATCTCACTCTCACTCCTCCAGTCTTTGCATCGATTCATCGTCTTCTTCCTCGCATTGTCGATTCTTCTCTCTCTGTCTCCCTTCACTTTTGCACTTCACGCTTCACTTCTGGACTGAGTGATTCCTTGAATCGAACCCAAATTTTGGAATTTGCGATGAACCGATGCAAAAATGGCGGATTGGCAAAACCCGATGATGCTTCGTATTTCTTCAAGGTTATGATTCGGCTGAACCCTTAGCCTTCAACTCCCTGTTTCATCCAACTCTAGGGAGCTGCGGTGAGGATGAAGCATTATGATGCCGCCGTCCACATAATCAAGCGAATGGATTTCATGGGGATATCTCGCAACGTTCGCATTCCCAGCACTCTGATAAAATTGCATTTGCCACTTCGAATATGTCTGATCCTAGATATTCCCTTTTGACTAAAATGTTCAAGCTTGGGCTTGAACCGAGTGTGATGACCTTTAACACGTTGCTCAACGGACTCTTGGAAGAGGGTAAGATCGCACATGCATTGACCTTGGTGGACGAAATGTGGGGCAAAGGGTTTAACGTCGATGTCTTTACGGGTGGTGTTATCGTGAAGGGACGGTGCAGAACCGGTTATATACTTCGGAAGCTGTTTGGTTAATTAGGAATTCGGAAGAAATGTCATCAGCAATTTCTGGGCACCAATGTCCTGGGCCCGGTCTCGATGGACTCGGGAATGGTTGCCGAGGTCTCAGGCCAACTTAGATGGACTTGGGCCCATCCTTGATGAACCCGTTGGCTCCTCTCTGCTGTAATCACCTGCTGCAACTTTCTCGAATCCTGGCTGCAGACTACTTTGTCCAGCTTTTGCAGCCAAGACAGCTTCCGTTTTAGGCTTCATTTTGCAGTCCCATCCCAGCTGGCCTCCACCGAGAAATGGGCAGCTGCAAGTCCCCCGGTTTTGCCTCCAATTTCCTCTCTAACTCTAGTTCATTTCCTATTCAAGTTTCCTGGTTCCATCGGGACTAGATTGTGGCTAGCTTAGGGGCTTAATTATGTGCGAAGGTGTGAGAAAGAATCGAGCTTAATGTGCATTCGAATAATTAATCCAGGAGCTCCGGTACTCTCAGCGATTGAAATTTTCGCAATCGGGTCCAATATCCTAAAATTATCATACCGCCAATTAGTAAGTACAAAACAAACCTGACGAAAACTAACATAAGATGATGAAACGATGATGTTTTCGGTCGAAGCTCAAAATTTTCGATTTGACCGAAAAATCAACTTTTGATTTATACAAGAAAATTTTGAAATTAAACTCTTAAATTTATATGAAAGGGACGTTTACACGGAATGCAATACTATGAAAGGACCTTCTCGGGGGGGGATTGGGGTGGAGACGCGTAAGTTTCAAGAGTGGGTTTTGACTCCCACACCCTGCAAGAGGCCGGGCAAAAGTCTGAGAATGAGTGTAGAGTAAAAATAGAGTAAAACTGACAAAAAAAAAAAGTGTGACCTTTCAGTTTGATTGAAAAATCACCAAAAAAGTAATTTTTCTTATTTATCTAAAAATGATACGTAAATGTTAATGAAATGCAATTCTCTAAATGCAAGGGATGCAGAAATTGATAATTTGACTTTTTTCTTTATGAGGATCGAGCTTTGTCACAACCATAAATCTTGAGCCCAAAGTGATTTTCTTTATAGATATACGCTCACTTTTTGGTGAAATTCGAGCGTTAAGAGGCGCCATATTGATAATAAGTGCCAGTAGAAGAACTTTATTATACCAATTAGATAAATTTTAAATCTTGATTGTGTTTTAAAATTTTAAAATTTAATTATATCTTATCGTGACCTAAATTTCGGGTACATCACATAAGTTTAGGCTAATGGACTACTAAGTCTTTAAACTTAGCTCGGGCTCTCCTAAGCTCATACCAATTCGCGACTTAATATTCAAATATTTAACATACAAATGATTATTATCTAGGAGTCGCCACTAATCAGTTTATAGTAGATCGATTAGACACCTAAGTAAAATAATGTGAGAATTATTTTACTCCTACGAACCATAGACTAAGGGTACGGGGACTTGGTTACACTAAATTGCTCTAATGCCCTTTCGGTACCATTTTTTTTTTAATTTTCAAAAATGTTTTTTGTAGGCAGCTGATTTATTTTAACCTAAATTCTTATCGCACAAATATAGTGACCACACGAATGCTCATCCACTATTAAACATTCAAATAAAATAAATAAATAAATAAATTGCATCACACAAAGCAAGCAATCAATTTTTTTGAGTTTTATTGAAATTAGAAATTTTTTATAAAACATGCATTTTAACTACATGACATTATTTTACTAATAAACAAATTCTAGTTAAATTATCCTATTATGCAAATTAATTAACATGCACCTAATATTTTTGTATTTTTTATTGAAATTTGGAATTAATAAAAATTCTAATTAAACTATCTAAAAAAAGGAATAATTTTCTAATTTATTTTAGGGATTAATTTGACTTAAACCCTATCATATTTTAGAAAACTATTTTTAGAAAAATGAGATAATTAAAATGTGCAAACGTTATCTAAAACCCTATTTATATAAAATAAATTATCTAAGTCCAACCCTAACCTATTTCAAAAATTATCTAAAAATGCAATCCTAAAAAAAAAAATTCTAATTTACTAAACCTACATGTCTAATTTACTAAATCGACATGCTTTGATGTAAAATTTGATTTTATTTTTATTTTTATATTTTTAGTGTTTTTTCCAGACAAATGTCAAATAAACTAATCAAGATATTTAACAAATAAAGAATTGAAATAATCGAAAAAATAACATGTTGTCTCACAAGGTCAAATTAACGATTACTCTAATCCTAAACATCATAACAAAGAGTTCTAAATAATTAAAAATCTTATCCGAAATTTTACGGATCAAATTAATAATTATAATGATTTAATAATTAAAATTCTACCAAAATGCCCAAAAATCAATGTAACTAAAAAAAAATGATCCGACGTCTTATGGATCAAATTAATAATTACAATAATTTGAACAAAATCCCTGCGGATAATGTCAGAATATGCATAAAATGAAAATCACATTCCTGTACAATAATATTGAAAATAAAAAATAAACTAAAATAGCATGAAATAAATAAAAAAATACAAATAACAAAAGCCACCTAAAGGGGACTTGGAAAGAGGGAGCAACGGCGCCGATCAGTGAGGGGCGGAGCACGGCGGAGGGCAGGCGGGAAGCGCGGCGGCGTCGGGCTCAGGCGGCGGGGGAAGCGGACGAGCGGAGGTGGTGCAGTGGCGCGGCGTCGGCGAGGGCAGGAGCGCGGTCGTCGGGTGCGGAGGAGTCGGGCGCTGCTGCGTCGGCGACAGAGGAGGAAAACGGCGAGCGGGCTGCTACTCGGCAGAGCTCGAAGCTTCGGTGAGGAACAGCGGCAGCAAGCAATTTCAGGTGCAGGCGGCGTGCAGAGGGCTGATCGCGGCGAAGCGGGTGTAGCAAGAGCAGCAAGCAGCGGTGGCGGAGACGCAGGTTGATGGCGTCGCGGTGGTGACCAGCGAGGGATGGGCTCTGAGCGGCGGAACGGCTTCAAGCGCCGAGCTCGCGGATCGCTGCGACTTCGGGTTCTGGCTCGCGGGCGGAGGTGCGGCCGTGGAGCTGCAGTGGGTTGCGTGGCAGACGAACGGAGGGTGAGCAGCAGCAGCTGGGGCGTCGGGGCTGCAACAGGCGAGAGCAGGGGGAAAACTGGGGCGTCAAGCTGGGCTGATTACAGACAGTGCAGGGGCAGCGGCGAGCACGCGAAAGGAAACGCTGGCGAGACGCGGTGAGGGCTGGTGGCGCGGCTGCCGGCGTTGGGTGGCGCTGGCACGGTGGTGGCGCGAAGAGGCCGGCGGCGCAGGAGCTCGGCCCCGGCGGCCTGGGCAGCAGCGAACAGAGGGAGGGGGCGTCGGGAGGCTTCCACGGAGAAGACAGTGAACACTCCCCTTTTCTTTTTATTTTCTTTTTTCTTCCCTCTCTGCTTCTGCTGTACGTCACTTCTCCCTCTGCCCTCACATCTTTTCTCTCTTTCCCTCTTTTTTTTTTTTTTTTTTTTTTTTGACTTTGAAGAAAGAACAAAAGAAATACAAAAATCCACAAAAGACGAAATTCCCCCTTTTCCTTCACGAATTCTTTTTTTCTTGCAGAAACTTCTCTCTCGAATTTTTTTCGAATTCCACCCTCCCCGGTCACGAAAATTGTTGCTCCTTTTTATAGTGATTCTGAAAACCCCAATTCATGGCAATTTTCGAGCTTCTTATTTCCGTTGCCTTAATTCATGGTTTATAAATTGGAGCAAAATCTTGCAATCGGCTTGATTTTTCCTTGAATGTTTCGATTCCTTCCATTTTATCAAACTCATTGCTTTTTTATTTACCAAATTTATTTGATCGAGAATTTGCTTCCACATTTACTATGATTTGAATATTCACCGGAGCAATAATGGTTAATCAAAATTTCTAAATTCCATTCATAATCAAATCAGATTGATCCTCCCCTTATTTTCATTTTATTTATTTTATTTGTTCTGATGCATTTTTTTTAGAGGTTAAAATTAACCCCTTTTTTATGCAAAAAATTCATGATTGGGTTGCCAAAATTTAGGTGTCAATACATCTTCTCGATAAAATTTAGAATTTTTAGTGCAAATATCCTTAAAAAATAAAATTAAAATAGAGGGATAAACCTTAAAGCTATGTTCCATTGTTTGGTGAATCATAATAATAATAACATATATTTTTATATCCTATCATGTTCATTGGTAAGTATTCACGATATAAATGTAAATGAACTTAAAAATACACAAACAGAGATAGTAAAAATTTTCATGACAATTCATTACCAAATCTAGTAAGGGAAGAAAAAAAAAACATACAATCCTTATTTTTTTCTTTGTAGTAACTATAAGAAAAACTGCACCTTTTGAGGCGGAGGTGGTGGTGTGGTACAGAGCACGACAAAGGCAGCAAGAACAAAGCTAGTAAAGAGAGAAAATTGTGAAGAGAAAAAGGAAACCTTCAAAATGAGACCCATCCAACAAGACAAAAACATTGCAATTTGTGGGAAACATGACATCCAAGTCAATGTTTGGTGTGGTTCGTTGGACGATGGAGGCAGCGGACGGGGTGGTGGCGTGGTTCATTAGAGGAGAGCTTAGTCACAAGTTGGAAGTTGCGTGAGTGAAAGGGAGAAAGAGCAACACATGAAGTGGGAGAAAGAACTTGTAAAGAGCGAAGTGGAGAAATAAAATCTGTTTAATTTAAAATTGAAATTAGGAGGGCTTATGATATGATGGGCCCAAGCGACACATATTATCTGATAAATGGATTCGGATTTTGACAAGGTAGCATTAGAATTTAGAGTGATATCCAATATTTTCTCATTTAAACTAGTCCCTTCACCTTCCCCTTCTCCTTCTCCTTCTCCACTCCAATTCCCTCAACTCTCTCTCCCTCCATTTTGATTACCAAGAGCTCTGCAGACTCCAACATATACCCATCATCTCCCTCATTTCATTTCCCTTGACCGAAAGTAAACCAAATTCCCAGGACAGAAAACCCAAAACCCAAAAAAAAAAAAAAACAAAAAAGTCTCGCTCTTTTGTTTTTAAACCTTTGAAGCTGTCGAGAGAAAGCAACGACGAGAAGTTGCTGAAAAGGAATGATGCGAAGAATGGTGAAATTCCCCTCTCCTCTTCTTCCTCCTCTCCTTCGACCACCCTCCGGTAATCCCACTCTCGCTCCACCTTTCTTTGCATCGCCTCTTCCTCTTCCTCTTCCTCTTCTTCTTCCTCGCGTTGTCGATTCCTCTCCCTCCCGTCGCTTTTGCACTTCACGCTCCACTTCTGGACTGAGCGACTCCATGAGTCGATCCCAAGTTTTGGACTTTGTGATGAACCTGTGCAAAAAGGCAGGTTGGCAAAAGCCGAGGATGCTTTGCATTATTTCAAGGTTATGATTCGGCTGAACCCTTTGCCTTCGACTCCCTGTTTCGTCCAACTCTTGGGAGCTGCGGTGAGGATGAAGCATTATGCTGTCGCCATCCACATGATCGAGCGAATGGATTCCATGGGCATATCTCGCAACGTTCACGTTCTCAGCATTCTGATCAATTGCCTCTGCCGCTTGGAAAGGTCCGATCTTGGATTTTCCGTTTTGACCAAAATGTTCAAGCTTGGGCTTGAACCGGCTGTGGTGACCTCCAACACTTTGCTCAACGGGCTCTGTGAAGAGGGTAAGATCGCACGAGCCTTGACCTTGGTGGAGGAAATGCGGGGCAAGGGGTTAAAGGCCGATGTATTTACATACAGTGTCATCGTGAAGGGATTGTGCAGAACCGGTAATACTTCTAAAGCCGTCCAGTTAATAAGGAATTTGGAAGAAAGGGGTTGCGAGCTGAATTTGGTCACGTACAACACGATCGTCGATGGTTATTGCAAGGAAGGACTGGTGGAAGAGGCATTTGGCTTCTTTAACTGTATGAGTCACTGCCTAAATAAGCCGGACATCCTCACTTACAATACCTTGATTTGTGGCTTAGGCTGCATAGGCGGATGGAAACAAGCAAAGGCCTTGTTAGAGAAGATGATTCATGATGGAATCCACCCAGATGTTATCACTTATAATTCCCTCATCCACGGTCTGTGCCTTTGTGGCCAATGGGAAGAGGTTGGAGTCCAGTTGAGTGAGATGGTGCGGGGAGGAATAAGGCCAGATTATCAAACCTTCACTGTTATCTTGGATGCACTCAGCAAACAGGGCATGACTGATGAGGCGAAGTGCATATTTGATCTGATGATCAAGATGGGTGTTGAGCCAAATGTAGTTACTTATAACTCATTGATAAATGGTTACTGTCTTCAAAATCAAATGGATGATGCCGCAATTACATTTCGTTTGATGACTGCAAGGAAGTGCAATCCTGATGTAGTGACCTATAGCACGTTGATTAATGGGTATTTTGCGGTTAAAAGAGTGGATAAGGCAATGAGTCTCCTTCGGCAAATGTTGGAGAAAGGATTAGTCCCTAATGTTGCCACCTATGGTTGTCTCATGGATGGCTTTTTCCTTGCTGGAAGCCCCAGGGTTGCACATCAGCTGTTTTACAAAATGCTGGCTTGCAATCATATAGATCAACAAATTTATGCCATCATGTTAGATGGCCTTTGTAAGTATCGACAAGTGGACAAGGCAATGGCATTGTTTCGACACATGGAAGATGGCATGGACGATGTTACTATAGTCCACTGCAACATCCTTATTAAGGGCTTGTGTGAGATTGGGGAACTTGGACCTGCAATGGACCTCTTCAATTCGTTGGATGCCAGAGGGTTGCAACCCGATGCCGTGACATTTGGTGCCATCATAAAAGGACTATGTAAAGCTGGCCAAATACGTGAAGCGTGCGAGCTACTTCATAATATGAAAGAGAAGGGATGTCCTCCAAGTGGTATCATGTTTAACATTGTTGTCTGAGCACTCCTCAAAGATGGTCAGAAAGCGAGGGCAATGCTTCTTCTAGGGAAGATGGTTGAGAAAGGCTTCTCACCAAATGCTGCATCAACGGCTAAAATTTTGGGTGCATCCGCTCGCAATAAATTAGAATCCTGAAAATCTGCACCGGGGACATAAGCTCTCTGTTTTGTTTTTTTTTGTGGTCAGAGATGTAAGCTCTCTTGAATTGCAATTGTGTGCATATAGTAAGTAGCCAAATTTTATTTCAATGAGAGAAAATTGGGCTTGCATCATCTAACACTAGTTAGTTCTGTATAGTCTGAGATTAATTTGTTACAAGGAAGAAAACATGGCGGTGCATGGAAAGTTTCCGCATTTGATGACTTCTGCTTCTTCAGCCATACCAAGGTAGTTTCTTGCAGGGACCTTTCTGTACAGTTACAATTGACTGCTCTTGGTTCTTTTCTTCTTCATCGGTAAGCACATCATACCAAAGTAGCTCCTTGAGAGTAACTTCTGGTATGTCATCAGATGAATTCTCTTCCTTTTTCCTCTTTCCAATTTACTGATTGTACATGATATTGAGCTAAAAACAGAAGCAGTTCACCCGAGTGACTGATTATGTAGTTCTATATTGAGCAATGTTATGCTTTCTTAGAGTGATGTGAAGTATATGGTGAAGTTTTTATCTTGGAGCAATACTCCTGGTTTTCTCTCATTATTTGCTGTCGTTTTTAGAATGTGCGAGCAGGCTCATCGAGCCTTTTTGTTTACAGCATAGTTCCTTACGTTGCAGATCATGAATTTTGACGAGGAAACATAAGCATGCAGATTGAGCTATGGTTGCTTATTTTTCGGTTCCATTTCTGCCCAAATATATTGGCGATGCTTGGGCTAAGAAGACATACTCTACACATTTGGTTGATGTGTCATGGAGTTCTTGAAATAGATTTAAAGAGTGAGAGAGAAACCATTATCTTTTGTAAAGCAAATGTCAAACGTATAACTTTGCACATCCAATCAAAAGGGCAAAAAATTAAACAGGTTACTTCATGTGCTTAGCTTGTTGATTGTCTGCCTGAGAGCCTTGTTTACTATTGAGTTTATACTTGACAAGATGAATCAAGAGAAGTATTCTAAAAACGGTTTCCTGAATATATTTATTGATGATACAAGTTTTTCTTTAATCAAATGACATGATATAGAAAAGAAAAGATACTTTTAATAACTCATAGTTCCAAGGAAATTAATCAGAATAAATAAATCATGGTACTCTCACAAATTAATTAATATTTATCTTGAGATTACGATTGAGTTTTTAATAAAATTATTGAGAACCGCAATTTATTAAAATATAGAGCATTTTATGTTTTATTCAGTTTTATTTCCTGCCATTGGGATGCACTTGTTTCTAACAATATATCTTAGTTGCCTGTGTCAGATTTCTGGTAAATGTGAACATTGTCTTAGTCGCTCCAAAAAGCGTGAGCTGAGGAATCAACAATAATCTTCCCTTAGTCGCTTCAGATTTCTGGTAAGTGTGGTCTGACAGGCAAAATAATCCATAGAACTTAGTCAGATTCTCACATTGTTTCCCATCTTGAACAGCTCCTCCAGATAGTTTTTTTCAAGTAAGAGATCTGTATTTTTTGATGCAAAGGCAACACATGTTAAGAAATCAACAATAATCTTCCCTGGCCTGGAACAGATATTGCACACGGAATGTGATATCTTAGAATTCTTTCGAAAACACATGTTCTTTATATCACTTTTTCTAGTTTCTGTAGTTTGAATGGGTTCCCAAGTCTATTCTGCAATTTGCTATATATTCTGAGCAATTTTCTGCTGGGATATTCTTAGGATTGTGGGGTTTGTTGCCATGGTTCTTGTTCTCTGGTCGCCTGTTGTTGTTCCTCTATTTCCAACACTTGTGCAGAGCTGGATGTCGCATAGCTCCTCCGGAATTGCTGATTTTGCTTGCATTTTTGGCCTTTACATTGCTGTTACGATACTTGTTATGTCATGGGGCAAGCGGATCCGTGGGTATGAATATCCCCTTAAGCAATATGGGCTGGATTTGATGTCAATGCAAAAGGTATGGATTCAATCAAGTTCATATGTTTGACAAACATAGACCAGATGTTAGGCAGGTGCATTAACTGTGTATTGCATGTCACATGTCTTTGTCCCACACTTGCATCTCGGTTTCCCTATTGGTATATGCATACACTCAACTTATTATTAGCACTGTCATTTTTAGATTCAGTGATGACCCTTCATCGGAGAAGAAAATACTACCACAATATGACGATCTGGCTCAAGATGAGGTTAGTTTTTTTTCTCTTTTCTGATTAAAAGTGTCATATCTAGCTATTGCATTCCCACTTCTTTTGATGGTTTCAGGGGTAACTCTTGACTCAAGTGGATGTTTGACCTATGAAGCTGAAAGGAAATTGGAAGAGGTAACTAGTTTTTCTGCATATTGTGGTTCAGCATTAGTTGGAATAGGAATGAGGTCTGCTTGGTCGTTCTAAAAAAGTTTCATGTACTTCATATACAGCTAAGAAGGAGGCTACAGGGTGTTTCTTCGAATAGTCATTGTAAAGATCTCACCTCATCTGCCAAGACCTCGTCCAATTAATACACTCAAGAAGAATTGCTTTGATTCAGAAAGCCCAAGAAAAAGAAATCCTTACGGAAGAAAGAGAAGTTGCACTTAGATGCCCTTGAAGTGGAAGCAGTTTCAGCAGGGTTGGGTGTTGGAGATCTTGGATCACGTAAGGATGGGAGGAGGCAGGCTAGCAGAGAGGAACAAGAGAAAATCGAGGCTGAGATGAGAAAGAATGCCTACCAATTGGCCTATGCTAAAGCAGAGGAGGCATCTAGGTTACTGCGGGTGGAGCAAACTCTTCCTGTTAAGACGGAGAATGACAAAAACATGGTCGTTGCTGATGACGATGAAGATCTTTATAAATCTTTAGAGAGAGCTGGGAAATTGGCTCTAAAGAAGCAAGAAGAGGAGGGGGCTTCTGGTCCTAAAGCGATAGCTCTTCGTGCCAGTAGTATTCCCAGCGCACACAATGCAGAAAATCAGAGTGTCGCGATTGGAGAATCACAGGAAAGCAGGGTTGTCATGACAGAAATAGAAGGTTTTGTTTCAGGCCTCGAGGTTGATGAAGGTATACATTCGATTAATTCTGTGTTGGCCTGGACAATTTGAGATCACATTTTCTTTCTGAACTGTGGAACCCTTATTTTGTTCTCCAGATTTTTCAAATTACTGCCTTTTGCTGATTTGGGTAGCATTGCTGCTTATTGGGTCAAAACTAGTTTAAGTTGGCTGTTTAGTTTAGAATCCTGGTATTGTTTGGATGGTCAATGAGCAACATTTCTTGTTCTTTCACTGTATGCATACTGAAAGATTGTTTGTAAGTGACTTATTTTAGAATTTGCCTTCTGTGTATGTGCAAACAAGCAGTGCACTTGATGCGCCTCATTGAACAACATCCTGGACAACTTGCAAACAAGTGAACTTTTCGCATACAACTTGCAGTCTGTTGCTCATGCAGTCACAGTAGCTTGTTTATTTGGGATGCATTTTAACTTCCAAACTAAATTCCTAATCGCTGGTCGAGGGGATTGCTGTCTTGAAGAGCGGTGGACTTATTCAACTGTTTTGGCCATATTGGAGTTGCTTAGTTTTAAAACCACGGTTAGTTTTCAGGATATATGCTGGCTAAGAATGATGTTGGTTCTACTGAGAAGGGGAGAGGGACATGCATATTGGGCTTGCATTGCAATTTTGAGATTTCATTCATGTAATTGAAATTACTTCCTCTTCAAATCGGTGTTATATCCACCAATTGCTTGATATGGTCTTTGGTGTCTGAAAGAATATGTGATGTTATTTTCTTATCAAGTGAGTTACTGAAATTGTGCCATTACCCCTCGTTCCAGTTTCTCATAAGCCTGACACAGAAGATGTCTTCATGGATGAAGACGAAGCAGATAATGAAGTATAAGATGAGCCCGGACGCTGGACAGAATTTAAAGAATTTGGTAATGATGAAGGTCCTGTTAATGAGGGTGAGGAGGAAGTTGTTCTAGATGAGACAATTCATGAAGCTGCAGTGGGGAAAGGGCTGTCGGGTGCCCTAAAGCTGCTCAAGGAATGGGGAACACTTAAAGAAACTGTTGAGTGGGGTGGTAGAAACATGGATAAGAAGAAAAGCAAGCTTGTAGGCACTGTGCTCTGCTCAGTATTTGGAGTTCTTGCAGTTTGTCAGATGCCAAAAGGTAAGTGACAAGGGACTGCAGCATGTTATCCACTTTCCTTCTTTGCGGACCTTGCGATTGGTAAAGTGCCTAGGAGTCACCGATGATGGCCTGAAGCCACTTGTGGGATCACAAAAGTTAGAGTTGCTTGTGGTGGAAGATTGTCCTCAGATTTCAGAAAGGGGCCTTCAAAATGCTGCAGAATCTGTTTCTTTCAGGCAAGACTTGTCATGGATGTATTGAAGCCATAGGGGCACCCATTCCGTCCTTGTGTCTATTGGATTGAGTAGTAAAAATATGTTTTCTTGTAGTTGTTCAATAGATTTTTATATGATTCAAAAAATCATGCTGTTTGTGGTTAGAGGAAAAACAATTGTGCTGTCATTAGTTGCTGGACTGGTGTTGTATGTCCATGCCAAGGCATATGCCTTGCCTTCTTTTTTGTTGCTTAAGCAAAGCCCCTGTTGATGATGTACAGTATGTTAATTCATTATTAGGCTGCGTGAGTTTTTCTTGGCCTCCAAGTCTTCATTCATCGTCATTAGATGCCATGACAAGGCTCAAGTCATATGGGCAAATTCTCATCTTGGTCGGTCGAGGTGCTGTTACAGCAAACTTCTGTTGCCCTTGTGGAAGAGTTGCTTTTCAGATCATGGTTAACTGAAGACATTGCTGCTGATCTTGGATATCACCCGGGAATTATTTTGTCAGGGCTTGCATTCTCCCTGTTCCGGAGGTACATTGCTTTAATTAAGTCATGTTCCTTCCAACTTTTTGACTCATTTTTGTCCTTGGATTTTCTCCTTCGGTTTTCTGTTCTTCATTTGTTGCGGGAAAATGTCTATTGGGGCCAGGAAAAGCATGTTACTCAAAATATGACAAGTAAATCAGCACTCCTGGAAATCAGGTTTTAACTTGGTGACCACCCTTTTCTATTTTAAAGTAATCATGCAACACTGCTAACCTGTTCTTACTGAAATCTTGGTTCTAGATTGAACGTGCTTGCAAATTTTTTGTTTTTTTATCGAGAGAAGTTTACATAATAAACATTCTGATGATGAAGGCAAACTTATGACTTGCCAAACTTGCCTTCTTGAAAGGCTTAGATCTGTTAGTGTCATGTCACATTCTTTAGCAGCTATAATGAGGACAACGTTCTTTCTTCTTAGCTTGATCTTTCATCCTTTCTCTTTTAGGTTAAAGCGTCTGCTTGGAACCTGGTTCATGTTTCCGTCATGCACTTGATCAATTTGCTTCTGACCTGATCTTCCCTTTGAGTCAACATCAAAGATACTTGACTTATCCGCCGCATTTCAGGTCTCCATGGGCAATACCTGGGCTGTGGCTCTTATCACTAAGCTTGGCCGGGCTTCAACAAATCGGTGAAGGTAGCCTCTGTGTTCCAATTGGGCTCCGCGCAGGGATATTAGTCTCAAGTTGCACTCTCCAATCAGGTGGCTTTTTGATCTACAACCCCAACTTCCCCCTTTGGATAACGGGGACTCATCCTTTCCAACCATTTGGCGGGATAGTTGGCCTTACATTCTCTTTGGTGCTGGCAATTATGTTCTATCCAAGAGAAGCCGCCATGAAAAAGGAACTTACAAGACCCATACGGGAGTAGCTACATGACTAGTGGATTGATGCACGATTTGGAGGGTATGGAACTCTGCATTCTATTTCTGGGTAGGCGCATCGGTAATGGGAGATGGTTTTAGCCTCCGCCGGTTTTTTTCTTCTTTTACTCATGAAGGTGTAGATAGAAATAGAATACCTCAGAAATAGAAGGCAATTTTGACAGTGTTGTGTCAATGCGTGTATAAATAACGGAATCAATATTAAATTGTACAGTACAAGCTCTCTCCACCTCCTGTTCTTTTGTATTGATTGTCCTCTCTCCATACTACGTCAGATGTGTACAGCTGACTGGAACAGTCAATTCCAGTATACAAGTTTTCCTTGTGATTTATTTTAAAAGACTTGTTTTGCCTCGGCAATTTTTTTTTTTTTTTGGATATATTTTTGGATAGTCTTGTGCTATATCCAAGGGACTCGCTACCATCGCTGATCTGAGTAATACATTTGGATGCACATTGCTAGCTTAAAAGCGAAGGAAAAATGGTTGAACGTGAACTTACAAGTGGAAGACGACAGGTAAATTGAGGGGACACTGGGAAAAGAAGGAAATTTCATTGAATTGACTTTTTGAAGAACCTAACCCAACATACATTCACAGCAGAAAGAAGCAAAAGAAAAGGCTCTCTTCCAATCCAATGCAATGGCAATTATTCCTCAACTCTCGAGAGAATTTGGAGCTGTCTGCCTCTTGAGATCTGCCCTCTTGTTCACCTCTAACTCACTCAACGGCAAGGGGAACCGACTCGGCCTGTCAAGACAAAGGAGCAATGTGTGAATATCCGAACAAGGAGTCAAAATATGCATGCAGATTGTCGCGCTCATGATCTGATGAGAAGCCGAGTCTCTTACCAATTTCCGATACTTGAGGGCATAGAGCATTTCCCAAGTAGCGGCGGCTCTCGAGACGATCGAGATTCAAGACGTGCTTCCAGAAGCCGTACACTGCCGTCAAGTTGAGCAGCCTCTCGGAGTAAATTTGCCATGTGTACCTGCCAAAAGCAAAGCACCACATGTTACCCACTTGTTTCTTGAACAAGTTGAAATGTGCTCTTTTTTCCTATCAAAGATTGAACCTAACAAGAATCCCGGTCCTTACTTCTCCTCAATTCTCTGCATCGCCCCCTGTGAGATCTTGTCCCAGTGGCTCGGGTCCACCTTGCACTTCTCGAAGAAGTCCGCGAGGATCTCCACTGCCTGATCCCCGTGATAAGGATCAATGTGGAATCCAGACTTGCCGTGCGCAATGATCTGACCGCCTTTGCAAGTTGCAAAGGTTGGCAATCCACATGTCATGGCCTCCACCACGGTCAGTCCAAAAGCCTCGTAGAGAGCGGGCTGCACAAATGCTCCCCTCATGTCGCAGATGTACCGGTAAAGCTCTCCATTCCTCACCTGGTTCATCTGGGAGGAGATCCACCTGAACTGGCCATTCAAATTGTACGTCTCAATCAGCCCGTACATCTTTTTCATCTCGGCTTGCTCTTCCAAGTCCTAAGATTCCTTCCTCCGGTCACCACCGACCACAACCAAGTTGACCAGCTCTCTCAGGTGAGTGTTCTTTCCGTACCACTCGACCAGCCCAGTTAAGTTCTTGACCCGGTCCAGTCTTTGCCATGGTGAAAAAGATTGGCTTGTTCCAGTCCTTCAATACGCATCTGTTTTGACATTAACCAACACATCCATGTCAGCTTTTGTTTGAGCTTGAACATTATCATTCAAAACACAGGATGCTAATGTGGGTCCAAGTCCAGTACGGGAGGGGAAAAAAACTCCAAAAACTCACATGTGTTCCTTGTTCTCCACATCGCTGAACAGAAGTTCTTCGATCTCAGCATGGAAAGATTTCAACCTCTGCTTCTCCTCCGTGTAGGAGAAATAAATGCTCATATCAGCTCCTAGCGACATGATGTTGAATTTGGGATCGAAAACATCAATGCCATGGACGACTCGGTACAGTCCAGGAAGTGTAAAAGCGATTGGAATGTCAACAAGAAATCCTCGCAAAGTATAATCTTATGAGCTAATATACCTCGGTGTATGTTTCCAAGTAAGGCCACACTTCAAATCGTGAAATCCACTTTCACACCATCCCTTTCTCCATTCTAAAGGGAACTCGAAGAATGTGGGAGTATTTTGTTCCAAAAACCTTTTCAAGACGCTGGTTGCACGTGGTTCCTACTGCATCAGGAAGAAGACGAGTGACCTGTGAGATAGCTAGTATAAGCACCTAGAGGGGGGTGAATAGGCGCAAAAATAATTTCTCGATATACGGAAGCGATTCTAGGTAGACGATAGAAAGGGAGTTCTCTTTTTGATTAACAAAATGAAATACAATCAAAGTAAAGTAAAGAGTAGGGAAGAGAAAATTGAACACAAGATTTATAGTGGTTTGGCTTATTCCAAGCCTACGTCCACTCTTCCGCACTGACAGCCCACCGGCTGGATTTCACTATGAACAAAAGAGAAGTTACAGTACAGCTTTTCCTTGATTCCATAGTGTAGATGTTCTACCACACTTCCTCAAGGTTTCTCACAAATATATACTATCTTTTGCGTACAAGATTTCGCTCAAAGGAATTGACTAAACAACAAGGAGCTTCAGACTTTGGAATTCTTCTATCGCACACCTCATTGAACAACTTAGAACGTCTTCCTTATATACTCCTTCATGCCATCATACCCGTTGGCACTTACCAAAGGAATTCCTCCAATCTACCCGTTGGACGGAATCAATTAGGAAGATCATTCGAGCTATTAAAGGAACATGTCGATAGCCCATCAATCCTGTTCGCCCATACAATTAGGATCTCGGTTTCCATAAGTAGAACCTTCCAAGTATACTTTGTCAATCATCGGATCCTTCATCTTCGAATCAATCAAGATCAAATAAAGAATTCCGTTATATCCTATCCAGCCAGCAGATCTTTTCCAGTTGATAAGGTCGTATCCTTAATGAAACATCCAATTCTGGATAGCCTTTCTTCAACGGGTTAGAAACTGTCAAAGAGGATAGACTTTGAGTCTTGAGTCTGGCTGTCCGGAGGTCTTCGGACTTTAAATAGCGAGTCCGGAGATCTTCGGACTAGATCGATGGAAACGTTTTGTTAGCATCAAAACACTTCACGAAGATTTCTCCAACAATCTCCCCATTTTTTATGGTGACAAAACTTTCCTGCAGATTTGAACAACTTTGACCTGCAAAACATTTCTCAAATACATATGCATATCTTATAGAGATAAATGACTAAATGAATAACACTAGACTCTGCAACCACAGAAAATAGGTTAGTCTGATAAAGCCATATGATAAAGCCATCCATAAGATTTTAATAGCATAGCAGTCAAGTCCAAATCCAGACACAAAAACAAAGTCAAACAGAATTAATCATCAAAACAATCCAATCAAAACGATTTAAAAATTCTTCAAAGTTTGCTTCAAATCTTGCATTTCTCCCCCTTTTTGTCAGCACAAAAAATGTTGAGATGAAAATAGAGTCAAGATTGCTTGGGAACGCGAACAAGCTGGAAATCTCCCATGGACTGAACGATCCCTTCCAGCCTTTTCAAGTCTTCCTTTAGTTGAGCAACCTCTTCTCCCTTGGCATTGGCCTGAATCTGAACAGAGAGGGCTTGGATCTGATCATTCAATGAACCCGAAGAAGCTTGACCTGCATTCTGCAAGTTTTGAACCTCGCATCCCAGAGCATAGATTTGACCTCTCATCTCCAAGAGAATATCCATAATTCTGCGAAAATCTGCTGCATTGTCAGTCTGGGTACTTGCTTCAGCACGATCTGATGGAGTAAATGCAGATGATGGCATATCACGCAGATTTGGCGATGAAACATCATGATCTTCCTCAGGAAATTGAGAGGTATAAATATCCTCTGGATCTACTGGAGAGCGACTGACTCCCTCACTCGTAGCAGGATATGAGGACATCCTTCCTTGAACTTGATCTCCCCCTGATTTCATGCCTTCAGGTGAAGAAGAGTGTCTTTCATGCTCTTCTTCTTCTTTTTCTGCAAATCTCTCCTCCTCTGCTTTTTCTTCAGCTTCTCTCTCCTCTTCGTCTTCTTCTCTTTCTTTCTCAGCTCTTTCTTTCTCAGCATCTCTCTCTTCTTCTTCTTTCTCCTCTGCTTCTTTCTCTTCTGCTTCTTTCATCCTCTATTCTGATTCTTTCTCCGGAATGTAACGACTTAGATTCTTCAAAGCCATTGCGAAAGAGTGATGTCTTCCTCATCATCTTCATCTTCAACGATGAGAGCTCTTCTTTTCTTGGATGGAGCAACCACGGGCTCCTTCCCTTTTCTTTTTGATGAAGAAGAAGTTTGATGAGCTTTGACTGGAGTCTTCTCCTTGAATTTCTCCAACGCCTTGCTTAGTTCCTTCAGACGCATTTTGGTCACCATTTTCAGTCCTACCACCATATGATCGCACGATCGAGCACAAAGAATTTGCGGAGGCTGAATATTCAGATGTCTGAATAACTTCGTCACAAGACCTGGATAAGGGAGTTGACCTCTGTCTTTCACCACTGCTCTATACATGTGGAACATAACAATGTGAGGAAGAGAAAACATTTTCCCAGTGATGATGGCATACATCAGTTTTGCCTTTGAACTTGAAACATCAGTCTTGGAGGTTGATTTCGGTCTGAGGCAATTGATCACAATCTTGTGAAGCAAAATATTGAACGCACTCATCCTTACGTAGGAAATTTTTTCCTCTGTTCTCCTGTCCTTAACAAGTTCCAATGTAGCACGAGCAATAGAAACTTTGATCGGTTGATATCTTCCTCTCTCAACCCCTAACACATCTGCCAGCATATCCATATCCACTACAAAGTCTTGATCTTTGACGCTGAAAGAGAATCTATTCGCATTCAAGAAACTAAGATTTGAATAGAAATATGCAGTTAGATCAGCATAGGCCTCTGTCGAGTCAGAGCAGAACTTTTCAAGTTGAAGATAACCGAACTTTTCCCTCAAGTTTACATTCACAGCATCCAGAAAATCAAAATCCACACTCCTAGGGTTTATTACCCCACGCTTAAGCAATTTTGAGTATAGATCTTTCTGTTCCTTCGATCTAAACATTTCTCCCATTTTTCCTCGAATTTCCGCTGCAACACCCATTCTTGGTTGAAATTGGTTATACAGTTTGTCATCATCATTCCCATCTACAGGATTAAATCCCCCAACACGCGGATCACTTGGGATATTTGCAAGGGCTTCTTCTGCCTCCCCTTTACGAGCAATTCCCAAACTTTCCATTTTTCGCAAAAAGGTGTACTCATTCCCATATCCCTTGTCCTTAAGGAACTCATCAACATGGTTCAAAGGAGTACCAATACTCTTTAAAGCACGGTAAAGCTTATAAATAAAAGAGAGCCTTTGAACTCTTTTACAGGATCGGCTTTTTCAATGATTTCTTCCTCTTGTTGATGAACAACATCTTGTGGACTAGTTGGTGGAGAATGACACTGTTGAGAATGTTGCGGCCTTTGTTGCTGAGATGGTGACTCCTCTTCCTCGGTGAGATCGAAGTGAGTAGGCCCCTCACTCATTCGCCGTGGTCCCCTGCTTGTGATCCTCGAAGACTTTCTTGAAGACGACATCTTTCACAGTCTTCGAAAGATTTCAAACTTGTTTTTCCCAAGAAAGTTGACAACTTTTTGAAGATTAAACAAGGGAAGAAAATAGAAATGAAATATTGGTGCTTTCTAGGGTTTTTGTGAGTGAACGGACAAAATATAAGACACTGGAAGAGATGCATACGAATCGTCGTAAAAAAAGAAAGTTTAAAGATGCCTTTTTAAATATAACTGCCTTTTTCGAAAAAAAAACTTCTTTTTCGAAAAGAAAACGTTGCAGTAAACATATCAATTTAAAGATAGTAATAATCAATCACTGTTGATAAACGTACTTTTTCAAGATAAGATTTGGGAGAGAATAACTTACAGTCAAGGTCTTGTTTGTTATGAGTCTGAGAGTCTCTAGACTTTGATTTCCTCATACCTCAAAATGTTGAGTCTGGAACGGATGATTTCGAATTGATTTTTCTCCAAAGGCTTTGTAAATATATTCGCCAGTTGGTTCTTCGTGTCAACAAAATGAATCGAAATTTCTCTATTTTGAACATGATCTCTAATGAAGTGATGTCGAATCTCTATATGCTTTGCTCTTGAGTGAAGAATTGGATTTTTGGTAAGATTGATTGCACTGGTGTTGTCGCAATTAATCTTCGTGCATGAATCTTCAATTCCAAAGTCTCTTAGCTGTTGTTTTATCCACGAATTTGTGAACAACAACTTTCAAGAGCTACATACTCGCTTCGTTGTAGAAAGAGCTACCGTACTCTCGCTTCCTTGAAAACCACGACACTGTCCTGCCTCCAAGTAGTTGACAGGTACCCGAGGTGCTTTTTCTATCAACTCTGCATCCGACAAGGTCTACGTCTGAGTATCCAAGAAGAGTAAAGTCTCACTTTTTGGGATACCATAGGCCGATACTTGAAGTTGAAGCAATGTATTTGATAATCCGCTTTGCAGCACTTAGATGAGATTCTTTAGGGTCTGCTTGAAATCCATCATGCTCATCTCAAATTCATCCTGCATAGTCTTAGAGAATTTCTTGCATAGATTTTCATTAGAGGATCCAAAAATAATATCATCGACATATATTTGAACAAGCAGAAAACTCTTACTTTCTCTTTTAATAAAAAGAGTAGTGTCTACTTTACCTTTAACAAAACCATTTTGAATCAAAAACTTACTCAGACTGTCGTACCAAGCTCGAGGTGCTTGTTTTAAGCCATACAAGGCATTTTTGAGTCTGAACACTGAGTCTGGTTTCCTTGGGTCTTCAAACCCAGGTGGTTGTTCCACATAGACTTCCTCATGGATGAATCCATTTAGAAAGGCACTTTTGACATCCATTTGGAATAACCTGAAATTTTTATGACAAGCAAATGCAAGTAATAAACGAATTGCTTCTAACCTTGCCACCGGTGCGTAAGTCTCGTCATAGTCTATCCCTTCTTCTTGCGTGTATCCCTTGGCCACGAGTCTTGCCTTGTTTCTTATGACATTTCCTTTCTCGTCCATCTTGTTCCTGAAAACCCATTTTGCTCCAATAATAGATTTACCTTTTGGTTTAGGAGTCAACTCCCAGACATCATTAATTCTGAATTGTTTGAGTCCTTCTTGCATAGCTTCAATCCAGCTTTCATCGGATAAAGCTTCATCTATGCTTTTGGGTTCTATTTCAGAAATAAGAGCCACAGCACTAGACTCTTCGCGCCTTTTGGATCTTGTGCGAATTCCTTCATTAATGTCACCAATAATAAGATCTTTGGGATGACTGGACTTATGCTTCCAGTTGCTGGTTGATTTGTCAGGATGATGATCACTTCCTTCATTTGATTCTTCAATAATCATTTGTTGCTGGTCTTCCAGAGTCTGAGCTGCTTCTTGAGATTTAGACTTCGTAGAGTCTGGAGCAGGTTCAGATTCTTCAAGATGAGTCTGAATGGATTCATTTTGCATAGAGTCTTGGAATTTAACATTCATTGATTCTTCCTGCATCGAGTCTTCTTGTTGTAGACTCGTACGCTTTGCTTGAGGTTGAATATCCAAGGAAGATTCCTTCATCTGACTTTTCTTCAAACTTACCAACTCGATCATTTACATTTTTTAATATAAAACATTTGCACCCAAATACACGAAAATATGAAACAATAGGCTTCTTTTCTTTGAATAGTTCATAGGGGGTCTTTTCTAGAATAGGCCTTAGAAAAACTCTATTGATAATATAACATGATGTTGAAATTGCTTCAGCCCAAAATCGTGAAGAGATATTGCTTTCAATTAAGAAAGTTCTAGCCATTTCTTGAAGAGATCTATTCTTCCTTTCCACAACTCCGTTTTGCTGTGGAGTATATGGAGAAGAAAACAAATGCCTAAAACCATATTCATCACAAAATTTTGTAAAATCTTGATTTTCAAATTCACCTCCATGGTCTGTTTTTATACTTGAAATAACAAACCCCTTTTCATTTTGAACCTTCTTAGCAAATTTTTCAAAGTAAGAGAAAGTTTCAGACTTACTTGCCAAGAAATATACCCAAGTAAATCGTGAGTAGTCATCCACAATTACTAGGCAGTATTTCTTACCTCCAATGCTCTGTGTTCTGGTTGGTCCAAAGAGATCCATATGCAAAAGCTGCAGTACACAGTTAGTGGAAACTTGATTTATTGGTTTAAAGGAATTTCTTACCTGTTTTCCCAATATACATGGTGTACACAGATCAGACTTTTGATATGATAAATTGGGTAGACCACGAACAAGCTTCTTTGCTGAGATTTTGGCTATCTGCTTCATGTTAATGTGCCCAAGCTTTCTCTGCCATAGGTTTGCTTCGTCTTGAATTGAGATCAGACATTTCGATTCATCCGGTTTCACATCCAAGAGGTAGATATTTCCATGTCTTCGGCCCATGAATGTCTGAGTAGAGTCTTTACTGGTTCCTGAACAAATATCCTCTTGAAAGTTGATTTTGAAACCAGTATCACACAACTGACTGATACTAAGCAGATTGTAGTTAAGTCCTTCCACTAGAGAAACGTTGCTTATTGTGAGGTTTCCAATTTTTACAGTTCCAAATCCCACAATTCTTCCTTTGTTGTTTCCTCCAAACGAGACTTTTCCACCATTCACTTGAACGAGCTTTATGAAGCACTTTGAATTTCCTGTCATATGTCTTGAGCATCCACTATCCAGATACAATTTTACCTTTTTCTTGATAGTGACATGCATTTAAAAGAGAAACTCAAACTTTCTTTGGTACCCAAATTTTCTTGGGTCCATTGGTGTTAGTATGATATGCGGTTTTTGCCCAAACATTTTTAATGGTTTCCAAGCCATAGGACATTCTTTTTCAAAATGATCTGCACTATTGCATTTTGAACATTTGAGAGCATTGCGACCTACTGGTTTTACAAAGGTTCTTTTAAAATGATTTTTGTAAGCATCTCTTGTGGGTCTTTGTTTGATTCTTTCTTTCACTTTAGGAAAATCAATTAAAGGAATGGTTTCAGCAGTCATTCCCAACCCAGATTTATTGAAATAAGGTCTTTGAACAGAAAGTATTTTTTTCAGTTTTTCAGATCTTAAAGAAAATCTTTTGGAAATATTTGAAATATCATTTTTCAAGAATGCATTTTCTTTTAAAAGATTGTCTTCACTTTCTTTAAGAGAGGAAACATTCTTGTCTAAGCATTTCACTTTTTCTTCCAAAACATTTTCTCGTTGTTTTAGAGCAGAATTTTCCTTTTTGAGTTCGGAAATTCTTTTAAGAGAAATCTTAAGACTAAGACACAATTCATCAATGTATTTTGAAACTTTAATAGGGATTTTGAAGTTACTAACCTCAAATTCACTTTCTGAATCTGAATCTGTCTCGGAGTTAGAATCTGAATCCGATTGTGCCATTAAACATATGTTGGCATAATCATCATCACTATCTTCGCACTATGTATCACTCCATGTTTCTACTTTGAGAGCCTTTCGATACTTTTCAGTTTTTCCTTTCTTCTTCCTTAGAAGAGGACAATTGGGTCTGATGTGTCCATTTTTCTTACATTCAAAGCAGACTACATCTTTGTTTGATTCATCATCTTCAGCAAACTTGATCTGTTGCTTTTGAAAACTTTGTTTCTTTGAATTGAATCTTCTTCCTTTTCTATTCAGCTTTCTGAATCTTTTTATCATGAGAGCAAGCTCCTCATCATCCATATCGTCTTCAGAATCTGAAACATCAGAATCATCATTAGATTTTAATGCAATGGATTTCTTACCTTTAGGGTCTTCGTCTTCATTGATTCGTTCCACTTCATAAGATCGAAGAGTTCCAACCAACTCATCAACGAGATAGAGGCATGATTCTTTGGGTCTCTCTGATTGAGGTCTTTATGTGATTCCAATCCTTGGAGAGTCCACGCAGAAGCTTGTTTACTTTCATGGGATCAGAAATTGGTTGACCTTGATTTTCAAGACCATTCACGATTTCTGTAAAACGGCTAAACATATCAGTTATAGTTTCTCCTAATTTCATTCTGAAAGCTTCGTATTGGCCGAGAAGAATGTTGATTCTTGTCTCTTTCACCCGATCGGTTCCTTCATAAGTAATGTGTAATCTATCCCAGACTTCTTTGGCTGTATCACAAGAAGATATTCTGTTATATTCAGTAGGTGATAAAGCACAATATAATGAATAAATTGCTTTTGCATCAAGAGCTTGTCTCTTGATTATCTCTTCCTGAGTCATTTCTCTAGACTCAACAGTATCTTTTCCTCTTTCTGAGACCGGTGTAGCTTTAGGAATGATTCCTTTTTCTACAACGTCCCATTCCAGAGGATCCTTTGATCTTAGGAACGCCTTCATCTTGTTTTTCCATATGTTGTAGTCTTTTCCATCAAAGTAAGGCGGTCTGGTGTTGCTTTGCCCTTCTACCAGCCCTGGAGCCAACATACTAGCCATGGATCTTTAACTCTGAAGTAAAACACTTCAAACAAGTGAGTACACAGGCTCTGATACCAATTGAGATAGCTAGTATAAGCACCTAGAGGGGGGTGAATAGGCGCAAAAATAATTTCTCGATATACGGAAGCGATTCTAGGCAGACGATAGAAAGGGAGTTCTCTTTTTGATTAACAAAATGAAATACAATCAAAGTAAAGTAAAGAGTAGGGAAGAGAAAATTGAACACAAGATTTATAGTGGTTCGGCTTATTCCAAGCCTACGTCCACTCTTCCGCACCGACAGCCCACCTACTGGATTTCACTATGAACAAAAGAGAAGTTACAAAGCACAGCTTTTCCTTGATTCCACAAAGTGTAGATGTTCTACCACACTTCCTCAAGGTTTCTCACAAATATATACTTTCTTTTGCGTACAAGATTTCGCTCAAAGGAATTGACTAAACAACAAGGAGCTTCAGACTTTGGAATTCTTCTATCGCACACCTCCTCGAACAACTTAGAACGTCTTCCTTATATACTCCTTCATGCCATCATACCCGTTGGCACTTACCAAAGGAATTCCTCCAATCTACCCGTTGGACGGAATCAATTAGGAAGATCATTCGAGCTATTAAAGGAACATGTCGATAGCCCATCAATCCTGTTTGCCCATACAATCAGGATCTCGGTTTCCATAAGTAGAACCTTCCAAGTATACTTTGCCAATCATCGGATCCTTCATCTTCGAATCAATCAAGATCAAATAAAGAATTCTATTATATCCTATCCAGCCAGGAGATCTTTTCCAGTTGATAAGGTCGTATCCTTAATGAAACATCCAATTCTGAATAGCCTTTCTTCAATAGGTTAGAAACTGTCAAAGAGGATAGACTTTGAGTCTTGAGTCTGGCTGTCCGGAGGTCTTCAGACTTTAAATAACAGAGTTTGGAGATCTTCAGATTAGACTGATGGAAACGTTTTATTAGCATCAAAACACTTCACGAAGATTTCTCCAACAACCTGTAGCCAAGAGGGGCAAGACACAAAACAAACATAACGAGTTAGTTGGATTGGCTAGCAAAAAACTATGGGATAAGTGTTCCAGAAGTCCTACAACTTGTCACGAAAATGCATTTCGGTCCTAAAACTTGCAAAAAGTGCATTTAAGTCCTAAAACTTGTCAAATTGTTTCAAATGAGTCCTAAGATCGACGCCGTTAGCTTTTTCCGTTAAAAATGCTGACGTGGCATTTTAAATAATTTTTTATTTTCTAGATTTATTTTTTAATTAATTTTTATCCTTTTTTTTTAAAAAAATTAGATTTAACAACTAAAAAAATCAAATTTATTCATTTTATCTTATTTTCACCAAAAACTTTTAAAAAAAGTTAAAATATTTAGTAAAAAAACATTTTAATTAAAAATAATTTTTAATTAAAATATTTATAAAAAAACATATTTAAAAAGTTAATATTATTTTTTTAATTTATTTTAAAAATTTTAAAAATAAAAATTTTAACATTTCTTTTTAGTTTTTGTTGAAAATAAGATAAGAATAAATTTGATTTTTTTAGTTTTTAAATCTAATTTTAAAAAAATGGTTAAAAATTAATTAAAAAATAAGCCTAGAAATACGATAAAATGAATAAATTTGATTTTTTTAGTTTTTAAATCTAATTTTTTTTAAAAATAATTAAAAAAATTATGTGGAAAATAAAAATTATTTAAAATGCCACGTCAGCATTTTTAACGGAAAAGGCTAACGGCATCGATCTTAGGACTCGTTTGAAACAATTTGACAAGTTTTAGGACTTAAATGCACTTTTTGCAAGTTTTAGGATCGAAATGCATTTTCGTGAAGTTGTAGGACTTCTAACACTTATCCCAAAATATCAGTAAAAAAGCAAGAACCTACAATGAGGATCCGAGGAGTAATATCCAGCCCTTGTTGTTTGATACGGTGAAGCATCTCACTCTCCAATGTACGAACTTGGTCCAAGATGTACACAACCTACAAAATGTGAACAACGCATGATGATGGAATTGCATGTAGAAATACTGGCAAGAGATGCTAAATCAATAGTTGAGACGATTAATGACTTGGCCACCGGTATCGGGATATCCAAGGACATCGTCTTGGGCAAAGTAACCGTGAGGCGACATGATAACAACGTTAAAGACCATGGGGATTCTTCCCAAGAAATTCTCGAGGGTGCATGGATCGGGAGCCTCAAGTAGATCCAGAAGAAGCTGAATCATTTCAAGCACACGCTCCGCGGTGTCACCTCAACCCCTCTCTAGCCTAATTTCTTGAAACTTGTGCTCGAACTGAGAGTGAGGTGTCTCAGGTTTGAGGGCAGAGAGGTACTCCTCTGCCTTCCTCAGGACATGTTGGAGCGAGAAGACATTTTGAATTCTTGTGTTGACCATCACGTTCTGCATCACAGATCAGCATAAATGAGTCTCAAGTAATTGTTAGTGAAAAAAAAAAAGGATTCAGTCCATGCATCTAAAATATGAGCAACTCTGAACTGTCCTTTCAATAGTCATGAAGTTATGTGAATGTTGCAATGTTTCCTCTGAGTTGTCATTTACACAATCTTGTTAATACAATTGAGTGATACACACGGCGCATAAGAAGTAGATCCGAGAGAGTGAGATGAGTGAGATGAGTGTTATCTGCCCATGGGCTTACCTTTCCTTTGTAGCAATGAACTTGAAGGAACTCAAGCAGAGGGTGCAAGCTCTCATTGTCGTGGAAGAGCTTTGCCGAAAGGTGGCGGTTGAGGAACTCCACTCCATTTCCAATGGACTTCGAAAGAGTTGGGCGGGGAAATTGGGCGGTGAATGGCTCAAAGTCCAATTCAAGCACAAAGTTTCCATTCAAACTGCAACAGAGTAAGCAGCATTCATTTGCATATTATAGATCTCATGATGTAATGCCGTGACTGCCAACAATCCACAAATTCGAGTAACCTATAGTCCTTCCGCCAAAAGCAAAGCATGCTAGCAATCCATGCGGTGCTAAAAGCCAAAAATGAAAAAAGAAAGACTTACTTTCCATCGACAAGTTCTTCCTTGAAATGAAGGAACTCGGTCACTTGCAACTCCTCAACAACCAGGGCATGGATATTTACCCTAATGTACTCCCACACACTGGGCCTAGGACGCACAGCAAGGGCAATCCATGGAGGCAAGACTATTGCTTCCTAAAGAACAAAAGCATATCGATAGAATAATAAGAGAGATCAAACGGAAAAAGATATTTTTCATACACGATAATGCATACTAGAAGAGCTAATACCCTGGTGGGGGAAAACTAGAAAACCAAGAAGGCACTAAACTTGCCACACCGATAATTTACTAAATGTAGTTCATGCTAATGCAGAGGAGAACACACATACAAGCAGAAATGTCACATATAAAAGTTTGAATCAATAATAGGTCATTACAGCTACTCTTAGGCATGTATTATTATATTCTTTTTTACTAGTACTTAGAAATTGAATTCAAAAAATGTTTTGGAATTGATTCAAGTTGATCAACTGTATTAAGTATGAACACCTTATGTATGCCCAAACGTATTTAGATGAAGAGGAAAAATTGGTCCAAGTTCTTGCAGTTCTACTGTAAGTTTTTCTTGAAGAGGTGATCTAACCATTGTAGCTAACAATGTTTAAGAAAATATTCAACCAAAGAAAAATTTAATCTACAACCTACGCACATGATTACTCTGCCCAGCCCAGCTAGTGATAATTTTTTTTTCTATTTACTTGGACTAGGCAATCTCCAGAGCATGCTAGTACTGCTTAACATATTAATGAGATGCTACTATCAATTACCCCATGCCATCTACTTTTCGTGTATACAGTCCTACTCAAATATTTGGAAACAAACTGCAGGCCACTAATGCAATCTTTAATTCAGATCACAAGCTATCATTAGCGTAATACAAATCACCCAACCAACATCTACCTGAGATATCTTGAGCTTAAAAGAAGCGTGGCCATGCAATAATTTGCTAGGTTTCTCATAGGAATCTAATTCGATTCCATCATAGCTTGTCAACGGCGGGGCTTCATCATCACTGGTTTTCTCCACCACTGACCCACTGTTAGCATACAAAAGTGAAGCAACAGCCTACCAAAAAAAAAAAAACACAAAAAAAAAGTCAATTATTAACAGCACCTTATCTATGATTTTTTTTCTTTTTCCTTTTTTTCTCTTATGATAGTTGTTTTTAGGTGGGGTTGGAGAGAGAGAGAGAGAGAGAGAGCCACAGTAAGAAGCAAGAAGAAGCAAACCTCCATTTCCTTATTCACAATCTGGCCAAAGGCATCTAGCAAGACAACATCCAACGCAATTTCCTCCGACACGATGCCTGCAATTCAGTAAACCAATTGTCACTGCATATTGGAAGAAGGCCGTAGCTAGAGCATGGCACCTGACTTTTAAGGAGCAAATTGAACATTACCTATAAGGAGCCTATTGGGTTTCAAAGAAGGAAGAACAGACTCATACAACCACGCTAAATGTAAAACACCATTGAGTAAGCTTTCTCCGCCCGTCTCATTTCCCAGACACACTTGCAAGGAAAGCTATGACCCAGTCAGTCAATCATTAATATAAATTCATTTTGGATAGACAATTACAAGGAATCTCCAATTCGCAATCTTGCTTTGGAAGCACAACGGGAAACAATTGGAAAAGCTGAAATTGCAAATACTTAGGCCATATCAGAAATTGATACTTTTTCCAAAGAGGCAAGCTTTAGAGCCAACTTTTTTCTATTGAAAGAAAAACAACAAAAAAAGTCGGAAGCTATTAACATAGAAATATCGCTTCCTGACGTCACAGAAAAAAGATTAAACTTCATCAAGGCAGTTCAACGACAAATGCTTAACACTGGAGGTGACACTCAATTAGATTTTGTCAAAAAAAAAATTAAAAATGTAGTGGTGATAGGATTAAAAGGAAGATACAACAACTTACCTTTCCACCCATGATACTCCAGATACCATCACTACCTTCTTCTATGTCAGAAGCAGATGACTTGTCAATAGCTAAGTGTACAGGTTGATGTAGCTAGAATATGCACCTAGAGGGGGGTGAATAGGTGTAAATACAATTTATCGAGATACCACTGTTATACTAAGCAGATAATAGAAAAGAAATACTCTTTTGCTTAACCAAAATGAATTACGATCAAGGTAAAGTAAAGAGTAGGGAAGAGAAAATTGAACACAAGGTTTATAGTGGTTCGGCTTATCCTAAGCCTACGTCCACTCTTCCGCACTGACAGCCTATCGGCTGGATTCCACTATGACCAAAAGAGATGTTACACCACAGCTTTCCCTTGATTCCACAGTGTAGATGTTCTACCACACCTCCTCAAGGTTTCTCACAAATATAGACTCTCTTTTGAATACAATGTTTCGCTCAAAGAAAATTGTCTAAACAAATGGAAGCTTTCAGACTTTGGAATTTTTCTATTGCGCACACCTTGAACAACTTAGAACGTCTTCCTTATATACTCCTTTATGCCATCATACCCGTTGGCACTTACCAAAGGAATTCCTCTAATCTACCCGTTGGACGGAATCAATTAAGAAGATAATTCGAGCTATTAAAGGAACGTGTCGATAGCCCATCAATCATGTTCGCCCATACAATCAGGATCTCGGTTTCCATAAGTAGAACCTTCCAAGAATATTCAGACAATCATCGGATCTTCAATCATCGATTCAATCTCGATCAATCAAAGGATTCCGTTAAGTCTTTTACAGCCACGAGATCTTCTCCAGTTGATAAGGTCATACCCTTAACGAAACATCCAGATCTGGATAACCTTTCTTCAACGGATTAGAGACTGTCAATGAGGATAGACTTTGAGTCTTGCGTCTGGCTGTCCGCAGGTCTTCAGACTTTAAATAGCAGAGTCTGCAAACCTTCGACTAGACTCGATGGAAACGATTTGTCGGCTTCAAAACACTTCAAGAAGATTTCTCCAACAATCTCCCCTTTTTGATGGTGACAAAACTTTCCTGCAGATTTGGACAACTTTGACCTGCAAAACATTTCTTAAACACATATGCATATCTTATAAAGATAAATGGCTAAATGAATAACACTAGAATCTACAACCACAGAAAATAGGTTAGTCTTGAATAAGATAAAGCCATAAAGCCATCCATAAGATATCAGTATCAATAGCAGTCAAATCCAAATCCAAATCCAGACACAAAATTAAAGTCAAACATTAATCCAAATTAAACAATCCAAACGATTAAAAAATTCAAAGTTTTGATTCAAATCTTGCACTTCTCCCCCTTTTTGTCAGCATTAAAAAGGTTAAGATGAAAATGGAGTGAAGTCAAGATTGCTTGGGAACGCGGACAAGCTGGAAATCTCCCGTGGACTGTACAATCCCTTCCAGCCTTTTCAAGTCTTCCTTCAGTTGAGCAATCTCCTCACCCTTGGCATTGGCCTGAATCTGAACAGAGAGGGCTTGGATCTGATCTTGTAATGACACTGAAGAAACTTGACCAGCATTCTGCAAGTTTTGAACCTCGCATCCTAAGGCATAAATTTGACCGCGCATTTCCAAGAGAATATCGAGAATTCTGCGAAAATCGGCTGAGCTGTCGGTCTGCGTACTAGCTTCAGCACGTTCTGCAGATGATGGCATATCAGAATAAACTTGGAGATTTGGCGATGAAACTTCATAACCTTCTTTTGGAAATTGAGAGGCATAAACGTCCTGCGGGTGCGGGAGAGCGACTGACTCCTTCACTTGCATCGGGATATGAGGACTTCTTTCCTTTCTCTTGATCTCCCCCTGTTTCAATGCCTACAGGTGGAGAAGAGTGTTCCTCAGGTTCTCCTTCTTCTCTTCTTTCTTTTCCATATCTTTTCTCCTCTGCTTCTTTTTCGCCAACTGCTTTTTCTTCTTCTTTTCTTCTTCTTCTCTTGCTTCTTCTTCTCTCTCCTTTTCTTGTCCTTCTCTTTCATCTTGGCCTTCTCTTTCATTTTCTTCTGTCTCACGCTGTTCCATTGATCTGGAACAGAACGACTTAGCTTTTTCAAAGCTATGGCCGAAATGGTAAGGTCATCATCTTCATCATCTTCCACAATAAGAGCTCTTCTTTTCGGTTTTGAAGCAACCAAGGGCTTCTTTCCTTTCCTTTTTGAAGAAGAGGTTTGATGAGCTCTGACTGGAGTCTTCTCCTTGAATTTCTCCAACTCCTTGCTTAGATCCTTCAGACGCATCTTGGTCACCATTTTCAGTCCTATCATCATATGATCGCACGATCGAACACAAAAGATTTGCGGAGGCTGAATATTCAGATGTCTGAATAACTTCGTCACAAGGCTTGGGTAAGGGAATTGACCTCTGTCCTTCATCATCGCTCTATACATGTGAAACATGATAATGTGAGGGAGAGAAAACCTTTTCCCAGTGAGGATGGCATACATCAGCTTTGCCTCTGAACTTGAAACATCAGTTTTGGAGGTTGATTTTGGTCGGAGGCAATTGATTACAATCTTGTGAAGCAAGATATTGAATGCACTCATCCTTAGGTAGGTGATCTTCTCCTCTGTTCTCCTATCCTTCACAAGTTCCAATGTGGCCCGAGCAATGGAAGCTTTGATCGGTTGATATCTTCCTCTTTCAACTCCTAACACATCTGCCAGCATATTCATATCCACAACATAGTCTTGATCTTTGACACTGAAAGAAAATCTATTCGCATCCAAAAAGCTAAGATTTGAATAGAAATATGCGGTCAGTTCAGCATAGGCCTCTGTAGTGTCGGAGCAGAACGTTTCAAGCTGAAGATAACTGAACTTCTCCTGTAAGTTCACATTCACAGCATCCAGAAAATCAAAATCCACACTCCTAGGGTTTATTACCCCATGCTTCGGTAATTTCGAGTACAAATCCTTTTGTTCCTTCGATCTGAACAAGTCTCCCCTTTTTCCTCGACTTTTTACCGCAACACCCATTCTCGGTTGAAATTGGCTGTACATCTTGTCATCATCATTCCCATCTACAGGATTCGGTCCCCAATCACGAGGATCACTTGGGATATTCGCAAGGGTTTCCTCAGCCACCCCTTGTCGAGCAATTCCCAAACTTTCCATTTTTCGCAAAAAGATATATTCGTTCCCATATCCTTTGTCTTTAAGAAAATCATCGACATAGTTCAAGGGAGTAAAAGTTCCCTTTAATGCACGATACAGCTTATAAATAAAAGCGGGCTTTTGAGCTCTTACTGGATCTGCATCCTCAATGATTTCTTCCTCTTGTTGATGATCAACGCCTTGAGGACTAGGAGGAGGAGAATGACGCGGTTGAGAATGTTGTGGGCTCTGTCGCTGTTCTGGAGACACTTCTTCTTCAGTAAGATCGAAGTGCGTAGGCCCCTCATTCATCCGCCGTGGTCCCCTGCTTGCGATCCTTGACGACTTTCTTGAAGAAGACATTTTTCTCGCACTTTGAGAGATTCCTTGCTTGACTTCCCCCAAGAAAAATGACAACTTTTTCGAAGATTAGGCAGGAGATAAAAACAGGAATGGAGGATCGGTGCTTTTTAGGGTTTTTGAGAGTAAAGTGAGGAGGAAGCAATAGTATACGATCGGTTAAAAGAGATGTATACGAATCGTCAGAAATAAAAAGATGCCTTTTCAAAAATAACTGTCCTTTTTCCGCGAAAATAGTCATTTCAAAAAAAATAAATTCTTTTTTCGAAAAAGGAAACGATGCAGTAATTACGCTGATTAAAGATAGCAATAAAAAGACATGGTTCGACGATCGTACCTTTTCAAGATAATATTCAAGAGAGAGAAAGATTAACTTACAGTCTGACGATCGTACCAAGACTAACTTACAGTTAAAGTCTTGTATGTCTGAGTCTGAGAGTCTTTAGACTTTGATCTCCTCATACCTTAAAATGTTGAGTCTGGAGCGGATGATTTCAAATTGATTTTTCTCCAGAGGCTTTGTGAATATATCCGCCAGTTGGTTCTTTGAATCAACATACTAAATCGAAACTTCTCCATTCTGAACATGGTCTCTGATGAAGTGATGTCGAATCTCTATATGCTTTGCTCTTGAGTGAAGAATTGGATTTTTGGTGAGATTGATGGCGCTGGTGTTGTCGCAATTAATCTCTGTGCATGAGTCTTCAATTCCAAAGTCTCTTAGCTGTTGCTTTATCCATAGAATTTGTGAACAGCAACTTCCAAGAGCTACATACTCTGCTTCTGCTGTAGAGAGAGCTACTGTACTCTATTTTCTTGAAAATCAAGACACCGTCCTGCCTCCAAGTAGTTGACAGGTACCCGAGGTGCTCTTTCTATCAACTCTGCAACCGGCTAGATCTGCGTCTGAGTATCCAAGAAGAGTAAAGTCTCCCTTTTTAGGATACCATAGGCCGATGCTTGAAGTTGAAGCAATGTATTTGATAATACGCTTTGCAGCACTTAAATGAGATTCTTTAGGGTCTGCTTGAAATCTAGCACAAATGCAAACACTAAACAAAATGTCAAGTCTAGAAGCAGTAAGATAAAGAAGTGAGCCAATGATACTCCTGTATAGCTTCTGATCGACTTTCTTTCCTTCTTCATCTTTGTCAATCTTCAAGGCACTTGACATTGGAATGTCAGTCTTTTTGCAATTGACCAGTCCAAACTTTTTGACAAGATCATTAGCATATTTTTCTTGACAAATAAAAGTTCCTTCCTTTAGTTGTTTTACTTGAAGTCCAAGAAAGAAGGTTAACTCACCCATCATGCTCATTTCAAATTCATCCTGCATAGTCTTAGAGAATTTCTTGCACAGACTTTCATTAGAGGATCCAAAAATAATATCATCGACATATATTTGAACAAGCAGAAAACTTTTGCTTTCTCTTTTAATAAAAAGAGTAGTGTCTACTTTACCTTTAACAAAACCATTTCGAATTAAAAACTTACTTAATCTGTCGTACCAAGCTCGAGGTGCTTGTTTCAAACCATATAGGGCCTTTTTGAGTCGAATGCGAGTCCGGTTTCCTTGGGTCTTCAAACCCAGGTGGTTGTTCCACATAAACTTCCTCATGGATAAATCCATTTAGGAAAGCACTTTTGACATCCATTTGGAATAACCTGAAATTTTTGTGACAAGCAAATGCAAGTAATAAACGAATTGCTTCTAGCCTTGCTACTGGTGCGTAAGTCTCGTCATAGTCGATCCCTTCTTCTTGTGTGTATCCCTTGGCCACGAGTCTTGCTTTGTTTCTTACGACCTTGCCTTTCTCGTCCATCTTGTTTCTGAAAACCCATTTTGCTCCAATAACAGATTTACCTTTAGGTTTAGGAGTCAACTCCCAGACATCATTGATATTGAATTGCCTGAGTTCTTCTTGCATAGCTTCAATCCAGCTTTCATCATATAAAGCTTCTTCTATGCTTTTGGGTTCTATTTCGGAAATAAGAGCAACAGCACTAGACTCTTCGCGCCTTTTGGATCTTGTTCGAATTCCTTCATTGATGTTGCCAATGATAAGATCTTTGGGATGATTTGGACTTATGTTTCCGATTCTTTGGTTAATTTATCGATTGATGGTCACTTCCTTCACTTGAATCTTCAACAATCACTTGTTCTTTGGTCCTTCAAAGTCTCGATTTGCTTCTTGAGTTTTAGACTTTGTAGAGTCTGGAGCAGGTTCAGTCTCTTCAAGATGAGTCTGAATAGATTCATTTTGTGTAGAATCTTGGAATTTGACATTCATTGATTCTTCCACTGTTTGAGTCCTCTTGTTGTAGACTCTGTACGCTTTACTTGAGATTGAATATCCAAGGAAGATGCCTTCATCTGACTTTTCTTCAAACTTTCCAACTCGATCATTAGCATTTTTCAGTATAAAACATTTACATCCGAATGCATGAAAATATGAAACAATGGGTTTCTTTTCTTTGAATAGATCATAGGGGGTTTTCTCTAGAATGGGTCTTAAAAAGACTCTATTGATGATATAGTACGCTGTTGAAACAGCTTCAGCCCAAAATCGTGAAGAAATCTTACTTTCAATTAAAAGAGTTCTAGCCATTTCTTGAAGAGATCTGTTCTTTCTTTCCACAACTCCATTTTGCTGAGGAGTATATGGAGAGGAGAACATATGCTTAAAGCCAGATTCATCACAGAATTTTGTAAAATCTTGATTTTCAAATTCGCCTCCATGGTATGTTTTTATACTAGAGATAGCATATCCTTTTTCATTTTGAACTCTTTTAGCAAACTTTTCAAAATAAGAGAGTTTCAGACTTACTTGCCAGGAAATACACCCAAGTAAATCGTGAGTAATCATCCACAATTACCAGGCAATATTTCTTACCTCCAATGCTTTGAGTTCTGGTTGGTCCAAAGAGATCCATATGCAGAAGCTGCAGTACACGGTTAGTGGAAACTTGATTTATTGGTTTAAATGAATTTCTTACCTGTTTTCCCAATATGCAAGGTGTACATAGGTCAGACTTTTGGTATGATGAATTTGGTAGACCACAAACAAGCTTCTTTGCTGAGATTTTGGCTATCTGCTTCATGTTAATATGTCCAAGCTTTTTGTGCCATAAGCTCACTTCGTCTTGGATTGAGATTAGACATTGCGATTCATCTAGTTTCACATCCAGAAGGTAGATATTTCCATGCCTTCGACCCATAAATGACTGAGTAGAGTCTTTACTGGTTCCTGAACATATTCCCTCTTGAAAGTAGATTTTGAAACCGGTATCACACGGTGACCCGACACGAGCGGATTGTAGTTGAGTCCTTCAACTAAAGAAACATTGTTTATTGTGAGGTTTCCAATCTTCACAGTTCCAAGTCCCACTATGCTTCCTTTGCTATTTCCTCCAAAGGAAACTTTTCCACCATTCATTTGAACAAGCTTTATGAAGCAATTTGAATCTCCTGTCATGTGTCTTGAGCATCCACTATCCAAATACCATTTTACATTTTTCTTGATAGTGACCTGCATTCAACAAGAGGGACTCAAGCTTTCTTTGGTACCCATATTTTCTTGGGTCCAATGGTGTTAGTAAGATAAACAATATTAGCCCATGCTTTCTTAACAGGTTTCCAGATCATAGGACACTCTTTTTCAAAGTGATCCGGGCTATTGCACTTTGAACACCTGAGGGCATTTCGACCTACGAGACTTTACAAAAACCTTTTGAAATGATTTTTGTAAGCCTCTCTCGAGGGTCTTTGCTTAATTCTTTCTTTTACTTTAGGAAAATCAATCAAGGGAATAGTTTCTGCTGTCATACCTAGACCAGACTTATTGAAGTAAGGTCTTTGAGTTGAAAGAATTTTTTCAAGTTTCTCAGATCCTAATGAGAATCTTTTTGAAACATTTGATAAGTCATTTTTTAAGAATGCATTTTCTTTCAAAAGATTGACTTCATTTTCTTTAAGAGATGAAACATTCACTTCTAAACATTTCACATTTTCTTTCAAAGCATTTCCTTGTTGTTTTAAGGCAGAATTTTACTTTTTGAGTTCGGAAATCCTTTTAAGAGAAGTCTTAAGACTAAAACACAACTCATCAATATACCTAGAAACCTTGACAGGAATTTTAAAATTGCTTACCTCAAATTCACTGTCTGAGTCTGATCCAGAGTTTGAGTCTGAGTCTGATTGCGCCATCAGACATAAGTTGGCATATTCATCGTCACTTTCTTCACACTCTGTATCACTCCAGGTTTCGGCTTTGAGAGCCTTTCGATACTTTTCAGCTTTTCCTTTCTTCTTTCTCAGAAGAGGACAGTTGGGTCTGATGTGTCCCTTTTTCTTACATTCAAAGTAGACTACATCCTTGTTTGATTCATCATCAACAGACTTGGTCTGATGCTTTTGAAAACTTTGTTTCCTTGGATTGAATCTTCTCCCTTTTCTGGTCAGCTTTCTGAATCTTCTTATCATGAGAGCAAGCTCCTCATCGTCCATATCGTCTTCGAGAATCGTAGCATCGAATCATCATTAGATTTTAATGCAATGGATTTCTTACCTTTAGGATCTTCATCTTCATTGATTCGCTCCACTTCATAAGATCGAAGAGTTCCAACCGGCTCGTCGACGAGATAGTGGCATGATTTTTGCGTCTCTCTTATTGAAGTCTTTATATGGTTCCAATCCTTGGAGAGTCCTCGCAGCAGCTTGTTTACCTTCATGGGATCAGAAATTGGTTGACCTTGATTTTCAAGACCATTCACGATATCTGTAAAACGACTAAACATGTTAGTTATTGATTCTCCTGATATCATTTTAAAGGCTTCATATTGACCGAGGAGAATGTTGATTCTAGTCTCCTTCACTCGATCTGTTCCTTCATAAGTGATATGTAATCTATCCCAGACTTCTTTTGCTGTATCACAAGAAGATATTCTGTTATATTCAGTAGGTGACAAAGCACAATATAAAGAATAAATTGCTTTTGCATCGAGTGCTTGTCTCTTGATTATCTCTTCCTGAGTCATTTCTCTTGACTCAACAGTTTCTTTTCCTCTCTCGAGACAGATGCGGCTTTAGGAGTAATTCCTTTTCTACAACGTCCCATTCCGAGAGGATCCTTTGATCGTAGGAACGCTTTCATCTTGTTTTTCCAGATGTTGTAATCCTTTCCATCAAAGTAGGGTGGTCTGGTATTGCTTTGCCCTTCCACCAGCCCTGGTGCTAGCATACTAGCCATGGATCTTTAACTCTGAAGTAAAACACTTCAAACAAAGTGAGTACACAAGCTCTGATACCAATTGATGTAGCTAGAATATGCACCTAGAGGGGGGTGAATAGGTGTAAATACAATTTATCGAGATACCACTGTTATACTAAGCAGATAATAGAAAAGAAATACTCTTTTGCTTAACCAAAATGAATTACGATCAAGGTAAAGTAAAGAGTAGGGAAGAGAAAATTGAACACAAGGTTTATAGTGGTTCGGCTTATCCTAAGCTTACGTCCACTCTTCCGCACCGACACCTATCGGCTGGATTCCACTATGACCAAAAGAGATGTTACACCAGCTTTCCCTTGATTCCACAAAGTGTAGATGTTCTACCACACCTCCTCAAGGTTTCTCACAAATATAGACTCTCTTTTGAATACAATGTTTCGCTCAAAGAAAATTGTCTAAACAAATGGAAGCTTTCAGACTTTGGAATTTTTCTATCGCGCACACCTTGAACAACTTAGAACGTCTTCCTTATATACTCCTTTATGCCATCATACCCGTTGGCACTTACCAAAGGAATTCCTCCAATCTACCCGTTGGACGGAATCAATTAAGAAGATAATTCGAGCTATTAAAGGAACGTGTCGATAGCCCATCAATCGTTCGCCCATACAATCGGGATCTCGGTTTCCATAAGTAGAACCTTCCAAGAATATTCAGACAATCATCGGATCTTCAATCATCGATTCAATCTCGATCAATCAAAGGATTCCGTTAAGTCTTTTACAGTCACGAGATCTTCTCCAGTTGATAAGGTCATACCCTTAACGAAACATCCAGATCTGGATAACCTTTCTTCAACGGATTAGAAACTATCAATGAGGATAGACTTTGAGTCTTGCGTCTGGCTGTCCGCAAGTCTTCAGACTTTAAATAGCAGAGTCTGCAAACCTTCAGACTAGACTGATGGAAACAATTTGTCAGCTTCAAAACACTTCAAGAAGATTTCTCCAACACAGGTGAGTCCTGGCATTACAGGAAAATATTCATTAAAGAAATCATATCCACATGAATAAGGTCAAACAAACTCGACAGAAGGTACCTTATAATGATCCTCAATGGATGAAGAAGGGTGCAAGACCTTTGGACTGTATAAATAACCTTCTATACCATCATCAGTTCCACTGGTACTAACCAAACTTATTTTCCTTAAAGGGCTAGATTCTCCATCTTTTGAGGCACTTAGGGGCTTCTCATCCACCACTTCCCCGTCAATGTAAAGCCGTAAAAGTTCACTTGAGACCTGCCATGAAGATAGAACTTTGAGCAATTTACAAAGGAAAAAAGTCCCTGAGAGTAAGAAACCTAGGAAAGACAATGACATCATAAGATTGACAAGAGACTTTCGGTTGAGCACCATTTATGCAATCTAAAATTCTACTTTATCTCTTTCATCAGACCAACAATGAGACATAGACTTACATGAAATTTTGCAAATAACAATTCTTGTCCAAGATTCTCCAGATAATGCATGCAATTAGTTAATCACAGGCACTCCAATGAATATGAATAGAATCATACTCCATGTATGTACTCTATAAAAGCTTGTTCTTTTCAGTCACATTGAAAGTGCAATAGTTCTACGTGCTATATGAATATCCATCCAATACGCCTTACTTTTATATATTTGAAGATCATGCACCATTCATACAATTCCAATTACATCTGAAAATGATTGGTTAAAGGTAAAAAGACAGATAAAATGTTCAAGTAACAACTTGCTTCAGCTCGACGGCTCGAACCAATAAGTGGTAAACATGACAGACATTAATGTGCTCAGCTATAGCCATAAAAATTTCAGCCGTTATCAACTCAAAAGGAACGAGCACTTTAAAAACCATGTGTAGAAAGAGTAATTCAGACACTTGATATACATACCTGACAGCCAACATGGACCCATTTTCCAAATGGAAACTCGCTATCTGAAGAAGCGTACGATTTTTCACTTGAAAAAGGAGAAACCTCAGAATCAGGAGATTCTTTTTGTGGAGGAAGCGGTGGCAGAAGCGTGAGTCTCTTATCTCCATTCAAAACAAGAATTGGAAAACCATCCTTAACATTTGAGTTCACCTGTGTGAAAGAATATTTTTAACCCCATTAACCATAGAACTTTGAGCTGAAAAGAGAAGTGACAGGCAACACTATTTGTGATTATGGTATACATCATCCCTTAATCACCATTTTCGACTAGTCCCTTGTGTCACAAACCAAGATAGATTGCGATAGGGGACCGAAAAAAAACAAAACTTGACGCATTACAAAGGATTGATCCCAGACAAATCCACAAAAATCAATAAGCTTTGGTTCCACCAACAGGCATTGACACTCAGTATACCATCTAACAGGAACAACACAGCAATAGACTTCAGTGAACGTGAAAAGACACTCTTGGGAAAATTCCACAATAATTCAAACTCATCGTAATTAGACTGACAGACACAACCCGAGAGTCGAGCAACGGTGATCAATCCAAACCAACGCAAAGCATCCCTTCAAATCACAAAATCCAACAACCGGTGAGTGATCAATCGCTAAAACAACCGCCAAACAAGCAACTCATAACACCCAACCTGTCCAAACTTAAAAAAATTCACAGAATTGAGAAACGAACACCATCCCTCCCATCAAAAACCAACGAACCAAAAAGGGACGAAAAAAGATGGAAAAACGGCGACTTTCCTCTACTTGACGGAAAATGGTACAAGGGAAAGTGGCGGACTTCAAGAGATAAACCCGAAAGCGAAAAGCAAGGACCCATCTTCTCCTTCTTCTCCTTCATCTCGTTCTTGTTCTTCCTCCTTCTCTGCTTCGACGTCGAGCCTAAAATCACCGAGCGAAGAGTAACGACTCAGGTCAATCGTGCTCTCGCCGTCCGCCACCAGTATATCTAGCCTCGCAAACCTCTTTTGCTTCAAAATCCTTGGCTACATACTCGAGCCCGAAATCGGGACCGAATAAGAAGTAGAAGACAAAGAATCTCGAGAGGCCAGTCGGCAGCCGGTGATTTTTGGAGCCGCGGCTGGAAAGTCGGATGATGGCGATGAGGACAGAGGCGAGGAGGGAAGCGCTCGGGGTGAGTGAGAGGGCTCGAGACAGAGAGGAGGGGGGGCGCTTGGGGTGAGTGAGAGGGCTCGGGACAGAGCGGAGAGGAGTGCTTGAGGAAGAGAGAGGCAGAAGGGGAAGAAATAGCGCGCACTCTGTTGAAAAAAAGAGAGATAAAATGCAGCAGGCCTCTCCTTCTTCGCCGCGCCGTCGACCCCGCCCAAGTCCGCCAAGTTCTCCCTCGCGACCGAGCGGGCCAGTGTCAGGGACAACGCCCGGTCAGCGGCGGGGAGCCTGGTACCGCTCGGGAACGAGACCGAGATGCCAGAGGTAGATGAGCGAGGCTTTTGGACAGGCGGAGAGAGGTGGGATGCACGGAGAAGAAACAAAGGAAGGCTCTGAGCGTTCTTGGTTATTTTATGAGGAGTGAGAACTCGCCCATTCAAGTGAGGAGAGAGAAAAATTTTGAGCAGAAGGAATCGCTGACAGTCCTTTCTTCTGCAGGAGCCGAGCCGAGCCAGCCGAAAACTAGCTCTTTTCTCATTTTCGACGGGGTCCCGCTCGGGACAGGTGTCGGTATGTGAGTGGTTTGTGCGCGCCACATCAGCGGATGACGTGGCGCGCACGAACCGCTGAATATTTTCTCCCTTCTCCTTCTCCTCGACTCCGGGGCTGAATGGTAATGTTCTTTCTTTTTTTGTTTATAAACAGAAATTTTATTTTTTTGTTCCCGGGAATAAAAAAAGAACGAAACGCGTTTGTTTGTGTTTCGTTCAAAAGCTTTTTTGTTCCGGAACAAAATTGGAACAAAAAAAGAAACAAAAAAAGTTACTTTTCTGTTCCAAAACACCTCTTGAAGGGCCGAAAAGAACAAAAACGAAACAAAAGAACAAAAATGAAACACTTCCGTTCATCCCCTGCGCAGCGACACTCTCCCTTTTCCGGTGTCTCTCACAAGTTCACCACCATCGAGTGATCCGGCACCTCCCACTCAGCTGACTCTCCGGTGCCGACAGCTGCTGCTCCTTCACCGGCTGAAGCTTCTGATTCGAGGTAAGTTTCTGCGCTCACCAGCTGCTGCTCCTCCTTCATTGTTTGATGAGGGCTTCGGCGAGAGCCACCCCTCACAGATCTGGGCGACGGCTGCTCGAGCCTCGGCGCGATGGCTCGCTCGAGCCGGCGCTTGCCCAGATCTGCAAGATGCTCTCTCGATCGAGCCTTTGCGCTCGAGCCCCGAGCGAGCGTTGCTCACCCAAATCTGCGGCAGCGTTTGCTCGCTCGCCCAGATATGCTACTATGCTCGCTCGGCGCGAGCGAGCAGCGAGCATCGCGAGCAGAGCAGCTGCTGCTATGCTCTGCTCGCTCTTGCCCATGTCGCGGCCTTACCCTGTTCGTCTCCTCACCAAAAATGGGCTGACGTTGTCCCCCCTCTCTCTTTCTTGGATGCAGGAAGAACAAGAGGATCTCGAAGGGGAAGAAGGGTGGGAAGAAGAAGGCGTGAGTGCTCAATTCCGCCTCGACTTTGTGGAAATCGATTCCTGTTTTGGGGTGCTGGTTCTGCTGTGGTTTGATCTTTTTTCTTGTCTGGTCTGGTGGGTGTAGGGTCGATCCATTCGTGAAGAAGGAATGGTACGATATCAAGGCGCCCTTCGTGTATTTTAAGAATATAAGATAGTGACAGCGGAACTGTTCCTTCGGCCGCAGTAGTGTGTCTCGGGACCACCGCTCGCTGGGCCATTTCAGGTCGCTCTCCTGGAGCGTCTCGAGGTCGTGGTCCTCCGCTAGGCAGATTCAGGCGATCGGGAACAACTTGTATGCCCCAAGGGGGAACGAGATCGTGGCCACCAATGGCCTCGCCGTGCCGGTGTTCACGATGAACTCGGTGCTCCTCTTCATGACGTGGGCCCTCGTGGCAGCGATCCCGTGCCAGGACCGCGGGCTGCAGGTGCATTTCTCCATCCGAGGCAGTTCGCCTGGGCCGCGCCGATCCTATCGCTCCACGAGAGGATCGTGGAGCAATCGAAGAAGAGGGAGAGGAGGAACGCGCATGGATTGTTGCGGGAGATCCATCAAATCGAGAGGGGCGCGAGGATAATGAGCGAATTGGTGGATTCGGCCCAATTCCCGCTGCCGGCCGAGAAGGAAGAGGAGGTGAGGCAGAGAGTAAAGGACATGGCGGAGGTGTTTGAGGCTGTGAAGGATGGCTTGGATCCATTGGAGAAGCAAGTGCGAGAGGTCTTCCATCGGATCGTGCGGAGCCGCACCGAGGGGCTCGATTACATCGGGAGGGCGAACCGTTCTGAGTAGAGGGAGCGGTCTTGACGGTCGGACTTTTGTAAAGAAATATATATGAATGTAGCATAGGGGAAGAACCTTACTGGGTTTTGTGCTTCTTTTACTGTTTTGTTCATGATCTAATAATCTCTTGGAGGAAGGTATATAGCATGTCTTACCTGTGTTTTTGGTAAATTTTGGTGTTTGAGCATTTATATAATTAGGTCGTTCTTGTTCTATGCTCTTTCTTTTTGCTCTTTTGTCAGTACATTGCACTGCAAATACTGGATTGAACTCGGTTGGAACATGCACCATCTGTTTTGCTTCTCATCAGGCTTCTCAATCCGGTTTTGGTCAGGTATAGTTGTGACAAAGTGGAATCGAGTCCCATGATGATGGCTTGTCTTCGTCTTTCTGGATCATCCAACATTGATGCAGAAAGTTCGATTGTATAAAAACATAAGAGACTGGAAAGCACAGTAACTTTTTTTTTTTTTTTTTATATATGGCAATACCAGATTGTTCTGCCAACATTTGACCTTGACCACATGTGATCTTCCATGTTAAGGAACAAAGCCATTCAGGTTCCATGCTTCTCAATTATTTTTAATTGGCTATGCGATGTTGCCATGTTTTACGGTCAAATTGCATTGATCTTGGATTGGCGGTGGTACGTGACTTCCATAATGAAACTTCGACAGCTCAGGGAATTGCTGTGCCAGGGTCTCGAGGGTGCGGTCGGTCAAGGTTACAGCTTCTGGAGCTGGGATTTGACTCTGACCTAAGGAGGAGAAGGACAAATGTTCCTACGTTTTACTTTTGACTGGTTCTTTTGTATCTCAACTCTTAATTCTGAAGAGGTGTTTGTCTCTGGAACGTCGTGGTATTGGCAGAACGTCCGTGAGGAGGACCGCGTGGCTGGCAGGGGCCGAAGCCAAGCCAATAAAGAAAGAAACACATGGTCTGTAATCTTGCATAATATTTTAGGCGTGTTTATTTTCACTCATCATGAACAAAATTAAATTGATGAGCATTTCATAAGTATGAGAATTCAATACCAAGTTTACACTTTATTTATAAAGAAAAAAAAAAGCACTTGAGAAAAATTTGGAACATAAATTTTTTATAGTTACCAAACGTGTTTCTGTTCTTTTTCTATTCTAGGAATAGAAATTATGTGCAGTTACCAAACGTGTTTCTGTTCTTTTTTTATTCCAGAAACAGAAATTTTATACAGTTACCAAACGTGTTCTTTTGTTCAAAAACTGTTCCCCGGAACAGAAATAGTTTTTTCTATTTCTGTTCCCTGGAACAATTTTTGAACAGAAACGTTACCAAACGCGCCCTCCCTCAACTCTCTCTCAGACTCCAACAAATACCCATCATCTCCCTCATTTCCGTTGACCGAAAGTAAACCAAATTCCCAGGACAGAAAACTGAAAACCCAAAAAAAAAAAGTCTTGCTCTTTTGTTTTTAAACCTTTGAAGCTGTCGAGAGAAAGCAACGACGAGAAGTTGCTGAAAAAGAATTATGCGAAGAATGGTGAAATTCCCCTCTGCTCTTCTTCGTCCTCTCGTTCGACCACCATCCGGTAATCTCACTCTCACTCCTCCTTTCTTTGCATCGCCTCTTCCTCCTCTTCTTCCTCGCGTTGTCGATTCCTCTCCCTCCCGTCGTTTTCGCACTTCACGCTCTCCTCCTGGATTGAGTGATTCCATGAGTCGATACCAAGGTAGTTTCTTGCAGGGACTGATGGTTTTATTAGTGATGGGCTTAAGGCCCGTCCGCCCATGTTGGGCCTAAAAGCCCGGCCCACAGGATTAGGGCCCGTGGATGGAGGGACGTATAAAAGGGAGGAGAGAGAGGGAGAACGCACTTTTTGGAATCATAAACGTACGTACGTCTCCCTCTCCCTCTCTCTCTCTCTCTCTCTCTCTCTCTCCCTCCCAAAAGGAAAACAGTAAGGCACAAGGCACGTTTTTCTTCCCTTCAACTACGAATTGGCGTCATCGGATCGAACAGGGCCAAATTCTCTTCCTGATATCGGCGTCGGTGTTTAATCTGTGGCTAAAAAGGTACGCTCGAATCCGTGGTGTGCTTTAGGATCGGTGATACATGTTGTTTTCCCGGGCTCGTCTTCCGCATTCGTTTTAGGGGTTCGATTTAGTGTCGAATCCGGTTTTTGGGAATTCGTTAAACCCAACATTGGTATCACAGCCTTAGTTCATGTTTTCCCGACCCTTTTCATGTTTTTTGATTGATTTTTCGCGAAGAAATTCGGCCGACACGGATCGAGGCGAGAAATCTCGACACCCGAACCCTGTTCGTCCATTTTCTCAAGTTTCTGTAAGTCGAAATCGATTTATGATAACATAGGGTGAAAGGGCTTGTCGAGACGAGTCCGTCGACATGTTGTGCGCCGCCGGGCGATGCCTCACGCGCCCACACGCACGGCCAGAAGCTGCTGCGCGTGGGCGCCATGCGCCAGTCGGCGAACCGGCACATGCGCGCCGCCGGCGGCGAACCGGCACGCGCCGGTCGGCAAACCGACGCGTGCTGACGTCACCCAACGGTCGGTAACCGCTGGGATGACGTCATCGATGACGTCGCGCCGACGACGCAGTTGGCGGGCGGTCACCGGCCGGCGACCCGACCCGACCCGCGCAGAGGCCAGGCACGCGCGCGGCACGTGCCGGCTGACGTCTGCGTGACGTCAGCCCGCGCATGCGCACGGTACGTGCTGGTCGGTTCGTCCGACCCGGCCCAACCGGCTCGACCGGTCCGACGACCGGCGACCTGACCGTTGACCATTGACCGACGACCGTTGACTGTTGACCCAAAAAAAAAAAAAGGAAAAAAGGAAAAGAATGTGTTTCTTTTTCAATTAAGTCTATGTGGATTATTTGTGATCCCTTATTTGTTCTGCATTTGTTGTAGGAACAGTTCTACATTTGTTGCAGGAACAATGCCTCCCCTCAGGTTGCACACACTTATTCGCGCAATTACCGATGAACAAAAGGAAAGGCTTTCTAAGTTGATAGCTGAGCTGACTGATCATTGATGGGAAAGTGGTGACTTAATTGATCACGTCCTTGAGGTCAACGGGAAAATTCAAAAAGTCATATGGAATGGTCGTCATATGCCTCAGTCTGAGATGATGCGATTTTTCATGAACACCCTTCCACCTGAATGGCAAGGAGTGTTGAATCGCATATGGGATGTCAACAGAGCTGCTTCCTATAAGAAAATTGTGATGGATTTTATAGATGATTATTATTGTATTGTTACAAGGGAAAAGATTAAGAAATTGAACAAAAGAGGATCTTTCCCAGTTCATGTGCTGACTTGGTGTTAGATGTATTGGCTGATCTTTGTTAAGTATGCTTTGTGGACATATTATGTAATATTTACTACCTGATTGTTGTTGATGTAGCAATCGATATCTTATTTGTATTATGTGAAAATATTATTGTTCTATTGGATGTCTATTATTATTTGTTTTCTGTCATTGCTGGTTGCTGTGGGTAGTTAATAGAAATTTTAGTAGCTTCATAGAATTTATTTTGCATAAGACAATTATATTAATGATAATTTTAAGTTAGGATTTTTGGAGGATGATTGGAAACATAGTGACCTTTTGATTCTGAAGCCTTACTTGAAATTATTCATTAATATGATGGGTCTGTGCAAGAAGGATGCATAAATGATAGGCATTAATAATTCGTGCATATATGTCTGATGTGTTCAGATCAATGGCTTCAGCCACAAAGAGCATAGTTGCCGAGCTTAACAAAGGTGAAAAGCTCAATGGTGACAACTATGAAATATGGCACATGAAAATCCAATATGTCTTTGGAAGAGCAAGAGGCACTAGAAGCTCTTAACCCGACCATGGTAGAACCTAAAGAAGGAAACACTTGCACAAACACAAGAGAGATAAGGAAGCTTTTGCTGCATGGAAAAGAAAGAACTCTCTTGCTCGCATCACGTTGCTGAGCAGCATGGAAAATGACGTCATGCGAGAGTTTAGACGTTTTGACAATGCCAAGGAAATGTGGGAAGCATTGGCAGCGAGATTTGGTCATACTTCGGTGACTAGACTGAGGCAGCTCACTATTAGGTTTGACTCTTATAAGAAGCTTCATGGTCAGACCATGAAGCAACATCTTAGAAAGATGTCAAACATGATAAATGAGCTGAAAGATGCTGGCCATGTCCTCACTGATGAGCAGCAAGTGCAAGCAGTGATTCGTTCCTTGCCTCAGAGTTGGGAGCATATGAAGGTGCACCTGACCCATAATGAAAATATCAAAACCTTTGAGGATGCAATGCGCCATCTTGAGTTGGAAGAGGACCGCCTCTTGGTGGCTAAGCCAGATGCTGATCTCTATCATGCTAGTTCTAGCTCACATGGAGCTTCGAGCTCCAAGCGCAAACGCCCTAACTGGTTTGATAAAGGGAAAGGCAAGGAAGCAGGTCCTTCAGGGAAGAAACCCAAGTTTAACCAACATGAAAGAGGAAAGCGTCCTCGCATGAAGAAGCTTGCAAGGGTGAAGTGTTACAACTGTGACAAGAAGGGTCACTATGCTCGCGACTGTCGTGAGCCAAAGAAGGTAAACACCCTTTGCACTTTTCAGAACTTTGCTTATGTGTCGAGTTCTGTATTCTTAACTGAGTCTAATCCTTTGTGGACTGTGGATTCGGGAGCGGCTGCAGACCATGTAGCGAAGGATAGAGAATCTTTCGTGGAATTCCGACGAGTACCAACCGGAACTAAGTGGATCTATGTGGGAAACAACTCCAGAGCTGAAGTGAAAGGAATTGGCACATGCCAACTGAACATGCGTGGTGGACGCACTTTATTCCTACATGATGTGTTGTATGCTCCGGAGATTCGTCGGAATTTAGTGTCTGTTTTAGTGTTGGTTAAACTAGGTTTTAATATGAACTTCTATAATAGAGATGTGGATTTGTTTTTAGATACAAATTAATATGGTTGTGGTTATTTTCTGGATGGTTTCATTGTATTAGATGTTGACTATGTTAATGCAAATGTTTGTTATTCCCTTCTCACGTCTCCTAATACATATGATAATAATGTGAATGTGTGGCATGCTAGACTTGGTCACATTGGCCAACAACGTATGAATAGACTAGCCAAAGAGGGCTTGTTGGGCAACATTGAAAAAGTCGATTTGCCCATATGTAAGCATTGCCTAAAAGGGAAAACGACAAGGAAACCATTTGGAAAAGGTAAAAGAGCTAAATTTCCTCTGCATTTAATCCATTCTGATGTCTGTGGTCCAATGAATGTGAGAGGAAGGCATGTGGCTGTTTATTTCATCACTTTTATAGATGATTATACTCGATTCGGATATGTCTATTTGATTTCTCACAAATCTGAAGCAATAAGTTGTTTAAAAAGATTTATGAACCTGGTAGAAAATCAATTAGACAAGAAAATAAAAGCATTGAGATCCGATCGAGGTCGAGAATATTTATCTGATGAGTTCAGAAAATTATGTGATGAAAAAGGAATAGAAAGACAGTTGTCTATTCCATATACTCCTCAACAAAATGGTGTTGTGGAGAGAAGAAACGAGAACCCTACCGGAAATGGTTAGGTCCATGATGGCGCATGCTAACTTACCTATTACTTTTTGGAGTGATGCGTTGTTAACTGCTGCCTATATACTTAACCGTGTGCCTTCCAAATCAGTTATTTCCACTCCATATGAGTTATGGACAGGTAGAAAACCGGACTTAAGTTTTCTTAAGCCATGGGGTTGTGCTGCCTATACACATGAGTCCTCTCACAAGTTTGGGAAATTGGGTCTCAGAGGAAATAAGAGTATTTTCATAAGGTACTCAGAACACTCGAAAGTGTATGTGTTCATAGGTGAGCAGGAAAGTGGGAGTATAACTGAATTTGAATCACGAGATGTCACATTCTTAGAGGATGAATTTCCTAAGAATGGCGAAATAGGGGAATATTGCTTCCTATTTGAAACCTTGGATCAAGATAATGATATTAGTGGAGTTCATCCAAGTGGGAGTAATATGAGAAGTGATGAATTGAATTTAACTCATTCCCAATTACAACCACGTGATGAGACGACATCATCATTACCTAATCCAAGTGGGAGCATAATGGGGAATGATGTGCAAAGTGTACAATCTCCCATACGGCGAACAAGTCACCAAAGTATTCCCCGTCGACGTTTTGACATTGAAGGGGAAACTTTTATGGTTGCTCCACAAGATGAGGATGAGCCAAGAAATATTAATGAGGCTCGAATTGCCCTAGTAAGGAAAAATGGATTCATGCAATGGAAGAGGAAATGGAGTCAATGAAATCAAACCAAGTCTAGGAACTGGTTGATCTTCCAAAAGGACGCAGAGCTATTGGGAACAAGTGGGTTCTCAAAATAAAGCGAAAGGCTGATGGCTCGATAGAAAGGCATAAGGCTCGTCTTGTGGCGAAGGGGTATAATCAACAGGAAAGAATTGATTATGAAGATACATTTTCTCCTGTAGTGAGATTTACCTCGATTCGCATTATTCTGGCAATAGTGTCTAGTATGGATCTTGAGTTACATCAAATGGATGTAAAGACTGCTTTCCTCAATGGAGAATTAGAGGAAGAAATATATATGGAACAACCTGTTGGTTTCATAGTGAAAGGCCAAGAAGAAAAGGTATGTCGACTTTTGAGATCGATATATGGCCTCAAGCAATCATCGAGACAATGGTATATACGTTTTCATAATGTCATAATGGCATATGATTTTACAATGATTGATGAGGATCATTGTGTATATATCAAAAGATCCAAGGATCAATTTGTGATCATATCATTATATGTTGATGATTTACTGATTGCCGGAAGCAATATGGAGTTTGTTAATACTGTCAAGAGTTGGTTGTCTTCCAACTTTGAGATGAAGGATATGGGTGAGGCTGCATACATTCTTGGAGTTAAGATTTCAAGAGATCGTTGTCTCTTTCGCAAGAAACATATATAAATAAGGTTCTTGAACGATTTCGTATGCAAGATTGTAAACCCATAGACACTCCTATTGCAAAAGGTGAAGGATTGAGTCATAGACTGTATCCAAGAACTCCACAAGAGAAGGAACAAATGAAACATCTTCCTTATTCTAGTGCTGTTGGGAGCTTGATGTACGCTATGATGTGTACAAGACCCGACATATGTTTTGCAGTTGGAATGGTGAGTAGATACCAATCCAATCCAGGTCCAAAGACATTGGAAAGCCGTTAAGAGAATACCGAGGTATCCGAAGGGAACCGCTGATTACAAGTTGAATTACCAAGGAAAGGATCTGCGACTTGAAGGCTATTCAGATGCTGATTGGGGAGGAGATTTAGATGAAAGAAAATCTACCTCTGGATTTGCTTTCTTACTGAACAATGGCGCCATATCATGGAGTAGTAAGAAGCAAACGTGTATAGCCTTGTCCACGATGGAAGCTGAGTTCGTGGCATTATCAGCAGCGGTACAAGAAGGAGTTTGGCTTAAGAGATTTTTGGATCATTTAGGTGTTATTGAGAAAACTGCAAATCCATTATTGGTTAACTGTGATAGCCAAGCAGCTATAGCGTACACCAAAGATCCAAAATATCATGGCAAGACCAAACATATAGATACCAAGTATAACTTTGTCAAAGATATGGTTGCACGAAAGGATGTGAACTTATAGTACATATCTACGCATAGAATGGTAGCAGATCCTATGACAAAGCCAATACCTAGAGATGTGTTTTGTGGTCATGTAAAATCTCTAGGATTGCGTAGAGTCTGATGTACTGAATTGTAATTTCCCTGAGTTGTTCACATTAATGAATTTTTTTGTTTTTCATTGTTAATGCCTATGAATCTATGTATGATCTTTATGTATCTTAATGCTCAATGCATTATTTTAAGTTGAGGAAGTATGTTGGACAGATAAAAGATTAGCCCACTCACACGGGTAATCGCCTCTATTTACTGTGTGATAAATAGAGATGAGACTGTTTTTAAGCTTATTATCTAGGTGATAATCGAGAGCTCAAGCTTAAAATACGAATGTCGCCTTAACTAAGTGTTAAGATGAGGACATAATACTTATGATGTCCAAAAGTAAAATACCCCACATATTTTACTTTATCTGTCTAAGATGCCAGATATGAGTTCTGATGAATTTTGTAAATGAGTAGATACGTGAACTCAAGTTAAACATTGGGTATGTCTGAACTATCATCTGTACGGTATTGAAAAGTATAGACATACGCTCCATGGGAAAGGAGTTAATACCGTAATACGTATTTCATACTACGTATGCATAAGATGACCAATAAGAGTGGCAAAAAGTTTGATCTCAACTTTTATGACGTGTGAGACTCTTGAGGAAAAGAGTTCCTCAATTTTAGTGCCCTCATGACTTTTACTTATTCTCAAGATTTCTATTTAATGTTTGCTATCTTAGGATGTTGCCAATGGTCATGAGTTGATTCGATCTAATGGGGCATTTCTAGAAAAGCAAGCTGAACTGAAATTGAGAGTTTGAAGGAAAGAGGAAGATCGATTTTGGAGAATCACATTGTACTTTTGTATTCACTGGTCGACCAATTATGACTGTCTTTGTGATAATTATAATTGTGAATACAATATATATATCATTGTTTAAAAGAAATCAAGAGAGATATGAATGTGATCGATCGATCTAGGGTACTGCATACTAAATCTACTCAGAGCGTGACGCCCATTATGAGCTGATATATATTCCTAATATATGTATAGCAACGAGCTCTCAAAGTATGCTGGTCGCACGGATTATTCACCGGTATGAATGTTGAAGAGAGGTAAAGAGAATCATGTTTGGCCCACCATGTGCGAGTGGGAGATGATGATTTTATTAGTGATGGGCTTAAGGCCCGTCCGCCCATTTTGGGCCTAAAAGCCCGGCCCACAGGATTAGGGCCCGTGGATGAAGGGACGTATAAAAGGGAGGAGAGAGAGGGAGAACGCACTTTTTGGAATCATAAACGTACGTACGTCTCCCTCTCCCTCTCTCTCTCTCTCTCTCTCTCTCCCAAAAGGAAAACAGTAAGGCACAAGGCACGTTTTTCTTCCCTTCAACTACGAATTGGCGTCATCGGATCGAACAGGGCCAAATTCTCTTCCTGATATCGGCGTCGGTGTTTAATCTGTGGCTAAAAAGGTACGCTCGAATCCGTGGTGTGTTTTAGGATCGGTGATACGTATTGTTTTCCGGGGCTCGTCTTCCACATTCGTTTTAGGGGTTCGATTTAGTGTCGAATCCGGTTTTTGGGAATCCGTTAAACCCAATAGGGACCTTTCTGTACAGTTACAATTGACTGCTCTTGGTTCTTTTCTTCTTCATCGGTAAGCACATCATACCAAAGCAGCTTCTTGAGAGTAACTTCTGGTATGTCATCAGATGAATTCTCTTCCTTTTTCCTCTTTCCAATTTACTGATTATACATGATATTGAACTAAAAACAGAAGCAGTTTGCACGAGTGACTGATTATGTAGTTCTATGTTGAGCAATGTTATGCTTTCTTAGAGTGATGTGAAGTGTATGGTGAAGTTTTTATCTTGGAGCAATGCTCCTGGTTTTCTTTCCTTGTTCTTTGCTGTCGTTTTTAGAATGTGCGAGCAGGCTCATCGAGCCTTTTTGTTTACAGCATTTTTCCTTACGTTGCAGATCATGAATGTTGGCGAGGAAACATGAGCATGCAGATTGAGCTACGGTTGCTTGTTTTTCGGTTCTGTTTCTGCCTAAATATATTGCGATGCTTGGGCTAAGAAGACATACTCTACACATGTGGTTGATGTGTCTTGGAGTTCTTGAAATAGATTTAAAAAGAGAGAGAGAGATAAACCATAATAGTTTGTAAAGCAAATTTCAAACGTATAACTTTGCACATCCAATCAAAAGGGCACAAAATTAAACAGGTTATTTCATGTGCTTAGCTTGTTGATTGTCTACCTCAGAGCCTTGTCTACTATTGAGTTTTATACTTGACAAGATGAATCAAGAGAAGTATTCTGAAAACGGTTTCCTGAATATATTTATTGATGATACAAGTTTTTCTTTTTTCAAATGGCATGATATAGAAAAGAAAATATACTTTTAATCACTCATAGTTCCAAGGAAATTAAACAGAATAAATAAATCACGGTACTCTCACAAATTAATTAATATTTATCTTGAGATTACGATTGAGTTTTTAATAAAATTATTGAGAACCGCAATTTATTAAAATATAGAGCATTTTATGTTTTATTCAGTTTTATTTCCTGCCATTGGGATGCACTTGTTTCTAACAATATATCTTTCATTGATTCAAAAGATCCTTTTAGTACAGGAAAATAAAATTGAACTCTCAACCTATTGGAACTAGGGAATTCCCAAGTAATTCGAAGCATATTCATCTTTAAACTAGGTTATTCCCAAGTAATTAAGTTAGATCATTACTTCTTTTTATTATTTTTAATATAATATATATTATAGATATATATTCTAAATAAAGTTGCAGTCTGTCATTTTTTTCAGTTAAGGTTATTTTTTCATTCATCGCAACTTTATTTCAATTTTTATTTGAAAATTATTAATTTCTTATTTTTTTAATGGTGGTTAGATCTAGGTTTTGCTGAATCAAATAACTGGAACACTTAAAATAAATCATTTTTAATTCTTAGTTAAATAGATTTGATTTTATTGAATAAGCTACATCATTTGATTATATCATTTAAACAAAAATTATATCTTTATCAGTTTTTAAGATTTAAATTTAGTAAGACATGGAAGATTAAAGATGATTAAATCAAGAAACCAATGATAATTGGTCGAATATAAGCCACGTGAGGGAAAGTTTAGTGCCACATGGTGGGATTCTGGTCAAAGTGCATCATTTCGCTAGATATAAATGAAATTTTAGCGACTTAGATGATTAAAAATCAATCCGATGGTCAAAACGAATTTACCTTCATGAACTCAGATCACTTGTAGTGTTTGGTCATTAATTTAGAAGAAATGATGCCGAAGTTGCTCCTTTATTTTGGGACTAGGTAACTGTTGAGAGAGCGAGAATGAGGAGTTGCTGAAAAGGAATGATGCGAAGAACGGTGAAATTGCCCTCTGCTCTTCTTCCTCCACTTGTATAACCCCATCTGGTAATCTCACTCTCACTCCTCCTGTCTTTGCATCAATTCGTTGTCTTCTTCCTCGCAATGTCGATTCTTCTCTCTCTGTCTCCATTCACTTTTGCACCTCACGCTCTACTTCTGGACTGAGCAATTCCATGAATCCAACCCAAATTTTGGAATTTGCGGCAAACCAATGCAAAAATGGCGGATTGGCAGAACCCGAGGATTCTTCGTATTTCTTCAAGGTTATGATTCTGCTGAACCCTTAGCCTTCAACTCCCCGTTTCGTCCAACTCTAGGGAGCTGCGGTGAGGATGAAGCATTATGCTGCCGCCATCCACATAATCGAGCGAATGGATTCCATGGGGATATCTCGCAACGTTCGCATTCCCAGCACTCTGATAAAATTGCCTCTGCCACTTTGAATATTTCTGATCCTGGATTTTCCGTTTTGACTAAAATGTTCAAGCTTGGGCTTGAACCGAGTGTGATGACCTTTAACACTTTGCTCAACGGACTCTTGGAAGATGGTCAGATTGCACATGCATTGACCTTGGTGGACGAAATGTGGGGCAAAGGGTTTAACGTCGATGTCTTTACGGGTGGTGTTATCGTGAAGGGACGGTGCAGGACCGGTTATATACTTCGGAAGCTGTTTGGTTAATTAGGAATCCGGAAGAAATGGGTTGCGAGCTAAATGCCATCAGCAATTTCTGGGCACCAGTGTCCTGGGCCCGGTCTCGATGGACTCGGGCATGGTTGCCGAGGTCTCAGGCCAACTTAGATGGTCATGGGCCCATCCTTGATGAACCTGGGCCCGAGCGCTGGGGATCTGTGCCGGTACCCTCCGTTGGCTCCTCTCTGCTGTAATCACCTGCTGCAACTTTCTCGAACCCTGGCTGTAGACTACTTTGTCCAGCTTTTGCAGCCAAGACAGCTTCCGTTTTAGGCTTCATTTTGCAGTCCCATCCCAGCTGGCCTCCACCGAGAAATGGGCAGCTGCAAGTCCCCCGGTTTTGCCTCCAATTTCCTCTATAAATCTAGTTCATTTCCTGTTCAAGTTTCCTAGTTCCACCGGGACTAGATTGTGGCTAGCCTAAGGCTTAATTATGTGCGAAGGTGTGAGAAAGAATCGAGCTTAATGTGCATTCGAATAATTAATCTAGGAGCTCTAGTGCTCTCGGCGATTGAAATTTTCGCAATCAGGTCCAAAATCCTAAAATTATCATACACCCGATTACTAAGTACAAAATAAACTTGACGAAAACTAACATAAGATGATGAAACAATGATGTTTTCGGTTGAAGCTCGAATTTTCGATTTGGCCAAAAAATTCAACCTTTGATTTATACAAGAAAATTTTCAAATTAAACTCTTAAATTTATGTAACAGTAAAAGGGACGATTACACACAATGCAATACTATGATATATTATATTTTTGCTTTCAATTAAAGGTTGACTTTTTAGTTTGACTGAAAAGTCACCAATAAAGTAATTTTATTTATTTATCTATAAATGATACCTAAATGTTAATGGAATGCAATTCTCTAAATGTAAAGGATGCAGAATTTGATAATTTGACTCTTTTTTTTTAAGGATCAAGCTTTGTCGCAACCATAAATCTTGAGCCCAAAGTGATTTTCTTTGTAAATATACACTCACTTTTTGGTGAAATTCGAGTGTTAACAAGCACCATAATGATACTAAGTGCTAATGGAAGAAATTAATTATACCAATTAGATAAATTTTAAATCTTGATTGTGTACTACATCTTCTCGATAAAATTGAGAATTTTTAGTGCACATATCCTTAAAAAATAAAATTGAAACAGAGCGATAAACAAAAACCTTAAAACTGCATTCCATTGTTTAGTGAATCGCAATAATACTACCGGATATCGTTATATCCTATCATATTCATTGTTAAGTATTCACAATATCAGTGTAAATGAATTTGAAAATGCACAAACGGAGATATTAAAAACTTTCATAAAAATTCATTATCGAGTCTAGTAAGGGAAGAAAAAAAATACGATCCTTATTTTTTTTATTACAAAAAATATAGTACTTGAACTAGTCAAGTATGGAGGAGTCTTGAAGTTTCAACATAAACTAGAAATATAGAGAAGGATGAGACAGAGAATGTAGGTTTTTTTTTATAATAAATTTCATTATCCCTTTGAGAATTAAAGAGATCATTTTCAAGTTTGAATTTATTCATTTAAATCCGAGGTTCTTCTACTTCATTTTTATTTACTTATTATAATTTTTTTTTCATCTCTTTTATTATTTTTTATTCCACTCCATCATTCCTTAATAAAAATTTTATCAAGTAATAAACCAAACTACTATATTTAAATTGACCAGAACATGGAAGGCAAGTACTAACAACATACAGTCTACAGAAACGAAAATATATTCTTCAATCCCACAAATTCCCCAAAATGACAAATGAATGCAAGAGTCACGTTTTTTTTGTAGTAAATATAAGAAAAACTGTACCTTTTGAGGCAGAGGTGGTGGTGTGGTACAGAGCACGACGGAGCAGGGAGAACAAAGCTAGTCAAGAGAGAAAATTGTGAAGAGAAAAAAAGAAACATTTAAAATGAGACCCATCTAACAAGACAAAAACATTGCAATTTGTGGGAAACATGACGTCCAAGTCCATGCTTCAAAATAAAACCCTAAAATTACAAAACGAATGCAAAAATTACATAATTTTTGGAATAAATCTAAGAAAATTTGTACCTTTCAAGTCGGAGGTGGTGACAGTGTGGTTTGTTGGACGGTGGAGGGGACAAGAACAGAGCAAGTTGAGAGTGAGATGGAGAAAATAAAGCGGGTCAAGAGAGAGATGGCGTTGTTTGGTGTGGTTCGTTGGGTGATGGAGGCAACGGACGGGGTGGTGGCGTGGTTCGTTAGAGGAGAGCTCATCACGAGTTGGAAGAGTCACGTGAATGGGAGGGAGAAAGAGCAAAGCATGAAGTGAGAGAAAGAGATTGAAAAAAGCGAAGTGGAGAGATATAATCTTTTTCATTTACAATTGAAATTAGGAGGGCTTAAAACAAGATGAGCCCAAGTGTTTTTTTTACCAAACACACATCCAATCAAAGTCCATTTCATCCCATAAATGGATTCGGATTTTGACAAGGCCATAATCTTTTCATTTACAATTGAAATTAGGAGGGCAGTAGAGTGATGTCCAATATTTTCTCATTCAAACTAGTCCCTTCACCTTCCCCTTCCCTTCTCCTCCTCCTCCACTTCCATTCCCTCAACTCTCTCCCTCCATTTTGATTACCAAGAGCTCTGCAGACTCCAACATAGACCCATCATCTCCCTCGTTTCCCATGACCGAAAGTAAACCAAATTCCCAGGACAGAAAACCGAAAACCGAAAACCGAAAAGAAAAAAAAAGTCTTGCTCTTTTGTTTTTAAACCAAATTCCCACGACGAGAAGTTGCTGAAAAGGAATGATGCGAAGAATGGTGAAATTCCCCTCCGTTCTTCTTCCTCCTCTCCTTCGACCACCATCCGGTAATCTCTCTCTTACTCCTCCTTTCTTTGCATCGCCTCTTCCTCTTCCTCTTCCTCTTCTTCTTCCTCGCGTTGTCAATTCCTCTCCCTCCCGTCACTTTCGCACTTCACGCTCCACTTCTGGACTGAGCGATACTCTGAGTCGATCCCAAGTTTTAGAGTTTGTCATGAACCTATGCAAAAATGGCGGGTTGGCAAAAGCCGAGGATGCTTTGCATTATTTCAAGGTTATGATTCGGCTGAACCCTTTGCCTTCAACTCCCTGTTTCGTCCAACTCTTGGGAGCTGCGGTGAGGATGAAGCATTATGCTGTCGCCATCCACATGATCGAGCGAATGGATTCCATGGGCATATCTCGCGACACTTACGTTCTCAGCATTCTGATGAATTGCCTCTGCCGCTTGGAAAGGTCCGATCTTGGATTTTCCGTTTTGACCAAAATGTTCAAGCTTGGGCTTGAACCGAGTGTGGTGACCTTGAACACTTTGCTCAACGGGCTCTGTGAAGAGGTTAAGATCGCACGAGCCTTGACCTTGGTGGAGGAAATGCGGGGCAAGGGGTTTAAGGCTGATGTATTTACATACAGTGTCATCGGGAAGGGATTGTGCAGAACCGGTAATACTTCTAAAGCCGTCCAGTCAATGAGGAATTTGGAAGAAAGGGGTTGCGAACTGGATTTGGTCACGTACAACACGATCATCGATGGTTATTGCAAGGAAGGACTGGTGGAAGAGGCATTTGGCTTCTTTAACTGTATGAGCCACTCCTCATTAAGCCGAATATCCTCACTTACAATACCTTGATTCGTGGCTTAGGCTGCATAGGCAAATGGAAAAAAGCAAAGACCATGTTAGAGAAGATGATTCATGATGGAATCCACCCAGATGTTATCACTTATAATTCCTTCATCCACGGTCTGTGCCTTTGTGGCCAATGGGAAGAGGTTCGAGTCCAGTTGAGTGAGATGGTGCGGGGAGGAATAAGGCCAGATTATCAAACCTTCACTATTATCTTGGATGCGCTCGGTAAACAGGGCAGGACTGATGAGGCAAAGTGCATATTTGATCTGATGATCGAGATGGGTGTTGAGCCAAATGTAGTTACTTATAACTCGTTGATAAATGGTTACTGTCTTCAAAATCAAATGGATAATGCCGCAATTACATTCGTTTGATGACTGCAAGGAAGTGCAATCCTGATGTAGTGACCTATAACACGTTGATTAACGGGTATTTTGCAGTTAAAAGAGTTGATAAGGCAATGAGTCTCCTTCGGCAAATGTTGGAGAAAGGATTAGTCCCTAATGTTGCCACCTATGGTTGTCTCATGGATGGCTTTTTTCTTGCTGGAAGCCCCAGGGTTGCACATCAACTGTTTTACAAAATGCTGGCTTGCAATCATATAAATCAACAAATTTATGCAATCATGTTAGATGGCCTTTGTAAGTATCGACAAGTGGACAAGGCAATGGCATTGTTTCAACAAATGGAAGATGGCATGGACGATGTTGATATAGTCCGCTGCACCATCCTTATTAACGGCTTGTGTGAGATGGGGGAACTTGGACCTGCAATGAACCTCTTCAATTCGTTGGATGCCAAAGGGTTGCGACCCAATGTCGTGACATTTGGTGCCATCATAAAAGGACTATGTAAAGCTGGCCAAATACGTGAATCGTGCGAGCTACTTCATAATATGAGAAAGAAGGCATGTCCTCCAAGTGGTATCATGTTTAACATTGTTGTCCGAGCACTCCTTGAAGATGGTCAGAAAGCGAGGGCAATGCTTTTTCTAGGGAAGATGGTTGAGAAAGGCTTCTCACCAAATGCTGCATCAACGGCTAAAATTTTGGGTGCATTGGCTAACAATACATTAGAATCCTGAAAATCCGCACTGGGGACGTAAGCTCTCCCTGCCTTTTTTGGTCAGAGAAGTAAGCTCTCTTGAATTGCAATTGTGTGCATATAGTAAGTAGCCAACTTTTATCTCGATGAGAGAAGATCGGGCTTGCATCATCTAACACTAGCTAGTTCTGTATAGTCTCGGGTTAATTTGTTGCGAGGAAGAAAACGTGGCAGTGTACAGAAAGTTATCTGCATTTTGATGACTTCTGCTTCTTCGGCCATACAAAGGTAGTTTCTTGCGGGGACCTTTCTGCACAGTTACAATTAACTTCAAGATGAACCTAGTCCTGCCTGAGTTTTCGTGAAACCTATTGTCACATTGGTGTTGTCTGTGATATGAAAGTGAAAGATCGAGGAAACTTGGTTGGCTAAAATTTAAGGGGCTGCTGGAGAGTAGTTTCCTTAGTATAAGGGGAGAGATTATGTTCCATCTTCAATTTGTTGTTTGTGTTGTTCTAAGTGATTTATCACGCACACAACTTAAAAATTGTGGTTAGACCGAGGGCAAACAATGTAGTAATTAGACTCGTGATCCATGTGCACAGAATCACTCATTCACAGAATGCAACTAATTAAAATATAAGATTCGCTGTGTCATAGAAAGCACAATCACGACTATAAGCTCGCGACCTCTGAGGACTGGAAAATTATATGTTTCAAATCCATCGATATACAAGTCCCTCATTTTCTTCTCTTTTCTTTGTGTGGTTTCAGTCTTATGGGATGTTTCCATAGAGACTTTTGATTTCTCAATTATATGTCAAGTTTGCTTGTCCATGGGTGACTAAACTGACCTGATCCATTCTACTCTAACTTAAGTTGATTACGGTCAACAGAGAGAAGGTGAAGTGGGTTGGTTCATTTAATCTAATTTCGATTTGGGTGGATTTTAAAAGCGTGAAATAGGACTCTGCATATCATAGTAAGCTGTGTAGTTTTCTTTGCTTTATTTAGTGAGATTTCTGTGATGAAATGAGCTATGTTCGGTGTTTTATATATATATATCCCGTAGAAGTCTAGAAGAGCAGCTATATTTAGCTTTAAATGATATAAGAGGTATGCCTATTTACATATTTATATCTATCTATATAATCTTCAGTCCTTATACATATAATAGCTTAAATAAAATCATTTGGATTTGACTTGGTGATTAGTAGTGGACTTGTAAGGGTGGATTAGGTACACGGCAGGAGTTTGATTCTCCATGCCAACTACAAGCATTTCGTTGTTCAGCCCAGTCACCTGGGCTTTAATTCTCGTCTTACATGGGCCATGAGTTTAATGGGCCCAAAGTTGGTGGACCTCGTCATTATAAAAAAGGAGCTTAAGCAAGATATATGCTTGATTCATTCATTTAAGTTTTTTTCTCGAACGAAGTGGATTTATTCATTAGCTACTTTATCAATTGATTTGAATTGGGCGAATAGGTGAGATATATTTTTTCTATAAGGAAATACTCCATGAGTCACATTTAAAGTAGTTTAAAATTTCATAAAGAGATATTTTAAATTATTGTTTTTTGTTATTTAGAGTAGATAATGAAAACAAAAATTCATCGAGAAACTACGTGACCAATGCCTTTCAACCAAGTGCAAATTGTCATTGATATGGTGTGCGAAGATCTTACATGTCTTCTTCTATGGAATCACATTTGTGATTTGGTTTCTTTGCACCTTTTCAATTGCTCTCGGTTCGTCTCCTTCCTTGCTATGCACATCATATTGAATAAGCTTCTTGAGAGTAGTTTTTGGTATGTCATCGGATGAATTCTCTTCTATTTTCCTCTTTCCAATTTACTAATAGTACATGCTATTGAACTAAAAATAGTAGAAGCAGACTAGTTTGGCAACTCTTCTGTTTGGAAATGCTTCTGATTCTTTTTTTTTTCTCTAGAATAAAAATAGAATAGAAATCCGTTTTTGTAAGTTTTTGTTCTCAGGAACAAATTCGTTTCTATGATTAAATTTGGAACATAATCAAAAAGTAAAAATAAATTGTTTCTTTTTTTCTTAAAAACATCTTAAGAATCAAGCTTAAAACATTTTTCTCTTTTCTTTTCTTTCTTTTCCTCTTCCTCCTATTATTCCCCCTAACCGATTGTGGTCGATGACCTCATCGAAGCCTCGCTAACTCCAGGCAAGACCAAGCCTCGTTGGTGGCTAGGTAAGGCTAGGTCGGCATCTCCTAGCTGAGTGAGGTTGACCTTGCGGTGGCTAGGTAAGGCTTGAGGCAACCTTGCTAGCTCGTTTGGTTGGCCGCCAGCTGGCAGGGTCGAGATGGATGTGATTGGCTAGAGGAAGAAGAAGAAAAGAAAAAAAAATGTAATAAAATTATTAAAAAAATAAAAGAAATTCTAAGTCACAAAAAAAATTGGGGTTCATACGAAATGCATTTCTATTTTGGGAATATAAAGTTTGTACAATTACTAAACATGTTCTTCCGCTCGAAACTTGTTTAGAGAACATAAATAGAAAAAAAATATTTCTAAATAGAAATTGTTCTCGAGAATAGAAACGTTATCATATGCATCTTGATTATTTAGGTCTATGTTGAGCATTGATATGCTTTCTTAGAGTGATTTGAAGTGCATTGTGAAGTTTTTATCTTGGAGCAATGCCTTTGGATTTCTTTCCTTGATCTTTGCTGCCGTTTTAGAATGCACAATCGGGTTCTTCCAGCCTTTTCGTCTATGGCATGGTTCCTTATGTTGCAGATCATGAATGTTGGCGAGGAAACATAAGCAAGCAGATTGATCTACGATTGCTTGTTATTTGGTTTCGTTTCTGCCTAAGTATGTCGGCGATGCTTGGGTTAAGAAGGTATACTCTAAAAAGAAGAAGAGATAAACCATAATCGTATGTAAAGCGCATGTCAAACATACAACTCTGCACATCCAATCAGAAGGGCAAAAAATAAAACAGGTTATATTTTTTGATGATACAAATTTTTTTCTTTAATCAAATTACATGATATAGGAAAGAAAATGTACTTTTAATAACTCATAGCTTATTCCAATGAAATTTATTTCACTTCTTGCTCTCAGTTACAAGGAAATTAAACAGAATAAATAAATCATGGTACTCTTACAAAGTAATTAATATTTATCTTGAGATTATGATTGAGTCTTTATTAAAATTATTGAGCTCAACTTATTAAAACATAGAGCATTTTATTTTTTTTTTAGTTTTATTTCCTGCCATTGGGATGCACTTATGTCTAACAATATAGCTTTCATTGATTCAATAAATCCACTTAATATAGTTTAATAAAATTGAACTTTCAAGTTATTGGGACTAGGGAAATGCCAAGGAATTAAAAAAAAAAAAAAAAAAAATCATCTTTAGACTAGGTAACTCGCGAGTAAGTAAGTTATATCATTTGTTCTCTTTACTATTTTTACTATAAAAAGAGAAACTATTATAGATAATATTCTCAATAAAGTTGCAGTCTATCATTTTTTCAGTTTATGTTATTTCAAAATGTTTAATTGATTACTTTTAATGGTGGTTAGGTCGTTTTTGCCTAATCAAATAATTGGATCACTCAAACCAAATCATTTTTCGTTCTTAGTTAAATAGATTTGATTTTATTGAATAAGCTACATTCATTTGACTATATAAATAAAATGAAAATAATTTCTTTATCCGTTTTTTAGATTTAAATTTAATAAGAGATGGAAAATTAAAGATGATTAAATCGATAAACCAATGATAATTGATCGAATATTAGCCACCTGAGGGAAAGGTTAGTGCTACATGGTTGGATTCTAGTCAAAGTGCATCACTTTGCTAGAAATAAATGAATTTTAGCGACTTGGATTATTAAAAACCAATCCGATGGTCAAAACGAATTTACCTTCACGAACTCAAATCACTGGAAGTGTTTCGTCATTAATTTAGAAGAAATGATGCCGAAGTTGCTCCTTTATTTTGGGACTGGGTAGCTCTTGAGAGAGCGAGAATGAGGAGTTGCTGAAAAGGAATGATGCGAAGAATGGTGAAATTGCCCCCTGCTCTTCTTTCTCCGCCTGTTCGACCACCATTTGGTAATCTCACTCTCGCTCCTCCTATCTTTGCATCGATCATTGTCTTCTTCCTCGCAATGTGATGTGTTGAGAATAATTGAGAATTTGTCATTTGGTCAAGGCAATTATTAAGTGTGATTGAAGATGAACTATTATGTCAAATTAGAAAATAGGATATCATTAGAAAATGCTACTATTCAACGACCCAAAAAAGAAAAGGAACTACTTTTCTCTCTTTTTCAGTATAGATATATGTTATGAAATGTGATGTGGGAAATCGAATTGATGCATAAAGAGAAATTTAGGATATGGCATCTTTTATGTTACTAGACAGAAGAGTAGAGGGGGATTCGGGCGTGCTTCACTTGAAACTATGTGGCCAAACAGGATTTTAAAAATGAAAAACTGCCGCCACCCTCCGTTGGCTCCTCTCTATTTGCAGCAATCGTTTTTTTCTGCAATTTTGAGCTCATTGCAACAAGTTTTAACCCCGATTGGTCTTCTCATTGAGCTGCAATATTTAGCCCCCCGTTGTACAATTTAAGCTCCCTTCCTCTCGTCATTTCAGCTCCAGCCCTACTGTAATCACCTGCTGCAACTTTCTCGAATCCTGGCTGCAGGCTACTCTGTCCAGCTTTTGCAGCCAAGACAGCTTCCATTTTAGGCTTCATTTTGCAGTCCCATCCCAGCTGGCCTCCACCGAGAAATGGGCAGCTGCAAGTCCCAGCCAATTTCCTCTCTAACTCTAGTTCATTTACTGTTCAAGTTTCCTAGTTCCATCGGGACTAGATGGTGGCTAGCTTAGGGGCTTAATTATGTGCGAAGGTGTGAGAAAGAATCGAGCTTAATGTGCATTCGAATAATTAATCCAGGAGCTCCGATGCTCTCAGCGATTGAAATTTTCGCAATCAGGTCCAAAATCCTAAAATTATCATACCCCGGTTACTAAGTACAAAACAAACCTGACAAAAACTAATGTGATGAAACAATAATGTTTTCGGTTGAAGCTTGAATTTTTCGATTTGACTGAAAAATTCAACCTTTGATTTATATAAGAAAATTTTGAAATTAAACTCTTAAATTTATATGTAAAAATGAAAGGGACATTTACACGCACCAAATATGGGCTGTTGCTGATGTGAAAATACAGAAAGAAGGTCAGGGGATAACTCGAATAAAGGAATGGCTGACCAATTTCAAGCATACCTCCATCTCTTTTGAGCGAGTCGCCCTCTTACTATGGCAAATCTGGAAATCCAGCAATGATTGGTGTTTTAGAGCAAAACCACTGAGTCCTCAGCACATCATCATCTCAACACAAGCCATGGAAGATAACTTTAATAGGTGGGTGGGTAAACAGAGCAAACAAACTCATGCACAGCAATACCCACCTCAGAGTTCGACGCCTCAATCGGCCCAGACTTCGCCCACTTCAATGCACGGCCTGTCGCAACCTCGGCGTACTCTGCAACAAGCCCCGCCTCCGCCAGATCCTCCTCCGAGCCACAACATGCCTCCGACGGATCCTCCTCTGAGCCTCAACTCGCTTCGGACAGAGACGCCTCCTCTGTTTAATCCCCCTCAGACAGGGGAAATTCCACCAAATCATGCAAGTTCGAACGAGACGCCCCTGTGTAATCGGCAACAAGATTCGCCATCGACAGATCTTCAGCTGAGCCACAACTCGCCTCCGACAGATCCCCCTCCAAGCCACCACTTGCCTCGGACAGCGACGCCTCCCTTGCCCAACCCCCTTCGAACTGGGGATATCCCACCAAATCGTGCCTTTTCAAACGAGACACCCCTGCAACACAACTCTCACCGCACTGAAACTGCTGCAACGCACGATTCGCCTCAGATCCGCAACCCTCCGGTGAACGGTTCCCCTCAGATCTGGACTCCTCCAGCGAAGGGTGTGCTAAAGGTAAACGTGGATGGTTCCTTTCTTCTAGAAACAGGGGAAGCGGCCGTAGCTTGTGTCTGCAGAGACAACAGAGGAGTTCTCATCGATGGCTTTGTGCGCACAGTCCGAGTGTCTTCAGCTCTTCAGGCGGAAGCACAAGCTCTTTTGCAAACCCTAAAGTACTTGAGGGAAAAGAGGAAAAAGAGATAGAGGTGGAATCAGATAGCTTGGAACTGGTGAAGTCTTTGGAGGAAAGTACTCCAGTCTCGTGGGGTCTCGACACGCTGTTCAGCGAACTCCAGGCACGTGTGAAGTCTTTCACACGGTTAAAAATAAAACACTGCCGAAGAGAATGCAACACCATCGCACATTGGGTTTGTAAGGCCCACTGAAGAAAAGCCCTCCCAGCTAATTGGGTTTATTATCCTCCTTCTTGTCTTCTGGACTTATTGTGTACTGAAGCTTCCCTTATATGAATGAATGAATATCATCTTTTTTCAATATAAAATATATATATATATATATATATATATGATATTTTTACTTTCAATTAAAGGTTGACTTTTCAGTCAAACTGAAAAGTCACCAAAAAAGTATTTTTTTTATTTATTTATCTATAAATGATACGTAAATGTTAGTGAAATCCATTTCTCTAATTGCAATGGATGCAGAATTTGATAATTTGACATTTTTTTTTCTGAGGATAGCCCAAAGTGATTTTCTTTATAGATATACGTTCACTTTTTGGTGAAATTCGAGCGTTAACCGGCGCCGTATTGATACTAAAAGTGCCAATGGAAGAACTTTATTATACCAATTAGATAAATTTTAAATCTTGATTGTGTTTTAAAATTTTATAATTTAATTACATCTTCTCGATAAAATTTAGATTTTTTAATGTACATATCCTTAAAAAATAAAATTGAAACAAAGGGATAAACAAAAACCTTAAAGCTGTGTTCGGTGAATCATAATAATAATACCATATATTTTTATATCCTATCATGTTCATTGTTAAGTATTCACGATATCAATGTAAATGAACTTAAAAATACACAAACGGAGATAGTAAAAACTTTCATAAAAATTCATTACCAAATCTAGTAAGGGAAGAAAAAAAAAAATATGATCCTTTTTTTTTATTACAAAAGGTATGGTACTTAAACTAGTAAATTATGGAGGAGTCCTTAAGTTTCAACATAAACTAGAAATATAGAGAAGGATGAGACAAAGAATTTAGTTTTTTTAAAAAAAAATAAAATTCATTACATCTTCGAGAATTAAAGAGATTATTTTCAAGTTTGAATTTATTCATTTAAATCCGAGGTTCTTCTATTCCATTTTTATTTACTTATTTTTTTTTTATTGTTTTCCATCTCTTTTATTATTTTTTATTACACTCCATCATTCCTTAATAAAAAAAATTATCAAGTAATAAACTAAACTATTATATTTAAATTGACCAGAACATGGAAGGCAAGTACCACAATATACAGAAACGAAAATATATTCTTCAATCCCACAAATTCCCCAAAATCACAAATGAATGCAAGACTTACATTATTTTTGTAGTAACTCTAAGAAAAACTGTACCTTTTGAGGCGGAGGCGGCAGTGTGGTACAAAGCATGACGAAGGCAGGGAGAACAAAGCTAGTCAAGAGAGAAAATTGTGAAGAGAAAGAGGAAACCTTCAAAATGAGACCTGTCCAACAAGACAAAAACATTGCAATTTATGGGAAACATGACATCCAAGTCCATGCTTCAAAATAAAACCCTAAAATTACAAACCAAATGCAAAAATTACAAAATTTTTGGAGTAAATCTAAGAAAATCTATACCTTCTGAGTCAGAGGTGGCGGCAGCGTGGTTCGTTGGACGGTGGAGGGGACAAGAACAGTGCAAGTTGAGAGTGAGATGGAGAAAACAAAGCGGGTCAAGAGAGAGAGAGAGATGGCGTTGTTTGGTGTGGTTCGTTGGGCCAAGGAGGCAACAGATGGGGTGGTGGCATGGTTCGTTAGAGGAGAGCTCAATCATGAGTTGGAAGAGGTGCATGAGTGGCAAAATTTTGCATCCATATTTTTCATATATGGGTCGAATATGGGTTAATAGCCCATTACAACTATTAACCCACGTTCGACCCATTTTTTTAGTTCAGTTTTATATGGGTCGAAAATGGGTCACACTCTCTGACCCATTTTCGACCCATTTTTAAAACCCAAAAAGTTTCTCTTCCTCCGACAGAGCCGCTCAGCGACAGCCCTTCGACCTTCACCTTCGACCCACCTCCGCCGCTCGCCTTCGAGCCGCCTCCGCCACTCGCCGCCGCAGCTCGCCTCCGATTCACCTCCGCCGCCCTCCTTTGAGGCTCGCCTCCACCGCCCGCCTCTAAGTTCAGCTTTGCAGCTCCATCGTCATGTGGGCTCTTCGCCGAGCTGCCCATCCTCTCAAGTAACGTTCCTCTCCCCCCTGCGTCTTTGCCCCTCTCTCTCTCTCTCTCTCTCTCTCTTTCTCTACAGTTTGTCGCGTGAATGCTTGCGCTTCTGCTATTTCTTTTTCTCTGAGAGTAGAATAGATGGAAGAAAGGCTTTGGGTCTTTTTGGTTCTGTGGAAGTTGCTTGGAGTTGGGGGGTGTTGGCTGGGTCCACCTTCATGTGGGGCCCAGCCGGCATTAAATAAAAAAAATAAAAAGAAAAGAAAAGAACAAAAAGAAGTGGAAGTTGTCATGCGTGGGGTGTCCGTCGAAAAGTGAAGAGAGAGAGAGAAAAAGAAAACAAAAACTGCACAAGGAAGGAAGAAGAAGGAAGAGGGCTGCAACTTTGCGGCTTTGATTTGAAGGCCAAATATTGATGGAATCGGCTCAAATTTCAGTATGTTGTTCGTGAGACCGAGGGCTACAAGTTGATGGTTTTTGTTCGTCGAGAACCGTCTCCGAATTCTCCAGTTGCGGTTAAGGTTTTTTTGCTCCCAACTTGTTTGTCTACCTACGTGGTGAGAAAAAGATGATTGTAATGTTAATGTTAAGCCTCTAGTGTGTGACTAGAGAAGAATACTTTGTGTATCCTGCTATTCTTGGTGATTAGTGGATGTTTTTGGGCGGTCCGTGGTTTTTCCAGCATCGGGTTTTCCACGTTAAATCCTTGGTGTCGTTATTTGCTTTGTCTACTTATTATTTCGGCGTTATATTTGCATTTTTTGAGGCTATACATTGCTGGTTGTTGTTGGGGGTTAAGAAATCTTTAGTTGATTTTGCTTCGAGGAAGAAATTGATCCTGGATTGCGTTTGGCCGTGGTGAATTGTTGTACCCGAGTTCTCCCCAACAAGTGGTATCAGAGCACGGTTGAATTTTAGTGTTAAATGGAAGAAACCAACAGCACCATGTTTAAGTTAAATGCCTCGAATTATTCTATTTGGAAGCCTCGGATGGAAGATGTGTTATATTGCAAAGACTTATTTGATCCTATTGAGGGTGATGAAGCCAAAGGAGATAAGGAAGATAAAGAATGGGAGAGAATGAATCAGAAAATAGTTGGGTTTATCCGACAATGGATTGATGATAGTGTGTTTCATCATGTTGCTCAAGAAACGAGAGCAAACACTTTGCGGAAGAAATTACAAGATCTTTATGAGAGAAAAACTTCACAAAATAAAGCTCTTCTAGTTAAGCGACTTGTGAATTTGAGATACAAGGAGGGGAGTAACATGATGGAACACTTGAGTGAATTTCAAGATGTTGTAAATCAATTGACAAATCTTGAGATTGATCTTGGTAATGAATTGCAATCATGCTTATTACTTGGTACTCTTCCTGATAGTTTGGACACCTTGGTTGTGGCATTAAATAACTCGGCTTCTTTTGGTGTGCTTTCTATGAGCATGGTTAAAGAAAGCTTGTTCAATGAAGAAACAAGAAGAAAAGGCTTGAATTATGCCTCTACATCAGATGCTCTTGTTATAGAAAATAGGGCGAGAAGTAAATCAAGAAGGTTTCAAAGAAATGATACCCGAGGCAAGTCAAGAGGAAAATCGAAATCAAGACCGAGGAGGAGTGTCAAGTGTTATAATTGCGGCAAAATGGGACATTATGCAAAAGAGTGTTGGTTGCCAAAGAGAGATAGATTCCATGATAGAAATGGAGATCAAAAGAAAAAAGAGAAACAAGCTACAACGGCGGTTGTATCCGATGGCGATATTGTGTTTGTATGTGATGACGGATATGTGAATTTTATATGCCAAGACTCTATGTGGGTTGTTGATTCCACGGCTTCTTTTCATGTCACCTCATGGCGTGATTACTTTGCTTCTTATCGCGGCGGCAACTTTGGTTGCATAAGGATGGGAAATAGTGATGTTTCCAAGGTTATTGGCATGGGAGATGTTTATTTGGAAACCGATGTCGGATGTAATTTGCTTTTGAAAAATGTGAGACATGTCCCGGATATTCGACTTCACTTGATCTCTACGGGTGCCTTGGATGATGATGGTTATTGTAATTCATTCTTTGATGGCAAATGGAAGTTGACTAAAGGTTCCATGGTAGTGGCAAAAGGTAAGAAGAAGGGCTCTCTCTACACCATGCAAGCTGACTTGATTAAAGAAGAGGTAAATGCAGTGGAGGATTCCTCAATTGATTTATGGCATATGAGGCTGGGTCATCTTAGCAAGAAAGGACTTGAAACTCTTGCTAGAAAGAACCTTTTACCTTTGAAAGAGAAAAATCTAAAGGAATGCACTCATTGTCTGACTAGTAAGCAACATAGATTCTCATTTCATAGTTCCTCTCCACACAGGAAATTAAATGTACTTGATTTAGTTCACATTGATGTTTGTTACATGGATGCTAGAACTATTGGAGGTGCATTATACTTTGTGACATTTATTGATGACTGTTCTAGAAAAGTGTGGGCTATTGCTTTGAAATCTAAAGATTAGGTACTTGCGGCTTTCAAGCAATTTCATGTCAATGTGGAAAGAGAAACCGGGAAGAAGTTGAAATGTGTTCGGGCTGACAACGGTGGTGAATATAGAGGCCCATTTGAACACTATTGCAGGGATTATGGTATCAAGCTTGAGAAGATTTGTTCCAAAAACACCACAACATAATGGAGTGGCAGAGAGAATGAACCGAACAATTAATGATCGGATTCGGTGTATCTCATGCGAAGTTGCCTAAGTCATTTTGGGGTGAAGCGATGAGAACAGCAGTAGACTTGATAAATCTTTCTCCATCGGTTCCTCTTAAGGGGGATGTTCTGCAAAGAGTTTGGAGTGGCAAAGATGTTTCCTACAGCCATCTAAAAGTGTTCGATTGTCGGGCATTTGTGCATGTTCCAAGAGATGAAAGATCCAAGCTTGATGACAAGTCTAAACAGTGTATCTTCTTAGGTTATGGACATGAAGAGTTTGGCTACAAGTTATGAGATCCAGTTGCAAAGAAAGTCATTAGAAGTCGAGATGTGGTGTTTTGTGAGTATCAAACTATTGAAGACATTGACAAGGTGGAGAGACCAAAGAATACAGCTCAACGTTCAATTAGTTTTAGCCAAAATCCTTCTAATGTTGATAGAAATCATGGGGGAGAAGTGCAAGGAAGTCATGAAGATGGTGAGTCCTCACATAATGTTGATTCTTCAGCTGATACAGGTGAAATAGCTGAGCAAGAGCAATCTATCCTACCTCAAGTTAGAAGATCTGAAAGAAAGCGTAGGCCTTCTCAAAAATATTTGTCACATGAGTATGTGTTACTCACTGATGCAGAGGAGCCAGAAACTTATGAAGAGGCTATATCATGTGAACGAAAGAATGAGTGGCATGAAGCCATGCAAGAGGAGCTTAAATCCTTGCATGAGAACCACACATTTGAATTGGTGAGGTTGCCTCAGGGTAAGAGAACACTCACAAATACGTGGGTGTACAAGTTGAAGACGGAAGAAAATAGTTTACAACCACGATACAAGGCTAGACTTGTTGTGAAGGGCTTTCATCAAAAGAAGGGCATAGACTTTGAAGAGATTTTTTCACCGGTTGTAAAGATGTCTTCTATTCGAGTTGTTCTTGGGTTGGCCGCCAGTTTAAATTTAGAAATTGAACAACTTGATGTAAAGACAGCTTTTCTTCATGAAGACCTAGAAGATGAGATATATATGGAGCAACCAGAGGGTTTTGAAGTTGAAGGCAATGAGCACCTTGTATATAGATTGAGGAAAAGCTTATATGGTCTCAAGCAAGCGCCTAGGCAATGGTATATGAAGTTTGAGTCATTCATGGAAGAACAAGGATACGGTAAGACAAATTCCGATTCTTATGTTTTTATGAAAAGATTCTCAGATAATGATTTTCTTATTCTCTTACTTTATGTGGATGATATGTTGATTGTTGGGCATGATGCCAAGAAAATCAAAAGTTTGAAAAATGAGTTGAGTAAAGCTTTTGCAATGAAAGACCTAGGCCCGGCTAAGCAAATCTTAGGCATGAGAATTACTCGTGATAGGAAGAATAAGAAATTGTGGTTATCTCAAGAGAAATATATTGAGAAGGTGCTTGAAAGATTCAACATGAGCACATGTAAACCGGTGAGTACTCCACTTGCATGCCATTTCAAGTTGAGTAGTAATGAGTGTCCTTCAAGTGAGAAAGAGAAGGTTGAGATGATGAAAATTCCTTATGCATCGGCCGTGGGTAGTTTGATGTAAGCCATGGTTTGTACAAGACCAGATATTGCTCATATAGTTGGTGTTGTGAGTAGATTTCTCTCTAATCCAGGTAAGGAGCATTGGACTACTGTTAAATGGATTTTGAGATATCTCATAGGTACTTCTACACTTTGCTTGTGCTATGGAAATGCAAAGCCTGAGTTGAGTGGCTTCTCGGATGCGGACTATGCCGGTGATGTTGATTCCCGAAAATCCACATTGGGTTTTATAATAATCTTTGCAGGGGGAGCTATTTCATGGCAATCGAGATTGCAAAAATGTACCGCTTTGTCTACAATTGAAGCGGAGTATATTGCTATTACCGAATGAGGTAAAGAACTTTTGTGGATGCAAAAATTCCTACAAGAGTTGGGCTTGAAGCAAGAGAAGTTTGTTCTATATTGCGATAGCATGAGTGCCATCCATCTTAGCAAGAATCCGGTGTTTCATTCAAGATCGAAGCATGTTGATGTGAAGTATCATTGGATCCGAGAAAAGTTAGAAGAGAAGCTCTTCCTACTTGAGAAAGTTCATACCGACAACAATAAGTCCGACATAATGACCAAAGCCTTGCCCGTGATGAAGCTTGATGCTTGTAGAAGAAAAGCGGGCATGACGAATCTTCCCACATGAGGTGGAGGGGGAGATTTGTTGGCTGGGTCCACCTTCATGTGGGGCACAGCCAGCATTAAATTAAAAAAAAAACAAAAAGAAAAGAAAAGAACAAAAAGAAGTGGAAGTTGTCATGCGTGGGGTGTCCGTCGAAAAGTGAAGAGAGGAGAGAGAAAAAGAAAACAAAAACTGCACAAGGAAGGAAGAAGATTTCAGGCTGTGACTAAGTTGAGTTTAAATGTTAGTGGAGTTGGATTGACTCAAGTTACCTAAGGCCGTTGATCAACTTCATCCAAGTGTTTAGATTGGGTTGATGATGTGAATGAAACCCGTTCATGTTTGAATGCATATTTGAAGTAGCACTAATTTGTTTTCAAAACTCGGAACTTGGCTGTCTCATTGAGGAAATACTCTCCAAGTTTGCCTTCATTCTTGTTCTTGAGAGATAGATGAAAATTATTGGTGCTTGTTGCATGCTATTACTCTCTCTGTGATTTGTGCATGTGCGTTATTTGTTGAATTCAAAGTTTGTTTGCTTCACGTCCTTCTACATAAAACAGAGTATAGCAGCTACAATATTGTTAGCTTTGCCTTCATTTTTAAGGTGCTATTCATTTTACTTCACCTGGTCCTTTTGGTTATTCCTCATAGGATGAGTTTAGTGAGTACTTTTCTTAGCAGTTGTTAGTCTGCTGCTTTAAGTACTTCATTGAGATAAGATAGTTTACGGGGAAGAGATATGGTACTGGATAGGATGCAATGATAAAAAAGAGATCTAGTGTTTTCATCACATGGCAAAAACTCAATGCTGAAGTTATCTGATGTTTTCATAAATTGATGTTATTAACAATACTTCCTACATTATTTCATGTTATTTGTCGATAAATCTTTTGTTGCTTTCCAGATTGGTAGAAAGATAGAGACCGTGGGTTCAAAAGTAGCCAATTCTCCTCCAGGATTATTCTTCCGTCATGCTGGGCACAGGTGCCAAATTTGCTTGCTTCTCTTAGGTTGATCCATAGTTCTTCCAACTTTGACCTTTAATTGATGTTCTTATTGCTTATAGGGACAAGGTTGTTGACTTCCATTGGAATTCGTCCGATCCCTAGACAATAGTTAGTGTACTTGATGATGGTGAAAGTACTGGTGGAGGTGGTACACTGCAGGTAGTTTCACTTTCACACCTTTCACATTTATGCAAACCATTAGTTTTACCCTTAAATGCATGTCGACAGCTTCATTCATATTTCATTGTCACGACTTAATGATACATTCTTGTGCTTGTGGTGGTTGGAAATTTGTTTTGAAATAAAGGATATATCTGTTGACTTTTATGCTGATAGCTAGCATTGATGTAGCCTTTCTATTTGGATATATGCTCTGCATCACAAATAAGATATCTTGAACAGTCGTATGTTTGATTGGGTCCAAATTTCGTTTCATCGCATATATGGCGGATGATTGATTTGATTTACGACCGAGGAAGAAGTTTGGCTGAGTTGGACAAATCAAGTCTCACATTCTCTCTTGCACCTCTTGAACTTCTCATAATAAGAAGAAAGATCAGCAAGGTTAATGACTAACTTGAAGTGGGAAGCAAGTTAACCGTGTTCGATTGTTTTGTGTAAAAAGGAGCTCTTCATCCTCAAGTTTCATCCTTTTTTATGATGCTAGGGATTATTTAGTGCATCTGCTTGAGGTTTAGTTTTTGTCTCGGTGTGGACATGGAGTCTGACAAACTTGTTCTCCAGCATTCCTTAAGGCCATGGCTAAGGCTGCGCATGATAAAATTTCTATTTCTTGATTTCTCTATTTCTCTGTTCCCCGGAACAGGTTTGGAACAAAAATCCGTTTGGTAACGCAATTTGATTTCTCTATTTCTGAAACGGATTTCTATTCCAGAAATTGATTTTGAGGAGAAATCAAAAGCTAGAAATTGTAGCTTCTCTGTTTCTGAAATAGAAACAGAAATTATTTCCTTTTCTCCATCCTTCAGAAATAAAATTTTTGTTCTCAAATTGGCAAAAGAGGGTATTATACCACCTTCCTTTGATGTTGTCCCACAAGAGATTCTTATGGATCCTAAGCATAAGCATAAACGTTACTTCAAGGTAAAATTCTCATATACACCATCAATTTTATTTTGTTGATAATCTTGTATAATACTAATCTTGATAAAATGATAAGGTTGTATAGGCGCTATTGATGGCACCCACATTCATGCTTCTAAACTTGTGTCGGAGCAAATCCCATTTAGAGGTAGGAAAGGCACCACCACTCGAAATGTGATATGCATTTGTTCATTTGATATAAAATTTACTTTTGTATATGCTAGTTGGGAAGGCTCTACCAATAATTGTCGAGTGCTTGTAGCAGCACTGGAGACTCCTCACTTGGAATTTCCTTGGCCGCCACCAGGTATTTGCTTGTCCTTTAAGGAGTAATTTTCTTTATGATTATATTTATAGTTATAAATTATGACCAATGTATGAATACATTGTTGTAGGCAAATACTATGTCATGGATTCTAGTTATGTAGCAATTCCGGGATTTTTAACTCATTTTAGAGGTGACCGGTATCATTTAAATGAGTATAGGGGTAGAATGAGACGGCCAACAACTGCAAGAGAATTGTTCAACTATAGGCATTCTTCTTTAAGGAATGTCATTGAAAGATCATTTGGGGCATTGAAGAATTGCTTTTTTATTTTGAGACACATGCCCTCATTTGCAATTCGAAAGCAAGCACATATCGTAATTGCATGTTGTGCCATCCATAATTACATCCGTGATCAAGACAAGATGGATAAGAACTTTTACCTATATAGAGATCCGATATACTTGGCTGAATCTACGCAGGATGAGCTTACAAATGTTCAGTTGACCGAAGAGGGAAACCAAATAAATACGCTTAGGAAAACCATTGCCAATAAAATGGTAAGGGATAAAAATATGCCGGAAATTCCATAAAATTGTATTTTCAACTTTTGTAATGTAATAATATTATTTCGACTATTATTTTGTATTTGAGGATTTCCTATGTTGTTAACTATCCAATTTTTATTCCTAGAAATAGAAATTTTATTCTGTTATCAAATGGATTTTTGTTCCAGAAATAGAAATTTTGAGTTGTTATCAAACGGGTTTCTTTGCTCAGAAACTTGTCTGGGGAATAGAAATTGAGAAATCAATTTCTGGCCGGAAATCAATTTTTATTCCAGAAATTTTATCATGCGCAGCCTAAGAGGCTCGTTTTGGTTGCTTCATTAGATTGTGAAGAGATTGCTTAATACTTATCGTGCACCCGTTTTGTTTTCTTTGGTATTTTGGACCGTGAAAACTAAATCAAAAATCAATTTGTAGGTTTTTTAACAATTTTTATTTTTTTACTATTTTTTAATTTTATTTTATAGGTTTTTTTAACAAATTTTATTTTATGTACTATTTTTTAATTTAATTTGAGATTTTTATCCAATTAGCATATAGCTTAAAGTGAGCGCGGGTTTTTTTTAGAATATTAGTAGGTTTTAACAATATGAGTCTGGTATGGGTCGGGTTGAGTATGGGTCACTATATTTACATTACAAGAATATGAGTCAAAATGGGTTAAACGGGTCGAACATGAGTCAACCCATTTTCGACTCGACCCATATCCGACCCGACCAACCCATTTGCCACCTCTAATGTGGGAGTAAGAAAGAGCAAAGCATGAAGTGAGGGAGAGAGCTTGTAAAGAGCTCGGTGGAGAGATAGAATCTCGTTCGTTTTAAATTGAAATTATGAGGGCTTATGACACAAGGGTTCGAGCGACACATGTCATCTGATAAATGCATTTGGATTTTGACAAGATGGCATCAAAGTGATATTCAATATTTTGTCATTCCAACTAGTCCCTTCACCTTCCCCTTCTCTTCTCCTCCACTCCAATTCCTTCAACTTTCTCTCCCTCCATTTTGATTACCGAGAGCTCTGCAGACTCCAACAAATACCCATCATCTCCCTCATTTCCCTTGACCAAAAGTAAACCAAATTCCCAGGACAGAAAACCGAAAACCGAAAAAAATAAAATAAATAAAGTCTTGCTCTTTTGTTTTTAAACCTTTGAAGCTGTCGAGAGAAAGCAACGACGAGAAGTTGCTGAAAAGGAATGATGCGAAGAATGGTGAAATTCCCTCTCCTCTTCTTCCTCCTCTCCTTCGACCACCCTCCGGTAATCCCACTCTCGCTCCACCTTTCTTTGCATCGCCTCTTCCTCTTCCTCTTCCTCTTCTTCTTCCTCGCGTTGTCGATTCCTCTCCCTCCCGTCGCTTTTGCACTTCACGCTCCACTTCTGGACTGAGCGACTCCATGAGTCGATCCCAAGTTTTGGACTTTGTGATGAACCTGTGCAAAAAAGGCAGGTTGGCAAAAGCCGAGGATGCTTTGCATTATTTCAAGGTTATGATTCGGCTGAACCCTTTGCCTTCGACTCCCTGTTTCGTCCAACTCTTGGGAGCTGCGGTGAGGATGAAGCATTATGCTGTCGCCATCCACATGATCGAGCGAATGGATTCCATGGGCATATCTCGCAACGTTCACGTTCTCAGCATTCTGATAAATTGCCTCTGCCGCTTGGAAAGGTCCGATCTTGGATTTTCCGTTTTGACCAAAATGTTCAAGCTTGGGCTTGAACCGGATGTGGTGACCTCCAACACTTTGCTCAACGGGCTCTGTGAAGAGGGTAAGATCGCACGAGCCTTGACCTTGGTGGAGGAAATGCGGGGCAAGGGGTTAAAGGCCGATGTATTTACATACAGTGTCATCGTGAAGGGATTGTGCAGAACCGGTAATACTTCTAAAGCCGTCCAGTTAATAAGGAATTTGGAAGAAAGGGGTTGCGAACTGGATTTGGTCACGTACAACACGATCGTCGATGGTTATTGCAAGGAAGGACTGGTGGAAGAGGCATTTGGCTTCTTTAATTGTATGAGCCACTGCCTCATTAAGCCGGATATCCTCACTTACAGTACCTTGATTCGTGGCTTAGGCTGCATAGGCAAATGGAAACAAGCAAAGGCCTTGTTAGAGAAGATGATTCATGATGGAATCCACCCAGATGTTATCACTTATAATTCCTTCATCCACGGTCTGTGCCTTTGTGGCCAATGGGAAGAGGTTCGAGTCCAGTTGAGTGAGATGGTGCGGGGAGGAATAAGGCCAGATTATCAAACCTTCACTATTACCTTGGATGCACTCGGCAAACAGGGCATGACTGATGAGGCGAAGTGCATATTTGATCTGATGATCGAGATGGGTGTTGAGCCAAATGTAGTTACTTATAACTCGTTGATAAATGGTTACTGTCTTCAAAATCAAATGGATGATGCTGCAATTACATTTTGTTTGATGACTGCAAGGAAGTGCAATCCTAATGTGGTGACCTATAGCACGTTGATTAACGGGTATTTTGCGGTTAAAAGAGTGGATAAGGCAATGAGTCTTCTTCAGCACATGTTGGAGAAAGGATTAGTCCCTAATGTTGCCACCTGTGGTTGTCTCATGGATGGCTTTTTCCTTGCCGGTTACCCCAGGGTTGCACATCAGCTGTTTTACAAAATGCTGGCTTGCAATCATATAGATCAACAAAGTTATGGCATCATGTTAGATGGCCTTTGTAAGTATCGACAAGTCGACAAGGCAATGGCATTGTTTCGACACATGGAAGCTGGCATGGACGATGTTGATATAGTACACTGCACCATCCTTATTAACGGCTTGTGTGAGATGGGGGAACTTGGGCATGCAATGAACCTCTTCAATTCGTTGGATGCCAAAGGGTTGCGACCTGATGTCATGACATTTCGTGCCATCATAAAAGGACTATGTAAAGCTGGCCAAATAAGTGAAGCTTGCGAGCTACTTCATAATATGAAAGAGAAGGGATGTCCTCCAAGTGGTGTCGTGTATAACATTATTGTCCCAGCACTCCTCGAAGATGGTGAGAATGCGAAGGCAATGCTCTTTCTAGGGAAGATGGTTGAGAAAGGCTTTTCACCAAATGCTGCATCAACGGCTAACACCACATTAGAATCCTGAAAATCTGCACTAGGGACGGAAGCTCTCCCTGCCTTTTTTGGTCAGAGAAGTAAGCTCTCTTGAATTGCGATTGTGTGCATATAGTAAGTAGCCAACTTTTATCTCGATGAGAGAAGATTGGGCTTGCATCATCTAACACTAGTTAGTTCTGTATAGTCTCAGGTTAATTTGTTGCGAGGAAGAAAACATGGCAGTGTACAGAAAGTTATCCGCATTTTGAAGACTTCTGCTTCTTCGGCCAAACCTAGGTAGTTTCTTGCGGGGACCTTTCTGTACAGTTACAATTAACTTCAAGATGAACCTAGTCCTGCCTCATTCTGAGTTTTCGTGAAACCTATTGTCACATTGGTGTTGTCTTTGACATGAAAGTGAAAGATAAAGGAAACTTGGTTGGTTAAAATTTAAGCGGCTGCAGGAGAGTAGCTTCCTTAGTATAAGGGGAGAGGTTATTTTCTATCTTCAAATTGTTGTTTCTGTTGTTCTAAGCGATTTATTGAGCATACCAGTTCAAAATTGTGGTCAGACCGAGGGCAAACCATGTAGTAGTTAGACTCGTGATGCATGTGCATGGAATCAGTCATTCACACAATCCAACTGATTAAAATATAAGATTTGCTGTGTCATAAAAAGCACAATCACAACTATAAGCTCGCGACCTCCGAGGACTGGAAAATTAAATGTTTCAAATCCATCGATATACGAATCCTTCATTTTCTTCTCTTTTCTTTGCATGGTTTCAATTTTATGGAATGTTTCCAAAGAGACTTTTGATCTTGCTTTCATTTCTCAATTACATGTCAAGTTTGCTTGTCCATGGGTGACTAAACTGACCTGATCCATTGTGCTCTAACTTAAGTTGATTACGGTCAACAGAGAGAAGGTGAAGTGGGTTGTTTCATTTCATCTAATTTCGATTTGGGTGGATTTTAAAAGCGTGATATAGGACTCTGCATATCATAGTAAGCTGTGTAGTTTTCTTTGCTTTATTTAGTGAGATTACTGTGATGAAACGAGCTATGTTCGGTATTATATATATCCCGTAAAAGTCTAAAATAGCAGCTATATTTAGCTTTAAATGATATAAGAGGTATGCATATTTACATATTTATATCTATCTATATAAATCTTCAGTCCTTATACATATAATAGCTTAAACAAAATCATTTGGGTTTGACTTGGTGATTAGTAGCGGACTTGTAAGGGTGGATTAGGTACACGTCATGAGTTCGATTCTCCATGCCAATTGCAAGCGTTTCGTTGTTCGGCCCAGCCACTTGGGCTTTAATTCTCGTCTTACATGGGCCATGAGTTTAATGGGCCCAAAGTTGGTGGATCTCGTCCTTATAAAAAAGGAGCTTAAGCAAGATCTATGTTTGATTCATTCATTTAAGTTTTTCTCAAACAAAGTGGATTTATTCATTAGGTACTTTATCAATTGATTTGAATTGGGCGAATAGGTGAGATATTTTTTTTATAAGGAAATACTCCATGAGTCACAGTTAAAGTAGTTTAAAATTTGATAAAGAGATATTTTAAATTATTATTTTTTGTTATTTAGAGCAGATAATGAAAACAAAAATTCATCGAGAAATTACGTGACTAATGTCTTTCAACCAAGTGAAAATTGTCATTGATATGATGTGGGAAGATCTTACATGTCTTCTTTTGTGGAATCACAATTGTGATTTAGTTTCTTTGTGCCTTTTCAATTGCTCTCGGTTCGTCTCTTTCCTTGCTATGCACATCATATTGAATCAGCTTCTTGAGAGTAGTTTCTGGTATGTCATCAGATGAATTCTCTTCTCTTTTCCTCTTTCCAATTTACTGGTAGGACATGCTATTGAACTAAAAATAGTAGAAGCCAACTAGTTTGGTAACTCTTTCATTTGGTAATGCTTATGATTCTTTTTTCTTTTTTTTTCTTTTTTTTTGTTCTCTAGAATAAAAATAGAACGGAAATCCATTTTTATAAGTTTTTGTTCTCAAGAATAAATTTTTTTCTAGGACTAAATTTAAAACAGAATCAAGAAGTAGAAAAAAATTACTTCTTTATTCTCAAAAACATCTTAAGAATCAAGCTTAACACATTTTTCTCTTTCCTTTTCTTTCTTTTCCTCTTCCTCCTCTTCTTCCCCTAATTGGTCGTGGATGATGAACTCATCAAAGCCTCGCTGACTCTTGGCGAGACCAAGCCTCAATGGTGGCTAGGCAAGGCTAGGTTGGTGCATCTCCTTGCCGAGTGAGGCCGACCTCACGGTGGCTAGTTAAGGCTCGAGGCGACATCACTAGCTAGTTGCCGGCTAGCCATGGTCGATATCGATCACCAGCTAGAGGAAGAAGAAGAAAAGAAAAGAAAATATAATAAAATTATTTAAAAGATTATTAAAAAATAAAAAGAAATTCTAAGATATAAAAAAATTTGGGATTCATACAAAACACATTTCTATTTTGGGAATAGAAAGTTGGTGCAGTTACTAAACATTTTCTTTTGCTCACAAACTTATTTAGAGAACATAAATAGAAAAAAATTATTTCTAAATAGAAATTGTTCTTGAGAACATAAATGTTATCATACGCATCCTGATTATTTAGGTCTATGTTGAGCAATGATATACTTTCTTAGAGTGATTTGAAGTGCATTGTGAAGTTTTTATCTTGGAGAAATGCCTCTGGATTTCTTTCCTTGATCTTAGCTGCCGTTTTAGAATGCACGATCGGGCTCTTCCAGCCTTTTCGTCTATGGCATAGTTCCTTATGTTGTAGATCATGAATGTTGGCGAGGAAACATAAGCAAGCAGATTGATCTACGATTGCTTGTTATTTGGTTCCGTTTCTGCCTAAGTATGTCGGTGATGCTTGGGTTAAGAAGGTATACTCTGAAAAGAAGAAGAGATAAACCATAATCGTATGTAAAGCGCATGTCAAACATAAAACTTTGCACATCCAATCAGAAGGGCAAAAAATAAAACACGTTATATTTTTTGATGATACAAATATTTTTTCTTTAATCAAATTACATGATATAGGAAAGAAAATGTACTTTTAATAACTCTTAGCTTATTCCAATAAAATTTATTTCACTTTTTGCTCTCAGTTACAAGGAAATTAAACAGAATAAATAAATCATGGTACTCTTACAAAGTAACTAATATTTATCTTGAGATTACAATTGAGCCTTTAATAAAATTATTGAGAACCTCAACTTATTAAAACATAGTGCATTTTATTTTATTTTTTTAGTTTTATTTCCTGCCATTGGGATGCTCTTATGTCTAACAATATAGCTTTCATTGATTCAACAGATCCACTTAATAAAGTTTAATAAAATTGAACTTTCAAGTTATTGGGACTAGGGAACTGCCAAGGAATTTAAAAAAAAAAAGAAATCATTTTTAGACTAGGTAACTCACGAGTAAGTAAGTTATATCATTTGTTCTCTTTACTATTTTTACTAGAAAAAGAGAAACTATTATAGATAATATTCTCAATAAAGTTGTAGTCTATCATTTTTTTCAGTTTATGTTATTTTTTAATTTATTGCAACTTTATTTCAAAATGTTTAATTTATTACTTTTAATGGTGGTTAGGTCGTTTTTGCCTAATCAAATAATTGGATCACTCAAACCAAATCATTTTTCGTTCTCTTAGTTAAATAGATTTGATTTTATTGAATAAGCTACATTCATTTGACTATATAATTAAAATAAAAATAATTTCTTTATCCATTTTTTAGATTTAGATTTAAATTTAATAAGAGATGGAAAATTAAAGATGATTAAATTGATAAATCAATGATAATTGATGGAATATTAGCCATCTGAGGGAAAGGTTAGTGCCGCATGGTCGGATTCTGATCAAAGTGCATCACTTCACTAGAAATAAATGAATTTTAATGACTTGGATAATTAAAAACCAATCCGATGGTCAAAACGAATTTATCCTCATGAACTCAAATCACTTTAAGTGTTTGGTCATTAATTTAGAAGAAATGATGCCGAAGTTGCTCCTTTATTTTGGGACTGGGTAGCTCTTGAGAGAGCGAGAATGAGGAGAAGGAATGATGCGAAGAATGGTGAAATTGCCCCATGCTCTTCTTTCGACCACCATCTGGTAATCTCACTCTCGCTCCTCCTATCTTTGCATCGATCCTTGTCTTCTTCCTCGCAATGTGATGTGTTGAGAATAATTGAGAATTTGTCATTTGGTCAAGGTAATTATTAAGTGTGATTGAAGATGAACTATTATGTCAAACTAGAAAATACGATATCATTAGAAAATGCTAATATTCAACTACCCAAAAAAGAAAAAGAACTATCCCTCTCTCTTTTTCAGTATAGATATATGTTATGAAATGTGACGTGGGAAATCGAATTGATGCATAAAGAGAAGTTTAGGATATGGCATCTTTTATGTTACTAGACAGAAGAGTAGAGGGGGATTCGGGCGTGCTTCACTTGAAACTATATGGCGAAAGAGGATTTAAAAAATGAAAAACTGCCGCTACCTCCGTAGGCTCCTCTCTATTTGCAGCAATCGTTTTTTTCTGCAATTTTCAGCTCATTGCAACGAGTTTTAACCCTGATTGGTCTTCTCATTGAGCTGCAATATTTAGCCCCTTGTTGTATAATTTGAGCTCCCTTCATCTCTTCAATTCAGCTCCAACCCTACTGTAATCACCTGCTGCAACTTTCTCGTATCCTGGCTGCAGACTACTTTGTCCAGCTTTTGCAGCCAAGACAGCTTCCATTTTAGGCTTCATTTTGCAGTCCCATCCCAGCTGGCCTCCACCGAGAAATGGGCAGCTGCAAGTCCCCCGGTTTTGCCTCCAATTTCCTCTCTAACTCTAATTCATTTCCTGTTCAAGTTTCCTAGTTCCATCGGGACTAGATTGTGGCTAGTTTAGGGGCTTAATTATGTGCGAAGGTGTGAGAAAGAATTGAGCTTAATGTGCATTCAAATAATTAATCCAAAGCTCTAGTGCTCTCAGCGATTGAAATTTTCACAATCGGGTCCAATATCCTAAAATTATCATACCCCCGGTTACTAAGTATGAAACAAACCTGATGAAAACTAACATAAGATGATGACAAATGATGTTTTCGGTTGAAGCTTGAATTTTTCGATTTGACCAAAAAATTCAGCCTTTGATTTATACAAGAAAATTTTGAAATTAAACTCTTAAATTTTTATGTAACAATGAAAGGGACGTTCACACGCAATGCAATACTATGATATATGATATTTTTGCTTTCAATTAAAGGTTGACTTTTCAGTTTGACTGAAAAGTCACCAAAAAAGTAATTTTTTATTTATTTATCTATAAATGATACGTAAATGTTTTTTTTTTGGTAAGTTGTGATACATAAATGTTAATAAAATGCAATTCTCTAAATGCAAAAGATGCAGAATTTGATAATTTGACTTTTTTTTTTGAGGATCGAGCTTTGTCGCAACCATAAATCTCGAGCCCAAAGTGATTTTCTTTATAGATATACACTCACTTTTTGTTGAAATTCGAGCGTTAATAGGCGCCGTATTGATACTAAGTGCCAACGGTAGAACTTAATTATACTAATTAGATAAATTTATAATCTTGATCGTGTTTTAAAATTTTATAATTTAATAACATCTTCTCAATAAAATTTAGAATTTTTAGTGCACATATCCTTAAAAAATAATATTGAAACAGAGGGATAAACAAAAACCTTAAAGCTTCGTTCCATTGTTTAGTGAATCGTAATAATAATATCAAATATTTTTATATCCTATCAGTTCACTGTTAAGTATTCACGATACCGATGTAAATGAACTTGAATATACACAAATGGAGATAGTAAAAACTTTCATAAAAAAGTTAATTATTTATTAATTTATTTATAAATGGTACATAAAGGTTAATGAAATGCAATTCTCTAAATGCAATGGATGCAAAATTAGATATATTTACTATTTTTTTTTTGGGATCGAGCTTTTGTCGCAACCATAAATCTTGAGCCCAAAGTGATTTTCTTTATAAATATAAGCTTACTTGTTGATTAAATTTAGGTGTCAACAAGCGCCACATTGATACTTAGTGCCAACAGAAGAACTTAATTGCACAAATTTGATAAATTTTAAATCTTGATTGCATTTTTATAATTTTAGAATTTAATTACACCTTCTCTATAAAATTTAGAAATTTTAGTGCACCTACCCTTAAAAAATAAAACTAAACAGAGCGATAAACAAAAACCTTAAATATGTGTTCAATTTTTTGTATTTCTAATTAAGATATGATTTGATTGAATAAAAAACAAAATCCAGGGATTTTATTATATCATGTTCACTGTTTGGTAAATCACAATAATAAAATCGAATATATTCATATATAGAGATATAGAGAAGAATGAGATGGAGAAAGTAGATTTATTTATTTATTTATAAATTTCATTGCCCCTCTCTCTTTGATAATAAAGAGATCCTTTTTAAGTTTGAATTTGTTCATTTGAATTATGGGTTCTTCTACTTCAGTTTCATTTACTTATTTTTATTGTTAATTTTACATCTCTTTTATTACTATTTTTATTCCATTCCATCATTCCTTGATAAAAAGTTTTATCAAATAATAAACAAAACTATTACACCTAAATTGACTAGGGCAAGGGCGGCAAGCACCAACAACACACATAAATGAAAATATGTCATTCAATCCCCCAAATTCCCCAAAATCACAAACAAATGCAAAAATTACACAATTTTTGGAGTAAATATAAGAAAAACTATATCTTTTGAGGTGAAGGTGGAGGCAGCGATGTGGTACAAAGCATGGTGACGGCATGGTTCATCATACGACAGAGATGACGAGAATAAAACGAGTCCAACGAGAGAACTCTAAAAAAAAAAAAAAAAAAAAAAAAACATTCAAAATGAGACTCATTTAACAAGACAAGAACATTGTAATTTGACGAGAAACATAACACATGCACGGTCCATGTTTCAAAATAAACCTAAAATTATAAATCGAATGCAAAAATTCCACGATTTTTGAAGTAAACCTAAGAAAATCTACACCTTTGGAGGCGGAGGCAAATGCGGTGCGGTTCGTGTGAGACGACGGAGAGAGGGCGAGAATAGAGCGAGCTGAGAGAGCGGGACGGAGAGAACACAGCGAGTCGTGAGTAGGAAGGAGAAAACGACGAAGAGAAGGAAGGGAGAAAGCGACGAGGAGAAGTTTGCTGAAAAGGAATGATGCGAAGAATGGTGAAATTCCCCTCTGCATCGCCTCTTCCTCCTCTCCTTCGACCACCCTCCGGTAATGGTAATCCCACTCTCGCTCCACCTTTCTTTGCATCGCCTCTTCCTCGCGTTGTCGATTCCTCTCCCTCCCGTCGCTTTCGCACTTCACGCCCTCCTCCTGAACTGAGCGATTCCATGAGTCGATCCCAAATTTTGGGCTTTGTGATGAACCTGTGCAAAATAGGCGGGTTGGCCAAAGCCGAGGATGCCTTGCATTTCTTCAAGGTTATGATTCGGCTGAACCCTTTGCCTTCCACTCCCTGTTTCACCCAACTCTTGGGAGCTGCGGTGAGGATGAAGCATCATGCTGCCGCCGTCCACATGATCGAGCGAATGGATTCCATGGGCATATCTCGCGACATTTACGTTCTCAACATTCTGATAAATTGCCTCTGCCGCTTGGAAAGGTCCGATCTTGGATTTTCCGTTTTGACCAAAATGTTCAAGCTTGGGCTTGAACCGGATGTGGTGACCTCCAACACTTTGCTCAACGGGCTCTGTGAAGAGGGTAAGATCGCACGAGCCTTGACCTTGGCGGAGGAAATGTGGGGCAAGGGGTTTAAGGCCGATGTATTTACATACAATATCATCGTGAAGGGATTATGCAGAACCGGTAGTACTTCTAAAGCCGTCCAGTTAATGAGGAATTTGGAAGAAAGGGGTTGCGAACTGGATTTGGTCACGTACAACACGATCATCGATGGTTATTGCAAGGAAGGACTGGTGGAAGAGGCATTTGGCTTCTTTAACTGTATGAGCCACTGCCTCATTAAGCCGAATATCCTCACTTACAATACCTTGATTCGTGGCTTAGGCTGCATAGGCAAATGGAAAAAAGCAAAGACGATGTTAGAGGAGATGATTCATGATGGAATCCACCCAGATGTTATCACTTATAATTCCTTCATCCACGGTCTGTGCCTTTGTGGCCAATGGGAAGAGGTTCGAGTCCAGTTGAGTGAGATGGTGCGGGGAGGAATAAGGCCAGATTGTCAAACCTTCAATATTATCTTGGATGCACTCAGCAAACAGGGCATGACCAATGAGGTGAAGTGCATATTTGACCTGATGATCGAGATGGACATTGAGCCGGATGCATTTACTTATAACTCATTGATAAATGGTTACTGTCTTCAAAATCAAATGGATGATGCCGCAATTACATTTTGTTTGATGACTGCAAGGAAGTGCAATCCTGATGTGGTGACCTATAGCACGTTGATTAATGGGTATTTTGCGGTTAAAAGAGTGGATAAGGCAATGAGTCTCCTTCGGCAAATGTTGGAGAAAGGATTAGTCCCTAATGTTGCCACCTATGCTTGTCTCATGGATGGCTTTTTTCTTGCTGGAAGCCCCAGGGTTGCACATCAGCTGTTTTACAAAATGCTGGCTTGCAATCATATAAATCAACAAACTTATGCCATCATGTTCGATGGCCTTTGTAAGTATCGACAAGTCGACAAGGCAATGGCATTGTTTCGACACATGGAAGATGGCATGGACGATGTTGATATAGTCCACTGCAACATCCTTATTAAGGGCTTGTGTGAGATGGGGGAACTTGGACCTGCAATGAACCTCTTCAATTCGTTGGATGCCAAAGGGTTGCGACCCGATGTCATGACATTTGGTGCCATCGTAAAAGGACTATGTAAAGCTGGCCAAATACATGAAGCGTGCGAGCTACTTCATAATATGAAAGAGAAGGGATGTCCTCCAAGTGTTATCATGTTTAACATTGTTGTCTGAGCACTCCTTGAAGATGGTCAGAAAGCGAGGGCAATGCTTCTTCTAGGGGAGATGGTTGAGAAAGGCTTCTCACCAAATACTGCATCAACGGCTAACATTTTGGGTGCATCAGCTAACACCACATTAGAATCCTGAAAATCTGCACTAGGGACGTAAGCTCTTTCTTTCTTTTTTGCATCAGAGGCGTACGCTCTCTTGAATTGCGATTGTGTGCATATAGTAAGTAGCCAACTTTTATCTTGATGAGAGAAGATTGGGCTTGCCTTATCTAAGCTTGTTAGTTCTGTATAGTCTAAGATGAAATTTGTTACAAAGAAGAAAACATGGCGGTGTACGGAAGGTTATCTGCATTTTGATGACTTCTGCTTCTTCGGCCATACCAAGGTACTTTCTTGCAGGGACCTTTTGGTGCAGTTACAATCAACTTCAAGATGAACCTAGTCCTTCCCCATTCTGAGTTTTCGTGAGACTTATTGTCGCAGTAGTGTTGTCTTTGAGATGAAAGTGAAAGATCAAGGAAACTTGGTTGGTTAAAATTTAAGGGGCTGCAGGAGAGTAGCTTCCTTTGTATTAGCGTAGAGATTATTATCTGTCTTCAAATTGTTGTTTCTGTTGTTCTAAGCGATTTGTTGAGCATACCAGTTCAAAATTGTGGTCAGACCGAGGGCAAACCATGTAGTAATTAGACTCGTGATGCATGTGCACGGAATCAGTCATTCGCACAATCCAACTGATTAAAATATAAGATTCGCTTTGTCATGAAAAGCACAATCACGACTATAAGCTCTGCAACCTCCAAGGACTGGAAAATTATATGCTTCAAATCCATCAACGTTACACATTAAGTATACGAATCCTTCATTTTTTTTCCCTTTTCTTTGTGTGGTTTCAATTTTATGGGATGTTTCCAAAGAGACTTTTGATTTTACTCTGCTTTCTGAATTATAGGTCAAGTTTTCTTTTCCATGGGTGACTAAACTGACCTGATCCATTGTACTCTTAACTTAAATTGATTACGGCCAACAGAGAAAAGGTGAAGTGGGTTGGTTCATTTCATCTAATTTCGATTTTGGTTGATTTTAAAAGCATGAAATGGAACTCTGCATATCATAGTAAGTTGTGTAGTTTTCTTTGCTTTTATTTAGTGAGATTTCTGTGATGAAACAAACTATGTTTGGTAGTATATATATTCCATAGAAGTCTAGAAGAGCAGCTGTATTTAGCTTTAAATGACATAAAAGGTATGCATATTTTCTTATCTATGTCTATATATGTGTGTGTGTGTGTGTGTCTTTAGTTCATATACATATAATAGCTTAAACAAAATCATTTGCGTGGATTACGTGCACAACATAAGTTCGATTCTTTATGCTGCCAACTGCCAACGTTTCGTTGTTCAGCCCAGTCACCTGGGCTTTAATTGTTGTCTTACATGGGCCATGAGTTTAATGGGCCCAAAGTTGGTGGACCTCCTTGTCATTATTATAAATAAATAAAAAAAAAAAACCTTAGGCAAGATATATGTTTAACTTGTTTGATTTGTTCCTTAAAGTTCTTCTGGAACAATCATTACTTATGTAGTGCAATGCACTTTATTAATTGATTTGAATTGTGCGAATAGATAAGATATATTTTTCTGTAAGGAAAAACTACATAAGTCACATTGAAAGTAATTTAAAATGTGATAAAGAGATATTTTAAATTATTGTTTTCTGTTATTTAGAGCAGATAATGAAAACAAAAGACTCAAGTGAAACTGTGTGACTAATGTCTTTCAATGAAGTGATAATCGTCATTGATAGGATGAGGGGAGATCTTACCTGTCTTCTTCTGTGGAATCACAAGCGTGATTTAGTTTCTTTGCTCCTTCTCTACTACTCTTGGTTCTTGTCTCCTTCGTTGATAAGCACATCATACTAAAGCAGCTTCTTGAGAGTGGTTTAGGGTATGTAATCAGATAAATTCTCTTCTGTTTTTCCTCTTTTCAATTTACTGCTGATGGTACATGATATTGAAAAAAACAGTAGCAGTTCACACGAGCTAACTGATTAGGTAGTTCTATGTTAGGCAATTATATGCGTTCTTAGAGCAACATGAAGTGTATGGCGAAGTTTATATATGCTCCTGGATTTCTTTTCTTGATCTTTGCTGCGTTTTACATGCTTAGCTTGTTGATTGACTGCATCAAAGTCTGAACCATGTCTTCTAACAGTCCGGTTCTTCGATTCCTGATTCTACCCTGAAACTATGCTCATCCCTACCGTCCACTTCAACCAAACAACATAAGAGAAAAGTGCAACTTTAGTATTGTGGTTCAGATGGAATTAACATATCTACTCATAAAGACAGCTTGGTGCTTCGATTTGGTTTCAAAATTCAGAAACCAAACACAATCCGCACTGCTGTGGTGTGGTGGGGAGTTTCTAAACCATTTTTGAAAATAATTCAGAAACCAAACCAAAACCGTTTTGGTTCGGTTCAACACGGTGGTTTGAACGGTATGATGCTGACTCCCACTCAAAAGAAGCATCCTTTTGCTCATGGCAAGGATATCCAACGTTGGCAAATTATAAATCGCCCGCATGAGATTGTTTAATTTATGGCTGTAAACCTTGTTATGTACTACTGTCCACTGGGGTGTCAAAACTATCCTAACCAATTTGACCCTATAATTTTTTAGTCTTTTTTCTCTTATCGGGTCTCATTCGGGTTCGAGTAATAAGTAAAAGAATTTGGGTGTCTTGATGGTTCATGTCATATACTCGAACCGACCCGAAGTACATTAAACGGAAAAAGAATCTAAACGCTAAACAGCTCCCTTCCCTCCTTCGTATCCCTTCCTCGCCTTCACCTTCACCAGCTGGTCTCCCCATCGAGTTCACCAGGTCCTCCTTACTCAGCTCGACCTCCGTGGTCGGGAGCGCCTCCCCTAGATCAACGTGAGCAGCTCACCATCGACCTTCCGTAGCCCATTGTCCATAGTCGTTCAGCTCTTTATGGCAGTCCAGATCTCAGTGCATCCATGGACGTCCTTATCTCCAAAGCTACATCCATGGACGTCCACACTCGAGCTCTGTTCCTCAAATCCATGGCTATCCTGTCCTCGATGGGAACGGCGGTCATGGAGCCTCATTATGAGCTGGAGGCATCTCGTTGCCAGGGAAAATTGTCTCGTTGATTACGTAACAGGCTTGCGTCGCGATTTCGTGGTCCATCCTTGGCAACGTGTTCGACTTTGGAGCAAGTTGTCGTAACAGACAGATATGAATGAGGAGTCGGAAGATGGGAAAAAAAAAAAAAAAAAAACAAAAATCCAAACCAACGTTTCGATTCAGGTAAAATTTACTAGGTAAACCAATCACCACGACTCATAAAGATACAAAGGGAAAGCCAAAACCAGCAATATGCCTCAACTAGTGCCCGTCATTTACAAACTAACCAAAGTTTTGTATGATCGAATTGAACTAGTGACCGTCAACTTGAAAAGCCTTGGATCGCTTCATCAATCTCTAGAGGGGGTGGTACCTGAAGAAACTACTTAAGCCCCAACGAAGTCTCGATGAAAATGCATTCTCGCTTCTGGTTCCATTTTTCCCATTAAGTCACGCTTATTTCCCAAGGGAGCAACAAGGAAATAATAATAATTATAAAAAGTGAGTAATCATATAAAAATGGTCTCATCCTGAATAATTGAGTCGGAATGGTCCCCCATTTCCCCATCTTGTCGCCGAGCTGTGACCTTATTCCTGGGTTGGTCCACGTTCTCTTCAATTATGGAGGCTTAGCTGTTTATTTTATCTCTTCAGATGGAGCAAAAGTCTTTAAAAAAAATAGAAATCATGACAAAAATATACCTAAATGGGTCATCTAGATGGCCCAAGGCACATGGCCTTGCTCCCCCCGCTGTTCATGGATCTTGTCCAATTGTCAGATTTTAATTAGTAAAAAAATAAAACAAATTAGTAACATAAAATATAATAATAATTATAATAATAATAATATGGGCAGGCAGGTACAATACAGAGACTCATAATTTTTCATCATTTAGGACAAAATACACGGCATTACAAAATGGAGGGAACAAAAACAACCAGTACAGCTACAACAGTGAAACCAAAAAAACCAAAGAGGGTACACATGAACATGTCTTATAAACATATAACCCATTTCACAGGTCCTTTTTCTTCCTTTTCCCTAACAGGTTTTTTTTTCCAGTACTTTCTTCTCAGACTTAATTGAGATCAGGAGGAAAAGAAAAGAAAAGAGAATATGGGTAGGAAAAAAAGAGAAAGAAAGGCATTGATAAAAAGAAGCATCCAAACTCCGTGCTCGATCCCTCTCGAGCCGGTCTGATTTCCTCCGTTTTGGTGACGATCACAAGCACGAGGGGGACTTTGCCATACCTAGACACGTCGGAGCCGGGGTCCTTCAGCTTCTGTTCTTGCACTTCTCTACTGCTCTCGGTGCTGCAATCGACCAGTCAAAAACATACGTAAGCCAAATTCAACTGGGTTGGCCATGAAAAGAAATTAAAAACGTAATCTCGAGCACATCGCATAATAGGGGGTACTAACCAAGTCCGATCGCCTCGGATCCTTTCATGATCCTCAGGCGCTTGCACGAATCGACAAACATGCTGCGATTAGAAAGAAACTTAAGTCAGTAATTATCATTCATGCATGGTTTGAGATCATGCACAACTTCATCTCAATTATTAGATAGATGAACTGATGAAAGAGGCACTAACTCCCAAGGCACATCTCCCACAAGCATCCAATCCCCATCCTTATCCTCATAAGTGGGGACATAGTCAGAACCATTCAAGAGGTCTATCAACTTGCTCTCATTCATGAAGTCCTTCATCCCTCCAGACCCACAGTTACCTACACAGAGGATAGAGAGAAAAATACCCAATTGAATTTCTGATCTAATCAATGAAATTTACTCATCCTTTATTTTTCCACCTAAAGAGATAGAAAATTTAATTACCAATGGTGAAAGAGCTGAACATCTTGGCCAAGGCATCAGAGAGGTCCTGATAGCTCTTGTACAGCTTGAGGTCGACCTTGCGCAGATACGGCGCACCATCCATGCTCACTTTCACGAACGCCGCACCGCTGGTCGCGGCACCGTTGCCACTGCTGCCGCCCTTCTCGGCCTCGTCGGAGCCGCTCTTCTGGACGGCCATGATGTTCTTCCGGAACGATCGCACGGGTGGCCAACCCACCACTTGCGCCCTGTGGAAAAGTCAAAGCGCCCACGTCACATGGTTTGCAAAATATAAATATTTTTTCACCTATATATTCGGATAAAATCCCAAACTTGAGCGGAACATCATGGATGTGTCGATAATGGGTATCGGGTAAATTCGATGGAGGTGTTCCTTTTTTTCTTTCGGCCTATTTGTTGGATTATTATTTGGTGGTTTAGGAGGGGAAAAGAAGTAGAAAAAGCAAAGATTCCAAATGTTTTGTACTTTTCCCGTGTCTCCCCGACAATCAGCCAAAGCCACAGATGTCAATTCTATCAGCACTGCTTTCTGTGAGGCTTGGAATTGATGCCGATTTGCAAAAAGGTAAAAAAAAAAAAGGAAATATCCTCGCGAAAATCAGCTTCTCTCATGGAGATAATCAACGGATGTGGAATAATCATTCAAATTCAACCAAGAAAAGGAGGGGGAAGAAGAGAGAATTTTTTCCTTGCGGCGAAGACCCGGTTCCTTAATTTTTGTCCTGATTAGGAATATGAATTAGGTTAATTGGTTCGATGTTGTCTCATGATTCAAGAAACCCGTACCAGATTGCAGGTCATGGTCATCACCAACTCCTTCTAATTATGCAAGAACAAGAGGAAACCAGATCTTCATGCAATGATGGAGCTTACAAACGAACACGACCTCTCTTCTCTCTCCCCAGAAAGCTCACACAAATTCAGCTTAAAAACTATCTTTTGCCTTACGATTCACCATCAAAAGCGGAAAAAACTTTGAAATTAGAGTTGCTAATCAAGCAAAAAGGAAGAACTTAAAACAACTTACTTGGCAGGAGGCTTTGCCACCTCGCTGGAGCTCGAAGGAGGAGGAGGAGCAGCAGCAACAGCAGCAGCAGCAGCGACGCTCTTCTCCTTACCGTCGCTGCTGTTCATCTTCTTCTCCGCGGGGGCCGACGCCCTGATCTTCTCGACGCTCCCACCGTCTTCCTTCGAAGAGAGGTTGAGCTTCAGATCGACGGTCTCCAAGAACACCCGCTTCCCGCCGCTCCGCGTCGCGCCCTCGCCGTTGCTGCTAACCCCCGCGGGCCTCCCCAGCCCCAGCCTCAGCTCCGTCTCCTCGAAGTCTATAGTGAACCTCTCTGCAGTCTCTGCACTCATGGTGCCTTTCTTTTCTGCTAAAATCTCTCTTTCTCTCACCTTCTCTGCTCGGTTGATCGCTAACCCCACCCAAATCACTAAGAACCCACCAAGAAACCTCCGTTCACTCCCCCAAGAAGGCCTCAAAATCCCACCTTTCTCTCTCTACTTCTCTCTGTCTCTCCTGTCTCTCCTCGGTTCTTGTTTTTGACGGGGGTCGCTCTGTTTTCTTCTGTTCTGCTCCGTTTTTGCTAGGGAAGAGGACGAGGATGAGCAGTGCGTGTGCGCAATAATGTCGCAAAGCTAAAGAAGAAAAGTCTCGGAGATGCTCGCAATGACCCGGAAGAGGAGAGAGAGAAAGAGAGAGAGAGAGAGAGAGGGCGCAATGGCCTTTTCGACGGATGCTTATAGCGCTGGTGGTGGGACGGCTGGACGGTCGGAGATGGGGACGCGTGGAGGGCGCGGCCGAAGCTGGACCGTCCGCGGCTTGTCGGGGGAGTGACGTCGGCAGTGACGTGAATGGGTGGGAATGATTGCGTGGAGGCAAGTGGACAGGAGCTTTAAGGTTTTGCGGGAGGGGAGGGGGGCGATGGCCGTTCGCCCTTTTTCTCTTTGCCTTTTGCCTAGGCTCGGCTCCACTCAAAATTGCTAATAAATTGGTTCATCTTGTTCCCCATACTAATTATTACAATTGCCATGTCCAAAAGTAAAAATAAAAAGGCACTTGAACACTTGCTAAAAAGAAAATTGTATTTAATTTATAATAATCTAATATATGCCTAGATAAAATTTTTCATTTTTTACTTTTTATTTAATGGCCATCTTACTACTCGTTGTTTTTTAACTTCTTAAATCCCAAATGCCTAAAACTATTACGGCACTCGTGTTGGGTGCTGACATGTGAATTAGAACGTAATTCTTTTCATAAGCTTATGATATTTGAATAGTATAGTCAATATTATCACAAAAGTAAAAAAAAAAAAAATAAGTTTTTGCTTCTGTTTAAATGCAGACAAATAGGCCCTTTAGTTTTCAAAACATCAGTTACAAATCTCATTGGAATAGTCAATGCATCAAAAAATTATGTGATTTATATAATCGGTTACTTAACACCTCTTATTAGAATAGAAATGATAAATGAACTTTGGAAATGTGAAAATTTTCATTTGAAAGTAAGTAAATTTCTTAACATTTGTATTTCTCCAACTCCTAAAATGTATTATTGCGTGTTATCATTAAGTTGACTTAATTGGTGCCTTATGAACATTTGTTAATAATGCCCATTATAATAATAAATAAAAAATTAGAGCATAACTAATTTCGTGGAAAGCGTACTATCCCTTTTTTCCTTTGTCCCCCATATGTTTCCCATTAAATATAAAAAAAAAAAAAAGGAGATAACCCAAAACATGTTACGTAAATATCTTTATGACGAAGTCATCGTTGGCGTTCTTTCCAAGCCTCGAGTCGTTATAAAATAGGCCGGAGGTCTCAAGAATCTCCTGCTTTGTAAACCGAATTTACACCCGATATACATTATGAACAAAAAAGTAGGTAAGCATGTTTACAAGATTTGCATGCTGAGACCCACATTTTGATGCCATACATGTTATATAAGCATTTTACACCTAACTTTCAAGCTTTTAGAAAGTGTACCAAGAATGTACATTTGTCATAATTAAGTGTATAGGGTTTGGACCATCAATTGACGCCAAGACCAATCTTTGGTAAAAGAAAGGTCTGCATCGACATAATCACATGAAGTCCCTTATTTCATTAATCATGCATTGTCATGTTAATCAACAATCTGGATGAAAATATCATATTTTTAAAAGAATAAAATAGTATATATTCATGCCTAATTTCATTAGAAAGAATCGGTGCTTTTCCTTCATTAAAAGGTGTATTTTTGGTTTAAACCCAAAGAAAAGGTGCTTTTTGAATATAAAGAATTCATAGCGTTACATGTGATTTCTCATCACTTAACTTTGATATATATTTAAATTTTTTGTGCATTAATAAGATATGGTTTGCATGCTCCCCATGTTCATGATTGATGCCACACCGTGGGCGGTTTTATAATGCAATTTGCCAGGATTCTTCCCGATTCTGTGGTCAGATTGATCGTCATTGCAATTGATTTAATTCTGATATTTAATTAACATGTTGCCTGAAATTTAGGAGGTTGTCCAACCACAACCCTTTATTATATGCAAGAATATTCCCTGTACCATAATGCAGTCTATAGTATATTGAAGAAATAATATATACTTTAAAAACATATGATAATCTCTTCTTTTTCTTTTTTTCTAATTTCTTTAGTCACCTTTTTAGAAAATGTCTCCGTTTGTTTCAGATGAGACCTCCATTTTAGGGTTCCATATGCGGTGTGGAAGTTGACTAATGGGAAGATTAAATCTGAAGTTATAGGATTGTATCGCTCCTTTTGATGCGAAATATGTGTAAAGTAAAGCTTAGTCAATGAGTTCCACACTTTGACTTAACATTATGTTAATTTGGAAAAATTATTCAATTCTTCATAAATTTATTATATAGACGCCAATTCAATTTTGAAATTTTTAATTTCGTCAATTTAGTCATAAATCTTTACATGAATTCTACTAGAGTCATTCTGATCAATTTTCGGCAAAAATTGATGACAAAAGGATCCAATTATTGTCGGCCGGCCTCGTAGCACATTGTCACTCTAGCGATTTGCAGCAAAAATTCACCATTAGAATTTCGAATAAATGTTTGAAACTAATTTGACAAAAAAAAAAGGATTGAATAGATATTTGTTCTAAAAGGTTAGAGCTGATTGAACAATTTCCCTATCAATTTCAATATTATGCAAATTTTGTAGTTCAGGATAAAATATGGAGAGAGAAAAAGGACTCATGGTCAAACAAAGTATTTGCTATTGTTGCTTCTCTCTCACACGATATACGAACATTCTTTGTGAATATATCATTTAAGTTTCATTTATTTCGTGGAGAATAAAAGATTAAGAAAATATTTTCTTAAAAATGATTGTTTATATCATTTTATAAAAATGAATGAAAAATACTTTTATCATCTATAAATATATATTTTTATTGATTAATGATTAGCGATAGGAATGGTTATTTTTAGAAATCGTCCATTTTTCTTGAAATAAAAAGAACTTTTATATTTATTGATTCATTATATAAAAAAAAAAAGTTATGATCGTTTTTGCCCCTGAAAAACGACAAAAACAATGGTATTTGGAATTTAGAAGAAATCAAATGAAACTGTGATTAGATGTGTGCGTGTCTCTCTCTCTCTCTCCAAGATAGATCATGGTAATAATTATGCTCCATCATGATGATCCGATCCTTATCCTCCTTACCACTTTGGGTGGTGACCACTCAATGCTTTCACATCACGAAGCGCTCAGTGTGCCACTCCTTGTTCGATAAAAATGGCAAAAAGCATCAATAAGCCTCTCAGAATATATATATTTATCCTGTTAGATGCCCCAACAGGGGAAAAAAAGAAAAAGAAAAGGAATCGTGGTGAGAGATTATAGAACAGCTCCAACATAAAATATTCTTCCTCAAGGGGTTGTGGACATAAAAGGCTATAAATTCAAGCTATAAATCGAAAGGAAAAGTGGAAATTGGAGAAATCGAATTAAGAGAAGATAATCAAAGAAAAATCACCGTGATTTTTTATGAGTATTTTCAGCATATGTTTATTTGAAGACCCAACAAAGTGAATGGACAAATTCATTTAGAATTGTTGCATCTTTTTTCAAATTTAGCTTGAAAACGGCGCATCTTCTCAATAGGTTGATTAGAACCTTTTAATTTGATGCCCCCCGTACTTACCGGAACAAAGTTATTCCCAAGATCACGCTTTTCCGCCCACAAAAATTGTCCTCCTTTATTGGTGCACCTTGTCATGCAACATAAACACCATTTCACAATGGTCGACCATGTCAACGGTCAACATTTGACCAACATATTTCTTCTTCTCCAAAATAAAATATATAAACCCATATAATGTAAATACAAACATCAATCTTACTAAATCTAATCAGTAAACGATTATGCATACATTTTATATATATACAACACAAACTTTCTACTTGCTGAATGCAAATCGTTTGGTTTATGTTAGAGAGACCCTTTTTCTGGTTTCTTTAGGACAAATATTTGGAATAGATAGTTAAGTTTTTGTTTTGGTAATGACACCCAGACGTGCATAATTTGAACAGTTTTGGAATTGAAGAGATTTGGGAGAAGAATCGAATAGCTAGAAAAGAGGAGAAAATTAGAGAGAAAAGATGGAAAAAAAAAGGACTATCGAGGCCAAACTCAAGCATTTGTCCAAGCATTGCTAAAGAATCATCCAACGTTTTGTTTTCTTAATCAACTCATTATTTGATTATAAGTAATCTAGACAAATGTTTAACTAAGAAATAGCTCTTACGAAAAATACATATACAGATAAAAAAATTTAATTCGAAGGTTTGGCAGCTTTTTCACTATATAGGATGACAATAGGCAATCTGGTTTGTGCTCAAGTGATTCATTTGTCAAATCAACGGAGTCCATAAGGCGCAAAAAAAAAAAAAAAAAAGGAAAGAAAAAAACTAAAGAGTAAAGAATATCTTTCAAATAGAGAAAATGAAATACTAAAAAATAAAAGAATGACACCCAACTTGGAATGAAAATGGTTAAACTTTATGAAAAGTTAAAAATTATAGTATGGACAGATAAAATGAGATATTAATCCACAAAGCAAATCAGTTTCTAAAAACAATAAGCAATTTAATTCGTGAACAGGACATATGGAGATTGGATATGAAATGTGTACTCAACCCAATTAGTCAAACCACACATATAGAGGAAGTTAATTAACTAATTTCATATCTAAAAAAGTAATATGTTAAGTAATGAATGTCAAATTTTGACACAGGGAGCACTTTGAAGTTTAGTATATCGAGAAGCGTGCCCAATAAGATTGCATTGCATTTTAGTGCGCGTTAAACAAATAATTCGAAAAATATTTTCTAAAAATAATCACTTTATCGCTTATGGAGATAATGATTTATGAAAGTGTTTAAATATAAACTATTATTGATGATGGAAAATATTTTTTATTAATTAATTATTTGAAATGATATGAATAGTTATTTTTAAGAAAAATATTTTTCAAATCATGCTACGAAATCTTAGTATATCCATCTTTTGTTTTTGTTGAAATACATCATTATCCTAAGCCCGTGCACGTTACCGATTCAATAATTCAAAAGTACCACGGCAAAAGCCTGGCCGTGGGGCGATAAATTGCCGACCCATTTTAGAGAAAACATCGACAGCAGAGTTTTGCTACAGTAAAATCAATTAATGGTACCTTAAGAATTGCAGGCAAATGAGAAAACACAGACAGCGACGGGCGACGAGGACGACTCCTCCTCCTGGCCCCATCCCCTAGCTCCAGTCCAAGAAATCATTTTCGGGAGAGGGGCCCGTGCCAACCAATCAGCAGTCAGACTCGCTCGTGTGGGAGGGCAAGATGCGGGCCCCAATCTCTCTCTCTCTCTCTCTCTCTTCGGTCTTCACTATCGCCATCGCCGACCCCACACGTGTTGACCCCTCTGAGGTGAAGATAAAACCCCTTCTCCCCTGTCAACATCCGAGGAGCACCGCACGTGTGGCATTCATGAGGTCGACACTGAAAGATGTATACATATATATTAATATAGATGTGCATGTATGCAGACTGGACACAGTGTATTTACCCTTCTTGGGCTGTCTGCGTGTTCTGTCGCGGGGGAAATTAGGGTTTTGCAGGGCCGCGAATGGTGGCCACGGACGGGACCCTGCGATTCTCGATCTTCATCTTCACCTCGCGTTGCTTTCTAAATTTATATTCCGTACCGTCCTTCGGCTGGGCCTTTCTCGTCGGAAGAGAACCTTTTTGCGTGCATGCATGCATGGAGCCGTGTTAAAAGCTGCTTGGAAACAGAAAATGCAAGATTGGAGTACAATGTTGGGTCGAGCGTCAGAGTTCTCGTCTTGTTTTTCTCGCTTCATTTGAAAAAATATTCAGCCTCAATTCCATCGACCTTATCGCACACCGATTTGGAGATGCAAATGCAACTTCTGATAACTTCTTCTCTTCTTAGACTCGCCTTTACCCTGTCAAGCATATGCTTTGGATACAATCATATAGAAATTCAGCGATGTAAATGAAAATGAAAACAAAAAACTTATAGAGTATCGTAGTTTTGAAACTTGTAGCAGGTAAAGTGGTTTACACAAAGTTAGACTAAATACTTTCGATCATCATGGTCTCCAAATCTTATGATAACGATCAATGACTTTTCTGGAGACTAAAAGACAAGCTCCTTTGCAAGTCCATACCATAGCTCCCTATATGGCGTATATATAGCGACGCTTAAATTTACAAGTTAAACTGTGTAGACTTAACATGATTGACGTCTGGATTGTATGCTTTTATCAAATCGCGAGTCACTCAATATAAACCTAACACGAATGATGCGACGCGAGGCGTTTATAAAAATCATATTGCACGAGCATGGGCTTTCAGTCAATTTTAGCATGGCGAAAAAGTCAACAATCACTAGTCACGTTCGAGAATAATTTAATCAATTAGGAAGTCCGGGGTCCTTGTCCCTTAACTGTTTCCGAAAGACGAAAGCGATGCGTGAATTGAATGATACATAAAGGTGCCTTGTCAAGACCCGGTCCCATCAGATGTCGTAGCAATCGATAACTTGCTGGCTACTGTGGCGGTGTAGCGTCTCACGAGTGAGATTGTCCCCCTCCCACCTTGCAGAGATTTAATGCGAGCGCGATAAGGAGAAAGACACGATCGAATGGAATTACTGTGTTCGGCTCATTTGGACCAGGAACGTATGATCATCGGTCCATATGAATCATTAAATTGTACACCTAAGTTTTGACGTTTATCAGATCTAGCATCTCGCATTCGTTTTCCTCCTGTGTTTGTGCAGTTTATATTCTTGGATCCGCAACAACTCGATGTCCAACCATGCTGTAAATCGCCCGTGATAATGAGGTTGATGTGGGGTTCAAGTTGTCCGTGAAAAGACCGAGAACTGACCTAGGGTTTAAGTTGAAGCATATTTGATCTGAATGTTTTTAAGCAGGTTCAAATGCATATCTGTTGTTTATAAAGTAAAGAACCCTAGATTAAACCAAGAAGAAGTGATCAAAACCTTATGCTAAATGCATATGTTGTGAATTTCGTTTACTAACATTTAAACTTTCAAGAAAAAATTTATCTAATATGGTATCAGAGCATTAATCATGATTTTAAAACATACCACTCTCGCCATGTTCATCACATGTCCTCGCTATTTTGTCCTTTTTGTTTTACCTTATCTAGTCATTTCGTCTGATGTGATTATACTCATGCTCTCTATTCAAAAGAAGAGTTTGATATAGAAAAAAAGTTTGATAACCCCATAAGCTTAATTGGGTGATTAAACGTATGGATTGGACTTAGTAGATTTCGTTTTAAAATCTCTACCACTTAGTGTAACTGTGGAGACTCTACACCCGTCAATCCGAGAGTACATCCAAACCCAGTGAACATGAATGAGGTCGCCTGCCTATATTCATGGAGAATGATCAAGTCGAAAGTTTCAAGTACCCAGATTATAAAAGAGAAAAAGAAAAACAAGTTCAAGAGTGGACAATAATAGCATGTGTATATACTATATATACATATATACATACATATTGATGTGTTATGGCATTGCCACATGCGCATGTACACAAGATACCTAAATAAGGGGGGTCCAAGCAAAAGCATGATGGAATGGGTAGGGTTATGAAATAGCTGGCTTTGCTAATTATTGGATGAGGAAGGAAAAGAACACAGAGGCACCGAGCAGAGAGGAAGTTCTATAGCTAAGAATGAGGTGTGCACACTGCACATGAGTCACCAAAGGATCAAGAACCCCAAAAAAAATATTCGTGTTGGGTCTTCCCTAAAACACCAAGCTTTCTTGCTTCTCTTTTGGGGTTTCCGAGGCCACCCGCTGCTTTCCACTTGTGTAAGTGCGTAGCAACAATGTCACATGCACCTTGCCCATTCGATGCCTCATTTGTAGGGCCTAGCTTTTGTATTTGTAGATGTAGATCGAGATCGCGTTCGCATCCCGAGCAGTAAATGAACCGACATGCAAATTGAAGATCGCTCGAGTAGGCCTGGACTTGGATTGTGATCGACCTGACGCGGTCGGGATGCCGCCAAGGACGAAAAACGAACGGGAAGAAGGTTAATTATGATCAAATTTGAGATAGTCTATTATGTAAGGGTAACATATCGCAACCCTCCTGTCGCTTAGCCCCGGAAAGCCAAGAGAGATTGGAACAAGCGCGTCTGCTTTCACTTAGGATTCTCCATAGCTCCAGGCGTGCCATTGATTCCAAGGTAAAAAAGTGAAAGTTCAGGACCTCAGGACAAGCCCTCGTCCATCCATATGCCCAAATTGCTTAAGCAAAATGCATGAAAATGCGGGAGGCATCATGATAAACATGATTATGTTCTGCATTGGGACAAAACAAATCCAGGAAAACCCCGATCTCCTCGATCTTGTACAGGGGCGAAAACAGTGGGAGCAGAAAGGAAAAAAGCAAAGTCTTATCCCCACGATCACGCGAGAATTAGCTTTTTTAGAGCGCCCCTCTTTTGCTAGCCACTGGGTTATTTTACTATGCACGATGATGACAGGGCCAGATTCGTGTACGCCGCCCCGTGGTGTCGTTGTCACTATATTTCCTGTACATAATTAAACATTTCGTTATGTGTATATTTCAGAAATAATTTTTGGTGATCGCTCGAAATTATAACGATGGAGACCCTTTCTAAACTGCGCCTTATCTGCAAAATCCAGGAGCATTATGGCCTAACATGGTGCGTTTACTTTCTATGGTCCTAAAACATATGCTATCTCGACTTGATTCGAAGAAACCTTTATAGAAAAGAAAAAGGGTTAAGGAAAATATTAAAATATCAGTCTCGTAGTTATAGTCCAACAAGATCCTAATTTTATGCTAATATGGGAAGCAAAATAATTTCTTGTGAAAAGAAGCTGTTGCCACTTTATTTTTTATATGGATCCGGGTCGACTGTACATAATTACTTTGATTAAAGTCAAATTATTCTTTGCAAAATAAAAATGCTCCTCATTGAGAACGAGAATAAGCAACCTCCGCTTTGCAAAATTTAAACATTAAGGGAGCAAATGTTGACCGGACCGGGGCAAATAACAGCCGTCGGATTGGCATTTGTTGCAAGATCCGAAGGCCACCGTTGATCTGATCCGTGGATTCCAGGCAAGAGCTTCTCTGCCATACAATGCCTTGCCCATCAACTACAACCCATGTGGGGTTCGACCCACATGGAATCATGCACCCACTTCGCCCTTGTCCGACCCAACGGCCCCGATCCATCCTTGAGGAGCCAGTTGGTGGATCTCGGCCGTCGGATCGGGGCCACCAAAGGGTTTTTTTTTTCTTAATAAAAGAGTGGTTGGGAATTTGTCCCTACCTTGTCCCAAATTACGTTGACAAATTGCCTTTATTTTGCTGTTCTTGGGACAAACACCACACCTGCCCATGTCCAGATTTGGGCCTAAAATTATATTCCCCACAATAATAAAGGGAATCCAAATATGAGCCATATAAAAAAAAATTATTGATTTTTTTAATAACTTTGTCAATTTAATGTCACAATTTAATTTTGTGTCTCTTTAATCAACACATCCCTTCTATAAAAACACAATTCATGGTCTTAGGTAACCACTGGCCTAACACAAGTTTTTCTCTCATCCTAGAAAGAGCACAACCACAATCAACCAAAGAGGAGAAGGAGAAGCAAGAAAAAAAGTTAGGAATTGGGATTGAATTGTTTTGAGAGTGAATCAAGTTGTATTAAACATTGTTGAGAAATTTTGTCTGAGGGAAAGGAGAGAGTATAAGATATGGCAGCTCAAGGAGAGGATCTCAACCTCGAAGCGACGGAGCTCAGATTAGGGCTACCGGGCATGGTGGAGCTGGAGAAGCAGCAAGCGCCTTTGAGTGGGCGGAGCATGAAGAGGAATTTAGTTGATGTGAACAATGAGTCCGGGTCCAATGAGGAGGAGTCCAATGGGTCGAGTGCCCAAAAATGCGATAAGCAAGATCTGCATCGGCCATCTAAGTAAGCGGAAACAATTTCCCATTTCTTGCTCTAGAAAAGAGAATAAAATCCCATCAAATATGATTGAACTGATCTAATGGTTTTATGGACGTTCTTTCTTATTTAGGGCACAAGTTGTGGGGTGGCCGCCGGTCCGATCCTACCGCAAGAACTGCTTCCAAAAGAAGGCGGAGGGCGAGTCGACCGGGGTTTTCATCAAAGTGAGCATGGATGGGGCTCCATACCTGAGGAAGATTGATCTGAAGCCCTACAAGGGCTATTCAGATCTACTCAAGGATTTGCAGGACATGTTCAAGTTCAAAGTTGGTAAGTGTCAATAAGCTGTCAACAAGGACCCCAACTGATTGTAACTACTGAAACACAAGCAACTAGGGTGCTAATTGCTTGGCCTTTTGCTTAATTTCTGCAGGTGAGTACTGTGAGAGAGAAGGGTACAATGGATCAGAGTTTGTACCCACCTATGAAGATAAAGATGGTGATTGGATGCTAGTTGGAGATGTTCCATGGAAGTAAGTTTCTTTAATTTTCTTTACCTTGTCCACTGTCCTTTTTCTTCAATTACAGCCCTTCCTTTTCCTCTGTAATTAATAATTAACTTTTTTTTTTTAAACCATTGCAGCATGTTCATCACTTCTTGCAAGAGGCTTAGAATCATGAAAGGGTCATCAGAAGTTTAAAAGGGCTCGAAAAATTTGATGGGCATGGCCTTGCTGCTTTAATCAGGAAGACAGGGCTTTCCAAAGCTTGGGCTATCGGAGATTTGAATCTGGGAACATGATTTTAGTTTTATGCCTCTCCCAAATGTAACATGGAAAAGAGGAAAAAAAAAAGGAAAATGGTTTTTCCTCTTTCTTTTCTTTACTTTATGGGTAGTTGAGTATACTTCCTGTGATCATTGTACAGAGAAAAAAATAAAATAAAAGACTGCTTTTTTTCCTTTATGATTAGAAGCAAGAGGTTCAAAATATATAGATCTTGTGTGTTGCGATAATTTCAACTGTCAATTCCATCGTTCTTTCTCAAGAAAATATTCTCACGAAATCCATGCATCCTGTCCATGGCTGGCTATGATTTAGGAACATCATCTAGTCCTACAGTTTGGTCTTATTTTCTTCTCTCAGAGAATGGGATGAACGAGAATTCCAAATTAGATATCGGTCCTGAAGTTTAGCTTAACATCAGAGAAGTTATCTACAACTAATTTGTCAATCCGGCTACCTTAGCAAGACCGCGTGTTAGTTACTATCCAAGCAAATCTGAATCTAGATGTACCAGAGTAATTATCCTAATTTCATCTTATAGTTTCCCATATGTAGTTGCCATCCTGAGCTTGATCTGCATAAACTAACTCTAAGCCTACCAAAGAATTAGATAAACACTTAACAATAATTCATTCAAGTTTCAACTACCATTTAATTGTGGTTCTGAAGTTTGGTTAACCAATGAGTTGGGTCTTACTTGTTGTGTCATAAACTGAGTACACGGTATAATTCTGGCGAAAACATGAAGTATCGAATGGAGAGTACTGGTATATTTTCTTTCTCTTAAACAGAAAAAGAAAACACTGGAGTGTGCCACTTTATGTGATGAAAGCCTGTGAATACAACAGAATATGGATGTGGCTTTGATGAAGATGACATAGTCTTTATGGGCTTGCAATATAAAGAAGTTTGAAACTTCTGGCTCATGGCATGTGTGTCCACTGTTGTGTATTTACTGTTTAGGCCCATGGCTTGGCAGCTCAAAGCCCTGCCAGATTCAGCCTGGTGTGCTGTTGTACATGATGATGATAGAGCTGGAAATCCAAATGGGCTGAGATGATCAACCACTAAATCTACTCCAACTTGCTCGAAAGATCTTCTCCACATAAATCATAGTATATCCGTCCTTTTATTTGGCCCTACATTAAGCACTACCAAAGAGGGGGCAAAAAGAAATAATAAAAAAGGTAGAAGTTAGGGAAGTTGCCAATCCCACCACTTAAAAGATTTCTGGTCATCAACCACTCAATTCAAGCCCCACCACTATGCATAGAAGATAGGTTTTAATAAGCTGAATTTTGGAATAAAGTTGCTTTTAGCTTTTCCTTGGATGAATTGGGAAAAACATGAAACTGATGCATTTTTTTAGGTTGTAATTAAGGCATGAGAACCACAAGTTCACACCCACTCTAAGACAGCGACAGTGAACTATGAACAGAGGGCACTAAGCAACTTGGTTGGCAAAGGAGTTACGTCGACTTGGGGACAACCTCGAACCGGTCAGACCTGAGAAACCTAGACATTGTTGCAACTATGATGTCGCCAGGAACTTGTTCAGGGTGCTTCAGGAAGGGGCGCTGGATTCGGGCTTGATGGACCGGGGCATGTCTGGTTGGCTTGTGCGGAAGATTGCAGAGGCGAGCGAAATGGGCATGATGCAGAGCGTCTTGGACTGGAGGAATTGCATTGCAGCCCCAACATCTTCTTCCATCAGCTTAGCCACTTGCTGCTCTGTGCCATCCGTCAACCACTTCTCCCACGCCGGTTGATTGTTCCCGCCTTCAATGATCTCGCCCTTAAAAATTGTGGAAGGCGAAACAATAGATCACGTAAAAAGGAAGCAGATATAAGTTAAGATCATCTTAATGCTAAGCAAAAGCAAGTAAATTAAGATCATTGGACATCAGATGACCAAGACATGGCAAATTCATCAAGCGCCTAAACATGCAACGAATATGTTCAGATCGAATGCTAATTGCTATTTCCTTTTGGTAACTACCTCAGCTGATGAGAGGGGTACATCAGCTACAAGTTGAGCCACGGCACCAGCTCCGCCCAATCTACTCATGCTTAGGACCTGTTTGAAACAGAACAGAAAAAAGCATGACAGTTAAGATTATCATAACTTAGAATGTCAATGAAATCGAGTTAAATATGCTAATTTAATGTAAATATAGGTCCCGACGTAAGATAGGAAATAACACCAATCTGCTGCTTAACTTTTTAACAGAATCCTTGCGCAAAAGCGAATTCATTTGGGTCCTAGAGATTCCTCAGAAGATGTCCCTTTGATTTGACGTGGTAACTACTTCACATGGAAATGGCATAAAGCGGTTTCCTGGTGCCAAGATATTCAACAAGATGGGCCTACTAAACCTTTAAGAACTTTGATCTTTTGGACTTCAATCAAAAGACACAGCTATACAGCCAGTAGGAATTTGGCTCAATAATGGCTAACACTTTGAACCAATCCCATCGCAGTGTGGTCAGGAACTGGAAGGAACGCACATGATTTATGAGAAAAAGTCTCATTGACAGCGATACTGGGTTTCAGGGATATGGACTGGCGCCGGACACATTTGATTTACCAGATTATTACCGCATGATAATTTCTTCACAGATCCTAAATATAAGTACCTTGACTTGGAGTCTCAAGAACTTCACATAATCCACGATTTCATCAAGCATGGCTGCTCTATCCGTCTGCACACAGAGATTCAAGCATATATTATAGCAGGAGCAGAACACTGTACTAGTTGTCATAATATTAAGTTTCTTTTCTATTATCAAGCCATATATCGGGTGGAGGGCAGCCTCGCACATGAATCTGAAGGTGACTGCTTCTTGTTCATAGAATAAAAGTTTTCAGATTGTATTAAGAGATCGAAGAGACAATGACCTTGTTGCAACTGGGAACCAACTCCTGCAACGCCTTCATTCTTTCGTTAATTCTTTCTCGGCGCAACTGCATCCAAAAGGCAAAGCAAAGAGATGGAGAGGCATTAGCTCTATCATGAACTTGCAGAATGATACTAATAGTACACTATATTATCAACATCGATACGCATTGTATAGGTGACTAAAATAGTGACTCTGCTTTTTTTAGTGCTAAATAGACACTGGATTAAGAATCAATGCTAGAGCAAACTCACTTCAGTTTGTTTTTAAAAGTTTTTCCTTTCAAATATGGAATTTCCAAAAAGCAAGAACAAAATGTCAGATTTACCCGCTCAGCGATGCTGTGAGGATCTGTGGCTTGCCCTCGTCTAGCTCGTGCCCTCGGGCGTATCGCCGGCTGGTTCGGCGATCCCACTGCGGGCTGATTCAAGAAGGCCTGAATCAGATTTGGTATGATACATGCAATTAAACATCATAGACAGGTTAAGGAGGGAAGAAAAACCCGAATTTCATTGGACCAATATATCACAAATGCATATCACGGCCATTTTTATTGTTTAGCAGATTAACCGAAGTAACTTAGCCCAACTTGTGCCGTTCATAAGTCTTAATCTCATTCGGAAAAAGTCCCTTGGTGAAGCTCGCGATCCCATGCGCAAAACTCGCACCCTGAGACGCGCATGGCGGGATGGTTTGGATCAAACATGGTCAAATTCGCCACCGTGATTTCGATTCTCACATGTAAATTCAGGGATCGTTAAACATTGTTTGCGAATTTCGTCTTCTTTCTTCCCTTGCTAGAGTAGACCATCGTCAAAAATTAATTTCCTTTCCTCACCAGACGAAAGCAACCTCTGCCGAAATTCTTTCTAGCGCTCAACAGTCAACATATTACAGGAACAACCCAACAAGAAAAGAAAGGTAAAAATAAATAAAAATAAATAAATAGAACCCAAAAGACAATCAATCAGATTTCACGACCATAGAAGTCGTCCGGGGTATCCCAAATGTCAAAGAAACGTACGCAGTTTCTCCCGTAAATCATGCACAAAATCTGCCAGAAATTTATACAATTTAGGTCCCCGGGTCAATCGAATTGACGGTGTCAATTTTTCCTTTAGTGACTAAAAAGTCAACCGTAATTAAAGGGCTTAGAAATTAGCCGCATCATCTTGCGAAATCAAATTTTTATAAAATTCGGTCTTGAAAATCCCTGCTGTTGTTTGGAAATGAAACGCTAGACTCTCCATCTCTCCATGATCAAACTAGTTTTTTTGTGGGGTTCAAGAATTTATAGATAAATTCTTTCTTTTGCTCTCAAAATTTGTAAAGTAAAATGGGCAAAAACAAGCACACGTCATGCTCACGCACGTATGAGGTCACGCTCTGGCGCGTGCCTTGGAGGGGCGTTCTCAGTCGATTTTTCGTGTCATGACAATCACCTCACGAGTCACTTTCCCCCAAAGCAAGCTGGAAAATTTACAGATGCCCAGAAAGCAAAAAAGGAAAAAGAAAGAAAGAAAGAAGGAAGGGAAAAAGCCAATTATGAACACAGGTGAAGTCCCCACACAGAGGTCAACTAATTAATACAGACATCAGAGCAACCACAACCTCAATCTCTGCTGATTAGACAGGCTAATGAGAGCTCGTTCACGTTCGCTGAGAATTTCAGTGATTTTCTTGAAATTTTTCTGATTTTATTTTGTGGGAAGTGATTGTTTTGGTATGTGGGTTGGTTGAATTGAAGTTAAAGGAGGGATTTTTACCGGGTGAAGTTGAGGAGGGGGTGGATGGGGAGGAGGTGGCTGGACTGACTGATGAGCCTGGAACTGTCCAAATGCTGGAAACAAGCAGCTTGTCATGTTGTTGCCGTGGTGGACTCCTGATTCTCTCTCCATCTGCCCAAAATTCACCAGAATCAAACCCCCAGAATATAAAAAGACTACAAAACATTCATCATCACCACCACCCAACCAAAAAAAACAAAAAAAAAATGAAATTTTGACCATCCTGTCTTGGCCCTTCTCCCCCCCTCACTGTTCTCTTCCCTACTAAAATTAGCTTTGAAGCAAGGACTTCTTGAAACATCTGAAGCCAAAGAAAAATGGTTGCCAAAAGCCCATTTTTTTTTTCCTTTCTTAGAAGCGTAGGGAAGTGCAATAGAGTAGGTGACAGCAACAAGTCCATTAGAGGAAAAGAGGGGGTGAGAATTGAGTAGCAAATGATTTAAAATATTGAAAAAGAGAGAATGATGAAGACTTTACGTTGATGGCAGAAGTGGTGGAAGATGCACTAGTACTGTTCTCAACATCCTCGTGCCTAAACAATCCACCTTGCTCCAAATTCAGCCCCAGGGGCATCATCACCCCCATGCCCCTCAGCCCCCCGCCGCCTCCTCTGCCTCCGCCATCTTCCACGCCGCCGCGGCCGGAGCCGAGTTGCAAGACCATGGGCGTGGAGCCACCGGAGTAAGCTCCGGACGGCACGGCCAAGATCTGCTCAAAGAACTCATCCCCCAGTCCTTCCTGCGGATTTGAGCCTGCCATGAGCTGATGATTATAAACTCTCTCTCTCTCTCCCCTCTATCTCCCTCTCTCTATAGAAGTGTCAACTGGAGATCAAAGTCTACGATGGGTTTTCTGCTCTATGCGAAACCCAGCAAAAAGTTGGTTTCTTTCTGAGTGGAAAGATAGAGTGGCAGAGAGAGGAGAGAGAGAGAGAGAGCCTAAGGTTGGTGAGAGGGGATGCTGAATAAGAAATTGGTTGCCAATGTGGAAATTATTGGTGGGAGAGAATGTTTAAGGGAAGGGGAGGAAGTGGAGGTGAGGTGTGCTCATTGGGAAACCCAAAAAGGAGAGGGGGAAGGGAGATGGTGGTGTTGGTGAACTGGGTGGCAGATCCGAAACCCGATGACCCGGTAACGTGATTCGGGAATTCCGATGGGAGGTTTTATGGGTCTCGGCTTTTATAAGCTGGTATTGTCTCTCAGCTGAGAGAGAGAGAGAGAGAGAGAGATAGGGCGAGAAGGTGTCTGAAAAAACCTCTTTCTTGGAAGTGCTCAGGGGGTTTTGCTTTCGGTCTCTGATAAGTGAAAGTGCTTTTTTTTTTTTTTTCTCTCTACGGAGACATGGGCTTTGCCAAAGAAAAGGGACTGAATGGCAAGAGATATGTCGTTCCTGTTTTGCCAGATTATGTCGTTTTGCCAGATTATGTCGTTTCAGTGCGCGCTGTTTTTCTCGTGTTATCTGTAATCATTATATTAAAAATACAAGAATTCTTCATTAAAGCTCCACATGGTAACATTTCTATTGTTATGTTATTTTATTCTTTTGCTTTTTAGAATAGAAGAAAAAATAAAAATCTATTCAGTAACATTAATTTTTCTATTTCCCAGAATAAAAAGTGATCAGAAATAAATTTAGAACAAAAATAAAAACGGAAAAAAGCACCTTCTTATTATCATGAACAATTTTTAGAAATAAGCCTTTTTTTTTTTTTTCATTTTTCTTCTTCCTCATTGCTCGTTAGCCCCCCGTTGTCCGCCGCTTGCTGCCATTGCCCATTGCTACCACCTACCAACCCACAACAACCGACGGCAGACGACCGCGGCGACCATGGTAGGCGAAGGAAGTAGAAGAGAGGAAAAAAAGAAAAAAATCTCAACAATTAAAAGAAATTCTACATTACAAAAAAAAAAAAAACTTATAATTGTACCAAACGCATTCCCATTCTTTTTAATTAAACTTATAATTGTACCAAACGCATTCCCATTCTTTTTTAATTATAAAAATAAAAATTTTGTACAATTATCAAATGCGTTGTTTTATTTAGAAACTATTCTAAAGAGTAGTTATAGAAAAGAACTAATTCTTAAAAGAAATTGTTCTCAGGAATAGAAATTTTACCGAACACACCTTAAGTATCTTTAATAAGTAGCTTGATAACAGCTGCAATGTATCAGCAATGAGGGAGTGATGTTATAAGGTACATTGGAAGTGTTGCGATGTCAACAAAAGGAAAGAGAAGTTATTTGGAGAGGACGCTCCTTCCACATCAGAACCTAACGGGACTTTAGGAGGATGTTTCTTAAGTTCTTGCATGCTTATATTGCGTATTGCTTTGACAAGTGAACCCAGGAAGGAGAAAATTATTAATTCAGTCACGAACTTATTATATGGATGCCAATTGAATCCTAAACTTTCTAATGCTATCAATATAGTTTTAAAGATTTGCGCAAAATTTCAATGTAATGCTTTCGGCCAATTGCTACACAAAAGTTATTGATGTGGCGTTAGTAAACCAATTCACATTACTATGCAACATCAACAATTTCTGGCAATAGTTGGTTGGAATGATTATTTTAGAATTTCGAGTAAAGATTTAATATTACATTGGCCAAATTAAGAAGGTAGACTAGATCAATACCCTTACAATAGGTTCATGACTAATTAGATATTTTATTCCTCCCACAAAAATAATTACTATTGTAAGACTAAGTTATGAACTCATTAAAGCTGCTATATGCTGCTTTTGGTTTTTTTAAACATATCGTACTTTTGCCAATTTTGATTTTAAACCTTTTAGTTATATTAATTGAATCTTAAAATTACATTTTATCAATTGAGTCAATTTGGCCAATTTTGGTTGGAAAGTCACCAACGTGAGTGTCGGCCGTCCTACGTGGCGCCTCTAGCTAGTTTTCAACCATTGCTAAGGCCCGGCAACCAGCTAGAGGAAGAAAAAAAAAGAGACAAGTAGAATAAAGAAGGAAAGGATACAGTAAATAAATAAATAATTTCTAAAAAATATTAAATGTTATTAAAAATTGTCTACATTAGTATTGGCCACGCTACATAGGACGACCAACACCCATGTTAATGATTTCTGACACAAAATGGCCAAATGGACTCAATTAGTAAAAGGTAAAAAAAGTTTAAGACTATTGATATAATTATTTTGGACCAAATTGGCAAAAATACAATAGGTTTTAACACTTTTTGCACAATTTTTCGTTAACTTTTCTTCCTTTGCCATTTTTCTCTTGTTTCATTGATTTAAGAAAAAAATTCCAAATAAGAGTTTGAGGTGCTTTCATTTCAAATAAGAATATGAAGTAATTATGTTTATTTTAAATAAAGGCTTAACTTTTCGGTTGGTCATGGACATTTTAGTAATTCACCTTTTTTTTTGAATTTTTCCTTTTTTTTTTTTTTTGGTTTTTCTTTCCATCGTCGGTGGTGGACAGTTACCCCGACAATGTTGAAAAGGGCTAGGCGGGGCTTTCCTTGCTAGCAATCAATGAGAGATAACCTTGCCTCGGGTGAGGCCCTTCTTGTGGCCATCGGTGAGGTCAGCCCTCACCAAATATGGGCGAGGGTTGCCTTGCCAGCAACCAACGAGGGTTGTCAAGCCTTCGTTAGCATCAGGCAATGTCGACCTTCTAGCAAGGGTGGCCTCGCCGGCCCTTACTAGCGGCTAGTGAGGGTCGCCGAGCCCTTGTTGGTGGCCATTGGCCCTCGCTTGGCGGAAGAAAAGAAAAGAAAAGAAAATAATTTATAATTAAAATTATAAATGGACGAAAATGCCCTTAACCAATTAAAATATTTAGCCAGGTCGGCAACCAACGAGGTGAGGCCCTTAATTGAAACAACCATTGCCACTTTAGACTCTTATTTGGAATACCAATGGCTATTTCGAATCTTTATTTAACACAATGTCCACTTTAGACCCTTATTTGAGAAAATAAGAATACTTCATACCCTTGTTTGGAATTTTTCTTTAATTTAACGTACTTCTAGCTTGTATGGAGAAGAACAAATGATGCTTTCGATGTCATCCAGACCACGTTATGTTCCCTAGGAGTGAACATTAGAATTTCACAGCTTTAAGCGAGATTGCTGTTTTAACGCAGAGTTGGAGTTAATTAAAAAATTTTATCCAATCTTTGCCAGGACGTTGCATCAGTTAACAGAGAGACCATGAATAAAAGCCTCCAACAAAATTCTGTAGCGAAAATAATATTAAGCAAAAGAACCACAAGCTAAGGATTGTTGATACTACAAAACAGTTACTTGAAATGTTGCAAGTGAGCATAAAATGAAAGCATTGATGATCACAAGAGCAGAAAACCAGAATCTTGCAATAAAGTACTGGATAATCAAAGAGCTGGTACCTATTACCATGAGAATGTTGTACTGCCTGCATGATACTTCCTATGGGGACACAATGAGCATATATCCTGGAAGCAGAAACTCAATACAAGAATGTTACACTACTAGCTAAAAACTTAAGAGGCCTACACCAGTTGTACGATCCAATATCAACACTACTAGATGTTTTTGAAAACTTTTTTGCTTAAGTTTCTGAAATCCACAATTGAATCTTGTCATTGAAATTAACATGCAGACCTGCTGTACTTTTCATGGGCCAAGAGAAGTTACACTGAGACTGATATTCACTCAGAACTAGATAAAAATCAAAATTCTGAATAAAGTACATCAACAAATTGTTTGACATCTAAACTAGCAGTTGCTTGTACTAAATCTACATAAATCTTCAATAACTTGTCGTTGCACCGTACAGTATTTCAAAGAAAAAGTTCCAAACCAAACAACATTCTCCTGATCCATCTGCTCATGCACTCTCTTTTGAGGTTGAATCTACTTTTTCCTCCTGGGCCACTTCTTCTGGCTTCTCTATAGAGGGTTCTGTTAAAGACTCAGGTTCTTTCTTTATCTCTGATTCAAATTCTTTAGCTGCCTGCAATAATTGCAGAACATGAGCATTATCATAGAGGCACAGCACCAAGACTGAAAACAGGTCTAATTGCGAGATTGGTCAAATGATCTCATAATTGAACTTGCTAAGGGCAAAGCTACCCCGAAGAGAACTGAACTACTACACTGCATCACAACCATCTGGTGCTTGTAGGATTGGAAAGAACCTTCCTTTGGTTTATGAAGGTTTTTAACAGCATCTCTCCTGCAAAAGAACTCCCAAATTTACTAACTGAATTCATCTGGTACCGCGGGAGTCAGCAATTGGATTCTCTTTATTTTGCTCTTCAAACTTCCCTCCAACTTTCTTGGTGGAAAAAAGTTGGAAATGATAGATGTACATAAAGTAAAACCTCAGTCTATTCAAAGTACAATAATATTTCTCTCTGTTTTTCTTGGTCAGAAACAACATTCTGCTTTGACATGTAAAAAGGAAGCAGTTCAAATAACCTTGTAAACTGGGAAAGCCAGTTAAAAGAAATGACCTTATAGTCCTAGATACTTGAGTTCACCAGCTCAAATCGCCGTGTCAATGAAACTTAAAACCTCAGTGACAAAACTTCCAACATGAACTCTCCAATCTAGACACCAACAGCAAGATTGACAATGAATTTCTCAGATAACACATAATCAGATACCACCCATTCCAATTGAACCATTGCCGTCGCTGAAAAAGTTGCCCGAAAGATAGAGTCTCTGAGAACACTCCAAGAACATCAAGACAATTACATAATGATCTCTCAAGCATGGTAATGACGATGCTCATCCTGGAATAATTACAACGCCACCATGTCTCCCTTAACAATCGAATTCCTCGACAACATCCAAGATGCTCATAATATGATTATGCACAATTCTCAAACATCAAGCTGAAAAGACCATTTTCGCTAATTGAAATGAAATCTCATTAATAAACTTAATATATAAATAAATAAATAAAACCATTTCCAGAAACACTCCTCAGGCGAAATAAAACAAACACAAGGCGGGCTAGAAAAAGGGTAATCCAAAACTCGCCTGCTGGAAGCTCTTGACGGTCTTGCCGATGCTCTTCCCGACTTCCGGCAACTTCTTGGGCCCAAACACCAGCGCAGCGACGCCCGCAATGACGACGAGCTCGGGCACGCCGAGGCCAAACAAGGCATTGCAAGTCAGACCCCTCTTCGCCCTCTGATTCCGCCTCCTGCCCAGACCGAAAACCAGCGAATTGCTGCCGTGGCAACGCGAATTAGCGCTCTTGATGCTTCTGGCAAGAGAAGAAGAAGAAGAAGGGTTGAAGAGGAAGGCGGAGGAGGAAGAAGAGAGCGGGAGCGAGGTGGAAGGCGGTCTTGGGAGGGAAGAAGGAGAAGAAGAGAGAGGAAGCGACAGGGATGAGCAAATCTCCATGGCGGGCGGGTGCTTCGCTTCGGATGTGATGGTGGGTCGGGAACAAAATTTTGCCTTTTTCGCTTCTGGGCGATTTCTTGGTGGAGGAAGAAGATGAACGCTGGTACCTGCGAGAGGGGAGATGAAGATTGGGTGGGGACGGAAGAGAGTTTTTGCGTTTTGTCGTCTATGGAGACGAAGAAAAATTGCTGCTTTTAGAAAAACATTTTTCACTCGTGTTGTAAGCGAATATATATATATATATTTCTGGAAAATAGGAAGTTATTTTCTTAAGAAAATAAAGATATTTCTTGGTATTTGACTCGACCCCAAAAATGAAGTAGAGAACATTTTTCGCCATTTCTCATTGAAAAATTTGATTCGATTTTTTTTAGCCCAAAAAGTCAATTTTTTTTTCCTTTTTCTTTTTCCTTCTTCTTTTGTCGATGGCTGGCCATTGTGACAAGTGACAATTGCCTATAAGCGAGAGATGAGCTCACATAAAGCTAGCAATGGTCAATCTTGTTGCAACTCGCCAAACCTTGAGCTTGCTAGATTTGGTGAGCATCACTGACTCATGAGGCCACAAGCTTGCTAATCTAACATAGGTCTTAGGCAAGTTTGACCTTATCGAATCTAGTAAATTGGAGCCTCGTTCGAGGTCTGCTTGGGTGGGCTTGTCCCTTATTTGTTGCTAATCGTTGGTTGTTATTGTGGCCATCCATCATCAAATAAGGAAAAAGAAAAAGAAGATAAAAAAATAGTTATAATTATTATTTAGAAAAACATTTTTATAAAAGTGAATATTTCATTAATTAAGGATTCGAGCCCAAGTGCCAAGGACCTACACATAGCCTTTGTGAACTTGGCTTGAGTGCTTGGGATCAGAGCTCAAGCACAAATTACTCGAGCACAATATTTATGGACTAAGACTTAAGTTAGGGCTTTGGGGGAGGGGGTTGCCCTCACCGGTGAGAATACTTCAGGCTTTTATTTGAAATTTTCCCTTTGTATTATATTAAATTGGGAAAATTATACCAATGGTCCCTCAACTTTCATCTGATGTAGAATATGATTAATGAACTATTAATTTGTTCAATGTGATCATAAACTAATTCTTAGACTATATGTGGTTACTAAATTTGAATCAATGAAATGATAGTATTGAACATTTTCATATAATTTAGAGATTAAATTGAACACGTGTCAAAAATTCACGAGTCACATTAAGCAAGTTAATAGTTTAGGGAGGATATTATACATTTGGGTTATAGTTTAGGGATTGCATTGAACAACTTTGAAATTCATGGACTATTATTTGTGTCATTTTCTCTACTAAATTTTCACCGCGTCCAAGTTTTGATAGTTTACAGTAATCGATAATAACGATGATAATATGTATCTAAATCTATTATAATAATGAGTTCCGATCTATCCGGCGGTGCCGATCCATTGAGATTGCAAATTCTTTTTTTTTTCTTTGCAAAAATTGCGGGTGGCAAAACTCATTTCGCTGGATTTTCGAAACGATTTCTAAACTCGCTTATTTCCAACCTCTGATCCAACTTTTATCTCATCAGAATTCGATCATGTTGAGCAACCCGATCTATTAGGCCATCGGAAATCAAAGCTGGATTCTCGTGATGACTCGAAAGCACGAGAAAGCAAGCTTTCTTGAAGAGCAATTTGTCATATTTATGAAGATTCACTGCTCGTAGAAAAGGTTGTTTTTCTTCTGAACAATGTGTGCTGTTCATCCTCTGAAGCCTGCTTCTCAGTAGGGCGAACATGTCAATCAGAATCCACGAGTTCCGTTGGGCTCCTCAAAAATGTGATTTGAAAGCTTGTGAAGGGAGAAGTTTGAATCTAGATTCAGGGGACCCTGCAACAATGCCAATTCAAAGACGTCTCTCTTGCGGTCCAGTCTCAACCTCAGTCATGCCCAGTTGGGTTCTCAGTCAGTCAGGACGGCTAAGCAGGAAAAACAAAAAATGCTCACGACACTCTTGAGAATGCCAAAAAAGGGTCAATTCGCCGAAAAATCGCTATGTACTGGGGGAAAAAGGGGGAAAGTCTAGGATTATATACCAACGATTGAACAAATACGATCAGCGAACTGTATTATTGTGCTTCGATTAATGAATTAGTAAATATCCACCAAAATGATCGACCCTCTCGCTAGCCTATTGCTACTACTGTTCTCCATCATACGGGGGGCCACTAGGACTTGAATCACCACGAATGCGCTTCTGCAGGTGCTCCAAACTGGCCACTCTCCGCATAGAGGCCGTTCGTCCCATCTTGGCAGCTCCATTCTGCTGCGCATTTTCAGCTGCAGGAATATCTGCCAACCCATTGTTGGTTCTCATATCGTCAGCAGATGATGCGGGGTTACTAGAATTGGTTTGGTAGAATTGGTGCTTTGGGTCATCTCGCACAGGAACTGCAGCATCCACCGATGTATCAGAAGGACTACCATCAAATGGTGGCACACCCACAGAAGACATGTCGGACATTACATGCAACATCGGGTTCAGTCCGGTTACTCTTTTAACCGTCTCTTCAGCCATCTTCACCTGGAGATATCAAACCAAGTTTCATATAATGAGGTAACTTTTCCATAGAGATCAAGACCATTTCCCTGTTTTACGTTTGAACTCTCTAGTCTCGAAGCAATAAGAAACTAGACGCATTAGTCACAAGTATAAATGGACAAACAACTTCCTCATAGGAAAGCAATTCAATCCCGGGCCAATAGGCAACAAAAGACTGCAGGAGCATGAACTCATAAGAGAAGAGTAAAAGAAAGGGACCACCAATAAAGAACCTAACCTTTGCTCTCAAGGTTTCGACATCAGCTTTCAAAACTCTGTTGTCAACAGCTGCTACATTGTACTTCTGGCTTATGTCTGAGAGACGTTTCAGTAAAGTAGAATTCTCAACTCTTAATTGAGCAACCTATTTTGAGGTAGAAAAGAATTAGGAAGCAACGATGGATATACATAAGTAGTTATGAAGAACTCTTGTAAGAGAACATATTGTCGCAATAGTCAAACCTGTGTCTCAAGCTCACTCAAATGAGCTTGTTTTCTTCTTCTCGAGCGTCTGGCAGACTCTCGGTTGGAAAGCATCCTAAAGAGCACATATGAATCAGAGGAAAATTAGGGATGCTGAAACCAAAACTTTGTCTGAAACATTTTTAAGCTAACCAATTACAAAAAGACATACTACCCAAGAATATAGTGTTATTTTGGTTTCAGATGCATCATATACGTAATTCCGTTCAGATGCTGCCACTGAATGCTTATGACTTGACTACCCACAAATGGACCCAACCCAAATATTCAAGAAGCTGGTTCAATCTCTCTAATTGTGGACTATACTTGCAAGGATTAAGCAAATCAAGCCAAAATAATGCCATTACTAAGATAAACAGGACCATCGTGTATGATATGGCTCTTGGAAAAAATCATAACAGAACCTGAACCTATTGATGACAGCATATTGTTAGACTCAATATTGATGAAAAAGTGAATACTCAATTACTTGGGATACTGTATAAAAGTGCAAAAAGTACTTGCCATCTTCTTCAGTACACTGAGAATGATGGCAGCAGAGTTCGACAAAAGAAAAAAGATGATGGTATTAAAAGCTACCACAAGTGCTAAATGTGCAATAGTACCTCCTCACGCGCTTTGCATCAAGAGGACCCAAATGGTCAGTAGTTGCAGTTTCTCCAATTTCATCATCGTCTGATAAGTCTCTTGATGATCCGCTTGTTGTCGACCTCACAGGTATCCCAGATTTCTTTGGCATGGCTGGTAATGAAGGTATTCCGACTAGTCCGCCAGCATCCTCATCTTGTGACTTGGACAACTCAGGCCCAACTCCTATATGAAAGAGAAAAAGAAAGGGAATGACAGAGAGAAGGAAGGGAATATTAGCCATTAAAATGGAGATATGCTGTGTCTATGCCTCCACCAGCAGACTCATATCAAGTTCAGAGATACTTCAGAATGAATGCCGACATCTTTCCACCCCAGAAAAATAAAGGGAGGAAAGCATGAGCATATTCAAATATTTTCAACATCCAATTGCCAAAAAATGGTACAAATCATTCAACCTATTGTAACTGCTCCAAAGACTCTTAAACTGGAAAACAGGAATAATTTTTGCATACAAATCAGGCATATCTGATTTAGATGCACAACTCCCACAAAGATGTCTTACTCATAGAAACACTTTACATGCCACGACTTATAATGCTCTGCCTAGATGCATAACCATGCTTGCTCCCAAGCAAAGCAGGGAACAACCCTAATTCTAGGGCCAATCCTTGAGAAATGATGAAGAAAAAGAAATCAATGCACAGTCTGTGATTTAAGTATCACATGCTAGAGCACATGTCGCCTTCCATTGCATACCGAAGATTCCTCCCAACTGATATTCTTGCATCTGCGATGTAGAGAAGAGGGATGACCCAAAAAGAAACAGAAAAAAGGAATTGCACAGCAACACACCATCCGGGATAAAGATTAAGCACAATTTTCAGGATATAGCATCTTTCCCTTATTGATTGAAGAAGTGGTTCTGAACAAGAGAGGTCATGCATGCATAACAATTTCATGTCGGTTTGGAGAATTGGCGTATTATTGATTGACAAACCTTTTGAAGGAGCTTGAGATCCCACTAAGGATGCCTTTGAAGCCTGAGAGTTGTCAGCTGGAGTTCCAGAATCTTGATTTATGACAAACGGTGCCTTAAGTAAATTAAGAACTGAAATTAGCACAGGGAACTCGAAAAGACAAAATAGGCTCACAATAACTAATGGAATAATCATGTAGTGGAAGAAGTTGAAAACATTTTCACAGTCCAAGATTCAAAATTAAAGGATGATCAGTTTCTTTTGACCAAACTTTGTTCGTATCATCCTTCTCACAGGGCTCAAACGTTTTATCACATTCAAAGTTAGTATTAACAAATTATCCTTAGCGAGGAAACTATATGCTTCTAGTAAGTCATTTTGGCAACTTAAAGGCCTTCTAAGAGTCTACATCAGCTCCTTCAACAGGGTTCATGTCTTTCTACTCTTCAAACTGCTCTCCAGGCCTAACTGTATTCTTTCCCTATTTTATTTTTCCAAGGATATAACATCGGCTGGAAAATATTCCTTTGCATTCAAACCAACTAGCATCTCTAGACACCCATCATCAGAAAAGACAAGTTCTCTCTCATGAACTCTCCAGCCTCAAACCATCCTTAGAAATCAACACGCGTAGGCAACCCATGAAGAGTTGATTTAATCTAGGCAATGATCCATTCAAATTCACATAGAGAAAGCACAGCCAGAAGATGGAGATTGAATTCCACCACTAGCACATGAACTCTGCGACTCGTGGGTTGCAAGGAAATAAGACACTCACGGAATTGACCAAAAACGAGCTAAGTTCATGAACTTAATCATTTTCTTATAACACCACACAGCAAAGTCCAACCAGAAGAAAAGGGTATTCTTATAATTTCGCTATAGAAGCTGACTAGCCTCCTTTTCTCTTTCTTGTCAAGAAAACATTACAGCTGCACTAATGACCCCATTGAACAAGAGAAAAATTGAAACTTTACCTTCCACCACCATCTCAAAATCAAAGAGAGAGCAAAAACAAGCACCCGCGCATTTGCACTCTTGCCTACACGTCAAGACAGAGAGAGACGGAGAGATGGAGAGTCACCTGAGACAGAGCAACGGCAGCGCAAGCCAATTCGAGCTTGCTCTTGAGGAAAGCCTGGTACTCCTCGGAGTTCGGCGGCGGAGCAATGCTGTCGACGTACGGGGCCACCGGCGCCGGCGGCGGGGGGCTGGCACTGCTGACCTCGCTCGCGTCCTTGTTTACCGCATTCGGGTCGGGCGGCTGCTTCCGGATCGGGCCCTGATCCCGGTACCGATCGGGGCGCGGGCCCTTGATCTCGACCACGTCGCCCTCGTCGCCGCGCCCGGACGACGCGGCGGAGGCAGAGGCGGAGGCCTCCTGGAGGTAACGCTGGAACGCCCATTCGGACTCGCTCCGGTTCATCTTGGACGACGGCCGCAGCGGCGGCGGCGGCTGGGACCGGCACGACGACGACGACGACGACGTCAGCGGGGCGGCCGGCGGCGGCCGCGGCGACGACCAGAAATGGTCGGAGATTTCGTCCATCGAGAAGCCCCTATCCATTCTCTCTCTCTCTCTCTGCCGCGTTTCTTTTTGGTTTTGGATATATTTTTGAGGTTTTGGATAATGTTCCTTCGGGCGGCGCTGCATTTGGTTTTAAGGTTCCTCCAGGGGTATTTTGGTCATTTGGGGAAATTTGAGATTTTTTTTTTTTTTTTTGGTGGGATGTTAAGTTTTCTCCTTCTTTCCACCTTTCTTTTCATTTCTTTTCTTTTTTTAAAATTTTGTATTTTTGGGGTGGCGGTGATGAATTTGTTGATATTTTTTTTGGGGCAATTGGGGTGAGTGAATGGTACATTTGCCACCAAGTGGGGGCAAGTAGATGCAAGTTGAAGGTGTTACTTTTGTCGGAGACAACTAGATTGAGTGGATTTGAAGGTTCTTGGGGATGGAAAGAGAGACATGAATGGGATTAGATTGGCGAATTTTTGGTAGGCCTTGCCAAATAAATATCTCTCACTCCAGCAGGGTTTAGAATCTTGACTTGATATATTTGCAAGTGGGAAGGGAGTTTCGAATATTTGATTCATTCTAGTAGGTGAGAAGATCTTTTGACGGGTGGATGATGATGATTTGGAAGAGGATAAGCAAATTGGGTATGTAATCTGTAGATTTTTTTCCCTTTCTGGGTTTATTGGGGTTGTCGAAACTAGCAAGTCGGGACGCGGGAAGGAGTTTTTGAGAGGACCCAATAGTTGAAATTTTTTGGGATCAACCCACAAAAATATATTGAGTTATTAGAATGATGGGTTCTTAATCAATTTTGCTTGTGTGAAGTGTGTGTGGGGTACAATTGGAAAAATGCTGTCGAAATAAGTAAAAATGGAGTATATAAGGAAAGGGAAATCATGGTTATCCTTAAAAGGGTTGAAGGTGAAAGCGACCCAAAGTAAAGAAAATTGACTTGTAGATAGATTGAGGAGGCAATCTTTGATTGTAACCCAATGTTTAGTCGATGTCAAGTCCAATGATACGGTGAAATGGATAAGTCCAAGTCGCTATCTATTTTTTTTTTTTTTGTATGGTTAAGAAAAGTCGCTATCCATTTTGTATATGCAAACTAAATAAATTGTAAGAGCTACACATATTGATCTTATCATATATATGATATAAAAACTCCAAAGCAACTCTCCGTGACGATGTTAGCATTTTGTTCAACAAATATAAGGTAACAAAGTATAGATTTGGGTACGAGCACCAATTTGAGATTTCTTCATGAGTGGAAAATTATTTCAAGAGAAAATGCGTCGTGGAGGATGTGAGATTGGAAAATTAGCTCGAGCTAAATATGACACAGAGATAAGATTTCACGAGACATTTCACGAGATTTTATCGAGGGCAAATTTCCCCTAGGGCATGACACCTGTCGTCGCGAGATTGCACTGGAGGGGGTGGATAGGAACAGAGGAGTTTTCAAAGGTGGGGGAGGGGGAACAGTAGTGGCTCCCATTGGGTGGCTCTCCCGGAGACGCGGCGGCCGCGGGCGGCGGCTTTCTTAAGCTTCACATCTTCTCTTTGTTTTTGTGGATAAATCTTGGGGAATCCCGGTGGGCCCCACGGCCACGTCATTCGGATTCATTGCCTTTTTTGTCCCGTTGCTTTTGAGGCACCTGAAAAAAAAAAAAAAAAAAGGAAAGGAAGTTGGGTCTGTTTGTATGTGTGTCTCTGTTTTTGTCCTCCTCCTAAAACTGGACACTTCCTACAAAAATTGATGGCCCCCGATTTTGCTTTATATAAATATATATCTTTTGTTTTTAAATTGTTGAGTGTGCTATATGTTTGGGCGAGCATAGTGAATAAATTGCAAATTATGTGAGCTAGTGGCTTATGGATCCACTTAGACAATGTACTATCCAATGGCATTAGTGTGGAATGATGGAATTTGGAAAGAGGAAAAATTTCTAGTGGGGCACGTGTTGGTGGATCAACGAGAGGCAAGGGGACCGCATCCGTACCGTAGCCCCCAAAAGAAGGGACTAGTGGCCACCCCCGACGAAGAAGAAAAGGAAAGGAGAGAAACAAAACTAGTGAGGTCCCGAGTCTTGAAGCTTCGTTTGGTTCTTCCACCACAAGCATTCCAAAGGATTTAATTATTATTCTTCGATTCTGAATGGTATATTAACATCATCGTGCAAAAAAAAAAAAAGTGTCGATATCATCTAATCACTGCATTAAAAAGATTAGTTAAATTGACGATCATGACAGTTCATAGCACAAGATGAAAGGAGAAACTCATGATTCATAAGGTCAAGAAAGATGGAATTTACCAAGGGCAATCGAATTCAATATTCCAATCTCCTGAAAAGATACTCATCAAAACATCCAATCCAAATAATCCTAAAGAACAAGGTCTCCAAATGTTTTTTCTTTTTATTTTTCTCAAATAACTTCTTAAATAGCAAAACAGTATCCCCATAATAAAATAAAGATTAGTTTCCATGAACCTTTTTTTTTTTTCATTTATTCTATCTTATCATTAATTTAATACAATTCATGGGAAGGGGAGGAATCTAATTGGAGGAAGAGTTTCTGGGTCCTTGGGCCCTGGGTACAATCCGAGTCAGAGCAGCGTCACGTGCTGACGTGGAAGGGAGCACAAAGTAAACGCCGCTGAGCTGTGAGCTTATCTCCATGTCCTAATTATATCGTGCTTTGTCGTACCATATGATCCGTTTAAAATATTAAAAGGTGACACGGCAGCGAGAATCTCTAGAGATCCCATATTTTGAATTTCTCTTCCTTTTTCTCCGTCCGGAATTGAAGGGGAAGGAGAGATCTTGTAGATGTCAACAGAAGTGGGCTTCATTTAGGGTGAACAGAAAGGGAGATTAAGGCCCTAATCCCCTCCAAAATTAAAAATGGATTGGGCTCCTAGAGCTGGGATTAACCCACATCAAGATCTTTCATTTCGCTTCTTTTGGGTAGGAGGAGCAGTTGTTATGTGACTCAGTTTATTCCGAGATGTTTCATGTGTGCTCAATTTAGGACCGCTGTATCATGTGAATTCCACGTGAAGTTCACTTGAATTAATGACTGAATATTCCACTTGAATTAATGACTGGATAGTCCAACGAAGAGCTGATGCTGTATATGAGAGTCGATTCCAGATGTATCAAGGGAATGCACACAAGGATCGGGGGCTAAAGAAGTGGGTTGTATTTATTGCCTCTTCCCTGCCATTCCAAGGTTTCTCTTTTTGGGTCTGGAACAGCCACAATAGTTAGGAGATTCTTGCTGCTGAAAAATGTAATGCCATTCAAACGCAACAGAACATTGGCAAAGGAAGTCATGGAAATAATTTGGAGAATGGATGTGGATGAGCTCTTCTTATTATCATTGCATATCTCAAATCTCCAATAAATACGAAGCGGATACATAAATCTGGTGAAGTAATGACTCCAACCAGAAGAGTAATAACCGCACGCGCCTGCAACGGACGCCTAACTATTGAGGATACAAACAAGCAGAAAACATTGCTGCCATAAGGCTACATAGATACCGTATTGCTATCAAACGAGTTCTTACAAGGCATAACCACAGCTATTTCAAAGTAAAACTAACAGCTGCAGAAGTTACACCAGAAGTTCGGCATCTTTCTCTGACAACAGCAGCTCGGAGTGAGCCAAGCTGAATCGGGCCTTCGCATCCCGCAACCTTTGATCAACCATAAATGGAGAGGTCCACTTGTCAATCTGTTTTTTGATCCAGAAGTATGTGGCTTTCAAGCCCTCCTACAAAATTAATGTATTCAATCAGTCGTTCGGAGAGAAGTGGATGAAGAGAAATTCCAGTTTCTCCAAGGGATGGATGTATCGTTCCATTTATACTTTCGAGTGTTGTCGTTCAAAGCCATAAGTGGGTTTAGTGGGAAAATCATTATCTTCACGTAGAAGCAATGGCCTACCATCAATTTATTAATAGCCCAACCAAGCTTCTCCCTGATAAGTGTGTTGTCCGAGTTGGGTGGACCCTCAGGACCAGGAATGTGATGAATGGGAAGCTTCCCATTCTCAATGTTGAGAACAGCCTCAGCCATTTCATTCATGCTAACCGCCGCATCACTTCCAATGTTCCCTGGCTCACGGAAATCTGACTTTGTCAATTTGACACATCCAAAAGATAAGCAGTAAGTAACAAAATTATAAAAATGAAATACTTTCAGACAAGTAAAATACGAAGATATATGGTTTCATTAAGTCAGGTAAATTGCGACACACCAAGTGGATTCATCCATTTACTCTATACAACGACTTGGACCATATCATCCATGCAACACACGTCAGAAGAACAAGAAACCAAAAAATGAAAGGAAAACATAATTGTTGAAACATGGAAAACGAAAATTCCCAGCAACATTTGTGATGCAATTATATGGGATGCCGACCGAGACCCCACTTTGTATTTTCCCGTTTAAAACTTCTCACAGCATGAAATCTGAACAGAGGTATAATGGACAAAGCTGGAATTACATAGAGGTAAAACGACACCTAACATCAAGTGAAAGACTACCCTCTATCACTCAAAAAATGAAATTTCACAAACACACATTAAACAAACGATCAAGATGCCATACTGAAGCTTCCGATGAAATGATTTTCAGCTAAATTGACAATGCAACAACAGAATCTGTAAACCAACCAGAGCACATCATCCCCAACACCAAAGAAAGGAGCAAACTTTGAAGCAAGGAAGAGCAACCCACGTCGTCAATTCGATGAATTTCAAGAAAATCAGGTGCATGAAGAACGTCGCAAGCACAAAAAGAGCACAGCACATCGGGAAAGGAAAGGGGCACGACCCATTTGCGGATGAAGCTCGAAAGCTTGCGAAAATCAGAAAGGAATGAAACGTGAAAAGAACCTGAATTGGGTCTTTCGAAGAAAAACATAGATGTTGAAACATGGAAAACGAAAATTCCCAGCAACATATGTGATGCAATTATATGGGATGCCGGCCAAAACCCCACTTTGTATTTTTCCGTTTAAAACTTCTCACACCATGAAATCTGAACAGAGGTATACTACCCTGTATCACTCAAAAAAAGCAAATTTCACAAACACACGTTAAACAAACAATCAAGACGCCATACCGAAGCTTTTGATGAAATGATTTTCAGCTAAATTGACAATGTAACAACAGAATCTGGAAACCAACCCGAGCACATCATCCCCAACGCCAAAGAAAGGAGCAAACTTTGAAGCAAGGAAGAGCAACCCATATCGTTAATTCGACGAATTTCAAGAAAATCAGGCGCATGAAGAACGTCGCAAGCACGAAAAGAGCACAGCACATCGGGAAACGAAAGGGCTTGCCAAAATCAGAAAGGAATGAAACGTTAAAAGCACCTGAATTGGGTCTTTCGAAGTCCCGGCAAAGAAGCAGGAATCCAAAAGGGAGCTATGCTCCCGCTATTTATAGGCCGCGGTGATTGGGTCCCTCTCTCCTTCACCCACCAGTCAAGTCAGGGCTGGTCATGGTGACAAGAAATGCTGTTTCAACTCAATCTCTGTCAAGTTCTATTGTTTTGGCTAATGCCTGTGGCGTGGACTCTTATCTTATTTAGGAAAAGGCAATCTTCTCTTCATCTATCTCTTATCTTTGCTCTTGACGTAGTGGCTACCACTAATTGACAGACCGGTCCAATGGATTTGACCTCCTCTTACATTAACAGTATACCAACTCGACTTGAGGGAGCATTAGCCCTACCTTCATCAAGATTCTCACTTTGGTTTACGCAAAAGGCTGACGATGACATGCTCATGCCTGACTTAGTTTTATAGGCAATTTCTTGAACGCTCTTTTGAGTTTTTGTTCAATATGGGGCGCTGAGAGGCTTGGAGCGACACTTGCAGGTGAGGAGAAGAGAGAGAGGGAGTGATCGGCTTAGTCCCTGTCGAGTATTTAACAGAGACTAACAAGCTATTGGTTTCTATAAATAACAACGGACTAGCAAACAATTCTATAATCTCTCAACTAAAATTCTTTGTTCTGTTGGATATGTAACAGCACTCAAGAGGGCCATGAAATGGCACTTTAACCATCACAAATATCCAAAATTAAAATGCCTTTTGAAGGAGTAAATTAAAGTTCTAAAAGATGAACAGTCGGTTTGGTCCGGGTCCTTCCCTTGAACCATTGCTCGTTCCGGGTCCTCCCCTTGAACCACCACTCGTCACCGCTCAGACGTGACCCTTCAGCTGCCCTCTCACAAAAGGAAAAAGGAAAAGTCATAGGAAAAGAACAAACATCATCGTATTATATGCATCAACTAAACATATCATGTATCGCCTAATTACTACGGAAGCAATGTGACTCTTTGCTGACAGAAAGTCTCTTACCATCCTTCTCGTAATTTGCAAAGTTGAGGACTGCGAAAGATGCCTTCAAGATTCTCCGCTCCGCAAAGGGCAATTTTCGCCCATCAAACGCGACGATTTGTCCCGTTTAGCTCCACCAACCCAATCAAAAAGGGGATGATAGAAAAAGGGTATAGTAATGCATATTGAAATTACATATCAAAACGTTAAAAATCTCATTCAAGCAAGTTTCCTTTTCCCTTCGAAAAATTGGACATAAGACGCAGTTTCTCTCTCCTTTTGTGCTGAAGATCCTACGTACCGATCTATTTTAGCACATGGAAATCCCCACATCGGAGGATATTTTATGGTACTCTCTCTCTAGCAAGTGAGAGAATATTCAGTAGTTGCTTCCCATCACATCATCATCCCTGTGTAGTGTATTTTTTTGAGTTTAGCCAATTACCACTTGATACGTGTATTTTACTATGAAAATAAATAAATCAAAATAAAAATCCTTTTTTTTCCCCTTTCTCTTGCTCCTTTGTAGTCACCGCTCCGGCAGCGCTTATTGTAAGCAGCACTGTAAAATACTGCACTGTGAAGAGCAACTGCTTCTCCAAAGTCCAGGGTGGCAACCCCACATCGGTACCATTTTTCTCCAGATACTTCCCAACCGTTTCGACGCAATCTTTGCTCGTGATCCCCCTCCAATAACTTCTCTGCGACATTTGTCAGTTGCTTTTCGTCGCCCAAGAGCAGCAAGTTTAATCAAGAGAGCACACTAAAGATGCTAAGACGAGTCACAACAGAGCTATGAAAATTCTTAGCACAGAAAGGAAAAAAACATCTTCTAAATTTTGAATCTCTTAAATTTTTCTTCCTTTTTCTCCATCCGGAATTGAAGGGAAGAGATCTTGTAGATGTCAACAGAAGTGGGGCTTCGTTTAGTGTCAACAGAAGTGGGAGATTAAGGTCCTAATCCCCCCCTTCGCCCCCCAAAAAAAAAAAAAAAATTGAAAATGGATTGGGCTCAGGGAGCTGGGATTAACCCACGTCAAGATTTTCATTTCGTTCCTTTGGGAATGTAGAGGAGCAGCTGTTATTTGATTCGGTTCATCTAAGATGTTTCGTGTGTATTCAATTTATAAAAACCGTCGATTCATCTGAGATGTTTCGTGTATGTTCAATTTATAAAAACCGCCGTATCATGTAGATCCTATATAAAGGTCCACTCAAATTAATGACTAGATAATCCAAGGAAGAGTTAGCGCTAAGACGTGCAATTGGATTTGAAAAGAAGAGTCGATGGCGTATAAAACTCAATTTCGGATATACCAAGGGAATGCACAAAAGGATTGGGGGGCAAAAGAAAGGGATTGCGTTTATTGCCCCTTGCATGCCATTTCAAGGTAAGAGTGTTCTCTTTTTGGGTCTAGAACAGCCACAGCAGTTGGGGATTCTTGCTGAATGCTGACAACATGTAATGCCATTCAAACGCAATGGAACATTGGCAAAGGAAGTAGTCATGGAAATCATATGGAGAATGGATGTGGATGAGCTCTTCTTATTATCATTGCATATCTCAAATCTCCCATAAAAACAAAGCGGAGACATTTATCTGGTGAAGTTTGACGGAATGACTCCAACCTGAAGAGTACTAACGGCACACGCCTGCAACCGACACCTGACTATCGAGGACACAAACAAGCAGATAACATTGCTGCCATAAGACTACATAGATACCATATTGCAATCAAACGAGCTTTTACAAGGCAATACACCACAGCCATTTTCAAAGCAAAACTAACAGCTGGAGAAGCCACACTGGAGGCACGGCATCATTCCTTGCCATCAGCAGCTCGGAGTGAACCGAGCTGAACAGGGGCTTGAGTTCCTACAACCTTAGATGAACCATAAATGGAGAGGTCCATCCCTTGAGCCTTTTCTTTCTCAATCTGTTCTTTGATCCAGAAGTACGTGATTCTCAAGCCATCCTACAAAATTAATGCATTCAATCAGTCGTTTGGAGAGAGGAAGCAGATGAAGAGAAATTCCGGTTGCTCCAAGGGACAGGTATCGTTCTTTCAAGTAGCAATCAATGTACTTTCGAGTGTTGTGGTTCAAAGCTATGAGTGGATTTAGTAGGAATCATTATTATCACGTATAGGCAATGGCCTACCCTCAATTTCATGGTAGGAGCCCAACCAAGCTTCTCCTTGATAAGCATGTTGTCTGAGTTGCGCCCACGGACACCCTCAGGACCAGGAATGTGATGAATAGGAAGCTTCTTATTCTCAAAGCTAAGAACAATCTCAGCCATTTCATTCATGCTAACCATCTCATCACTTCCAATGTTCACTGGCTCACGGAAATCTGACTTTGTCAATCTGACATATCCACAGGTAAATAATTCATTAGTCAGGTAAAATGCGACACACCAGGTAGAACCATCCAGTTATTTTATACAATGATTCAAACCACATGAACTATTAGAGAAACAGACCCCTCCAAACATCAATTCTTTGCCAATTCTGCAAAGGCATCAGAAGCTAGATAGATATATATAAGAACTTGAAAAGGCAAGATTCACTAAGAAACCTCATGTTCACTGTTACTGAGAATGTTAGTAATACCAAAGATGTTGGTTGCTCAACTTACTTTACCCTTACTGAGTAGAACATCGATGCCCATAATTTTAAAATAATCTAATGAATGAAAGCTGAAATAAAATCAGGCTAATCTAATTCAAAATTCAACAGACTTGAAAAGGAAAGAGAAGACATACGACCATTAAGATAAATAGCCATTGGGCTCACCTAAGAACACCTTCAACACACTCGTCAATGAAAGTAAAAGATCGAGTCTGAAGCCCATCTCCCCACATTTCGAACTTGTCAGTGGAAGTGATGGTCTTCCTGCAAAAAGCAGCCGGAGCCTTCTCCCTTCCCCCTAAATAACATAAACATCCAAGCCACTTCATTAATAAAATGCAAAAGTGAGGAAATCATGCAATGAATCCGATTGCTGCAACAAAAAAAGAAAAGCTTACCTTTCCATGTCCCGAAAGGACCATAAATGTTGTGGAACCTTCCAACGCGGCACTCAATTCCAAAATCTTTGGTGTAATGCTTGCACAATTCCTCAGTAGCGAGCTTCTCCAAGCCATAAGCATCTTGAGGCTGAAATTTAGAATGGCAAGATCGATATGTGACTTCCCTTCCCAGTTATGTATTTAACCCAAATGCATAAGGTCTTCGACAAAGTTTAACTTGAAAAGCAACAAACCTCAGCAGGCCATGCATCAGACTCTTTCAAGCTCACATTGGTCTCCAGTTGCTTAAATTCAGGATAAATGCAAGCACTAGAAGCATAGAAAAACCTGCACAGGCATGGATATTAAACAGTTGGACATGAATGAGGCACTGAATAAAGATGAAACAGGACATGTAATTGAAAAGGAGATTGTGAAATTTATGCAGGCCTGAGCACCTCTTTACTCCATTTATCCTAGCAGCCTCGAGCATGTTAAAGCTGATCATTGTGTTGTTATACATAATGACGGAATGATTGGACTGAATGAAGCCCATGCCACCCATATCGGCAGCGAGGTTAAAGACATGGTCGACCCCCTTAGTAACCTTGAAGCAGTTATCCATGACTCTAAGGTCGACAAGATGGAATTCATGGCAGAACATGTCTTCAGTCATGTGCTCGTTCTTCTTCCAGTCTGAAGCGATAATGTAGTGGCCCTCACTTTTCAGGCGCCGGGCAATGTGAGAGGCAATGAAACCACCTGCACCAGTGATGGAGATTCTGAGTTTCTCTGATGGCCAGTAAGGCTCCCTTTCGAGATTTTCATACGTGAATGCGCCATAGTCAGTTCCATCAATGCTCCCCATCCTGCAGTAGGCAAGAGAGTAAGTCCCTATATTCAGGAGGAAATATCAACAGCTGCAGTAAATTCATATAACAGTCATGAAAGGTGGACTAATACACAGAGGGTACATGCTGAGTCGCTGATTGATGCATATATATGAATGTAAATCTTAGGCAAACTCAAGCAGGCTCATATTTATTTCAAATCTCTGGTGCAGAGACAACAGCCAACTATCGTCAAGCATGCATAATATCATAGCGATAAGTGAAGTGAAATAGGACGTCCCATGAGATGTAAAATCAAATTCATTTGGCCCACATCAGGCAAACGACAGTCTGATGATTAGTGAAGTGGAAACACAAATTATGTTGGCAATGTAAAACCTCAGTAAATTCTATGATGATATATATCATCCATGCAACGCACGTCAGAAGAACAAGAAACCACAAAACCAAAGAAAAACATAGATGTTGAAACATGGAAAACGAAAATTCCCAGCATTATATGTGATGCAATCAAATGCGATGCCCACGAAATCCCACTTCGTATTTTCCCGTTTAAAACTTGTTATAGCATGAAATCTGAACCGAGGTATAACGATGAAGAATTCCTAGACTTTGCGTCCCGACAAGAACCGAAATCACACGGAATGAACAAAGCTGAAAAAAAAAGAGATAAGAGGTAAAGCGACAACAGCTATTAACTAACATCAAGTGAAAATACTAGCTATATCACTAAAAAAAATGCAAATTTCTCAAAATTACGGTAAAAAAACAATTCAAGAGGCCGTACTGAAGCTTCTGATGAAATGATTTTCAGCTAAATTGACAATGCAACAACAGAATCCGGAAACCAACCAGCGCACATCATCCCCAACATCAAATAAAGGAGCAAACTTTGAAGCAAGCAAGAGCAACCCATATCGTTAATTCGGCGAATTTCAAGAAAATCACGCGCGCGAAGAACGTCGCAAGCACGAAAGGACCACAGCACATCAGGAAATGAAAGGGACAGAACCCATTTGCGTATGAAGCTCAGAAGCTTTGGCAAAACAGAAAGGAATGAACTTGAAAAAGCACCTGAATTGGGTCTTTCGAAGTCCCGGTAAAACAATGGAAGGTATAATGTGCAGAGAGAGAGAGCAGGAGCGAGAGAGATGTGGATGGTCTGCGAGCCCCAAATGCTCCCGCTATTTAAAGGCCACGCGGTGAAGCAGCAGACAAACACAGAATTTGTCCTCTCCCCTTTAGAGAGAGAGAGAGAGAGAGAGAGAGTATATGCGCAGGAGATCTCGTTCCCCCGATGTGGGGGACACCCATTTGCAATAAAAGTTTGGTACTTAAGATTTTCAGCGCAGGAGGAGAGAGAAACTTCATCTTATGTGTGATTTTCTAAGGAAAAAAGAAACTTGCTTGAATGAGATTTTTAACGTTTTGATATGTAATTTTGATATGCATTACTACACCCTTTTTCTATCATCTCTTTTTTTGACTGGGTTGGTGGAGTTAACGGGGACAAATCGTCGCGTTTGATGGGCGAAATTTGCCCTTTGCCGAGCGGAGAATCTGAAAGGCATCTTTCGCAATCCTTCACTTGCAAATTACGAGAAAGATGGCAGAGATTTTGTGTCAGAAAAACGAGATTCACATTGCATTCGTATTAATTATGCAATAGATGGTTATGTTAGGTTGATGCGTATAATACGATGATGTTTGTTCTTTTCCTATGACCGTTCTTTTTCTGTGTGTGTGGGTGGCGGGAGGGCCGTGTCTTGAGTCGCTACGAGCACTGGTTCAGGGGAAGAAAGAAGGTTCGCAGAAAGAGAGGTGGGGCTGTTCATCTGGTTTCGGACAAAACCAAAGGAAGCTGCTCGGAAAATGCTCGGAACTTTTTCGACTCGACTCTTTGTGTTTCGTTTTTGTAGGTACCCGGCAAATTGGAACCCGGCAGAGAAATTTTGGATCTTGCTACTAGAACAGAGTCACTTTGTCCGAACTGTTGTTGGTTTTGTATCATCCGTCAGTTTGAGCCCCACAAATGCCCCTGAGATAGGAAGGTGGCGGTACCGTAATGTGAAGACCGAGTCAGTTTCTCACTTTGCCTGGCTTCGGCTGATGCAAAATGGTAGTTCTAGAGGCGTAGAGGAGCGCACTCGACCTCCGGAGGTTAGGGGCTCTCAAGGGTTTGGATTGTCATAGGCGTAATATCTTGGAACTAAACTCTCGGGGATCCTCTGTTCATGACATGGATTGCTTGCCCTCTATTGGGCTGTAACGTGACGCCATCTGCGATTGCAATTTTCAGCAAGTATGTTGGAAACCAAGGATGGACAGCTAGGAAGGCAAATGTATATTTCTTCAAAGAGATGGGACTTGAGATGAACTGGGTTCGGCAGCTGCCGGGTGGTGTAAGGTAGAAGTAGACATTTCGTCATAATCCAACACAACCGTTTGGCAACCTGATACGAAGGTTCGTGGTCTTAACTCATAAGGACCACCATCAAAGTGGATCGCCAAGGATCGGGGCACAAGGAACTTCCATCCTGCTAATCGGGGAGAAAAAAGATCATGTGCTCATGCCAGTCTTAAGGGCCGCAAGGAAGAAAAGCTTATCTGCAACGCGCAAATTAGTGAAAAAAGAAATGTCCGAACCGAAACTGAACTGTTATTCGCCATCTCAATCCCTCATTGTATCCCATGACATAAATAACATAAGGTGACCATGGCCATGAGGGGTCAGGAGTGGCTGAGAAAGTAATGAAGCTGTCTGAAGAAGGTACATGAAGACGGTATCTAGCAGGGCGAGAGCAAAATGGTCATTGGTAATGCTGACTGGATGAGCCGCATCACCGAGAAATACTATACATCACTGCATTTCTCACCACATTTCTCCCTCAATTGCCAAGATCAACAAAAATAGGATCGGTTTCGAGTTGCTCCGCAAACTTCTCCAAGATCTCCTTCACAATTTCCCTGATTTCGTCCTTTCTCCATTCCAAAACACTCTTATCGTAAGCAGCACTATAAAATACTGCATTGTAAAGTGCAACTGCTTCTTCAACGTCCGGTGGCGGCAGTCCCATATCGGCACCATTTTTCTCCAGATACTTCCTCACTGTTTCAACACAATCTTTTTCATGATTCCCCTCCAATATCTTCTCTGTGACATTCATCAGTTGCTTTTCATTGCCCAAGAGCTGCAAGTTTAATCAAGAGAGCACACCAGAGATGCTAAGAGGAGTCACAACAGAGCTATGAAAATTCTTAGCACAGAAAGGAAACAAACATCTTCTAAATTTTGAACCTCTTGTCCTAGAACTCTAAACAAATGCCAGGGAATGTTTTAAGTAGGACCATTTCTCCCTCAACGCATCAACCATATCTCCAATGCCAAATATTTATGAAGATGGTGAAGAGGATTGTTAGCTGGATGACCATTCTGAAGAGAACTTTTTAAATATTGAGAGACAAATTGTCATCTGAAAATTTCATATTTCTGCTTATTCCTTTGGATCAATATAGGTCATGTCTTTTTGTGAACGCTAACAGAGAAGCAAAAGTTCACACAAAATCTTTTCTTCTGTTTTTTTTTTTTTGGTCGAAAAGTTTCCACAAAATCTAATTATATATAAAATTTGCCATCTTCATCCTCTCTATTTCATCTGCCAAAGCTACTCAGAATTGTTGAATGATCTCTTCCACCCAGCCATATCTTTTACTTGATCATTCTTGAATGCAGGTCATTAGAACAATCATTGTTTTATGCAGAAATATGTGCATAACCACACTGGTGGAATAGCGAATTTTACAATATAACTTCAACTTATTTGACATACAAATAATGCCTCATTCGTACATAAAGCAGGATTTGTAATGGCGCATGCTCATATTATTAGGAAGATCTAACAGTGTAATGCTTCTGCTGCATATCATGTCATATGAAACATGAAACAGTAGATAGTAGGAATGACGCAAAATTGAAGATCTTTTAGTCTATGAATAACGCATCTCGATATAATATACTGAACTAATGGACAATTTATTACCTTTCTGATCTTAGAACCATTGACAACCTTTGCATTATGAGTGATAACGATGCGCTTTTGAGCCAGGGTATCTGCTACTTCATGTAGAACAGACTGGAGTACTTCCGCAAATTGTGCTTGGCCCACTTCCTCTTCTCCTTCAGCTCCATGTTTCTTCAAGATGTCACTAAGCAGGGGTAGCTCTGCTCAAACAATCATTCGACTTTATAACTTTATGAAACAGAGGACACCATTTTATGATCAGGATTAGAAATTGGTTTGCTATTACATCTGTATGTCCAATCCTTTGCAAGTAAATCAAGTAATCCAAGAGATGAGCCAATTAATACAGCGGACAGAATAGGAAAAAACTAACCTGAAGGTGGAGGAACGCCCATGTCGACTCCCATGTGGTCAAGAGCTCTTCTAATCTCACTCTTCTTGATCTTTCCCGTGTCTTCAGCATCTAGTTCTGTGAAGAGATTCTCTGCTAACATTGCAAAATCATCTTCATCCTCTAGACATAACTGTATAGCACTTCCATCCAAAATTGATACAACAATGGGATCATCTGCATGTCACAGTCATTGACGAGACATCTTTTTTAGAATAACGGACTTGAAGAAAAGAAACAGTAAATGCATACACGCGGCTGGTTACACATTATCCTAGCATATTAAATGATCATACTAACAACCCTAAAACTATGTAAAACACATGGATGCTGTCATTCAATTAGCAAAACGGAAGCATGTGCTTTCTACGACGGTGAGCACTGAGAATTCATATCCATTGCAGAAAGAGGTATCTTTCCTGTCTGAAACAGACAGATTTTACACTAAAAAAGAAAAGATAAACGCACAAACTAGTGCACGCTGGGGCTCGACTACCAGTTCTCCTAGGTGTCAGGAACAAACACCAAAATGCAATACAACTGTTCCCTTATTGATTTCGGCAACATATCACATCTTCTCATCTTTCATCTCCGTGGCAACTCCTAACTTGCACATTTCACTACATGTTCCATTTCAAGGTTACAATTCTTTAACGCGAATTCAAATAGCAGTGACGTTGGAGTCCCAAAAAGGGGATAAAAAAGAGTGGTCCAAACGTTCACAGGTGGCGCAAATGTATTTTTTGCAAACTTCCAGGGCATTTTTTCCTAGGTGAGAAAGTCGGCACATTTCCGAATCGCTTTCCGAAGTTGAATTTTCTCTCTTTCTCTCAACAATTTTCTCACCTAATTTGTGATGGAGAAAGGTCGTGTACTCATAAATTTCCATCTCAAGATAGTGCAAAAAGCTATGATGCTCACAGAGGAACCGATTACTCAGCAACAAATTACCAACCAAATCATCAACAAGCAGCACTGAAAAATCCAGCATCAGCCACGCCCGCCGTCCCTAAACATACTCAGGACACGAAATGCAAAAGCCATCGCAGCTCATCACCTTTCAATGCATCGGCGATCGCGGCGACGTACTCCTTGAGTTTCTCCGCGGCCTGATCCCCGTCCAGCTCCGCTCCTTGGAAACCGCCGCCGACGCGGCCGAGAGCGCTGGACCTGATGGTCTCCGGCAACGCGATGCCGTACAGGCGATCGCTAACTCTGGACTCCGCGAGCTCAATCACCTGCCAACAACGATCGGACGCTCACGTAAATCGAATCGCACGCACGCGCATACACAACTAGCACGCCCGATCATCCGGACGCGATCGAACCGCACTCATCGGATCGAGACGCGCGCGGCCGGCTTCGGCCGTGAGGAAAGCGCCGATCGGAGCCGCGATCGGAGCGGCGATCGTTCCGGAGACGGCGAGGAATCCGGCGGGACTGACCTGAGCGCCGGTGAGGGCGGCGGCGGCGAGGTGGTCGGGGAGGGAGAGGTCGACGTCTCCGAGCTGCGCGCCGTCGACGACCGCGAAGCCTCCGCCGGTCGACATTGCAGAGAGAGAAGAGAGAAGAGAGAGAGAGAGAGAGAGAGAGAGAGAGAATTTGAATTGAATTTTCGTGCGTGACGTGCGAGAGAGAAGAGACGAGAGATGGCCTTTGCTTTGCTTTGCTTTGCTTTGATTTTGTTCTGCGCAGGTTCTGCAGGTCTTTAGGACTCGGAGTTCTCGACAAATTACGAATCGTGCCACCCTCGTTGTGTGGAAAAAGGTTACGTGTTCTTTTAGGCTTTTTCTTTTTCAATTCTCGGAAGACGACACGAATCGATTTCAAAAGTTTCTCGTCCGTGTCGGGAATTTTTGGTTATCCAAATCTTGAGAATTTTGACAACACTGGAAATTGGAATTATTTTCACGGATCGAGAGAATTTCAAAATACTCAAAATGTCTAAATCACTTATTTTCATGATTAGAATGGGATTGGCTAAACCGTACTAAAAAAACAATAATCAATCTATTTTTTTAAAATTGAGCGATGCTCCTTTACAATCTTAATCTATTGTATGTGGGCATAATGAATCTTTTTGCACCGAACATCTGCATGAATTGAACCAATGTAGATTGTGATCATAATTGAACCGCAATTTTCTTCTTCTTTTTTATTTGATTGAGTTTTTAGTCGATATGTGCTAATGAAGCGAATTAATTAAAACCAATCCTCTATTGGTTATTGGCCAAAGAGGACCATGTGGACCAACACATGGAGCATTTATACATGAAAGAGGCGAGAGTTGTCGAAAGGGTGAGATGAATTAAAAAATAATAATATTATTCTTATATAAGCGACGATGAAGATTCATATCACGAGTTTCTTCGGGAATGTTATAAATACGATTCTATTGGACTCGAATTAGAAACATGGGTTTTTCGAGGAGGGGCCACGCTTCAAGTCGACTCCTCCTACCAAAAGGGAGAATCAGAAAACGAAAAAGAAAAAGAAAGCGAACGTCCATTTTCGGAAGCCGGAAAACGCTTGCGAAAAGGTGCACGAAATGTTCACTTTCATGCGATGCGCGATCCAAATGATTCGAGGCCGCCCCGGGTGGGGGCAAGTTCCGTAATTATGGGGGAGGCCCGAGGGCAAAAGCGGGGGAGCGGCGGAGAAAACGAACGCGGAGGGGGAACGGATCTCGTTGGGGAGGGGGTCAACGGTCTTTGGCGGGCAATTAATATAATTTCTCGTGCCGTGTGTCTTGCTCCGCAATTTCTTTTCTCTGCTCCTACTCCGCCTGCGTTACCTTTCTCGTTAAGAAATTCGCGAGGAACGTAACCACTAATCAATTGCCGGACCATCCAAAACTAGACGCGGTTACTCTCACCTATTAAATTACATGAATTAATGCTTAAATATTAACAATGCGGGTGAAAATTACCCTGTTAGCCATCACTTTATTGTACTGTGTAGGTCGATGTAGATCTAAATCTTTTGTGTGAAATTTTAATGTTGTTGATTTTTGCTGGAACTCATTGATGTGGAGGTTCAGTCAGCATTAACTATCATACGTGGCACACCCCATGGCTGCAATTTATGACAAATGTTAGTAGGAGTGATTACGTTAGAATCTCGCGCAAATGGTTTAGGATCAAATTGGTGAGATTAAAAAGTTGATGACTAAATTGACATTCGTATAATAGATTTGGAACTAATTGGATGGTTTCGCTTCGGAAAATGTGATCTGACTATGGGTGTTTGTAGTTAATCTCACGAGTGTCTTATTACTTGGAGGAAAAAAATTACTAAAAGACATAAATTGACATAAGATTTAAGTCACGATGAATTTGTTATTATATATGTTGTAAAAGCAAGTGATCAAACAATAAAATAAATTGAATGAGAAGATATAAAATACATCAAATTTACATGGTTTGATTGGGTTACCTATGTCCAGGGGAAAGATGGTAAAGAATTCCACTATAAATCAAGTGATATTACAAAAATTATAATTATCCTTAAGTTATTAAATACTCTCGGTGTTTCCCAACCCCAAATTACACAAAATAACTCACATGATATTTAGTCCATACAATTCTTCACGAAATAATTTCTCAATGCCATAAAGGAATTAACAAACCTTACTTCAACACTTAATTGACTTCACATTAAACGCTCTCAGGATGTAATTCATGAAGAAGCCTCTTTGGTACTCTTCATAAAAAAAAAATAAAAATCCACTTTTTATATTTTAGTAAGAATTGGATCCAAATAGGAGATCTCCTTCTAGGAAACCTATTTCAACTATGAAACCTGTTTAAATTAGAAAACTTTTCTCTTCATACTCAAATTTAAGATATATTCTCAACAATCTCCACCTTGTTTGATGTTTGAACCAAGTCGCAATTGCTTCATTGGAATCCAAATTTTACTACTACTCTCCTATGGTCCCTTATGGGCTTAATCACCGTAGACATCTTTTAAGTCCAAGCCTTGCTTGAACTTTGTTATAACCCTAGATCTTATTATAATATCAACTCTACCTGCACCTTTAACTACTCCAACAATGATTTTTCAATACAACTTCCTCTATCACAATGGTTGCACCTTTAACTAGGTGTTTAGCGATCACAATTCATCCCAAAATAATCTCACTATCTCATTAAGGAATTAAAGATTTAATTGGCTTTATAATGAAAGCTCTCAAGGTGTCATCACGAAAAAACCTTTCTAATACTTTTCGAAAAGAACATCCACTTCTTAGATAGATGGAAGAATTGAATCCAAAATAAAATAATCTTTTCTTTTTAGGAAATCTACTCCAATTATGAAACCTATTTAAAATATGAAACATACTTGAATTAGAAAACTTTCCTGTTCATGTTCAAAATCGAAACATATTCTCAACGAAATACATTGACAAATTCCAAATTCAATCATTTGGGTCATCTTAATTTTGCACTTGGGCTCCATTTTCAACTTGAAAAACTTGAGAATCATAGCATCTGAGCATCTCCTAGAGATCTGGACACAATCGAAGAAGGCTCATCCTCCATGCCATAAATCGAATTGTTCTTGGCAATCTCGACTCTCCCCCCGTCCCCCGCGAGCGGGGACGGGCGCAAACTCTCGCTCTCCATGGACCGCCTCGTCCCCGGCTCGCATCTTCCCTTCGCTCAGCCTGAGAGGCACCAGGAGCACTACGAGCAAGCAGATCGCGCTCGTCACGGCCGCATTGAGGCACACGACGAAACCGACGCCTAGGAGCTGGACCCCCATTTGCCTGAACCCGGCGTTGTCCGCACTGTCCTGGAGGCCATAGGCGACGCCGCCATACTTCTCCCAGTCGGGCACCATGTAGAAGAGGCGGCACAGCTTTGGCACGGCGATGAACCCAGTGAGGACACCACCGAGGGTGCCGGTGACGGCGTGGGTGTGGAACACGGACATTGGGTCGTCGACCCGCCTCAGGAGCTCGACCCTGTCGTGGAGGACCATCATCATGTACCATGGGACGCACCCAGAGGCGACTCCCATAAGGATCGCCGCCCAGCCCTGGACCAGTCCTGGCACGCGATATCGCTCTATGTTAGTGCCCTCCGCAAAACCTTTGATGTGCATTGTGTTAAATTAAGATGTCTAACCTTCTGCGGGAGTGATGCAAACCAGGCCGGTGATCATGCCGTTGACTGCGCCGACCACGGAAGGCTTGCCGAACAGGAAGGAGTCGAGGATCAGCCACATCGGCGAGCTCGTGGTGGCGCACACGTGCGTGTTGAGGACGGCCAGGGATGCAGTGCTGCTTGCCGCGAAGGGAGCTCCGTCGTTGAAACCTGTCCACCCCATCCAGAGTAGTCCTGCTCCTGCGAGCATCAATATGAGGTTGTTCGGAGGGGAATGCTCCCTGTCCTTGTCTGCCCTAGGACCCACCTAGACAAACGAAATTGAAACTAAACATGAGCTGATTAACGTGTCAAAATGGGACGACCTAATGATTTGTAAACGAAAGGAGTGATTTTAGATCGATTTTGAGTAAGTAGAAGGGCTTAGTGAATAGAAATCACTATACAGGCATATGATATCTATCCTTATATCTAGATATATAATCTCATCAAGTCAACTTCCGCGTGAGTCCTGCTCGACATCCGATTAAATCTCGTCAAGTCCTTTAGCCAACGAATTTTAGTAGCAAGTCTTATTATTCCTAACAATGTTATGATGTGATAATGCGTGTTATGCGAGAATTAAAATGAATCTCGACAATATCTGTGTTATCGAAAGAGATCTAATAAATGTTCTCTGTAGTTTCTTTACCCAATATGCTGCGGTGAATCCGGCAACACCAGAGGAAAGGTGGATCACATAACCTCCGGCGAAATCGATCACTCAAGCTTAGCCAACCATCCATCCGGGCACCAGATGCTGTAAGCGGCTACCGTGTAGGAACATGTCAACCAATAGCACAAACAGCATCCATGCCCTAAAGTTCATCCTCCCCAGGAGGGCGCCGGCGACCAAGATCAATGTGATCGCCGCGAACACGCCCTGGAAGAGCACCATTGTAGCCGTTGGGAACAGCCCTAGGAAAGCTCGCCCCAGTAGGTACCCCTCGTCCAGCGCCACGGCCGGTTTCCCAAGGAAGGGCGCTAGACTCTCCCCGAACGACATACGGTAGCCCCACCCAACAGACGAGGATGGCCGTGAACGCGTAGAACGCCATGAAGGCCGAGTTCACTGCCCCCTTCCCCCTCACCATGCTCCCATAGAGGATCACGAGGCCGGGGATGCTCTGGAGGCCGACGAGGGCAGCTGCCGTCAGCTGCCACGCGTTGTCGGCCTTCTTCAGCCACTTCGGACTTGCCTCATCCGGCAAAAGGTTTGCGGGAAGCGCCATCGGGGGATGGTTCAATCACGGATCCGACCTGGATGGACAAATAAGAAAGAGTTGTAAAACGGTAGTTGGAACTAGGAGATGCATCTAGCTAAAATATGTGTCATGGGAAGGTTTTGAATGGAGAGTGTAGAAGTAGAGAGAGAAAGTGAAAGAGAACTTTTACACAATGTCTATATGTGATCATTTTGGATTTGTACGTTTGTGCATTAAGTTAAGGACATTGCTTGCAACTGTACGTGTATTAGATTTAAGAACGAAAGGCCGGCTCAAGGAATGAACAATTTGGATCCTTTTGAACTCGATTAAGATGAAGTGGAGACAGAGAATATACCAAGAGGCCGAATTTGGGCATGATAGCTCGATCAAGAAAAGCCATATTAAAAAGTTTCAAAATGGACCCATCATTTGACTCCTTCAACATCTCACAGAAATGGACGCTCGCCTTGCTAAAGTTAATCAATTAATTAATTTATATTCTAGGATAGTGACTATAAAATCAAGATCTACTGAATGACGTAAGTGTTTCTTTCATTAGAGACAGAGGAATGACATAAGTGCATTTTGCTTATAATAATAGACCAAATTTGCCTTGTTAGTAGGTGATGCTGGCGTTGCATGGTCTGGTTAATTGCCTGACCAGATTGGTAAAACAATTATGTGTGTTCATTTTCATCTGATAAGATGAGATATTTTCTAACTTTTTCTTGGTCAATAGTAATCAGTTGATCTTCTGCTGTTATACCTGACAGTCACAATTGTGATTACAAGATAAAGCTAATAAAGGGAATCTTTTAAATCTACGAAATTATTTAGAGGGAATAATGACACAAATAATTCATAAACTGTTGCCCAATGAACAATATGGTCCTTGAACTTTTAGTAGATGTTTAATTTAGTTCATGAATTGTATGAAAATGTTTAATATTGTCATTATGTTAATTCAAATTCAAAGACAATATCAAATGTCTTCATATAGTTTAGGACTCAATTAAACATGTACTCAAAGTCTATTAATCACATTGGACAAATTAAAAGTTCAGGGATGACATTGCACATTAAGCTAAAGTCTAGGAACTATGTTGAACAAATTAAAATTCCATGGATCACATTGAAATTAAAATTTCAGATATCACCTATGTTATTTTCCCTATTTAGAATAAATACAATCACCATCGTAAATTTCATCCACTATGTTAGCCCTGGAGATATTCTAACTAGCTTCATCCTTGACTCGATGCATGTGGGATAAGAAAAGTAGTGAGACTCCTCGATGGGTCATGTGCTCCATTATCACTAAAATATATTCTAAGTAAGTTTCTAGCAATATATACATATATAGGATTCAGCCTCATTAATTTTGTTACACATATGCGCCTTAACGATATATAAATTTTTTCTAGCCCATCATGTGGTTTGACTTGGGAACTATTTCCTTTGATCATTTCTTTTTGGATCCTTTACAAACATCAATGTGCTAATTATGAGATAAAAATGGTTAAATCAGATGTAACCATGGATCATGCCTCAAATATAAGTGCATAAATCTGAAACCTTACACATAGCCAGCAAAAAGGAGCGCAAAAGTCTTTTCACTAACTTTAACAGCATTTAAAACTCCAATTAGTTTACGAAAAATTTTCTATCAAAAATATTTTTCTAATTTTCAAGTATTTCAATATCTTAAGAAATAAGTCAACAAAAAAAAATCTTTCAATAACTAACAGAATACCTATATTTAAATTTAGAAAAATTATTTCCTTTTTAAAAAAATCAAGAATCGTTTTTCATAATATCACCAGATGACGACACTTGTATCAAAGACCTTGGTGCTTGGATTTAGGAACCCCAATATTCTTACTTGGATCCTCAACAATTGGGCCTAGGTCCATAGAGGTCAAGCCCCCGCCCGAGCTCGAGACCCCGATACTAGTGCTTGAGTCCTTGGCAACTAGGCTCGATTACTTGGCTCTCACACTCGAAGCGCTAGTGCTTGGGTTCGAGTCCATATAGGCCTAACTTGGGTCCATTAAGGTTGGGTCTAGGTCCATAGAGGCCGAGCTCAAGACCCCAATACCCATTCCTAGGTTTCGAATGGTCATGCCCAGGTACCCAACTCTCATGCTAAAGTCACAATCACCGAAGGTTAGGTCTACAGGGGTTGGGCTTGGGACTCTAGTGCCCAGCAAGCCCATGTTAGAGTCCTCACAATCCTACTCAAGATCCTAGTGTTTGTGCCCACATTCTCGATGGCCATCTCTAGATCACTGATGGCCATGCCTAGATACTTGGCTCTGGCGTGCAACACTGGCTCTCAAGCCTGGTTCCTTGGCTACCGAGCTTTGGTCCACAAAGGCTAGGCTCAAGTCCCTTGTCTAAAAGCCAATGCTCGTGCTTGGGTCACTAGTGATCATTCTAAGGTATCTAGCTCTCGTGCCCAAGTCAAAAGCTCATGAGCTTGACTCCATCAAAACTAGGCCCAAGTCCTTGGTGCCCATGCTTGTATTCCCAATGGCTAGGCCTAAGAAACCATGGCTCTTGCAGACAGGACCTAGCTGATTGGGCATCCTTTATATCATATAAATAGCGCATATCTTTTCAAGAAGATAAAATCAAGTTTTCATTTGCAAATGGTGAAAAGTTATATTCAATTCATTTTCAAATTTCGTCCAAACACTGTATTTTTTGGGAAAATGATTCAATAAAACAAACTCGGCCCAAGTATTGAAATGAAATCAACACATTGTCTTAATCAAGCTAAAAGATAACTTAAAGCACATACCAAATTGCTTGGCGGTCCCACAAAACCTTTCACAAAATTCCTTTTATTCCTCGCTAAATGTTCAAATCCTAGTATGACTCGTCGGTGTGGTGGGAACCATAACACTTTCATTCATTTGGTCGTTCTCATTCATTTTCCAGCCATCGAATAAAACAAATGATACTTACGTCAAATAAATTTAATAAATGATATATTTGCCCTTTTTCACACATATAAAACGCCAGAAAAAGGTCAGTAACTGGAATTTTAGGGTCATCCTCCTCCCATTTCTTTTTGACCATATATTTTTCCATCTTCACGACCATTCTTCAGCCTAAGCGATGCCTGAATATCCATGGGAAACGACAAAGTCAAAGGTTTTATAAGCTACAGACCAAGAAAAAAAGGTTTTAGAAGCTTTCTCCAGGGACTATTACGCAATCCTTGGAGATACTTGCACAGGGAATTTATGGACCCTTTTCGGGCTATCCCTTCTCAACCATTCCAAACCATTTTTTACTCTTGTTAAGTGCAAAATGTATGTACGTGGGTCATAGATAGTCCGTCGTTGCCCTAATCAGAAAATACTTTCCCATGTTGATCCGCACAAGCTTCACTAAAATCAAACGTGCCCTATCTTTCATTCTCCCTTGCGATGATAGATTAATCTCTTTGTGAACAGAAAAAATTCCAATTGAGGTAATTTTTGGTACACGTGGTAACCCTAAATTCTTCATATATGAGCTGGCAAATTGGAAACTTTCAACTACTGTTTAAACCGACAACGAATTTGAAATGCTTTGGTCCCATAAATTACTTACGTCGTCATCGAACCAGTTTTGAATCTCGCTTTCCACTGCCTCGTCAAAGTCACGTTTGGTGGGAGAGAATTCGAAGCTTGTTCATAAATTGGCGTAAGAAAAGGAGCACGGAGGAAGCCGTGGCCACTTTGACATTCTACTCCATCGGCATTATGTGGAAGATTTGAGAAAACACCTCCAAAAAACTCGTTGAGACGAAGTCAAGTAGATGCATGTTTGACCGTCTAAAACGTGTTCTTCGTTCCAGATTTCCCAATCTAATGTTAATAATGAAAGAGACAGCCCATCAGAGGACAACCTTTGAAAATTTCAGTAGAAGAACTCGTGCAGGAACTAACTGGGGTTATATCATCTCTCTCTCTCTCTCTGCATAGATCAATATGAAGCCAAGAAGAGGGGATGTGTTAACTAAACAGCAGATAGATGAGTTCCAGGAAGCGTTTTGTTTGCTAGACAAGGATGGGGATGGTAAACCTTAGTTTTTTTTTTTTTTTTTTGGTACTTGTATTATTATTTTTGAACAATCTTTTCATACACTCACTTTCTCTATTTGCTAGCTTTTTTTTTTTTTTTTTTTTTTTTTTTTTTTTTGATTCATTGCTATTGCATGATCTACTTCTCCATGGGGTGTAACATACAGCTCTCCATGATAATTTTGGGATATAAAAATCTGTATGCGGACAGTGTTGTTTGAATAGTTTACACCGTCAAGTTTGATTTTTCCCATTTTCATGGTTCTTTATGATTTGAACCTGCGCTGTAAAATCTTGAATGCTAACAGAATGATCGTAAGTTTATTACATGAGAATACGGCAACTGCTTTAGCCTCTTCTGATCTCTCTATGCAACCGTGTAACTATGCTAGATTCATCTTTCATCGTAGACAACTGATTTGATGGGGATAGATTTCATGCTTCATCATTGAGAACATAGAAATTATGTGGCGCTAAGGGTATTCTGATTATGATATCTCAACACCTAATGCGTGTTTGCCTTCCAAGAAGATTGATTACTGGCTTGCTTGGTACACAGGATGCATTACAATGAAGGAATTGGCGACTGCAATCAAATCCTTGGACCATAATCCCACGGAGGAAGAACTTCAAAGCATGATTAATGAGGTCGATATTGACGGCCGTGGGACTATAAAATTTGAGGAGTTCTTGAATCTTATGGCTACAAAAATCAAGGTAATATCATACTTTTATATGTACACATACATGTAGATATATAAATCAAAATAGTTAGTTTTACTTAAATTACATATTTGCAAGTACTTGATTGGATGAACGCATATTCATTGGTGATATCTATGTTTAGGAGACTGAGATCGAGGAGGAATTAAAGGAAGCTTTTAAGGTCATTGACAAGGATCAAGATGGTTACATATCTCCTAATGAGGTTTGAGTTATTTCTGAACCCACATTCCTTGTTCAACTTATAATTCATTAATAGTGTCTTGTTTGTATTTAGAGCAATTCCTCCTAACCAAACCACTTTAAAAGGAAGGGAAGGTGACAGAGAAATCTTGCATGAACTTTTATGAATGAAATTCATATTCGTGAAATCTCCATCTTTAACGGGGAGCCCCATTTTAGGGAAGTAGTATTTCCAGCCCGTGAAACATCTCATTAACCACAAAACGTCCAACATAAATTATCATCTTAGCAGGGGTTCTTATGCATTGTATTACCTGTAGATGTAATTAAGCACAAATAAAGATACTTTGAATGTGAGAATATGGCTTGCTTGGCGATCTAGCATCATTTAACAGCATATAATTCCACAAAACCACTTGCAGAATTCTTTCTACAATTACGCAAAACATGAGCCATGTCTTTTCTCTAATCACTCAACTGATCTTGAACGACCTTTCTATGGTTAGCTTTATTAACACCGCTAGATGTCTCTTTTCTTATTTACGGTTTTCAACATGATCCACTTAGTCTTTGGTTTTCTACCTACAAGCTGCAAACCCTTTGCTCATCTTCCTTCTTCGGGACTAGACTAATATGAGAGGCACATGTTAACCTTACACACCAGAATTAACACGAAGAAGGGAGAGCAAGGATGAAAGTCCCCGACAATGGTTTCTGGCGATCCTTCGAAGAACTTTTACCGATCTTCGCAAAAGCTTCCTGGGGAATTCCTCAAGAAGACCCTTCCAATGCTTAAGTCAGTGAAACAGAAGAAGAGGAGAACTTCAGTTTAAAATAAGTGTGATTATGCATGCGGGGCTTAGAAAACTTATTTGCATTCTCTTCTATATATGAACATGCTCGTTTGATCATAACTTCCTAAAAGTGAGCCAGATCACATAACTCATCTGTTATTGATAGGCTGTCGATAAAAATTGTCTAAGAGATGGACCTGTTGACGATTAAAATAGCCCAGAGAGATTAATCTATTTGTAGTAAAGGTTAACTAAGCTGGTAAAAATACTATGACTTGTGATGATCTCCCTTTCGATTTTAGTTTAGTTGAAACATAAGAGATTTCAATTCTTCTAGTTTTTTACTTGCTTAAATATTCTCTTAAATGGTGGGTAATTACAGTTGAAGCAGGTGATGATAAAACTGGGAGAGAAGTTAACGGAGGAAGAATTGGAAGAGATGATGAGAGAGGCAGATTTGGATGGTGATGGCCAAATTAATTACGAAGAGTTCATCAGGATGATATTAGCTTTTGAAAGGACTAGCGCAACTGCTCGTGCTTCACATGGATTTTATATCTTACAGATTTGTTGAGAAGTTATGTTTGCCATGAGAATTTATGTTTGCAAAAACTCTCCCTCCTATCTTTGCATATTCAATTGAAATTTTTTAGAGTTATTGATATAAAAACACAACACAAAATAATTATATTTATTGAAAGAGAAGTATTTCGAGACTCGAAATATTTTTAAATAGGTTCTTGCAAAATAAAGATTATCCAAATCCTTAATATTAGAAAATGTCAAAGATAAGATAAGATCATGAATTTACACATTCTTCTATGGACATGACATTTGTAAAATAGATAAGTGTATTTGGTGGAAGAAAAAACAATTGAGATCTCTTATTTAAAAGTAGGAGGCTCTTTTGACTTTGCACAACAATGGCAGCAATCAATAACTAGAAGCAGAATTATGTAATAATAATCTAGTAAAGAAGTAAATTTGGTGCACTCTTTAATTTAGCAAGACATAATGCTTTTTGTTAGAGAGAGAGAGAGAGAGAGAGAGAGAGAGAGAGAGAGAGAGAGAGAGAGATGCTTTTTCTCCTCCATGATGTTAAAAGTCTCTCCACGATTAAGTGCTTGATCCCATTTTGAGCACAAAGGCCCAAAAGGCCATAGCGTGCTTCTTCCATGCGGTTCAAGAAATTTCTGTATCTTCTAATCCGTACTCCATTTGCTATGACTAAGTCAATCATATAATTAATCATAATGATGTTCATATGGTCTAACGGTCATGGTGTTATTTGGTCTATAAATTTGATTCTTGTGAGCTACGATATTGACTTAATTTGAACTTATTTGACAATTCTAAAAGGAATAACTAATTGTAAATATAATGGTTGGTTATTTACATTTTGTTCTTCACCTAAAATCTTAATGTTGTATATGATAGGACATTCGGTTGTACAGTGACCATCAAACAAACATTTTCTAATGGACAGTTTCTCACGACACTTCTTTTCCCTGGGAGATTAAAGTTCCTCGCCTTACATTTCTAGGACGTCTTGATAAATCTCAATCAATATTATTTTGCTTTAATTCCTAGGACGCACACATTGGCCTTTTCAAATAAGGTGGATTTGTATCCCAACATTTTGTATTTTTTTTTCCTTATGAATCTTGTTCCCTTGTATTAATGTTGAAGTTTAAAAAAAAAACTTGAGATCATCGATAGATCACATCTATATAGAGTATATTAGCCCCGTATACAAGTAATATGAGATACATTTGCATCTCCAATTATGTGTAAGAGGATTGAGAATGATACGTGAAATTTGATAAATGGTGGCTGCACATAAGAAATGAACTATAACAAAACCTAATCATAATACCATGTCAAAATGTCTAATTCAAAAGCATAATTTTATATGTAGAATGAGATCACATATATATAAATAGCATATAAATCTCAAAGACAAGTGTTGAAGATACCTTAATATAGCTATTTTCTCGTATGTAAAGAACACAAATATTAGATGCAAAGTTCAACAGAAACTTACAAATGGTATCAGAGCTTGTAGTAGATTGATGGGCCCCTAATCTATTCAAGTTGAGATACCTTGACACACCAATCTCCCGACAGTTTGAACATTTTTTTATCATCTAAAAGCATAACCTTCTCATCCTAAATGTCTAGCAACAAAGCACCAAAATTTTTGAGATGATTAGGTTTCAGCATAAGCTCGGGAGAATTTCGGTCAACACCCACATTTCAGACTAAAGCACAAACCACTTTCTTCAAACGAACGAATGGAAGGTAAGCTCAAGAATCTCTCACAAACTTCAACGAGCACCCACCCAGAAACAAGAGCAGAAGAAGCAAAAGCAGCAGCAATCAAAACATCGCGGTTCGCTGCTTTTTTTCACGAACTAACCAGTGATTAGAAAACGACAGCATGCCTTGCCAATCGCTCTGGAGGGGAAACCTATTCGAGCAATGTAAATTTACGTCGAGGAAATTGGATTGAACCCCGTAAGGAAGATGAGGCAGAGAGAGGGAGGGCGTAAAGGTCAGAGAGTTTAAGAAGACAAACTAGAACTTGCTGCTGCAATTAAACAAGAGGAAGTTGAGGATTCATTTGCAGATTTCGAAGCTTTCGTGTCCTCTGTCCACTGCTTCATCGCCGCCATCTTCCACTTCTTCTCTGTGAGCCGAGTCGGCCGCCTAAAATATTCAAAGGCTTTGGCACTTGGGTTTCTCTCTCTCTCACAACGATACGCACAGCAGCATCGACTCAGCATTAGTTAAGATAAGGTCACTCTGTCAATTCGTAATTTCCACTCACTCATCAGTCTGTCATCTCGGCTGCGCACTAAATAACAACCAGGTAAGAACAAGAGCCTCCACTCCCAAGAAGAAACAAGAAGACTCCAAGAGTGACGACATAAGTAGTGAAGCTCGAACTGCTAGGAATTTGACTTCATCTACGGCGTAAGCTAATCAACCAAAGGATTGTCATAGTGAAGGAAGTTGACCGCTCGCAGACATCCATCTAGCACTACTTGAACTGTTCGAATTCAGCCGATCACATACCCCCAGAGAAGTTTGGAATGGAACTTCCTTCATTTCCATGCTCTTTCCCTTTCTTTTTCTTCAACCCTTTTTCTCTATTTCTCGTGGCAAAGAAATCAGCCAACAAGCAACCACTGCGAACCACAAAAGTACGATCATGAATCTTGGCAAGTCCCCTGTTCGCAGGAAACACCCTCTTTGATTCTCCACCACAAATTTTGACTGACTGCCCCATGTCCGTCTCCATCTCTCTCTGTTTGTCCCACACAGAATGGCTACTGAATGGGCGAGAGAGTTCGACCTGTGTAAAACAAAGGCCTGGGCTTAGGACAAATCACTTACCTGGACGGGGTCAATGGGCGACAAGAAGACTCATGGCCTGGGCCTAGTGATTTCCATTGCACTTTGGGAGGGGTGCTAGCCCAAGGTCGGCCCAAGCGGTCGAACCTACGTCATAATTTGTGACAGCGGGGGCCTGCGTTCGCGCGGCCCCTACCCAATTTCATAGTCCGAAGATTCGTGCTTTGTATTATATTCAGCTACTTTCACCTTCCTTGAACCTGCCTTAGCTGATTGTAGGAATAATAAGGTAAGAGCGGGGTCACTACCATAAAAGGATTCAGTTGAAGAGAAGAATACAGTACGAATATCAAGCACCATGGCCTGCCTGCGCAGCTTGGTTTGCACTGGTGAAAACATAAAAACTGAAGGGGGAACGGAACCAGAGCACGTTTTTTTTACTTGTTACTAGGACAACTCTTCATTAGAAAAGGATCCGCTGGAATTTGTTCTTGATTTGTCAGTTAAACCAGATGAAAATATGCCGACTCATAGTCAAGGTTCATAAAGCATATTCTCTGCCTCCTGCTTCGCGGATTGAAAAAGCGCAGTAGACAAATAACACTCTCTGAAGCTTGCGAAGACTAACTGAGCAGGGTTAAACATTTGGTATAAGTATGATCGAATGGTTGCTTGCCGCTGAAGAAGAGTATGAACAGGTAGAAATGGTTTTTAGTCTTTTGAATAGAGGAAAACAGAATAGTTCTATTCAACAGAAGGTCAACATCAAGCTGAACAAAACTCAAGTAAGCCACACTCACAAATCAAGAAGAATATGCTGCTTACACAGCTATGTTACGGCGAACTCAGTTGAAAAATGCATGATATTCTGCTTATGAGATGTCCAATAATAGAAATTCGATAAATGTTGGTTGATCTATTTATTAATTTATTCAATTAATTTATTCACTACCTCCCTTACTCTATGTTTTTGTTAATCCTGTCTAAAGGTAGAAAGCCCACGGGTCGTGAACTTCTTTTCCCAAGATTTTTATTCATCCACTTGATCTTGATATTGGCTTGCTTATTGACAGAGTGAATAGATCTGCCATTTCTTAAAATCTCTAATTAACTCACCACAATGAGCTTTCCAGAATTTTTTGGGCAAGTTTGATTGCAGCTATGGCGGCTACACCTGATGATATTTTGACCTGCAAAGTGCAACAGATAAAATCACAAAAAAGCCACCTGAAAAGCACGCAGCAGAAATCTCTGAATTGCTGGGATCATGATATATCCCAAGAAATCAGTTGAATATGGATTTTAGTCAGTGTGTGAATTGTTTCCTAGGTTGCGTTCTGAAGCCTCAGTGCCCTAGATAGATAAGTCACTTTACTAGCAAAACCTCCTTCACTGGAAAAAGCTCGACAGTTGCAATAGCTTCTTCACTTGATATTTGCAAAGTCAGAAGGACAGTCCTGTGATAGCTGCCGAGAAATTACTCAATAGAGGTCACATTACGTTCAGAAGCTTAACATACAATGATATACAGACAGGTGAGGATTTGGCTTTCTCTTCAATGAAAATTGAATCTCCAAGGGCTTTTTCATCCAAGGTGAGCTTCTGGTATCTGGGCCTAGAACAAGGTGATGGAAAAGATTGGAGGTACCAATAGTAGATGTTTTACCATTTAGAGCAAAAATTCCATCAATGCTGCTGCAATTGTGAATAAAGATTTTCCAAAATTAGCAAGTTTCCTTGTGAAGTAGCTTTACTAGTACATAGAAGTCATTTAAATTGGCCCCTTAGGTGGCAGTTAATGAATTGACAATGACACATGATCCAACCTTGCCAGATAGCAGGAATCGAAGGAACAGAGCAGAAGGTGTACAAGTGCCAATCGTTCTCTAAGAGATGGAAAGCGCATGAGTTTTTCCTAAGAGTTATGCAATCCCCGTACCCCTTGATTTTACAAAGCAAAGTGAAGATCGTTGGCTAGTCGGTATGCAGGTAATGGAAAACATGTGCGATTGAAGAGTTGTCATTTAGATGACGAGAAATTGTGACTGTATCAGGTAGTAAGATGGGTATCAGCAAGAGAGCAGACTTTCTGTTGGTATGTTAAGTCCTTTATCCCTGTGCAATAGCATGGATGCTATGAAATTGAGGAATGAAAGATGATTGAACAAGATGGCAGGCCAAAAATAGGAAAAGTACAAATTTGTTCTCTTGTATGGATCAAAATTTAGTCGAAAAATTTCATCAAGTAAATTTCCGTTCTCTAAGAGATGGAAACATCAAGCACTTGATTTTCAAAGGGATGAAGCCAGTAATGGAAAACCGATGCCGAGAAATTGTGTATTTTTATGACTTTCGTTCGGCCATTCATTTTGTGATTTGTAGGTGAAGTATAAGATCAAGAATCACGCTGAACATCAGGCCATTCATTTTGTGTTGTGCGTGAAAAATATTATCAAGGGCAGAAAAATCTAAGCATATTTAGATGCCCCCACACATACGTAGCAAACTTGCATGTTCTGGAACAAAATAAAAGATTGTCTAAACAGAACCAGGGTAGATGAGCGTTGGAAAAAACTTCTATGACGCTTTAAAGTTGATAAAGTCATTTATTTCTAATTATTATTTGATAAATGTAAATAGTAAATATTGTTTATTTCATATAATGTTGATATAAGGAAGGCTTAGGACTATTGATGACTTCCTAAGCACAGTGAAAGACGCATTAAGAGCTAGATGGATCTTGATAGAGTAAAACAAGTTTAGGTGAATGGAAAGTTCGTAATGATTTTAAGGTATTGTGATAAGGTGAATGAGTGAAATCTTAATCAATTATGTACTCAAGAAGAGTAATGATTTTAAGGTATTGTGATAAGGTGAATAATTGAGTGAAATCTTAATCAATTATGTACTCAAGAAGACTGATGAATAGTGATTTGTAAGCGAGATTGCACAAATTCACCAGATTGCTGACAATAGTCAACCGTGCTGAGCATATTTTCAAACAACGGATCAAATTCATCAGATTAGATATGCCTAGAGAAGTATGGAATGGGACGTCCTTCATTTCCATGCTCTTTCCCACCTTTTTTTTTCCCCTTAAATCTTCAACCCTCTTCTCTCTTCCTCAACGAGAATCAGCCAAAAAAGCAACCCCTGCGAACTGCAATAGCACAATGACGAATCTTGGCAAGTCCCCCGTTCGCAAGAAAGACCCTTTTGATTCTTCACCCCAAATTTTGACTGAGTCCTCTCTCTCTCTCTCTCTGTCCCACACAGAGTGAATACTGAATCAGCGAGAGTTGGACCCGTGTAAAATCAAAGGCCTGGGGAACGAGCAAATCACTTACCTGGACGGGGTCAATGGGCGATCAAGAAGGCTCATGGCCTGGGTCTAGTGACCTCCATTGCACCTTAGGAGGGGTGCTAGCCCAAGGTCGGCCCAAGTGGCCGAGCCTACGTCATAATTTGTGGCAGCGGGGGCCTGCGTTCGCGCGGCCCCTACCCAATTCCGTAGTCCGAAGAGTCGTGCTTTGTGTTATATTTGGTTGGTCTCGTCCTCCGGGAAGTTCAGCTAGCTGATTTTAGGAATGACGGGAGGAGAGAGTTCTCCACTATGAAAGAACTCAGTTGAAGAGAAAAATATATGAGATCTAATTTGATTATTTTTTTTTAAAATATAATCGCTGATGAAGGCTCAAAATTGTTGTCAACAAGGAATTTCACTAACTTTATTTCACTAACTAATTATTTTAAGCGATATAAACTCTTGAGATCCCTTACTTAAAAGCTACAAGTAATTTTTCACTAAATAATTAATAATTATTTCAAGCAACACACTCCCGAGATCTCTTTACTTAAAAGCAGTATGCTCTTTTTTAAGTAATAATAGTGTACATAAATAGCTTCTATTCAGGACTCGATTTTGAGCACAAAAGCCCAATGGCCATAGCAGACTTTTTTTCCATATATGGTTCAAAAGTTTTTTGTAACTTCAATTCTGGACTTGATTTGCCATGACTAAGTCAATCATACAATTAGTCATGATGATGCTCACATGATCTAATTGTTATTTGGTCCACAAATTTGGTTCTTGTGAGCTACGATATTGACTTAATTAGAACTCATTAGACCATTTAAAAAAAAAAATAGCTAATTTTAAATTTATTGGCTAGTCATTTACGTTTCGTTCTTCACCTAAAATCTTAATGCTTTGGGACAGGATATTTGACCGTAAAGCGACCAACAAACAATTGTTTTCAAATTGACATTTTCTAACAACTCATCTTTTCCATGAAAGATTAAGGTTCCTCACCTTATTTTTCTAGGATGCGTCGATAAATCTCAATCAACATGAGTTTGTTTTGATTATTAGGATGCATACATTAGCCTTTTGAAATGTGGATTCAAATTCCAAACCTTTTGGCATTTTTTTTTTCTTGTGAATGTTCTTGCCTCATGGATCAATGTCAGGGAAATAATCTAGTTTGTTTGAATGTCCAACCCAAAAACTTGAAATCATAAACTAATGGAGGTAACATGTATATAAAGAGCATATACACCATTTGCACAAGCATATTGAGATACTTTAACATCCTCTATCACGTGCAGTAAGATTAAAAGTGATGCATGAAATTTGACGAATGAGGATTGCGCATGCATAATAAACTATAGCAGAGCTTAAATCTGATACCATGTTAGAATATTTAACTCAAAAACTTTATTTTATAAGTAAAGAGATATCACATATATAAAAAGAACTTAGAAACCCCCAAAATAAGCCACGTGATATATCTTGACATGGCTATTTCCTCGTCCAAAAAGAACTTGAATGTTAGGTGCAAAGTTCGTTGGAAACTTATCAACAAATAGTAAGAAAACAAAAATGAGAAATTTCTTTCCGAAGAAGGACCTGACATATGATTATTATCAAGCTAAACTTGATTTTATTATTGTTCTTTGGTCTGAAAGGCATAACATGAATTTGACCTCTCCCCCTTTTTTTCCCACTTTGACCTCCTTCTTCAAATGCAAGTTTCATTGACTTCTACTATAAGGAGGAAACGACTTTCGATTAATTAAATATTGAAAGTGTTCATTTTGAAAATAAAAATAAAATCAGAAGCAGATTCATTTTTCCATAATGGCAAGCTGCTTGTTCTTTTAAGTTTAACCTAAACAATGGACACACTGTGGATTTTGAGCATTTCTGTGATATTATTTTATCAAAGTCCTAATACATATTTTTCATAAATAGATCAAAATCTTAGGGTTGCTTGCCCATTTGTGTGCTTTTGAAAATAATAGAATTGCGAGAGTTAGACGTAACAAAATTCTATTTAATAAAATAAAATTACTTTAACCATTCATTATATGGTGTGACCAAATAATCATTTTTCTTTGGAAATAATGCTGATTATTAGAATGTCTAACAAAGAACCATGAACTAAGAATTATAGGAAGAGTACATAAATCTTGTGAAAAAAGCAATATGAAGTGCCTTAACACTCCTTCTCACGTGTGGGAGTGATTAGAAACAACACATAGGATTTGACAAATGGGGAACCGCACATGCTAAATAAATTGAAGCAAAAATATGATTATGATATTACGTTATAATGTCCAATGCAAAAAGTTTAACTTTATAAGTAGAGGGAGATCACATATGTTTAAAAAGTATATATCCATAAATATGCCGTGTGAGGTACTTTAGCACAGCTATTCCCCATGCATAAAGAACTCCGATATTATATGGAAAGTTGGATAGAGACTAATCAACAAGGAAAAGAAAAAGAAGAAAAAAAAAAGCAGAAATTTCTTTCGAAGAAGGACAAGCTTTTTTTTTTTTTTTTTTTGACGAGAAACAAAGCTGATAATATTAGATAATAGGTGAAGGTAATACAGCATGAGCATCAGTACAAAGAAGATCCAAGAGATCAGAAGGGGGACTAGTCACCCAGTTACTAGGAAGAAAATCAAAACGCCGGGCTTTTGCAACCCAGTCAGCAACCCGATTAGAATTTCTACTGCAGTGAGCAAAGGAAAGGCCAGACATAGTCTTCAATTTGTGCTTGGCCCGGTTCACGAGGGGTTGCACTGACCAATTTAAAGAAGATGACGACAATAGACTGTCCACCAAAGCAACCGACAATCAGATAAAATAAGTATTTCTTTTTCTGGGGAATTGGGGATTAGGTTTGCAGAGATAAAATCTAGGGTTTCAATCAAAGCGACGGCCTCCGCTTGCTCCGCCGAACTTACCTCAATATGCTTTGCTAACCCATCTCGAATTCTACCAAATGAGTCTCTGCAGACGCAAGCAATAGCAGCCCGAGGTCTTGGTCTTGTATGCCGAGGACCAAAAGAAGAAGATCTTGTTTGGTAAAAGCCGAAGTCAGCTTCCGTCGTCTCTCTGGATTGGGCGTGGGCAAATGCCGAAGATAGAGGTCTTGTAGCAGCCCGATGGGTGAGATCAGGTCCGGGATGAGGGGCTTCTCTTTCTTCAACAGCACAGGTGTGTGGGTTGTTCATTTCTTCTTCCCTCTCTTCCGAATCGCAATGCCTTCCCTGGTGAGCGTTGGTGATGTTCTTTGCCGTTCTTCTTTGCTGTCTTTGGGTAGTCAGATCTGGTAGATCTGAGGTTTCTGTCTTCGATTGCAGAGGCCGTATGCATAGTTGCGTTGCTGCCGGTGCCGAGGCTCAGAGGAAGGACTTGCGGCTTGCCATGGTGGGCGTCATTTGTGTTCATCACCCTCTCTTCTGTTCGTCCAGGTAAAGGCGCACCCTTTGGCTTCCAAATCCATCAATGAACAAGCATATAAGAAGTCTCTGAATGCGATAAGGCGACAATGCTCAGCCATCCTCTTTCCTACCTTTTCCCAATGGTATAATATTTCATTAAAGTCTCCGATGCATATCCAAGGGCAGTGATTGGAGAGACTAATTCTTTGTAGTTCATCCCATAGTATAAGGCGTTCATGAAATGCATTAGGAGCATGGAGGAAAGTAATTTGCATGTTCTGTCTATTTTCATGTAGAAAACATTGCACATTTATAAAGGAAGTAGAATGAGATTCGATTGAAATAGAAACACGATCATCCCAAAAGAGAGCCAAACCTCCCGATAAACCTTACGGATTCACAACAAAATTGTGAGTAGTCTTAAGCCTTCTTCTCAAACTTTGAACTTTCTGCTCTTGATTCTTTGTTTCCATAAGAAATATAATGTTGGGTCTTTCCGAGTCGCAAGGACTCTAAGGGCTGGAATTGTCAGGGGAGACCCCAATCCCTGACAATTCCAACTCAGGAGTTTCATGGATGCACCGGTGGCTTATTAGGGCTAGCCACCAAAGCCCATGGAGTAGATTCCTCTTCCTCCTTGATCGGGATTTCTATGAGTTGTAAGTTTTCAGCATCAATTGATTTTGTGGACTGAGCTCCATACGGGCAGAATCTTTTTCCTTTCTTGGATGTAGGAAATTGGGTAGACTTTGCTTTACCTTTATTTGAACTTCTTACCGATGCTAAACAGGGCTGCTTCTCTTTTGCAACTTCTTTGAGGTTTTCATCATGGAGGGTGAGCATAGATTCAGCATCCAAGCAGCTGCTGACACGCTTCTGTGGAGATTTGCCTTCCATAATAGTCAAAGCTCGGGAAGATACAAGTTGGCCAGCTTGCTGTTCTTCCTCATAAAAAGGCTGTGATCGGGGAGGCAGAATGACCAGCTTTCCTGCATTTGATGGTTGCTGAGTTTCATGGATTTTCGCTTGAAGGGGAGTTTTCGGCACCATTTCTTCTTCTTCAATGAGCTGGGATTGTTGGCCATAGAAGATTTTGCCATACGGGCTTAGTGTTCGTGCTTCAGCTCGCAACCAATTCCCAAAATTACCCGGTAGGTCGTCATCCAATCTTGTAGATTCATAAGGAATTTCCTTGCAAGCAGTGGCGTAGTGGCCAATTCTACCACAAGAGTAGCAATAGTGTGGTAACCTCTCGTACTTGAACTCGATCCACAGTTTTTTGCATCCTAGATTAACAACTACTCCTGTTTTGAGAGGTGTAGCTAGGTTGAGCTTAATCCTTGCCTTCCCAATCTTATAGATGCTGTTTCCTTTTGCTTCCAGCTTCACCTCAAGAACTTCGCCGATCCTTGAAGCAATTTCTCTAACTACCTCCATTGTAACTCTGCCAAAGGGGAGGCCAAACAGATGCACCCAAAAGGGGCAGTGGGAGAAATCATAGCAAATATCAGGAATATCCGGGTCACACTGTTGAAGCACAAGGAGGTTGCTGGAAAAAGACCAAGGAACAGCATCGAGGATTCTCTGTTTCTCAGCTTCAGAGTTAAATGTGAACGAGAAAAATCCTGGTTCTAATGCAGTACACGAAACATTTTCTGTCTTCCAAGCCCATTTCATAGTTTTAAGGAATGACGAAATTAACATTAGGACGGGAATAGAGCTTGCCAAATAAGGTACGTCTGCATTCCGCAAGTTTTTCAGCCGAAATTCCTTGAGTAACATTTATAACATCGTCTTCAGACCATAAGTTGCCAAGACTTTTTTACAGAGCGCCTCTAGTCGGCTCGTTTCTGTACTAGGATCTACCATTAGTTCAACTGTAATATCACTAGGAGAGATGCAATAAGACAACCTGTTTGGGTCGGGTGCGAGCAGACGTCTTCCAGCACTGAACCGGCAATTAAGCAGCAGAGAAAGCCAAATTCGTAGCAAGGCGTGGCACCCACCAATCGCAAGGGAATAGGGGTGGGTTGAGGCTTGGTAAAGTGGATGAATATGATGGGCCGCGAGGAATGGAACGGAAAGGAAATATTACAGCGAAGGAAAAGAAGTGAGAGGAGAATTGAGGAGGCCCAGACGAGTAAGCGGACGAAGAGCCAAAGTAGGGATACCGAATAAAGGATCAGAATTCAGTGGAGGGATTGGTCAGTCCGTGGATGGCGAACAGGGGAACGGAAGATGGGGGAGTTCAACGCCATGAAGCTGGGTCAATCAAACGGAAGAGACACCGACGAGGGCCTCCAGTCAGAGATAGCGAAGCTACCAGAAGGTAGTGGAAAACTCAGAGAGGATGGGAGCTGTAGATGACCGCTTAACAACATTGGTTATCCGAACCGGGTGTGGGAGGCTTAATCAGGTGGAAACAGTCCAGAATCAGCCATGGGAGTTGATTTTAGGGTTCAAGCGAGTGGGTTTTTGGGGAAAGAGGGGTAGCTATCACGCACGGGATAGAGAGAAAACTCAACATTCGTTGAGAGAAAGTTGCACAGATTTGAGGTTTACCCAGTGAAGAAGTTTCCCTGAAGAAGGACAAGCTTAAGGTGCCGGAAATGTCACGAATTATTATTGTTTCTTGGGCCGAAAGGCGTGTCTTGATTTGACATCCTTCGTATGCAAGTTTCAGCAACTTCTACTGGAAGGAAAAAATGAATTTCCGTCAAACAAATATCGAAAGAGTTTTTTCATCATCTAATTTGTTTTTAAAGTTTTACCTAGAACACGATCACAGCTAAATTTGAAGCACTTCGATCATCTATTCTAATCAAGGTTCTAAGACGTATTTGTTCATAAATCGATGGAATTTGCAGTGTTGCTTGCATATTTGTCTGGAATAACAGTTAGACATACCAAAATACCATTTAATAAAATGGTTTTGCTTTGACTATTCACTGTTTGGTGCAACCAAATATCACTTTTACTTAGGAAACACTTAAGCAAGCTAAGCACACGTCAAACTAGCTCCCTTCTAACGAGTCATGAGTTTTATCCCGGTTTCATACATTTTTCAGACTCGCAACCTTAACAAATCGATAACTAAATACACCTAATTTCCTTAAAATTTGATAGGTCATAACAAAATACGAGTAAACTTATTTCTGGAAATTGAAAATTCCTACACATAAACTTCCACAAGTAAAAATAGATATCTTCTTGTAAATTTCGAGTTGAGGCCCCTGCATTAGTTGAGTCAACAAGAGGATTATATTAGCATAACATGCCTTTGACTAAATGGAAGTATTCCCTACGTTATAATCCACTCTGACAGAGTCTCTTCCCCGTGACAATGCTTCCATGTCCATCTACCGAGACTAACCTGCTGATGTGTTGAATCTTACGTCGAAGCGCGTGACGTGGACGTCCCTCATTGGAGGAAAGATATAAGAGATAGTATTCTTGTCCAAAAGTCGGAGTCATGATCAACTCTTTTCGATGGACGACTCGTTGATCAACTCTTTTTGATGGACGAATTGATGAAGACTTGCGATTCAATTTCCGGACTTTTACTGCCAAAAAACAAATTTAGAAGAATAGAAGTTCTCCAAGACAAATTTAGTAATGCATAGGCGCATGGACCTCATTGTGTCATTTTTTACAAGGAAGTCTTTGAGGTTGAAGGGAGAACTGCAAAGATGAAGAGCCACGTTGGATCAGAATAAACCCGTTAAAATGGATCATAGATGCATTATTTAACCCATATTTGATAGTAGAGGTGTCCAAATGGGTTCATATTCAATAAGATGGGTCATATATGGGTTAGTTAAATTTTAATAAATGAATTGTTAATGGGTTTGGGTTGTATGTAAGTACAATGATAAATGGGTTATAAAGGAGTTTGTCTTTGAATTCATTTACAACCAATTTAACTTATAAATGTTATTAGTTGAATCAACTCATTAAGGTTATATAATTCTTTTTGAACAGTTTTCATCATTTTATTTTTTAAATTTTATTTTATTTTATATTTTATTTTTCTTTTTTTCCCTATGAAGCCCAGTGGCCGACCCTTGCCGGCCGCTAGGCAAGGGCCACAAAGCCCTCGCTAGTAGGGCGAGGTTCGTGGCTGGCGAGGTTCATGGACCATGCCTACTCACACTGGTGAGCCTCGAGCTCATTAGCCTTGGTGTTAGCATGACTTGAACTCGATTTGGTGAGCCTTGAGTTTGCTGGCTTTGGGCAAGGCTAAGGCTCGAGCCTCGCCGATTTGGTGAGACTTGAGCTCGCTGCCATCGAAGCGAGCTCGACCTTGCTGGATCTAGTGAGGTGGAGCCTCACCCAAGGCCTCACCCAAGGCTAGCTTGCCTCGGCTTGCCGAAATTGGGTGAGCTCAAGCCTCATTGGCTGAGCTCGAATCTTGTCGGCCTATGGTGAGGCTAGAGCTCGCCTATTGCTAGTCATGATCATTGTGGCCGGCGATTGTGTGAATAAGGAGGAAAAAGAAAAAGAAAAAGAAAAAGAAAAAGAAAAAGAAATAAAAATTTTATTTTAAAAGCATAAAAATAAAATAAAAATACTTAAAAGGATCGTATAGAAAATCAAAGTGGATTTTTTTATACCAAGCGGAAAATATTTTTAAATTTTTTCAAGTTTCGACCAAACACTAGAAGATATTATTATTCTTAGAAATATCACATTTTTCGTGAAATAAATGAAGTCTCAATTTTTTTTTAAAAATTTATCCATTAATTTTATAATTATATGGAAGTGTTTTAACAATATAACATTTTTTTAAATCATAAGAAACAATTCTTTCTAGATTTGGTTAACTACCAAAAAAAAAAAAAAAAAACGGGTTGAGTTAGTCATGGATTAATAAATTTACATTAGTGATAAATGTGTCATAAATGGGATAATAGGTCAATTTTGATTGGATTTATGACTTGACCCAACCCATCCCACCCATTTGACAGGTCTGTTTGATAGGTAGAGTTGTTATGAATTAGTTATATTCAGAAAATAGGTAGAGTTGTTATAAATGGGTTTAGATTGATGAAAACCAAAATAATATGGGTGCTAGATGGGATCACAACTTATTTAAATCCAACTCACTTCTATGATTTTTTCTTTGCTCTCGTTCGAATGGGCATTTGCTCACTTGATGCTCTCACTTCAATTTGAGTGTGTGTGTGTGTGTTTTTTTTTTTTTTTCCTAAATTGGGTTAAATAATCAGGTATGGATTGGTTATAAGTTAAGTCAGATCGAGTATAAGTCAATAAAGTTATATTACATGTAAATAGATCAATTTGGATTGGACCAATTTCGATCACACTCGATTCCACCCATTTGATAACAGGTCTAGGTCAAGGAGACCAGAGAGCAAGAGAGGTGCCGTGTGATGACAGGATTGCCTGACGTGAAAGGCTGAAAATGGAAGAAGAAGCGGTGGCAACGAAGGCGGCGCTTAAAAAAGAAAGGGCCGCTGTGTTTTCAAAGGTCTTCAGGTTGGGAAAAAGGGGTCCACCCTCCGGTTTTTGATCATATCCACAATCGTGAGTATTTGAACTTATCCTCTAAGTTTCGCAACACTTTTCATTTTAATTTATGACTTAAAAGGACCTCATCATGCAATCAACCTATAATTAAGATTCTTCCTTGACTTTTCCATGTGAAGTGTATGGGATGGTTTACAACTTCACTCAATTTAGTTGAACCATTATTTCAATAATTATAAGCTGTGAAGACTTATGATGAAAGATTTTCATCTACTCACCTTTTTTACTACTATGATAAACTCTTTATTGGCTCTTTTCCTCCTTTCAGGATCAACTTGAAGATTCAGATCCGTTGCGCTTTGATAATAAATATGATATAACTTCATAAATGAACAAAAGAAATTGTTAAACTCGCTTTTAGGATGGAGTACTTTTAGATGATAGTATAACCTAATTACTCTACCTATTGCCAATGTAAGAAAATATAACTATAAATGATTTAGAATTTTCATAGCCAAAATGCAAATTATTGCAATTCCACTAACCATACAATCACTTATGCAATACTAAGCTGGAGTCACCGATACTACTTGCCTTTTGCAATCGGACTTTGCTTTGTTTAAGGGTTTATCTTGACCTTCTTTGCGCGTTCTGTACATGTTGATTGTCTTGATCTAATCTTTTAGGCTACGTGTGTTGATTGCCTTGACCTAATCTTTTAGGCTTTTGAATTGGATTCACGCGGGAGTTTCCTTCGAATCTAAGGTTGGAGCATGCACAAAGAAAAACCCCACAATAGAGCGTCCGAGATTGTGATGAATGACTCAAAAGCTCCCTTTATTCTAAGTAGCTTTGAGTACAGTATTGTTAAAGAATGGTCCGGGAGCAACACACGTGGGACGCACAGATTAAAGCAAGAGAGCAAAGTAATGGGGACGAAATAGCTCATTTGACAAGAGGTAGAATCAATGCATTTTAATGATAAACGATGATAATGCAACAAGTAAAACAAAAGAATCATGTGCATAACGTTCACGCTTTTTGGGTTTCCCATCCAAGCACCATTTTGCATGGGGAAAATGAGATCACCTCTCGCGGCCGGACTTTCCTGCGTAAAGATTTCCACGGCAAATACTTGTCTAGATTCAGAATAACATATACTGAGTCAATTATATCCCCCGATCCTATGTGTTCCGTGTGATTTCATTTTAAAACAAATGCTTGCTATTGCGGGGGTCAGACCGACCACGATTTGTGCATATTTCTTGGGGGCTGGGGTAAAGATGCGTGAATGAGGAGGTAGGATTTCACGACCTGTGCAGCACATAGTACACAAATGGCTTGTAAACTAAATATGTGATTGGATCAAACAAAAAAGAAAAAAGAAAAAAAAAAAAGAACTCTTCCTCTAAGTGTTGCAACTATAATAGGGGAAAATTGTCCAGAAAGGCCTAATTCAGTCATGATTATTTCAGTTTTACTTATCATATCTTAAAATCTTCGCGTTTTATCAATTGAGATCATTTGGTCAATTTTGATTGGAAATCACTGACGTGGATGTTAACTACCTAACATGATGCCACCTCGGATAGTAAGAGAGATCGTGCCTGATGATAGGATTGCCGGACACAAAAGGCTGAAGGTGGAAGTAGTAGAAGCGGCGGCGAAGATGGTGGCGCTTAAAAAAGAAAAGCTTGCTGTATTTTGAAAGTTCTTCAGGTGGAAAAAAGAGGCCCACCCTACGGTTTTTGATCATATCCACAATTATAAGTATTTGAACTAATCCTCTAAGTTCCCCAACACTTCTCATTTTAATTTATGAATCAAAATGACCTCATCATGTAATCTACCTATAATTAAGATTCTTCCTCAATTTTTTTTTTTTTTTAATGTAAAGTATATGGAATGGTTTACAACTTCACTTGATTCGGTTGAACAATTTTTTCGATAAGTATCAGCCTTGAAGACTTACTAAAAGATTTTCATCTACTTACCTTTTTTACTACTATGGTAAACTTCTTACTGGCTCTTTTCCTCCTTGTGGGATCAACTTGAAGATTCATGATCTGTTGTGTTGTGACAATAAACATGATATAGTTTCATCAATTGACAAAGAAAATTGTTAAACTCGCTTTTAGGATGGAGTGCTTTTAGATGATAGTATAACCTAATTATTCTAACTATTGCCAATGTAAAAAAATATAACGATAAGCGAATTAGAATTTCTATAGCCATAATGCAAACTATTGAAATTCCACTAACCGTATAGTCCCATATGAAACACTAAGCTGGAGTCACCAATACTATTTACCTTTTGCAATCGGACTTTGCTTTGTTTAAGGGTTTATCTCGACCTTCTTTGTGCGTAGTGTGTTGGTTGCCTTGACCTCATCCTTTAGCCTCTTTTATCGGATTCACGTGGGAGTTTCCTTCGAATCTAAGGTTGGGTCATGCACAAAGAAAAAACCCCGCAAAAGAGCGTCCGAGGTTGTGATGAATGACTCTAAAGCTTCCTTTATTCTAAGTAGCTTTAAGTACAATATTGTTCCGGGAGCAACAAAGTCACGGGGGACGCACGGATTAAAGCAAGAGAGCGAAGTAATGGGGACGAAATAGCATAAATAGACAAGAGGTAGAATCGATGCATTTTAATAATAAACGATAATAATGCAATAAGTAAAACAAAAGAGTCATCTGCCTAACGTTCACGTTTTGTGGGTTGTCAATCCAAGCGTCATTTACATGGGGGAAAAGATATCAAATCTATCGATTCTCACTTTTCCTTCTTCTATTGTCATCAATTTGCTTCAACTTAATCAAGTCTAGCACTGATTGGTAGAAAGCGAGCGATTAAACAATAAAATACACTGAATAAGAAAATAAATCAGATATCAGATTTATATGATTCAGTCGTAAAGACCTATGTCCACGAGTAAGTAGCAGTGAATTTTATTATAATTCAAGTGATACAATGAAAATTACATACTCAAGTCACTCAAACACTTTTAATGTTTCCCAAACCCCAATTATATCTAATAACGCATGCAGTGTTTAGCCTCGAAATTCCTGACGAAATAATTTTTCAATCTCACAAAGAAATTCATAAATCTTACGATAAGATTTCTAGGCTATAAACACTAATTTTTTGTTGAATGTAATTGCTCGAACAAAATCAACGGAAATAGCCCACGCTGCCCAAACACTCTTTGCGGCACTTCTAAGTCTTTTCTCGCATCAACCACAGCTTCCTTTCCAAGCACTCGCGTAAAAGGCGGTGCTTCAAGATCCCACGACAAAGATGTTTTTTCGAGGCTTTGAAATCCGCCTATCCAATATTACATATATATACTCAAGGAAAGGATAGTGCACGATGACCGACTAATCTGAAATAGGAAACCAGGCAAGATCGGTCAACCGGTCAACAAGTCCAACTCTTGGACTTTCCTTTTCTTGAACATAACTTCAACGGCAATTAGGAAATAGTATTTCTAAATCTTTTTCTTTTATTCTTTCTCTCACCCAATCTTTCCTATTCTTGTTTTGTTTGTAATCCTTATCCAACAAAGCTCAAACGAGATCTAAATTTCCACGGCAAATATTTGGGCATCTAGAAATAATAATAATGATGATGATGATGATGATGATGATGATGATGATGATGATGATGATGATGATGATGATGATGATGATAATAATAATAATAATAATAATAATAATAATAATTTATCTCGAATTTGTTTCATTCACATGTTTAAATTCGAAACATATTTTAATGTATTTATAAGCAATTAATACTCCGCGTGAGGATTATACACGGACTCAAACCGGAGACATATTTTGACAATACTACTACCCTTCTCACGCCCGGTTTGCATGGATTCTTTATCCCCACTATCCCTAATAATGTAAGTCCATCTTGAACGTGAGCAAGTGAATCATTGATGCTCTTTATGATATCCCGAAATTTGACTCTATTTTGAAATATATGAAAAAGTTATTTCATCAACGCACTTATGGTTATTTTACTCAGAATTGATTATTCACGAGTTAACTAATCTATTGGGTAAGGCTATAAAGGATTAAAATGGGAAAGATTAGAGAATTCGATTAGAAATTGATCGCTCGACCATAAGGATCAATAATAGTCAATACTATACTGTTATAAGTTAATTAGTGAATGGATATAAATCGATTCGACGGAAATACATAGTTAGTTCGCACAATTACGATATTCGTGTCAAACGACAATAAATCGATTTTTCTATTGATCTTATATTCAGAGTACATAATATAATCATCACGATTACATGACAATTGAGGGTTGTCCACAATTCGAAGATGTACAAACGTGGCAAAGTTTAGGTCGTACTAAAGTTGTGTTCAATTGATTTTTAACCATAAAATTTAATTCGATTTCGGGTATTGAATTTTCGAGCATTTCAAAACTAATTTATTAGACATTACCTCATCGTACGTTAAGTTATCGGCAAGTTTAAAGTTTTCAAAGAAGGAATTATTGGACGGAAAATTGAAAGTCGGAAAGGAAAAATGGACCCAATGACAAAGTTGCAATTGGTTGGCCATAATTTTGGCTTTAAAGATAAAAGGAAAAGAAAAGAAGTTGTGGGGACAAAGAATTTGGCTATGAGGGTTTTGGGGAAGAGTTGGTGTGAGAAATGATAATTTTTGAGAAAAAAAATCTTAGGGATCCTAAGATCCCCATCCCCCCCGGTGGGGGATTCCTCCTCCTCCTTTGCTTCTCCTTCTTCCACTTGCTGCAGCCAAAGGTTTCGTCCCCCCATTTCCTCATTTTCCCTTCACCTTCATCTCCTTCATCTTCTTCTTCACACTCCTCCTTTTTCCTTTCATTTTTCATCACCACCACACCACCGTCCACCACCCTCATCACCACCGCCTACACTACCTCCGCCACCACCAACTCTCACCACCGTCTCCACCATCAAGCTCCCAAGTCACAGCCGCTCAAGCCGCTTGTCCGTCAAGCTTGGCCACATCACCATCGCCGTCCCCAAGCCACCGTCACCGTCGTCCTCACCTCAAGTTGCTGCCGCCACCACCAAGCCGAATCCTCTAGGTGACTGTGAGCTTGAGGAGCCATTGCTGCCAACGTCGCAAGCCTTGTGTTTTTGTCGCCGCAAGCTTGCTGTCATCGGAAACCCGTGAGTTAACTTCCTAATCATGGATTATGGTGTTAATTACGTTTATGGGTAGATTAGTTTAAGGATATTGACGGTTAGTATTAGTTAATTTTAATTTAGCCTTAATTGCGATTAATGACGGTTTAGATAAAATTTAAGTGCGATTAGTTTAAGTAAGTACAATTAGATTAATTAATCATTGTTATATTAATTAATCGAGTTTAGTTTAATTAATCGTGATTTATTTGATTAATTGTGAATTATTTTTATTTAATAGTAATTTGTTTAATTAATCGTAATTATTTTAATTAACTGTGATTATTTTTTAATTAATTATAGTTGTGTTAATTAATCGAGTTTATAAATAATTGCAATTAGCTTAATTAATCGCGATTAGTGTAATTAATGATGGATTAGCCGTTAAGTATAATTTTATGCTATGTTTTCTAGATAAGATTGTGCTTAATTCCGATTGTTTAAGCTTATGATACTATGTTATTGATTGCCCAATTGTAGATTTTATTTATTATTTCCAAAAAAAAAGATTTATAGGCAAGAAAATAAAGAATTTTGAGATGTTGGGTTTAGACGCCAAATTTTACGTATTAAGTAAAAAAAATGGGGTTTTAAAAGGGAAGTGTGCAAAATTTGATGGATTAATTTCAAATACATGACCATGTACAAATATTTTACTGGAATTTTTAAATATGAAAAAATTGCCAAAATTGATTATTCGAAAATGAATTCTTTTGTTTTGAGTTAATTAATGGCAATAAGAATTGGCTTGATTGTTAGTGTGCTTGAGTAGTCATTTAATCGAACTTGTCACCCAATGGAAATTTAGGGGAGCGATGCTTGAATTTTATTGGACACTCGGCAGGAGTTCGGATGTCGAGTCGCGGTTGAGGCTGGATCAATGCTTCTTTATGGAATGCCGTCTAGGTGGGGGTTCTAGACGATGTCATGCCGATGGGGCTAGAGGATGCCCGGTCATGATGGAAGACCGCCGACTCTTGTGTTGGTTGTGGCCCGAGGGGTTGTAATAATTGGAATACGTGTGTTGGCAATGCATTTGGAATATCTCAAATGTGTTCTGATGATTATTTATGTGTGTTGCATGAAAATTGCCATGTGAGATATATTAATATATAGGGGTGTACCAATGCGAGGTTAGATTGTATGCCGTTGCGTGTTTAGGCCGCCTCCGAGGCAAATTAGCTTCCTAATCGAGATTTAGGAAGTTGACTTGCTATGATTTTATCTTACCCCATTATTGTTGAACCTTTTCAGATCCTTAGTATGGAGCGTTGCCTTGTACGTTTTGGGGTTCCTAGGGATAAGGAAATGCATGTGACTACATTTCCTATTCTGGGGACAGACCATACCCACGAGTTGGTAGTCACGACCCTGTGGGTAGATGAAGAGTTGGCTGTTTGGGTGCCCCATATTTACAAGGCATGGTACATTAGGGAGGTGAATGGCGATCGTACCGGTCCACTTCATGGTTACCTTACGAGAGCATGGAATGGCAAGACTGGGATCCCATGGATATTGATATCCTTGGTGGTGTTGTTGTTGATTCGGAGTCAGAGCCAGAGGCGGAAAGAGTACCTTTCCGACTATGAGCTCATGGAGGAGTTCCCCTTTAACTATGAGCCCGACTCACCTCTTAGATACTAGGGCTAGTGCCTGGAGTTAGTGAAGTTAAAGTTAACCCTGATTTTTCTGACCCTTTTTGCTCATAGGTCATGTAGGAGCTACCCTTTTATTGTAGGCCTGTACATGTTAAACTCCTAGGGTTTTGGAAATCGTCTATTGTGCTTTATTATCCCCGTTATTGGTTGATTGACTGTGTATTTATTTGAGTTGTTTTCGCATGTGTTTAATCAAAGAATAAAAAGAATGGGTTGGTAATGCATCTTGAGACGTTGTAATTTTAATCGACCGTCGAGAGATGTCCACGTACTCGGAGTTCGGGGCGTGACATTTTTGTAGGCGAATGTAATGCAACGCAGGCTTTTGTCCGCCGTGCTTTTTATGATTGTGTGTAGATGCGCTTTTTTGCTTATATAAAACCTTTTGTTTTGGGTTGCTCGCTAGTATATGCGGTCATGCTTTTTTAAGGATATGTAAGGTTTAGTTGAAGATATCTAAAACAGTTATGAGATAATTGCATCTCCCCTTTGTCAGAAGCAATCAATCTTAAGTATCTCAGATAGAATTTGTTCCGTCACGTGGGCCCATGTCCTTTTTGTCAATATAGTGAGGGAGAGAGATGATAACAAAACGGAAAGGAAACCCTAGCGTAAACTTGGAGTGCTGAACTTTTTAGCTTTTGCTGGACCTTTACGAAGCTTTGGTGTGAACTAGCAAAGTCTTTATTTTTAGTTATCCCGTCGGACGACTTTTTGAATGCTAAATCAGCCGTAGTGTATCAGGGAAAACCAAGTATTCAGGTTGACACTATGGATGACAATAAATTGTTGATTTGATTCTGTAGCACAACGTAAATTGAGACATCCTTTGCAATGCATAAAATTTAGAATAACAAAACAGTCTCTGAAGCCCTAACCATCCTAGCAGCTAAAATTTAGATATAATAAGAAGAGATTATTTTCTAGGAGTTTAACATTGTGCTCGGTTCATGATGCATCTTCAGTGCGGGAAAAAGTTTAACCTTTTGCCGGAGACGGGAATGCGCTTAACAAGCCAACCTATCGGCCAAGAAAAAGCCGCAAGTCCGATGCAAGCACCCCATTGTCCCCAGTCCAGCCTACCTGTGTTGGCAAACCTGTTCAGAAACTCCACCATCACCACCTGAAGAATTATCGCCATGCTAACGATGCCCAAGAACGACTTGTTCTTATGTATCCCTTCGAATAAATTCTTTTCCTCTAGCTTCCTGGCGTTGAATACGTTGAAGACCTGGCAGAGGACGAAGCAGTTGAAAATAATTGTGTCCGTCACTTTCTCGTCCACTCCAAAGATGGAACTCCCCTTGAATTGTAGGGTCAGGAAGACGATAACTTGGTACAAGGCCTGGGATGTGAGATTCCTCCACATGACTCTGTTGATAAATGGCTCCGAACGTCCAACAGGCGGCTTCCGCATGAGATCAATTGTGGGTTGCTCTGTGGCCAACGCCAAAGCTCCCAGGGTGTCCATAATCAAGGTTACCCAAAGAAGCTGGACCGCAGTAAAAGGGACCTCACCGGAAGAGACCACAGCAACAACATTGATGACGATGGCGGCCACATTCTCCGTGAGCTGAAACTGGATGAACTTTTGAATGTTGTTATAGACGCACCGCCCCCACCTTAGCACGGTCTCGACGGAGGTGAAATTGTCATCCAGGATGACGATATCTGAGCTCTCCTTTGCCACCTCAGTGCCTTGGATGCCCTTGGAGAGGCCGATATCCGCTTCTTTTAGGGCTGGCGCGTCGTTCGTGCCACCACCAGTGACTGCCACCACGTGCCCTTTCTGCTTCAAGCACCGCACCATCAAAAGCTTATCAAATGGGGACGATCTAGCCATTACCTGGATTTTCTCGATTGCTGCCATTCTCTGTTCGGTGGAGTAGTTGCGGAACTGAGCGCCCTCTACTATGGCATCGTGTTCGAGATCTTTGTCGGGATTGAGTATCCCGCATTCCAAGGCTATAGCTCTTGCAGTGTGCACATTGTCTCCTGTGACCATCTTGATGCTCACTCCGGCACTTCTACAAGACACCACTGCGCTTCTTACGCCCGGTCTGCATGGATCCTTTATCCCCACTATCCCTAACAATGTAAGTCCATCTTCCTCAACTCTCCCATGAACTTGAGCAAGTGAGCCATTGAGTTTTTTGTAGGCGAATGCCATGCAGCGCAGGCTTTTATCCGCCATATTTTTTATGATTGTCCCGAACTCAGACCTCGCTTCATCATTCATGACATTCACCATCCCATTCTGGCTATAATAATCTGAACACAAAGCCAAGATCATCTCAGCGGCTCCCTTCCAGTGCATGTGAACGACCTGCTCCCCTCTCCTCCTCACTGCAACTCCGCTTCTCTTTTTCTCGGAATTGAATGCCTCAACTTGGATTATCTCCCAGTCATGCTTCAGTCCATCCATCGTCATACCCAATTCGAGCACACCCCAAGAAAGTATCGCCTTCTCAGTTGGACTGCCTAAAATTTCAGGAACAGATGCAGAAGGTCGCATGTGGACAGTACCTGTTGTGTTCAAAACAATTCCTTGTAGTAGGACTTCAAGGATGCTAGCTGCTATTTCTCTGGATGCATCTACACTCACATGTTCTTTTCCCATGCAGAACTCCGTGACCCTCATCTCTTTTAACGTGAGAGTCCCGGTTTTATCCGTGCAGATCGTTGTGGCAGAACCCATGGTTTCACAGGCAGAGAGCTTCCGGACCATGGCATGGTCGCCCATCATGCACTTCGTGGAGTAGGCCAGCGTCAAAGTAATGGCCAAATGCAAGCCCTCAGGTATAGCCACCACCACAATGGTCACTGCCGCAGCAACTATGCGCACAACCGCATCCATCACGTCCCCCGACTTGGACTTGCCACCAGTGAATTCTCTGTGTCCGGCCTCGTCTTGGGTGTGTCCGGTGAAGTAGCGGATCATCAAGACGAGAAGTACCAATGCAGCCACCAACAGCCCAACCTTCCCGATGAAGGAAGTCAACTTGTTTAGTCGGGCTTGGAGTGGGGTCTCTTCATCTAAGTCGCGGCTCATGGAACTCATCATCTCGCCCCATGCAGTGTTCATGCCGACAGAAGCAACCATCATGCGCCCGTAGCCATCTATCACTTTGGTGCCCGAAAGCAAGAAAGGATATTCGCTGTGGATTTCGATGTGATCGCTTTCCCCAGTCATGCTAGACTCATCAACTTTCAGGGAATGGCCATCCACAAACAACCCGTCGGCTGGAATCTGGTCTCCAATCTTCAGACACACGACATCGCCTACTACGATATCGAACATGGAAATCGGTTGCCTCCTGCCATCTCTCACGACCTCCACTCTCATGTTGCTGCTTTCTTCTAAAAGTTTCTGGAGATGCCTTCCTTGCATATAGTTGCTGAGAACAGAGACGACGACGACTGGAAAGATGGTGATGATTATAGTCCCGCCATTATACCAACCTTCTCTAAGGCCACGATGTTTGACACCGAATACTAAGGACAGAACATCGGATGCCATGGGAATGATTATGGTCATGTCTTTGAACGCATCAAGCACGAAACTGAGGAAGTTCTTCACCGGAGGCTTATTGTACTTATTCCTACCGAAAACATTCGTTCGCTGCACGAGGTCGGTTGCATCCCCGCTTAAGCCATTGTTGGGATTTGTGATGAGAATCGAAGCGAGTTGTTTTATGCCACCAACTTGAGCCAGAGATTCTAACCTTTTCTCTCTCACCATGTTACTCAGGATCTTCGGGTCAATGTCTCGAAGCGAAGAGCGATCCCCTTCACGTGCGGTATCATCGGTTTTGAGGTCGACGTCGATGGCGACATAAGAGAGTGACTGCAACAGGTCAGTCTTCTTCCCGAGGACTGGTTTTGACATACACTCGAGAGCCCTCGTGAAGTATATGACCGTCAAAGCCCGGCGCCACCTTCGCCTGTGGATGATCTTCCTCAGGCTATCGCGGCGGTCGAGCAAGGCATTGGTTCCCGCCTCGCTGGGTTTTCGAAACCTTAAAGACGACATGGGTGAACGGGAAGAGAAGGCTCAGATAACAAAAGGAGACAGGTTCAAAGACGTGTCTTAGGGAGTCAAACTGATTGACTGGGGTTGAACGGAGGGATTTAGCTTTGGTTGGTTTCGATAGGTGGTGTCATTTGCATTTATAGAGTGGTGTTAGAATGGAGTTTAAGATTCTGCTTGAAGTTCGCGGGAAAGTTCGCTAAAGCTCAAGTCTTTCACCGGACAAAATAGATTCTTTGATGCGCACTATTATATTTGGGCAATGCATGAAGTTCGTGGGAAAGTTCGCTAAAGCTTTTTGAAAAAAGTCTTTCCGCGGACACAAATGGGTTCTTTGACGCGCAGTATTATATTTGGGCAATCCATCTTCTTTTTCCCTCTTCGTATGACTCCACCTTCTCAGTAATTGCCGGCATCATTGCCACTCCCACAGGTTAACCGACAAGATAATCATTATATGTGAAGTATTAATTTTTTTATATAACTTTGTTTTATAATATTAGATATAATATGATTGTATATAAAATCGTTCTATAAAACATATAAATTATATTGAATAATCGATAAGAATCTACCTTATAGCTTTTGAAATCTATTTTTGCGGTAGTTCTTATTTATCTAGAGTTACTTATCAAAATAATAAATTTTATCGGGTGCTTGATTTGGATTGATAGAAATATGGTGCTATAAGGAGCATTTAAAAGTATACTGAAGGAGACTCAAATGTCCAGGACACCATTTCAGGTTACCTTTATAATCAAACTGAGAATATTTCAGGCAGATATATCTATTTTTCTTGTTGCATCATTATCATTTCTCATCAGAATAATTTAATTCTACATATACACCAATACTTTCACATACTTTATGGATAATCCTTTTAACCATCCGTCAATTTATGCTATTTTATTACCATCGCTTTGCTCTCTCTTGCTTTAATCCATGGCTCCCGAGTGGCGTAAAAATAAAATTTTCATCTACCTTACCTTTTTCTTCTACTCCTTTCGGATCAACTTGAAGTTTTAGATTAATTGCTATGAAAGAAATTATGACATAGTTCATAAATCGACAAAGAAAATTGTATTTAGGACGGAGTGTGTTTAGGGGATAGTATAAACCAAGTACTTCCACGGCAAATACTTGTCTAGATTCAGAATAACATTAGACCAAGTCAATTATATTCGCCGATCCCATGTGTTCCAAGTGATTTCATTTTAAATCAAATACTTGCGATTGCCAGGGCTGGACCGACCACGATTCGGGCAAGCATATTTCCATGACCGACGGCGCAAAGTCGGGTAATAAAGATGGGACGCGAAAAGCAGAACTAAAGAGGCAAGAAAGGTATCGAATCCACTGTGGAAAGGGAAAGAAGCTGTGCGACGTAGGGAACAAGAGAGGAGAGAGTGTGCGACGTAGGGAACAAGAGAGGAGAGAGTTAAGTAATGCAGATTTGCTCTTTAACGCACGTATGATGGAGGTTTCACTAAGCAATTCTAAGTATATTAAAACCAACATGTACAATTCATTTAAAGCGTGATAGGATATGATTAATTTATTCAAGTATCCACTTCTAGTTGTATGGACCGATTTTTCGTATACAATCTTTGTTATACCTTTGTTCAAAAAAAAAAAAAAAAATAATCTTTGTTATACCTATCATTCTAAGTCCTAAAATATTCAAAAAATACAGTTAAGTTCTAAAATTTGTCACAAAGTGCAAATTAGTTCTAAAACTTTCAAAAAGTGCAATTGAGTTTTAAAATTTATCAAATTGATTCAGACAATTCATTCCGTTAATTGTACTAACTAAAACTTATAAACTCAATTACACTTTCGTAACAAGCTTTAAGACTTAGTTGTACTTTTTGATAGTTTTAGAATTCAATTATACTTTTGTGACAAATTTTATGATTTCTAGTGTACTTATTTCAATATTAAATGAGAAATCGATACTTGACATGTGACGATTTACTTGTGTGGATCATGCACAGTAAAGAAAGCATCTAGAAATTCATTTGAAAGATCCTCTCACTCAAATATTTCCAGTTGAATTCATTGATCGAACTTGGGTTCAATACCTTATTTTGGAAGGAGATTGATGCTGGACAAACGCGTTTTGTGCACACATTGCTCTCAAATTCACTGCATTTGTCATTAAATATTGGAATAACTTCGGAAAGGGCACAAGGTTTTACCCAATCTTTTGGCGGGTACCAACAGGAGTGGCGATGGCGATGGCAATTTCTGAGAAGTTGGGGTTATACGAAGTGGGAAAAAGAAGATGGATTGCCCAGATATAATACTGCACCAAAAAGCAAAATGCGCATCAAAGAACCGATCAGTGTCCGTGGAAAGATTTCATTCAAGAAGCTTCAGCGAACTTTCCCACGAACTTCATGCAGAATTTTTGAACTACTTCATACTAACACTAAAATTGCAAATGACTACACAACCTATCACAACCAATCAAGGCAAATTTAAATATATATGGTCAGAAAACAACTTGCATTACTATCTCAATGAGTTCGAGTACATAAAAGGAGATTCCGAACACAATAAAATCCAAAGGGCATGAGGGGGGGGTTAGACAACCAATTGTGAGGCAAGGATCCATACTGCTAGGCTTTTGCAATCCAGTCCGCTATCTTAAAGGCAAATTGTATTTTGAAGCTCACTAAAAAACTTAGAACAATGAATTAGGAGCTTACTAACTTAAAACTATGATGTCATGGATGTCGTATCTATTATATGCCACTAGATTCAGCCTCACTAACTATCTTACATATATGCACCTTAACAATATCTAAAAATTTTCCTACTAATGATGTGGTTTGACTTGGGAACTGTTTCCTTTCAACATTCCTTTCTGGATCTCGTAAAAACATCAATGTGCTAATTATGAGATAAAAATGGTTACATTAGATGTAACTATGGATCATTCCTCAGTTATAAGCACAGAAATCTGAAACATTCCAAACAACTAGCAAAAAGAAGCGCAAAAAATAGTGTGCGCTCTTTTCACTAACTTTAATGGCTATTCAAAACTTCATTTGTTTCGCAAAATATCAAAAAATATTTTTCTCATTTTTTAGCATTTGGATAATTTAGGAAATGAGTTAACAAAAGGTACTTTTATAACTAACAAAATGCATTTGCTTAAATTAAGAAAAAATGATTTTCTCTATTAAAAATCAGAAATTATTTTCTATAATATACTAGACAACAATACCTGTATCAGAGACCTTGTTTTTTGGGTATGAGAACTCCAATATTCTTATTTGGGTCCTCAACAATCGGGTCTAGGTACATAGAGGTTGACCCTAGGCTGAGCTCAAAACCTTGATACCCGTGTCTAGGTCCTTAGTGGCTATGCCCAAGTACTTGGCTCTCGCACCTGAGTCACTAGTGCTTAGGCTTAAGTCCATAGAGGCCTAGCTTGGGTCTAGGTCCATAGAGATTGGGCTAGGACCCCAATAACCATGCCTAGGTTCTTGATGGTTATGCCCAGGGACCCAACTTCCATGCTACAATCACAATTGCCCAAGGCTAGGCCACAAAGGTTAGGCTTAGGACTATAGTGCCCATGCCATAGTCCCCACAACCTTGCTTAGGACTTGGTCCCTTGACAATTGTGCTTAGATCGTAACCGGTTCTTGTGTCCAATTAGCTCTCAAGCCTAGTTCCTTGGCCACCAAGTTCCAGTCCACAAATGTCAGGCTTGAGTCCCTCAAGGCTAGGCCTAAGACATAGTGCTCATGCTTAGGTCACTAGTGGTTTTTTGAAGGTACCTAGCTCTTGCGTCCAAGTCAACGGCACATGAGCCAGACTCCATCAAGAATAGGCTCGAGTCCCTGACACCCTCATGCTCGGGTTCCCAATGGCTAGGCCTAAGAAACCTTGGCTCTTGCAAATGAGACCCGGGTGGCTAGGTATCTTTTATATCATACAATTAGTGCATGTCTCTTTAAGAAAATAAAATCAAGTTTTCCTTTCTAAATAACAGAAGGTAATTTACGATTCATCTTCAAAATTCTTCCTGACACTATAAAAATGATATTCTTATTTTTCTAGAAAATTATTTCTTGAAAAATATTTTCAAATAAAGTCAACATTCAGCGAACAAACGCAGAAAAATCACAGTCCAAGTATTGAAATGATATTAATAGATTGTCGTAATTAGGGGTGAGCATGGTCCGGGTTGGTTCGGGCCACCCCCTAACTCTAGGATCAACCCGTACAGTGTCGGTCCTCAATTTTTAGGACCGAGGACCGACCCAATGGGTTCGGTCTGGTTCCAGGGTCAACCCGGTACCAATCAATAATTTTTTTCGTCTTAATTTTTATACTCCTTAAAAAAGCAAACTCACATATTCAAATTACATAACCATTGACAATGCGGCATTATGCAACTAAACTATATATATCAATACATATTTAGCAAATTTAAGATGACACAATAATAAAAATTTCATACCGCTCATTGAGATATGAGACAAGATGGAAAGTTCTTATAATCATCTATCTTTAATATTCATAACACCATATGCAAAAACGTTTTCCTACATTTGATCATGTAAAGTTCACTCAACCAAAAAATGAGTTTCACACCATTTGACTAGCATTTGATCATGTAGAGTCCACTCAACCAAAAAATGAGCTTCACACCACTTGACTAGCAAATCACCGTAGCAACTGCAGTACCACTCTACTCTTCAAAAATTTCTACCATTTGACACAAATTGAAAAGCAAATTGCAGGTGAAATTCATTAGTAAAATACAATTAAACCATAAAAAGTTCAAAATACTTAATATAAACCATGAATATATAAAAACCATGAATATATAACTTTACATCTTGTTAATTCACTTAAACTTCTAAACACCTGAAAACAAAACAAACGACACATAATTAATACTCAACAAAAGTTTTGAATTGAAATTACTATTAGTGCTATTGATAGAACGTGTCAATATAATATAATATAACAGACATTTTATTTAGGTTTGAATATATAAAAAAATTATGAATAATATAATATAATATAATATAATATACGGGGTTGGTTTAGGGTTGGATCGATAAAAACTCTGGGACCAGGACCAACCCGAAGTATTGGCCCCGAAATTTCAGACTGGGACCGACCTAGTCCCCTGGGAACCGGACCAAGGACCGGCGGGGTTGGGCCGGTCCAGGGTCGGTCCAAGGTCAACCCTAGACCGCTGCTCACCCCTAGTCGTAATCAAGCTAAAATACTGTAATAAAATTGTCAAAAGATAATTTAAGGCACACCCCAGATTCCTTGGCGGTCCCACAGAACCTTTTACTAAATTCCTTTTATTCCTCGCTGTACGTTCAAACCTAACATGACTTGTTTGGTGTAGTGGGAAGTTCCCACCGGGAACCATAGGACTTTTAATCATTTGGTGGTTCTCACTCATTTTCCAGCCATCGAATAAAACAAATGATGCTTACGTCAAATAAATTTAATAAATGATTTATTTGTCCTATTGTTGACACATAAATTTTGACAATCTATTTAATAATTCATTAATTGCATTAGAAAATTTAGGATTAATTCTTAACCCCTACATAAAAAATAATTTTCATTAAATTTCACGTCATATAGACATTAGAAGCATTTCCATTAATAGTAATAGAAACTTTTAAACAAAAATTGAAAAGGAAAAAAATTAATTAAAGATACTAATAAAAAAAAAGAGAAAAAAAGAAAAGAAAATTGGAAGTCGGCCCTGTCTGTTTCTTTTCCTTTTTCTTTCACCTCACCCGGGCCGACCAAATTTTCCCTTTTTTTTTTCCCAAGACCGGCCAGCCTTCTCTTCCTCTCCCACTCTTTCCCTCGCGCGTTCTGCATAAAAGAGAACAACGTGCCCGAACAAGGAAGGAGGCAGAGGAGATAGGCGCGAGCGTCGCACCAGAGTTTGCAGTCGGGGGGGGGCACCGGCAGCAACAGCTGGCGTGGCAGGAGGCCATGCGCGCCGGTGCTTAAAAGCGAGAGAGGAGCGAGTGAGTGAGAGGGGGAACTTCTTTGAAGGGTTCATTCGCAGAGAGAGAGAGAGAGAGAGAGAGAGAGCGAAAGCGAGAGATTTTCTCCTCATTCGCCGGTAGTTCGTCTCGTCTCGACCTTCTACGGAAGCCAACTCGCCCGTCGCCGTTAGTCGCAGCAAGCCCCGAACCAGGTGAAACCCCGGACACGCTCCGCTTCTCCCTAGCTTATTGGGTTCGAGAACGCGAGGCCAAACCGACGAAATTTTGAGCAAACCGTACGAAACCCAAACTGATTTGTTGCCAATGATGTCGATTTGGAGCTTAATGTGTTGGGTTTATGCCACGAACGAGCTTAAATCCGAACCTGGAAGTGATATTTAGAATCGCACATGAACCGTCTGACAAAATTGCTTGAATGAAGAACCCAACTCGAATCCTTAAAACTGAAGCTTAGATCTATGATTTGTTCTAGTATCGTTCGATCATAACTACCTGCAAGTGAGCCACGTGGCATAACTCATCTATTATTGATAGGCTGTCGATAAAAATTGTCTAAGAGACGGATCTGTTCATGATTAAAATCGCCCAAAGATATTAATCTATTTGTAGTCGAGGTTAACTGAGCTGGTAAAAATACTATTGACTTGCGATGATCTCCCTTTTGATTTCAGTTTAGTTGAGACATAAGAGATTTCGATTCTTCTAGATTTTTACTTGCTTAAATCTCCTCTTAAATGGTGGGTAATTACAGTTGAAGCGGGTGATGATCAACCTGGGAGAAAAGTTAATGGAGGAAAAATTGGAAGAGATGACCAGAGAGGCGGATTTAAATGGTGATGGCCAAATTAATTATGAAGAGTTCATCAGGATGATGTTAGCTTTTTGAAAGGACTAGCGCAGCTGCTCGTGCTTCACATGGATTTTATATCTTAAAATTTTGTTGAGAATTTATATTTGCCAAGAGAATTTATGTTTGCAAAAATGCTCCCTCCTATTATTGCATATTCAATTGTAACTTTTTAGAGTTAGCGATATAAATACACAACACAAAATAATTATATTTATAGAAAGAGAAGTATTTCGAGAATCAAAATATTTTTAAATAAGTTTTTGCAAAATTAAAATGATCTAAATCCTTAATATTAGAAAATGTCAGAGATAAGATAAGATCATGAATTTACACATTCTTCTATGGACATAACATTTGTAAACTAAATGAGTCTATCTAGTGGAAGAAAAAATGATTGAGATCTCTTATTTAAGAGTAGGAGGCTCTTTTTGCTTTGCACAATAATAGCAGCAATCAATAACTAGAAGAAGAATTATGTAATAATAATCTAGTAACGAAGCAAATTTGGTGCACTCTGTAGAGAGAGAGAGAGAGAGAGAGAGAGAGAGAGAGAGAGAGAGAGAGATGCCTTTTCTCTTCTCCATGATGTGATTAATGTTGGGAATAACGGATCCCCAAAAACCGGATTCGACACTAAATCGAACCCCTAAATCAATGCGGAAGACGAAGCCCGGGAAAAACACGTATCACCGATCGTAAAGCACACCACGGAATCGAGCGTACCTTGTTAGCCACAGATTAAACACCTAACGCCAATGGAGGAAGAAAACGGTCCCTGTTCGATCCGATGAAGCCTTGAAGGGAGGAAGAACACCCCGTGTGCTTCTTGTTCTTTTGGGTTCTTGGAGAGAGAGAGAGCGCAGAGAGAACGTACGTCTTTTCCTTTTGAATAAAACGGTGTCTTTTTCTCTCTCTCTCCTCCCTTTTATACCCCTTCTTTCCACGGGCCTTATTCCCGTGGGCCGGGCTTTCGGGGCCCAACTTGGCGGATGGGCCTTAAGCCCAATTACTAATAAATCCTTCATCTCCCACTCGCACATGGTGGTCCAAAACCAACATGGGCGGACAGGCCTACTCAGCCCCATCGAGAATAATCTAACATAGACTCTCTCTTAACATGGTGGGCCGAACAGAATTCTCTTTACCTCTCTTCAACATTCATACCGGTGAATAATCCGTGCGACCAAAGATACTTTGAGAGCTCGTTGCTATACATCTGTTAGGAATATATAGCAGCTCATAATGGGCGTCACACTCCGAGTAGATTTAGTATGCAGTACCCTAGATCGATCGATCACATTAATATCTCTCTTGATCTCTTTTAAACAATGATATATATTGTATTCACAATTATAATTATCACAAAGACATTCATAATTGGTCGACCAGTGAATACAAAACACAATGTGATTCTCCAAAATCGATCTTCCTCTTTCCTTCAAACTCTCAATTTCAGTCCAGCTTGCTTTTCTAGAAATGCCCCATTAGATCGAATCATCTCATGACCATTGGCAACACACTAAGATAGCAAACACTAAATAGAAATTTTGAGAATAAGTAAGAGTCCCGAGGGGACTAAAAATTTGAGGAACCTTTTTCCCTCAAGAGTCTCACACGTCATAAAAGTTGAGATCAAACTTTTGCCACTCTTCTTGGTCGTCCTATGCATACGTAGTATGAAATACGTATTACGGTATTAACTCCTTTCCCATGGAGCGTATGTCTACTCTTTTCAATACCGTACAGATGATAGTTCAGACATACCCAATGTCTAACTTGAGTTCACCTATCTACTCATTCACAAAATTCATCGAACTCACATCGGCATCTTAGACAGATAAAGTAAAATATGTGGGGTATTTTACTTTCGGACATCATAAGTATTATGTCCTCATCTTAGCACTTAGTTAAGGCGACATGTGTATTTTAAGCCCGAGCTCTCGATTATCACCTAGATAATAAGCTTAAATACAGTCTCATCTCTATTTATCACACAGTAAATAGAGGCGATTACCCGTGTGAGTGGGCTAATCTCATATCTGTCCGACATACTTCCTTAACTTAAAATAATGCACTGAGCATTAGGATGCATAAAGATCACATAAAGATTCATAGGCATTAATGATGAAAACACAAATTCATCTAATGTGAACACTTAGGGAAATTACAATATTCAGTACATCAGCCTCTACGCAATCCTAGAGATTTCACATGACCACAAAACACATCTCTAGGTATTGGCTTTGTCATAGGATCTGCTACCATTCTATGCGTAGATATGTACTGCAAGTTAACATATTTTTGTGCAACCATATTTTTAACAAAGTTATACTTGGTATCTACATGTTTAGTCTTGCCTTGATATTTTGGATCTTTGGTGTACGCTTTCGCTGCTTGACTATCACAGTTAACAAATAACAAATCTGCAGTACCTCCAATAACACCTAAATGATCCAATAATCTCTTAAGCCAAACATCTTCTTACACGTCGCCGATAATGCCACGAACTCAGTTTCCATCGTGGACAAGGCTATACACTTTTGTTTCTTACTGCTCCAACATATGGTGCCATTATTCGGTAAGAAAACAAACTCAGAGATAGATTTTCTTTCATCTAAATCTCCTCCTCAATCATCATCGCATATAGCCTCGTAGTCGCAGATCCTTTTCTTAATGACTCAAAGCATATAATCAGCAGTCCTCTTTAGATACCTCGTATTCTCTTAACGACTTTCCATTGTCTTGGACCCGGATTGGATTGGTATCTACTCACCATTCCAACTGCAAAACATATGTCGGGTCTTGTACACATCATAGCGTACATCAAGCATTCCAACGGCACTAGCATAAGGAACATGTTTCATTTGTTCCTTCTCTTGTGAAGTCCTTGGACACAGTCTATGGCTCAATCCTTTACCCTTTGCAATAGGAGTGTCTATGGGTTTACAATCTTGCATACGAAATCGTTCAAGAACTTTGTTTATATAAGTTTCTTGCGAAAGAGACAACGATCTCTTCGAACGATCTCTTGAAATCTTAACTCCAAGAATGTATGCAGCCTCACCCATATCCTTCATCTCAAAGTTGGAAGACAACCAACTCTTGACAGTCTTAACAAACTCCATATTGCTTCCGGCAATTAGTATATCATCAACATATAATGATATGATCACAAATTGATCCTTGGATCTTTTGATATATACACAATGATCCTCATCAATCATTGTAAAATCATATGCCATTATGGCATTATGAAAACGTATATACCATTGTCTTGATGACTGCTTAAGGCCATATATCGATCTCAAAAGTCGACATACCTTTTCTTCTTGGCCTTTCACTATGAAACCAGCAGGTTGTTCCATATATATTTCTTCCTCTAATTCTCCATTGAGGAAAGCAGTCTTTACATCCATTTGATGTAACTCAAGATCCAGACTAGCCACTATTGCCGTAATGATGCGAATTGAGGTAAATCGACTACGGAGAAAACGTATCTTCATAATCAATTCCTTCCTGTTGATTATACCCCTTCGCCACAAGGCGAGCCTTATGCCTTTCTATCGAGCCATCAGCCTTTCGCTTTATTTTGAGAACCCATTTGTTCCCAATAGCTCTGCGTCCTTTTAGAAGATCAACCAATTCCCAGACTTGGTTTGATTTCATTGACTCCATTTCCTCTTCCATTGCATTAATCCATTTTTTCTTGCTAGGGCAATTTAGAGCCTCATTAATATTTCTTGGCTCATCCTCATCTTGTGGAGCAATCATAAAAGTTTCCCCTTCAATGTCAAAACGTCGACGGGGAAAACTTTGGCGACTTTGTTCACCATATGGGAGATTGTACACTTAGCACATCATTCCCCATAATGCTCCCACTAGGATTAGATAATGACAATGTTGTCTCATCATGTAGTTGCAATTGAGAATGAGTCGAATTCAATTCATCACCTCTCATATTACTCCCACTTGGATGAAAACCACTAATATCATTATCTTAATCCAAGATTTCAAATAGGAAGTAATCTTCCCTATTTCGCCCCTCTTAGGAAATTCATCCACTAAGGATGTGACATCTCGTGATTCAGATTCAGTTATACTCCCACTTTCCTGCTCACCTATGAACACATACTCTTTTGAGTATTCGGAGTATCTCATGAAAATACTCTTATTTCCTTTTGGGACCCAATTTCCCAAACTTGTGAGAGGACTCATGAATATAGGCAGCACAACCCCATGGCTTAAGAAAACTTAAGTCCGGTTTTCTACCTTTCCATAACTCATATGGAGTGGAAATAACTGATTTTGGAAGGCACCCGGTTAAGTACATAGGCAGCAGTTGACAACGCATCACTCCAAAAAGTGATAGGTAAGTTAGCATACGCCATTATGGACCTAACCATTTCCAAAAGGGTTCTGTTTCTTTCTCTCGCAACACCATTTTGTTGAGGAGTATATGGAATAGACAACTGTCTTTCTATTCCTTTTTCATCACTTAATTTTCTGAACTCATCGATAGATATTCTCGACCTCGATCGGATCTAAATACTTTTATTTTCTTGTCTAATTGATTCTCTACCAAGGTCGTAAACCTTTTGAAACAACTTATCGCTTCAGATTTATGAGAAATCAAATAGACACATCCGAATCGAGTATAATCATCTATTAAAAGTGATGAAATAAACAGCCCCATGCCTTCCTCTCACATTTATTGAACCACAGACGTCTAAATGGATTAAATGCAGAGGAAATTCAGCTCTTTTACCTTTTCCAAATGGTTTCCTTGTCGTTTTCCCTTCTAGGCAATGCTTACATATGGGCAAATCGACTTTTCAATGTTGCCCAACAAGCCCTCTTTGGCTAGTCCTTTCATATGTTGTTGGCCCATATGACCAAGTCTAGCATGCCACCATATTCACATCATTATCATATAAAATAGAAGACGTGAAACAAGGGAATAACATATTGACATCACCACAGTCAACATTTAGTACAATAAAACCATTTAGAAAGTGACCACAACCATAGTAGTTTGTATCCAAATACAAATCTACACATTTATTATGGAAGTTCATATAAAAAAACCAAGCTTGACCAACACCAAAACAGACACTAAATTTTGACGAATCTCTGGAGCATATAGAACATCATGTAGGAATAAGGTGCGTCCACCACGCATGTTCAATTGGCCGGTGCCAATCCCTTTAACTTCATCTCTGGAGTTATTTTCCACATAGGTCCACTTAGTTCCAGTTGGTACTCGTCAAAAATTCCACGAAGGATTCTCTATCTTTCGCTACATGGTCTGTCGCTTCTGAATCTACAGCCCACCAAGGATTGGATTCAGCAAATAATACAGAACTTGGCACATAAGCAAAGTTCTTAAATGTGCAAGAGGTGTATACATTCTTTGGCTCACGATAGTCGCAAGCATAGTGACCCTTCTTGTCACAATTGTAACACCTCACCCTTGACATTTTCTTCACTTGAGGACGTTTTCCTCTCTTGTGTTGGTTAACTCTTGATTTCTTGCAACAAGGACTTGATCCTTTGCATTCTCACATATTGAACAAATCAATACGCTTGCGCTCGAGCACAAAGCCTTTTCGAGCTAGAACCGGCATAGAAAATATCTATTTTCAGCTCAAATGCCGTTAGGCGGTCCTCGGCCCAGCTCAAGGTGGTGCACGGCACCCTCAAGATCTTCCATAATATGGTCAAGAGCTTCTAGTGCTTATTGCTTTTCCAGCACATATTGAATCTTCATATTCAATATTTCACAATTGTTGCCGTTCATATCGGCAATCACATTCTTAGTTCTTTGAAACCATCGGCCCGAACACATCGAGACATACATGCACGAATAATTAATGCCTATCATTTATGCATCCCTATTTGCATAGACCCACCATATTAATGAATAATTTTAAGTAAGGCTTCAGAATCAAAAGGTCACTATGTTTCCAATCATCCTCCAAAAATCCTAACTTAAAACTATCATCAATATGATTGTCATATGCAAAATCAATTTTATGAAGCTACAAAAACTTCTAAAACTACCCATGACTAATTACCCACAAAGAACCAAAGAATCACAGAAAGCAATAGATAACTAATATCCAATAAAACAACAATGCTTTCAACAAATACAATCAATACATTGGTTGCTACATCAACAACTATCAGGTAGTCAAATAGTACATAATATGTCCACAAACACACTTAACAAAAATCAGCAAATACAACTAACACCAAGTCAAGACACGAATGGGAAAGATCCTCTTTTGTTCAATTTCTTGATCTTTTCCCTTGTCATAATACAATAATATTCATTTACAAAATCTATAATAATTTTCTTATATGAAGCAGCTCCGTTGACATCCCATATGCAATTCAACACATCTTGCCATTCAGGTGGAAGAGTGTTTATGAAAAATCGCACCATCTCCGACTGTGACATAGGACGACCATTCCATATGACCTTTTGTATCATCCCGTTGACTTCAAGGACGTGATCAATTAAGTCACCTCTCTCCCAACGATGATCAGTCAGCTCAGCTATCAACTTATACTGACCTTTCCTTTTGATCATCGGTAATTGCGCGAATAGGTGTGCGCAACCTCGGGGAGGCATTTTTGCAACAAATGCAGAAATGTTCCCGCAACAAATGCAGAATAAATAAGGGATCACATATAATTCACATAGACTTAATTGAAAAAGAAACACATTCTTTTCCTTTTTTTTTTTTTTTTTTTTTTTTTTTGGGGGTCAACGGTCAGCGGTCGGTGTCAACGGTCAACGGTCGTCGGTCAACGGTGGTCAACGGTCAACGGGTCGCCGGTCGTCGGACGTCGGACCGGTCGGACCGGACAGACCGGTCGGACCGGTCGCGCCGGTCGGGCCGCCGGGCCGGTTCGCGCGGACCGCCCGCACGTGCCTCGCGCGTGCGCGGGCTGACGTCACGCAGACGTCATCCGGCACGTGCCGCACGCGTGCCGGGTCCGCGGGTCGCCAGTCGGGTCGGGTCGCCGGCCGGTGACCGGCCGGCCAACGTCGTCGTGCGCGTCATCGATGACGTCACCCGAGCGGTTATTGACCGTTGGGTGACGTCATCTTGGCAAGACGCACGCGTCGGTCCGCGGCCGGCGCGTCTGGCCGGTTCGTCGCCGGCGGCGAGCGCGCGCGCCGGTTTGGCACCGGCGCGTGTTCCACACGCGCTGGCGAGCCAGCGCCTCCGGCGCGTCGCGCCACGCGCAGCGCCCGGGCGCGCGTGTGGGCGCGTGCGGCGTCTCCGGCGGCGCTCGACATACCGCCGGACTCGTCTCGACGCCGCCTTTCTCCCTGTGCCATCAGATTTTGATGTTGACATACGAAAACATGTAAAAATGGCCGAAGAGCGCTCGGGGTCGGGATTTGTCGCCCGATCCGTACGGCCGAAAGCAATTTTGCGAAAAATCAATCAAAAACATCATAAACAGATCGGGAAAACGTGAACTAGGGCTCTGATACCAATGTTGGGAATAACGGATCCCCAAAAACCGGATTCGACACTAAATCGAACCCCTAAATCAATGCGGAAGACGAAGCCCGGGAAAACACGTATCACCGATCGTAAAGCACACCACGGAATCGAGCGTACCTTGTTAGCCACGAGATTAAACACCTAACGCCAATGGAGGAAGAAAACGGTCCTGTTCGATCCGATGAAGCCTTGAAGGGAGGAAGAACACCCCGTGTGCTTCTTGTTCTTTTGGGTTCTTGGAGAGAGAGAGCGCAGAGAGAACGTACGTCTTTTCCTTTTGAATAAAACGGTGTCTTTTTTCTCTCTCTCTCCTCCCTTTTATACCCCCTTCTTTCCACGGGCCTTATTCCCGTGGGCCGGGCTTTCTGGGCCCAACTTGGCGGATGGGCCTTAAGCCCAATTACTAATAAATCCTTCAAGTGCTTGATCCCATTTTGAGCACGAAGGCCCAAATTGGCCATAGCGTGCTTTTTCCAAATGTGGTTCAAGAAATTTCGATAACTTCTAATCCACACTCCATTCGCTATGACTAAGTCAATCATATAATTAGTTATAATGATGTTCATATGATCAAACAGTCGTGGTGTTATTTGGTCTATAAATTTGATTCTTGTGAGCTTCGATATTGACTTAATTTGAACTCGTTAGACAATTCAAAAAGGAATAACTAATTTTAAATATAATGGTTGGTTATATACATTTTGTTCTTCGCCTAAAATCTTAATATTATATGATAGGACATTTGGTTTTACAGTGACCACCAAACAAACATTTTCTAATGGACACTTTCTCACGACACTTCTTTTCCCCAAAAGATTAAAGTTCCTCGCCTTACATTTCTAGAACGTCTTGATAAATTTCAATCAATATAATTTTGCTTTAATTCCTAGGATGCACACATCAGCCTTTTCAAATAAGGTGGATTTGTATTCCAACATTTTGCTTTTTTTTTTTTCTCTCATTAAATCTTGTTCCCTTGTATTAATGTTGAAGTTTCAAGGAAGTTATCTAGTTTGTTTGAATGTTCAATTAAAAAACTTGAGATCATAGATAAACCACATGTATATAAAAAGCATATGAGTCCCGTATACAAGTGATGTGAGATATATTAACATCTCCAAGTATGTGCAAGAGGATTGGGAAATTTGTGAAATTTGATGAATGGAGGCTGCACATATCAAATGAACTATAACAAAACCTAAATGTGATATTATGTTAAAATGTCTAACTCAAAAGCTTAATTTTAATGGTAAAATGAGATCATACATATATAAAGATCATATAAATCCTTAAGACAAGCATTATAAGATACTTTAACATAGCTATTTCCTCATACGTAAAGAACACAAATATCAAATGCAAAGTTCAAAGGAAACTTATAAAAGGTATTAGAGCTTGTGGTAGATTGATGGGCCTCCAATCTATTCAAGTGGAGATACCTTGATGCACAAATCTCCCAACAGTTTGAACAATTTTTTATTATCTAAAAGCATAACCTTCTCATCCTAAGTGTCTAGCAACAAAGGACCAACATTTTTGAGATGATTAGGTTTCAACATAAGCTCGGGAGAATTTCGGTCAACACCCACATGTCAGACTAAAGCACAAGTCTCTTTCTTCAAATGAACGAACGAAGGCTTAAGAATCTCTCACATACTTCACGAGCACCCACTCAGAAACAAGAGCAGAAGAAGCAAAAGCAGCAGCAATCAAAACATTGCGGTTCGCTGCTTCTTATCACGAACTAACCAGTGACAGCATGCCTCGCCAATCGCGCTGGAGGGGAAACCTATTCGAGCAACGTAAGTTTATGTCGAGGAAATTGGATTGGACCCAGTAAGGAAGATGAGGCAGAGAGAGAGAAGGAGGGCGTAAAGGTGAGAGAGTTTAAGAAGACAAACTAAAACTCGCTTCTGCAATTAAACAAGAGGAAGTTGAGGATTCATTTGCAGATTTCGAAGCTTTCGTCCTTTGTCCACTGTTTCGTGGCCGCCATCTTCCACCACTTCTCTGTGGGCCGAGTTGGTCGCCTATAATATTCGAAGGCTTTGGAACTCGGGTTTCTCTCTCTCACAACGATACGCAGAGCAGCATCGACTCACCATTTGTTAAGTTAAGGTCACTCTTTCAATTCATGATTTCCACTCACTCATCAGTCTGTCATCTGGGCTGTGCACCGAATAACAACCAGTTAAGAACAAGAGCCTCCACTCCCGAGAAGAAACAAGAAGACTCCAAGAGCAACATAAGTAGTGATGCTCTAACTGCTTGGAATTTGACTTCATCCACGGCGTAAGTTAATCAACCAAAGGATTGTCATAGTGAAGGAAGTTGACCGCTTGCAGACATCCATCTAGCACTACTTGAACTGTTCAAATTCAGCCGATCACATACCCCGAGAGAAGTTTGGAATGGAACTTCCTTCATTTCCATGCTCTTTCCCATTCTTTTTCTTCAACCCTTTTTCTCTCTTTCTCGTGAAGAAGGAATCAGCCAAAAAGCAACCACTGCGAACCACAATAGTACGATCACGAATCTTGGCAAGCCCCCTGTTCGCAAGAAACACCCTCTTTGATTCTCCACCGCAAATTTTGACCGACTGCTGCATTTCCGTCTCCATATCTCTCTGTTTGTCCCACACGGAATGGCTACTGAATCGGCGAGAGAGTTCGACCTGTGTAAAAGCAAAGGCCTGGGCAGATAGCAAATTACTTACCTGGACGGGGTCAATGGGCGATCAAGAAGGCTCATGGCCTGGGCCTAGTGACCTCCATTGCACTTTGGGAGGGGTGCTAGCCCAAGGTCGGCCCAAGTGGTCGAGCCTACGTCATAATTTGTAGCGGTGGGGGCCTGCGTTCGCGCGGCCCCTACAAAAATCCATAATCCGAAGATTTTTTTTTTTTTGGGTCGAATAATCCGTAGATTCGTGCTTTGTATTATAGTCGGCTATTTTCACCTTCCGTGAATCTCCCTTAGCTGATTATAGGAGTAATAAGGGAAGAGGGGGTTCTCTACCATAAAAGGATTCAGTTGAAGAGAAGCGTATGAGATGTACTCTGTTTTTTTTTTTTAAGACATAATCACTTCTAGCTGAAGAAAATAAAGGAAGTTTGAAAGTTGTTGTCAATAATAAGGTAAACGTTTTTCAATAACTAATAATAATTAATTATTTCAAGCACACAAACTCTTGAGATCTCTTAAAAATAATAAGCTTTATCTACTTTATGTAATAATAGCATAGATAAATAACTTGAAGCAGAATTATGAGATCATAATCTATTAAAGAAGCAAAGTTGGTGCACATCGTTAATTTAGCAAGACATAATGCTTTTTGTTAAAGAAAAAAAGAAAAAGAAAAAAGACAATGCCTTTTTGTCTTCTCTATGATAAAATTCTCTCCACGTTAGGTGCTTGATCCCATTTTGAGCACAATAGCCCAATGGGCCAGGCCTTTTCCGTACGTGGTTCAGAAGATTCTATAACTTCTAATTTTGACTCAATTTGCCATGATTAAATCATCCATGTAACTTTTAATTTGGAGGTGTACATTAGACTTTTGAAAATTGAAATAAGGTGGATTCGAATTCCAACATTTGGCTTTTTTTTTTTCTCGTGAATGCTCTTGTCCCCATGACAATGTCAAATTTTCAAGGAGATAATCTAGTTTGTTTGAATGTCTAACTCAAAAGCTTGAAATCATAAATTAATGGGGACCATATATAAATAAAGAGTATATACATCTTGTGCACAAGTATGGCAAGATACTTTAAGATCTCCTATTGCATGTAATAAGATTGAGAACGACGTGTGAAATTTGACAAATGGGAGTTGTGCATACAAAATAAACTGCAGTTGAACCTAAATCTGATACCATATTAGAATGTTCAACTCAAAAACTCAACTTTACAGGTGAAGAGATATCACATATATAAAAAGAACATAGAACCCCCGAAAACAAGCGTGTGAGATATCTTGACGCGGCTATTTCTCGTATGAAAAGAACTCGAATGTCATATGCAAAGTTCGTTGGAAATTTAACAACAATTGACAAGAAAGCAAAAAGGAGAAATTTCTTTCCGAAGAAGGACAAGATATATGATTATCATTTCAAGCTAAATGACTATAAAGTCATCACGCATATGACGAATCATTATTGTTCCTTGGCCTGAAAGGCATAACATGACTTGACCTCCTTCCTCAGATGCAAGTTTCAAGCAACTTCTACTAGAAGAAGAAAATGAATTTTGGACTACAAAATATCGAAAATGTTCATTTTGAAAACCAAAAATAAAATCGAAAGCAGATATATTTTTCCATAATCCAAACCTACTTATTTTTTTCTTTAAGTTTAACCTAAATAATGGACATGCTACTAAATTTCTAGCATTTCCTTGATATTAAGGTTCTAAGAAGTATTTGTCATGGATCGATCAAGTTCGTGGCGTGACTTGAGTATTTGTTTGCTTTTGAAAATAAGAGAATTGCAATATTTTGCGGGAAGTCAAATTCTCATCAAGACGCGTCGTAGCAACTTCCTCGACCTTTCTACAGTGGGTAGACATCCATTATTCCTAGCATTGATGAGCTATTCACCTTATCAACATCTTAGAAAAAGCCCATGTGTATGAACAATGATTAATTTTACTTCCTCTAGGAATATTTGTACCCCCATAATTATGAGAAATAACATTGTTTTGAAATCATACAATTTGAATAGAATTTGCCTTTCCTATTCCTGCGGGTATCAAGATGCCACTTTATCAAGACATCTTATCCGTTTCTTTAGGTTCGGCGGATCATGAAATCTTGATGATCTTCTTTGCCCTCGCCCAAACGAATATTTTACAGGGTGCAAAACTAAGACATACCAAAACACCATTAAATAAAAATGAACAATTTATTATTTGGTGTAACCAAACATCACTCTTCGTTAGGAAACACTTAAACAAGCTAAGCACAAGTCAAAGCAGCACTCTCTAATGAGTCATGAATTTTATCCCAGTTTCATCCCCTTCTCAGACCCACCACTAACAAATCGATAAATTAAATATACCTATTTTCCATAAATTTGATAGGTCGTGACAAAATAAGAGTCTACCTGTTTTTGGAAATTAAAAATTCCTATGCATAAACTTCAATAGATAAAAATAGATATCTTCCTGTAAATTTCGGTGTCCTAAATTTGTCAAAATGTCAAGTCAAAATTATCATAGCAAGTCGAATTGAGTCGAGTCAAGCTTCCTATATTGCATTGAGTCAACAAGAGTATTATAATATGGCATAACGGACCTTTGACTATATGAATTATTCGATACGTTATGATCATTTCCAACAAGTTCTCTTCCTCGTCACAATGCTTACATGTCTATCTACAACGAGACTCATGTGCTGACGTGTCCGAATCCTGCATCAAAGCACATGACGTGCACGTCTCTTATTGGAAGGAAACGAGACTTGCAATTCAATTTCTGGGCTTTTACTGCCGAAAAAGACTAAAAGAAGAGAAGTCCACGATAGTAAATTCAGCGATCCGGACTCACGTGGATATGCTTTATGTACACTACTATTGCTGTACTTTTCTAAGGTAGTCAGGTGAGAAAAAAGGGCCCCACCGTCCTGTCTTTGGTCATATCCACAATTGCAAGTGTTTGAACTCATCTTGTCGTCGGGGTATTCGATTCCTCGCACCTTCTTGGAGGTTGAGATGAGGACGTCTGAAAAAGAGATGGGGTTTCGCAATTTGCACATAACATGTATTACATATGGTGGCTTGTAAAATAGGTATAGGATAGGACTAGACAAAAAAACAAAAACTCTTCCGCTAAGCTTTACGGCTATAGAAAGGAAAAATTGCTCAAAAAATCTTAAATCTATTATACTTTTGCAATTTAGTACTAAATTTTTTAGTTTTATCTAATGAATCTCAAACCTTTTTGTGTTTTACCAATTAAGACCATCCAATTAATTTTGTCCGGAAATCAATAACATGGATGTGTGCCGTTTACGTGGCACGATCAACGCCGGCATTGATTATAGTTGTCGCGCCAATTTTTCGGAAAAATGATAACATTTTTCTGTGTTTGATTGATATTGAAAATCTAACGTCATTTTTTTTTGAAGAAAATGATAAAAGAACTTGAATTATTTTTATTTTTAATTTCCTTTTCTCCTACTTTCTCAAATGGTTGCCCGGCCATAGCTAAGGGACAAGCTCACCCAAGGCCAATGAGGCTCAACCTTGCCAACCTTAAGTGAAGCTCCACCTTGCCAGATCCAACGTGTTGGAAGCTTGAAGGTTGAAGGTTGAAGCTAAAAGCTTGAATCACAAAGGTTGAAGCTTGAGGCCTTAGGCAAGATCAAGCTCATTAGAATCGGCGAGGTGGAGCCTCGACAACCTTAGGTGAGCTCGTCCATTGCTTGTGGCGATCGCTGTGGCTAGCGATCGACGAAGGAAGAGGGAAAAAAGAAAGAGAAAGAAAAAAGAAAAATAAATCTATAAAGAAAAGAGGACAGTGAAGAAGTGCACGGAGGAGAATCAGTGTTTGGGTAAAAGAAAGAGAAGGAAAAATGATTTTCTCTTGTTAAAAAGAGGAAAGCATTTTCCCCACTTTTAAATGTGTCTTTTCCATGGATCAAATTTTTTTTTTGACTAGTTTATTTTTAAGTGAGTCTGTTAAATTAATATCTCGAGTTTGAATTTGGATATCGATTGTTAAACCGAATTTGTCCATATACAAATCGGATGAAGAAATCTTTCTTTTTATTGGACATTCTTTTGGACGTGCAAAATAAATAAGGAAGTAAGGAGGATGTGATTTACCACTATAAGACAAAAGGGGCACACTTTATTTTATATATCTATTTATCTTTTAGGGGCAAAGATGAGTTCGTTGGAAGAGATAAAAAGAGAAAATGCCCTTTTGCAGAAGCAAAATCCTTGTAGGCATTGGTTTGTTGATGTGGTGGGGCCCAAGGTCAAACTTTTGACCTTGGGCACACATATACACACAAAAGGCGTAGGTTTTCTTCTTTTATGAAAGTGACTGCTGCACGTAAGAGCCGCAGTAGGGAGACGCGAAAAAAAACGTAGAGAAGCCGCATGCGAATTCTTCGTTTCAGCGTACGTAAAGCATTTTGAACGCGCGATAATTTTGTACTTTGTGAGTTTATGTCAAAGTGAGTTGTTTATTTATAAATACTTTTGGTTTTGAGTTAAATCAGGTATGAGAAACACTTCGAGCGTGTGAGTGATTGTAGAAATCCGATTCTCCAATTATAGTTGATTATTTGTTCTTTTCTTCTCTCCTGTGGACGTAGGTATCGATACTTGGACTGAACCACGTAAATTTCCGGTGTCCTTATTATTTCTTGTTTATTTCTCTGGTGACATTGCGTTGATGTAAATTGTAAAATCCTGTCATTTCTGCATATTATATTCCAACGATTGGTATAAGAGCTTGGGATCATATTTCTTGATTGTGATTCGGAGCTTTTGCTTGTCTGATTATTATCTGGAAATTCTGTTATTACAATTATGTCTGAGAGGAAATATGAAATTGAGAAATTTAACGGGAGTAACAACTTTGTGTTATGGAGCATCAAGATGCAGGCATTATTGACAACCCAAGGTTTGGCTAAGGTACTGGATGGTGAAGATGAGTTGCCAATTATAATTAAAATCTCTGAGAGGGTAGAGCTAATGGAAAGAGCAAATAGCACAATCTTATTAAATTTATCGGATGAGGTTTTAATATATGTTGCTGAGGAGAAGGATGCCGCAACATTATGGGCAAAACTTTTGGCATTCTATGTGAAGAAATATTTGAACAATCGCTTGTACATGCTGAAGAAGATGTTTCAATTTAGATATATTGAAGGTACGTCTATCAAAACCCATCTGGATGAATTTAATAAACTCATGATGGATTTGAAAAACGTCGGTAAGCTACTTGATGATGAAAAACATGGCATGATATTGTTAGCCTCTTTACCAGAGTCATGGGAGTACTTTATTGATTCACTATTGCAAGAGCGTACTACAATTACTTCAGGAGAGGTAAAGTCCGCCTTATTCTCTAAGGAGTGGCAGAGAAAGTTGCGTGATGACGGTCTAACGCAAGAAGTAGCACAAGCATTGACTATTCAGAGGTAGAGAACAACATCGAGGGCCTAGTAGTAGCAGAGGTAAAAGTAGATCGAAATCACGCCATAGAAAGTCCAAGGAACGCGTGAAGTGCTTTGAGTGTCACGATGAGAAGCACATTAGGAGAGATTATCCCAAGCGGAGAAATAAAACTGATAGATAGAATGCCACAAGCAGTGCGGCAAACATTGCCGAGGGGAGCAATAGTGATGCAGAAGCTGTTTTATGTGTGACTGCTACTTTGTCAGAAGACGAATGGGTGTTAGATTCGGGGTGTTCTTACCATATGATGCCTCATAATAATTTGTTTACTACTTACTAGACTACAGATAGTGGTAGAGTTCTTTTGGGGAATAACGCAGTTTGTAAGGCTGTGGGGATAGGAACAATTCGGATTTGGATGCATGATAGGGTGGTGCGCACATTGATAGATGTGAGGCATGTACCAGAGCTCAAGAAGAATTTTATTTTTCTAGGGACACTCAATGACATCGGGTGTAGGTACACCGCTGAAGATGGAGTACTGAAGATCTCTCGAGGTGCCATGACAGTGATGAAGGGGAAGAAAGTGAATACTCTCTATCATCTATTAGGAGAGACCGTGACTGGAATTACTGCAGTTTCATCAAATGAGTTAGACTCTAACTTAAATCGATTATGGAATATGCGTTTGGGGCACAAGAGTGAGGTAGGTATAATAATACTAAGTGAAAGAGGGTTGTTGAATGGTCAAAAGACAGGAAAGCTGGACTTAAGTGAGCACTGCATCTTTGGGAAGCAGTACCGAGTTAAGTTTACTACAGCTATTCATTCGACCAAACAACCAGTTGAATATATTTATTCAGACGTTTGAGACTTGTCTTTGGTTCCTTCGAAAGGAGTTGCTTGATATATGCTGACATTTATCGATGGCTATTTGAGGAAGGTATGGGTATACTTTCTGAAGCATAATATGATGTGTTTGATCGGTTCAAGAAATTTAAGGCATTGATTGAGAAGCAGTCAGATAAACAAATCAAGTGCCTGAGAACCGATAATGACATGGAATTCTGTGGTAAAGATTTTATTGAGTTCTGTGAGAAATAAGGTATTATGAGACACCGCATAGTACTTGGGACACCACCTTAGAATGGCGTGGCAGAACGGAAGAACAGAACTTTGCTTGAGCAAGCTCGATGCATACTTTCGCATGCAGGACTTGGTAAGAAATTTTGGACCGAAGCAGTGAACATGGTATGTTACCTGGTTAATCGATCTCCATTATCTACTATCGAGTGGAAGACTCCTTAGGAAGTATGGTTGGGGAAACCTGTTGATTATTCCGGATTACATATATTCGGATGTCCTGCGTATACTCATGCGAGTGATGGTAAGCTTGAGTCGAGGGCAAAGAAATGCATATTTCTAGGTTCTGCACATGGGGTGAAAGACTACAAGCTGTGGTGCACTTATCCCAGATCACCCGGTTTTCTAATCAGCAGAGATGTGATCTTCGACAAGACTGCAATACTTCAATAGAGAAGTTTTGAGACACAACTAATAGAGAATACAAATCATGGTATCATTAGTGAGGTGGAGCTTCAGGTGGAGACTCCGGAAACCTCGAAGGTAACAAAAGTTGAGACTGCAGATGAAGCCGCAGTTCCTGAAGTCGATGATAGTGAAAAACTAGCAAAGCCATAGCACACTATAACCGCAGATAGATAAAAAAGGCACATTAACTACCGGTATATTATGGTTATACATATATTGCTTATGCATTGGTTGTAGGTGATGAGATGGAGATAGATGAGCCTTCGTCTTACTCTGATGTGATGACTAGTTCGGAGTCGTTGCAGTGGCTAGGGGTTATGAGTGAAGAGATGGAATCACTCCATCGAAATCACATGAGAGCTGGTCAAAGTACCCAAGAGCCAAAAGATTGTCGGAAGTAAATGGGTCTTTAAACGGAAAGAGGGCATTCCCGGTGTCGAGGCAGCAAGGTATAATGCAAGACTTGTGGTGAAGGGATATATATAGCGTGAGGGGCATTGATTACAATGAGGTATTATTTCCCATGGTAAAACATACTTCGATTCGTGTTTTACTTTCTTTAGTTGCTTTACAGGATCTTGAGTTAGAGCAACTAGATATGAAAACTGCGTTTCCTCACGGTGAGTTGTAGAAGCAGATTTACATGAGGCAGCTAGAGGGATTTGCTATTCCGGGTAAAGAAGATCATGTTTGCTTGTTGAAGAAATCATTATATGGGCTGAAACAGTCTCCTAGACAGTGGTATAAACGTTTTGATGCTTTCATGGCTAGTCAAGACTATTCAAAAAGTAAGATGAATAGTTGCATTTACTATAGGAGATTGGAGAATGATTATTTGATTTATCTACTCTTATATGTTGATGATATGCTGATAGCAATTAAGAATATGTTTAATATTGATGTCTTTGAAGAGGCGAGTTAAATGCTGAATTTGAGATGAAAGATTTAGATATCGCAAAGAAGATATTGGGTATGGAGATTTTCGTGACAGGGTTGCAGGAGTTTTACGTCTATCTCAGAATAAATATATTGAGAAGATTGTGGCATGTTTTAATATGCAGTCGGCAAAATCTGTAAGTAAACCTTTAGCAAAGCACTTTACACTTTCAGATAAATTATCACCGTAGACTGAGGAGGAGGAGGAGCATATGTCCCGTGTTCCTTATTCTAGTGCCGTGGGTAGTATTATATATGCTATGGTGTGCACTAGACCTGATATTTTACAAGCTGTGAGCGTGGTTAGTCATTATATGAAGTGTCCTGGTAAAACTTATTGGGAAGCTGTGAAGTGGATCTTTAGATATTTGAAGGGGACAACAGACATTGGTATAGTGTACCGAAGGGACAGCAATGACAGTGAGATCATTAGTTTTGTGGATTCGGATCATGCCGGTGACTTAGATGATCGCAGGTCTTTAGCAGGGTATGTATTTACGCTAGTAGGTGGTGCAGTTAGTTGAAAATCGTCCTTACAGGATCACATTACCTTGTCTTCGACTGAGGTAGAGTACATGACACTAACTTTTGTAACAAAGGAGGCGATATGGTTACAAAGTTTGCTCTCGAACTTTGAATTAAAACAAAAAAGTGTAGATATACACTGTAATAACCAAGGTGCGATATATTTGGCATATAATCCAGTTTATCATGAGCGAACGAAGCATATCAACATTAGGTATCACTTCATCCGAGATGTCTTAGCTAAATGTAATGTTATTGTTAAAAAAATTGCTACAGTAAATAACCCGACAGACATGATGACTAAGTTTGTTCGCTTTGCTTGAAATCTATTGGTATCTGTGGAGAGTGAGCACCCGTCAGGGTGTTGGGAGAGCAGCATGGATGATGAGCACTATAACTTGGCTTCAAACATCAAGCCAATGTGAATAATTGTTAAATTAATGTCTCGAGTTTGAATTCGGATAACGATTTGTTAAACTGAATTTGTCCATAAAGATTTTCCCAAAAGGATTACAAATCGGATGAAGAAATCTTTCTTCTTATTAGACATTCTTTTGGACGTGCAAAATAAGCAAGGAAGTAAGGATGATGTAATTTACCACTACAAGACAAAAGTGGCACACTTTATTTTATATTTCTATTTATCTTTTAGGAGCAAAGATGACTTCGTTGGAAGAGATAAAAAGAGGAAATTCCCTCTTGCAGAAGCAAAATCCTTGTAGGCGTTGGTTTGTTGATGTGGTGGGGTCCAAAGTCAAACTTTTGGCCTTGGGCACACACATACACACAAAAGGCATAGGTTTTCTTCTTTTATGAAAGTGACTGCTGCACGTACCAAACGCAATAGGGAGCCGCAAAAAAAAAAACCTAGAGAAGCCGCGCGTGAATTCTTCGTTTCAGCGTACGTAGAGCGTTTTGAATGCGTGGTAATTTTGTGCCGTGAATTTATGTCCAAGTAAATTTTTATTTATAAACACCTTAAGTTTTTGGTTAAATTTAGGTGTGGGAAACACTGAGCGTGTGAGTGATTGTAAACTCGATTCTTGATTATAGTGGATTATTTGATCGCCGCTTCTTCCCGTTGACATAGGTATCGATACTCGGACTGAACCATGTAAATTTCTGGTGCCCTCATTATTTCTTGTTTATTTTTCTGGTAATATTGCGTTGACGTAAATTGTAAGATTATATCGTTTTCGCGTATTATATTCCAACAAAGCCAAACACCATAAAATCGGGAAAATTATCTCCTGTAAGTTATTTTTCATGAAATAAATTGAGCCTTAAGCTGGATTTTGCAAAAAATTAATAATTTGCAAAAAATTAATAATTTGAAAAAAATTTCATAGTCCATGAAAATGTTTAGATATAAATTATTATTTATAGTGAAATATTTTTCATTGACTAATTATTCCAAGTGATATAAGCGAATTTAAGAAAATATTTTTCAAACATCCATTTTAAACAAACGGAATCTAAGTGTGAATATGCGAGTTGTAGAGAACTTAAGTTCTCTACTATATATACATGCTTGTTCCATCATAACTCTCTGCAAGTGAGCCACGTCGCATAACTCATCTGTTATTTGATAGGTTGTCATAAATTTTTTATAAGAGATGGATGTATTTACATCGCCCAAAGAGATTAGTCTATTTGTAGTAAAGGTTAACTGAGCTGGTAAAAGTAGGATTCGGATATTTTTATTCAATAACTGGAGGCAGAATTATGTGATCATAATCCAGCAAAGAAGCAAATATGTCGCACATCTTCAATTTAGCAAGACATAATGCTTTTTCTTAATGAAACAAAAGAAGAAAAAAAAGAAAAGAAAAGAAAAAGACAATGCTATTTGTCTTCTCTATGATGTTAAAATTCTTTCCATGATTAATTGCTTGATCCTATTTTGAGCACAAAAGCCCAATGGCCATAGCAGACTTTTTTTTCCATATGTCATTCAGCAAATTTCTGTAACTTCTAATCTGGACTCGATTTTCCATGACAAAGTCAATCATATAATTAGTCATGATGATACTCACATGATCTAACTATTATTTGGTTCACAAATTTGGTTCTTCTAAGCTATGATATTGAACTTGTTAGACAATTCTAAAGAGAATAACTAATTTCAAATATATTGGTTAATCATTTACCTTTCGTTCTTCACCGAAAATCTTGATGCTGAAAATATTAATGCCGTGTCACAGGACATTTGATCGTAAAGCAACCACCAAACAATTGTTTTCAAATTGACTTTTTCTCACAATACTTCTTTTCCACGAAAGATTAAGGTTCCTTACCTTATTTTTCTAGGACGTCTCGATGAATCTCAAGCCACATGAGTTTGTTTTGATTTCTAGGATGCATACATTAGCCTTTTAAAATAAGGTGGATTCGAATTCCAAATATTTGGCATTTTTTTTTTCTTGTGAATGTTCTTGCCCCATGGATCAACGTCAAAGTTTCAAGGAAATAATCCAGCTTGTTTGAATGTCCAATCCAAAATCTTGGAATCATAAATTAATGCGGGTCATGTGTATATAAGAAGCATAGACACCCTGTACACAAGCGTAGCAAGATATTTTAACATCCTATATTACGTGCAATAAGATAAGAGTGCCACATGAAATTTGACAAATGCGGGTTGCACATGCGGAATAAATTGTAGTAGAACCTAAATTTAATACCATGTTAAAATGTTAATTCAAAAACTTAACTTTGTAGGTGAAGAGAGATTATATATATAAAAAGAGCATAGAAACTTTGAAAATAAGTCATGCGAAATATTTTGACACGGCTATTGCCTCATGTGAAAAGAACTCGAATGTTAGATGTTAGATCGAAAAGTTGTTGGAAACTTACCAACGACCGATCAGAAAGCAAAAACAGAAATTTCTTTTCGAAGAAGGACTAGATATATGATCATTATTACAAGCTAACCGACAATAAACTCATCACGCATATGACGAATTATTTTCGTTTCTTGGGCTGAAAGGCATAACATAGACTTGGCCTCCTTCTTCATATGCAAGTTTTATTGACTTCCACTATAATGAGAAAATGACTTTCGGATAATTAATATCGAAAATGTTCATCTTGAAAATTAAAAATAAAATTGGAAGCAGAAATAATGGACACACTACTAAATTTCAAGCGTTCCCGTGCTAAGGTGTTTTTGTCATGGATCGATCAAGTTCGCCATGTGGCTTGCATATTTTTTAGCTCACAAAAATAAAAGGATTGCAATATTTCATGCAAAGTCAAATTCTCAGCAATGTGTCACAGCAACTTCCTTGACATTTCGGCAGTGAGCAGACATCCATTATTTCTTGCATTGAACATACTAGGTATTCACCTTATCAATATCTAAGAAAAGCTCATGAATGAACAATGGTTAATTATACTTCCCATAGGAATATTTTATACACCCATAACTATGGGCAATAAAACGTTTTGAATTCATTCAATTTGAATAGAATTTGTTTTTCCTGTTTCTGGGGGCATCAAGATGCCACTTTTTGGGGAATTCTATACGTTTTCCTAGGTTCGGCAGAGGATCACAAAATCTTGATGATCTTCTCAGCCCTCGTCCAAACGAATAATTTACAGAGAGCAACACTAAGACATAACCATTAAATAAAGTGAGTTACTTTAACTATTCATTAGTTGGTGTAACCAAACATCACTTTTACTTAGGAAACACTTAAACAAGCTAAGACAAGTCAAATCAGCCCTCCTAATGAGCCATTAATTTTATCCCAGTTTCATACATTTTTCAGACCCACCACTCTTAACTAATCAATAATTTAATATAGCTATTTTCCGTAAATTTGATACATCGTGATAAGACACGAGCATACCTATCTCTGGAAATTCAAAATTCCTATACTTAAATTTCAATAGATAAAAATAAATATCTTCCTGCAAATTTCGGTGTCTTAAATTCACTAAAATGTTAAATCAAAATTATCACATCTAGTCGAGTCGAGCTAAGCACCCTACATTGCTTTGAGTCAACAAGAGGATAACAATAACATAACGTATCTTTGACGATACGAATTATTCGATACATTCTCTAACATAGTCTCTTCCTCATAACGATGCTTACATGTCCATCTAAATCAAGACTCACGTGCTGACTTGTCGAATTCTGCATCAAAGCACATGATGTGTACGTCCCTTATTGGAAGGAAACGAGTCACGATCGACTTCCTTTAGACGAATTGTTAAAGACTTGCAACTCAATTTCTGGGCTTTTAATGCCGAAAAGGAATAAAAGAAAAGAAGTCCACAATAATAAATTCAGCGACGCAGACTCACGTGGATATGCTTCATGCACACGACTGTTGTATTTTTCTAAGGTAGTCAGGTGAGAAAAAAGGGGCCCACCGTCCGGTCTTTGACCATATCCACAGTTGAAAGTATTTCAACTCATCGGAGAATTCGATTCCCCATCTTGTTGACGGTTGAGGTGGGAATGTGTAAATAAGGAGGTGAGATCCACAGCTTACGCATAAGAGCCGTTAAACGGGTGGGTCGGGTCGGGTTTGGGTCGGGTCATTAATGGTCCGACCCAAATGACCTATTAACCCATTTATGACCCATTTATCTTAATGTAAATTTTTCGACCCAAACCCGACCCGACCCATACCCAACCCATACCCGACCCGACCCAACTCATATTAATAAAATATTTTCATATTTAACAAATTTAGAAAAACTTAGTCCTATGTTTTTTTAAAGATTATATTATTAAAATACTTCCAAGCTTTTATATATATATATTTTTTAAATTGTATTGCTAAAATAGTTTTATACAATATAAATTTAATGGACAATTTTTATAAATTTTAAAATAATTATTTAAAAATCGAAATTTAATTATTTTTAAAAAAAATTAAAATTAAAATTATTTTTATTTTATTTTTATTTTATTTTTAAAATATAATTCTTTTTCTTTTTCTTTTTCTCTTTTCTCTTTTTTTTTTCTTTTTCTCTTTTTTTCTTCTCCTTCTTCTTCTTCTTTGGCCGGCCGCCGGCCACGACGATGGCGGCGGCCGGCCACGGGCGAGCCTCGAGCTCACCGGCGTCGGCGAGCTCGAGGCTCGCCGGATCCGGCGAGCTCGAGCTTGCTCGACGCCGGCGAGCTCAAGGCTCGCCAGATCGGCAAGGCTTGAGCCTCGCCGGATCCGGCGAGCTCGAGCTCGCCGGATCGGCGAGGCTCGAGCCTCGCCGGGTGTCGGCGAGGCCTCCGCCTCGCCGATTCGGCGAACTCGAGCTCGCCGACGCCGGCGAGCTCAAGCTCGCCTGGCCGATCGCCGGCCGTCGCCGTACCGGCGACCGGAAGGAGGAAGGAGAAAAAAAAAAAAAAAAAAAAAGAAGAAAGATAAAAAAAGGAAGAAAAAGAAAAGAGAAAATAAAAATAAAAAAATTATAATTTCGATTTTTATAAAATTAAAGAGAGAAGGGAGGGATTATAATGTTTTTGTTAAAGATGAGTTTTCAACTCAACGCATTTAAAAACCCACTTAAGACCCACCTATCTTAAATCTTTAATTGTGAAACCCATTTAACTATCTTTTGTTATAAACAAGTGACCCATTTATGACCCATTTAAGATTTAAATGGGTCATAAATGGGTTTATGACCCATTTTAACACCTCTACGCATAACATATAGTACACACAATGACATAAAATAAATGTATGATAGGACTAGACAAAAAAAAAAAAAAAACTCTTCCTCTAAGTTTTGCAATTATAGAGGGGGAAAATTGTCCAAAAAATCATAAACTCACTATATTTTTGCTAATTCTGTACTAAACTTTTTGGTTTTACCTGTTGAGTCGTAAATTTTTTCGCGTTTTGTCAATTGAGACCACTCTTAGAAATTGCTAACGTGGATGCCTATCATCATACCTGACATGATCGGTGCTAAGGTGGATTATAATTGCTCTAATTGTTTTGTGCCAATTTTTTAGGAAAATAATAAAAATTTTCCGTGTATGCTTGATATGGAAAATCTAATTTCATTTTCTGAAGAAAATTATCAAATAATTAGAATTTTTTTTTTCCTTTCTCCTACTTTCTTGGTCGGTAGCCGGCTAGAGGCAAGGGACAAGCCCACCCTAGGCCGACGAGGCTTGACCTTGCCAGGCCTCGGGTGAGGCTTCACCTTGATAGATTCGATGAGTTGGAAGCTCAAAGGAAGTTGAAGCTTGAAGCTCGAAGGTCAAAGGTCGAAGCTCAAGGCCTCACCGGCCTTGGGAAAGATCAAGTTCATCATAATCTGGGAGGTGGAGCCTTGCTGACCTTAGGTGAGCTCGTCCCTAGCTTGTGGCCGGTCATTGCCCATTGTTGTGGCCCGCAATCGGCCAAGGAAGAAGGAAAAAGAAAAGAAAACAAGAAAAAAAATTGGACAAAGAAAAAAGGAAGGTGAAGAACTGCACGTAGGACAATTGGTGTCTGGGTAAAAGAAAGAGATGAAAAAATTATTCTCTTGTTAAAGAGGAAATTGTTTTCCCCACTTTTAAATGTGTTTTTTTCATTGATTGAAAATATTTTCTTTAACTAGTTTATTTTTCAGTGAACTAAATGCCGTAAAATTTGAAAAATTATATCATAAAAGTTGATTTTCGTGAAATAAACTGAGCTTTAGGTTGCATTTTGCAAAAAACCAATAATTTGAAAAAAACTTTCATAATCAATGAAAAATGTTTAGACATAAATTGTTGTCAATAGTGAAATAATTTTTTCATTGACTAATTATTCTGAGTGATACGAGTGAACTTATATATATATATATTGAAATCATCCATTTTAAGAAAATGGAATCTAAGTGAGATCATGCGAGATCTAGAGAACTTATATGCATTCTCTTTATATATATATATATACACACATACATACTTGTTCGATAATAACTATCTCCAAGTGAGCCACGTCACATAACTCATCTGTTATTTGATAGGTTGTTGTAAAAAATTGTATAAGAGATGGATGTATTTACAATTAAAATCGCCCAAAGGGATAATCTATTTTTAGTAGATTTATGTGATCATAATCCAGTAAAGAACCAAATTTGCCACACATCTTCAATTTAGCAAGACATAATGCTTTTTGTTAAAGCAACAAAAGAAAAAGAAAAGAAAAGCCAAAAAAAGATAATGCTATTTTTTTTTTTTTGTTGGTAAAAGGTAAGAAATATATTAAGGAAATGCCAAATGTACAAAAGATCTCGACACCAGGAACTTGCACTCCAAATGTAGGAACAAAAGAAGTGGAAGGGTGACGAGATGAAAAAGCCGCAAAGACGGCACAAACACTACAACAACAAGACCAACCTAAGCACGGCTAGGTCGATCGGCTACCAAACAGAAACAACAGCAAGGAGGAGGCCACCGTCAGATCGAACGACCTACGGGTCCCCAGTGAAAATAATCGGGTCTAGGCTCCAACTTCTCTGCAACCTTCTGTTTCTGAAATTATCTTCGACGTTCCTGAAGGTGATAGCCTTGTCTCGAACCACTTTGAAGAGGTGGTTCTTCATGGCCGGAACCGAGAGAGGTTGGTCTCTAAAGATGATGTTATTCCTGTTTTTCCAAATGATATGACAAAGCGCGCCAAAGGAAAAACGGGCTATGCACTTGTAGAAATCTTTACCCATCAAATATATGTCTTCTCTATGATGCTATTTGTCTTCTCTATGATGTTAAATTCTTTCCATGATCAATTGCTTGATCCTATTTTGAGAACAAAAGCCCAATGGCCATAGCAGACTTTTTTCCATATGTCGTTTAGAAAATTTGTGTAACTTGTAATGTAGACTCGATTTGTCATGACTAAGTCAATCATATAATTAGTCATGATGATGCTCGCGGGATCTAACTGTTATTTGGTCCACAAATTTGGTTCTTGTGAGCTACGATATTGACTTAATTAGAACTCATTAGATAGTTTTAAACAGAATAACTAATTTTAAATATATTGCTTAGGCATTTACGTTTCGTTCTCCTAAAATATTGATGCTAAAATCTTGATGTTGTGGGACAGGACATTTGATTGTAAAGCGACCACCAAACAATTGTTTTCAAATTTACATTTTCTCACAGCACATCTTTTCCACCAAAGATTAAGGTTCCTCGCCTATTTTTTCCAGGACATCTCAATAAATCTCAATCCATATGAGTTTGTTTTGAATTTTAGGATGCATACATTAACCTTTTGAAATAACGTGGACTCCAATTCCAAACCTTTGGCATTTTTTTACGTGAATGTTCTTGCCCCATGGATCAATGTCAAGAAATAATCCAGCTTGTTTGAATGTCAAATCCAAAAACTTGAAATCATAAATTAATTGGGTCCCATGTATATAAAGAGTATATACACCCATGCACAAGTGTAGCAAGACACTTTAACATACTCTATTACGTGCAATAAGATGAAGAGCAGCCCGTGAAATTTGACGAATGAGGGTTGTACATGTGGAATAAATTATAACAGAACTTAAATCGGATACCATGTTAGAATGTCGAACTAAAAAATTTAATGTGAATAGAGATTACATATATAAAAAGAGCATAGAAACCCTGAAAACAAGCCGTGTGAGATACTTTGATGTGGCTATTTCCTTGTCCGAAAAAGAACTCGAATGTTAGGTGCAAACTTCATTGGAAACTTATCAACAAATGGAAAGAAAGCAAAAAGGAGAAATTTCTTTCCAAAGAAGGACCGGATTTATGATTATTATTTCAAGCTAAACTATCAGTCATCGCGCATGCGACGAACTATTATTGTTCCTTGGTCTGAAAGGCATAACATGACTTTGACCTCCTTCTTCAAATGCAAGTTTTATTGACTTCTACTATGAGGAGAAAACGACTTTCGGATAATTAAATATCAAAAGTGTCCATTTTGAAAAAGAAAAATAAAATCGGAAGCAGATTTATTTTTCCATAATGGCGACCTACTTGTTATTTTAAGCTTGACCTAAACAATGGACACACTGCTGGAATTCAAGCATTTCCGTGATATTATTTAATCAAGGTCCTAAGACATATTTGTCATAAATAGATCAAAATCACAGGGTTGCTTGCCCATTTGTTTGCTTTTGAAAATAAAAGAACCGTGAGAGCACTTAGACATAACAAAATTCTATTTAATAAAATAAAATTACTTTGACCATTCATTATATGGTGTAACCAAATAATCATTTTTCTTAGAAAATAATGCTGATTGTTAGAATGTCTAACAAAAAAAAAATTGAACTAATAATTATACGAAGAGTACATAAATCTTGTGAAAAAAGTGATGAAGTACTTTAACACTCCTCACGTGTAAGAGTGATTAGGATCAACACATAGAATTTGCCAAATGGGGAGCTGCACGTGCTAAATAAATTGGAGTAAAAACATGAGTATGATATTATGTTAGAATGTCTAATACAAAAACTTAATTTTATAAATGGAGAGAGATCACATAGATATAAAGATTATGTTTATTCATAAATATGCTGTGTGAGATACTTTAGCACAGCTATTTCCTCGTACATAAAGAACTTGCATATTATATGAAAAGTTGGATGGAAACTCATCAACATGGGACAGAAAAAGCAGAAAAAAAAAAAGGAGCAGAAATATCTTTCGATGAAGGACAAGCTTAAAGTGCCGGGAATGTCTCGAAGTATTATTTTTTCTTGGGCCGAAAGGCATAACATGATATGGCCTCCTTCATATACAGGTTTCAGCACCTTCTACTGGAAGGAGAAAATGAATTTCCGTCAAACAAATATCGAAAGAGTTTTTTCGTCATCTAATTTGTTTCTAAAGTTTTACCTAAAACACGAACATACAGCTAAATTTCAAGCACTTCGATTGTATATTCTGATCAAGGTTCTAAGACGTATCTGTTCATAAATCGATTGAAGTTGCTGAGTTGCTTGCGTATCTGTTTGCTTTTGAAAATAAAAGAACTGGAATAACAATTAGACATACCAAAACACCATTTAATAAAATGATTTTGCTTTGACTATTCACTGTTTGGTGCAACCAAACATCACCTTTGCTTAGGAAACACTTAAACAAGCTAAGCACAAGTCAAACTAGCGCCCTCCTAACGAGTCATGAGTTTTATCCGGGTTTCATACATTTTTCAGACCCGCAACCTTAACAAATCGATAACTAAATACACCCAATTTCCATAAAATTTTGATAGGTCGCAACAAAATACAATCATACTTATTTCGGAAATTTAAATTCCTACATATATATCTTCTTATAAATTTCAGTGTCTCAAATTTGCCAAAATGCTGAATCAAAATGACCACATCGAATTGAGTCAAGTCGAGTCAACAAGAGGATTGAATTAGCATAACGTGCCTTTCACTAAATGAAGTATTCACTACGTTATAATCCCCTCTGACAGAGTCTCTTCCTCGTGACAATGCTTCCATGACTATCTACCAAGACTAACGTGCTGACGTGTTGAATCTTACGTCGAAGCACGTGACGTGGACGTCCCTCGTCGGGGGAAAGATGTAATAGATGGTATTCTTGTCCAAAAGTCGGAGTCATGATCGACTCTTTCGATGGACGATTTGTTGATCAACTATTTTTGATGGACGAATTGTTGAAGACTTGCGATTCAATTCCCGGACTTTTACCGCCAAATTTAATTTTAGAAGAACATAAGTTCTCCATGACAAATTTAGTGATGCATACGCGTATGGACCTCATTATGTCATTATTTACGAGGAAGTCTTTGAGGTTGAAGACAGAACCGCTAGAAGAGCCATGTCGGATCACAATAGACCCATGAAAATGGATCATAGATGCATTATTTAATCCATTTGATGGTAGAGGCATCAAAATGGTTGAAAACCCATTTTGAACCCATATTCAATCAGATGAGTTATATTTGGGTTAGTTAAGTTTTAGTTAATGAACTGTTACTGGATTTTGGTTGTGTGTAAGTCTTAATAATAAATCGGTTACAAATGAGTTTGTCTTTAAATCTATTTACAACCCATTTGACTTGTACAAGTTATTAGTTGAGTCAACCTATTAAGGATATATCATCATCCTTGAACAGTTTTCATCATTTTATTTTTTTAACTTCAATTTTTTAAATTTTCTTTTCTTTTCTTTTCTTTTTCTTTCTTTCTTTCACTTATTTTCCCTACGAAGTCCCTTGACTAACCCTTGCCGGTCACTTGGGTGAAGGCTGTGAAGCCCTCACTAGCATGGTGAGGTTCGTAGCCCCCGCCCAATCACACCTGTAAGACTTGAGCTCCGTGGCTTCGGGTGAGGCTGGGGCTAGAGCCTTGCAGATTTGGTGAGACTGCAGCTTACCGCTATTGAGGCAAGCTTGACCTTGCTGGATCTAGCGAGGTGGAGCCTTGCCTAAGGTCGGTTGGCTTAGCTCACCGGAATTGGGTGAGCACGAGCCTCGTTGGCCTATGGCAAGGCTGGAGCTTCCCTATTGCTAGCCATGACTACCATGGCTGACAATTGTGTGAAGGAGGAGGAAAACAAAAAAGAAAATAAAATAAAATAAAAAAGAAAAAGTAAAAATTCTATTTTAAAAAAATAGAAAATAAAATAAAAATACTTGAAAGGAGTACATGTAAAATCAAATCGGATTTTCTAGACCAAGTGGAAATTTTTTAATATATTTTTAAGTTTCAATCAAACACTTAAAAATATTATCATTTTTACAGATACCACATTTTTTGTGAAATAAATGAAGCCTCAATTTTTTTAAAAATAAAATAAAATTTATCATTAATTTCATAATTATATGGGACTGTTTTAAGAATACAACATTTTTGAAAATAAGAAATTATTTTTTCTAGATTTGGTTAAATAAGGAAGTGTTATAGGTTTGGTATATGTTGGATCGGGTATGGATCAATAAACTTACATTAGTGATAAATGGGTCATAGATGGGTCAATTGGTCAATTTCGGTTGGATCATTTATGACTCAACATGATCCACTATTTGATAGGTCTATTTGATGGGTAGAGTTGTTATGAGTTAATTATATTCACTAAATGTGTATAGTTGTTATAAATGAGTTTAGAATGATGAAACCCAAGATAATATGGGTATTAAATAGGATAACTTACTTAAACCTAACTTACTTCTATGATTCTTTCTTTGCTCTCATTCAAATTAGCACTTGCTCACTCGATCCTCTTGCCTCAATTTGAGTATGATTTTTTTCAAAATTGAGTCTAATGATTACATATGGATGATTATGAGTTGAGTTAGGTCAAGTATGAGTTATTAAAGTTATATTACATGTAAATGGGTCAATTTGATTGGACTAATTTCGATTCAACTCGGCTCCACCCATTTGACAGGTTAGGTCAAGTATATCGGAGAGCAAGAGAGATGCCTGATGTGAAAGGCTGAAGGTGGAAGAAGAAGCGGCGGCGACCATGGCGGCCCTTCATAAAGGAAGACTCGCTGTCTTTTCAATGATCTTCGGTGGGAAAAAGAGGCCCACCCTCTGGTTTTTGATCATATCCACAGTTCTAAGTATTTGAACTTATCCTCTAAGTTTCGCAACACTTTTCATTTTGATTTATGACTCAAAAGCACCTCATCATGCAATGTACCTATAGTTAAGGTTCTTCCTCAACTTTTCTTTTTAAAGTGCATGGGATGGTTTACAACTTCACTCAATTTAGTTGAAAGATTTTTTCAATAATTATCAGTTGTGAAGACTTATGATAAAATATCTTCATTTGCTTACCTTTTTCACTACTATGGTAAACTATTTACTGGCTCAAATCCTCCTTTCGAGATCAACCTAAAGATTCATATCTGTTGCACGAAGATAGTAAACATGATATAGTTTCATAAATCGACTAAAGAAATTGTTAAACTAGCTTTTAGGATGGAGTGCTTTTAGATGATAGTAAAACCTAATGACTCTACCTATTGCCAATGTAAGAAAATATAACTATAAGCGAATTAGAATTTCTATAGCCATAATGCAAACTATTGAAATTCCACAAACCATACAGTCACTTATGAAATACTAAGCTGGAGTCACCAATCCTACTTGCCTTTTGCGATCACACTTTGCTTTGTTTTAGGGTTTATCTCGACCTTCTTTGCGCGTTTCGTGCACGTTGGTTGTCTTGACCTATAGGTTCTTGAATCGGATTCACGCGGGAGTTTCCTTCAAATCTAAGGTTGGAATATGCACCCAAAAAAAAAAAAAAAACCCACAAAAAAGCGTCCGAGGTTGTGATGAATGACTCAAAAGATTCCTTTATTCTTAGTAGCTTTGAGTACATATTGTTAAACAATGGTCCGGGAGGAACATTGTCACGTGGATCGCACGGGTTAAAGCAAGAGAGCAAAGTAATGGAGACAAAATAGCATACCTTGACAAGAGATGAAAGGGATTCCAGGAAAATGTGAAAAATATTGGGGGTGGAATCAATCCATTTTTATGATAAACGATAATAATGCAACAAGAAAAACAAAAAGAATCAACTGCCTGTGTTCACGCTTTTTGAATTTTCCATTCGCATGGGAAAAATGAGATCATTTCTTGCGACCGAACTTTCTTGCGTAAAGATTTCCACGGCAAATACTTGTCTAGATTCAGAATAATACGGACCGAGTCAATTATATCTGCCGATTATATGTATTACACGTGAATTTCATTAAAAAAAACAAATGCTCCCGGGCAAGCATATTTCCATGACCGACGGTGGAAAGCCCGGTGATAAAGATGGGACACGAAAAGCAGAACTAAAGAGGCGAGAAAGGTATCGAATCCACCGTGGAAAGGGGAAGAAGCTGTGCGACGTTGAGGGGGACAAGAGAGGAGAGAGCTAAGTAATGCTCTTTAACACACGTATGATCGAGGTTTCACCAAGCAAAAAAAAAATGGTGTCGTCCCTGGGCCTTTTAAGCCCTCTTCAGTCTTCAGTACACTTTTCAGTGCTGATAAAGCAACTTTCTTTTCATCGATCCGAGTCAATCCACCTGAGAAAGTTTATTATATTGATTAGCAATCCTAAGTATATCAAAACCAACATAAAGTGATACAGATAGATTCGTAACGATGATGAAATGCATTTTATTTATTCAAGTATCCACTTCTTGTCGTATGGATTGGTTTCGTATATTATCCCATTGTACCTAAAATTTTGAAACAATATTGGATGAGAAACCGATAGTTAACACGTAACTATTGACTTGTGCGGGTCATGCACGGTGGAGACAGCATCTAGAAATTCATTTGAAAGATACATTGATTGAAACACGGGTTCAAATTGCTTTTCTGGAAGGAGATTGATGCTGGACAAAGACGTTTTGTGGACACATTGTTCTCAAATTACTGCATTTGTCATTAACCATTGGAAAAACTTCGGAAAGGACACAAGGTTTTACCGCAAACTTTGGCGGGAGTGGCGATGGCGACGGCAATTTCTGAGAAGTTGGGAGTTATATTGCATGGGAAAAAGAAGATAAATTGCTTAAATATAATGCTTCACACCAAAAAGCAAAATGCGCATAAAAGAACCAATTTGGGTTCGTCAAAAGATTGCATTCAAGAAGCTTTAGCGAACTTTCCCGCGAACTTCATGCAGAACTTTTAAACTCCTTCATTCTAACGCTATTCTGACCAAAAAAAGAAAATAATAATAAAAAATTCTAACACTACCTATATATAAATGCAAATGACAACACAATGCAAACCAACCAAGCCAAATCCTTCCATTCAACTCCAGTCAAATCAGTGTTTTGACCCCCTAGGACACGTCTTTGAACCTGTCTCTTTTTGCTATCCGAGCAGACCCTTCGTCCTCTCTTCTTGTTCACCCATGTCCTCTTTGAGGTTTCGAAAACACAGCGAGGCGGGAAACAATGCCTTGCTCGACCGTCGTGATAGCCTGAGGAAGATGATCCACAGGCAAAGGTGGCGCCGGGCTTTCACGGTCATATACTTCACGAGGGCTCTCGAGTCTATGTCAAAACCAGTCCTCGGGAAGAAGACTGACCTGTTGCGGTCGCTCTCTTACGTTGCCATCAATGTCGACCTCGAAAGTGATGATTCCCCACGTGTAGGGGATCGCCCTTCGCTTCAAGATGTTGACCCGAAGATCCTGAGTAACATGGTGAGGGAGAAAAGGTTAGAATCTCTGGCTCAACTTGGTGGCATAAAACAACTTGCTTCGACTCTCATCACAAATCTTGACAATGGCTTGAGCGGGGATGCAACTGACCTAATGCAGCGAACCGATGTTTTTGGTATGAATAAGTACAATAAACCTCCAGCAAAGAAATTTTTGAGTTTTGTGCTTGATGCATTCAAAGACATGACCATAATCATTCTCATTGCATGCGCTGTTCTCTCATTAGTATTTGGTATCAAACAAGATGGCCTTAAAGAAGGCTGGTATAATGGTGGGAGTATAATCCTTGCCATCTTTCTAGTCGTCATTGTTTCTGCTCTCAGCAACTACAAGCAAGGAAGGCAGTTCCAGAAACTTTCAAAAGAGTGCAGCAACATAAGAGTGGAGGTAGTGAGAGATGGCAGGAGGCAACCGATTTCCATATTCGATATCGTTGTAGGCGATGTCATGTGTCTGAAGATTGGCGACCAGATTCCAGCTGACGGGTTGTTTGTGGATGGCCATTCCCTGAAGGTTGATGAGTCTAGCATGACTGGGGAAAGCGATCACATTGAAATCCACGGCGAGAATCCTTTCTTGCTTTCAGGCACCAAAGTGATAGATGGCTACGGGCGCATGATGGTTGCTTCTGTTGGCATGAACACTGCATGGGGAGAGATGATGAGTTCTGTGAGCCGCGACTTAGATGAAGAGACCCCACTCCAAGCCCGTCTAAACAAGTTGACTTCCTTCATTGGGAAAATTGGGCTGTTGGTGGCTGCATTGGTACTTCTCATCTTGATGATCCGCTACTTCACCGGACACACTGAAGATGAGGCCGGCCACAGAGAATTCACCAGCGGAAAGACCAAGTCCGCAGACGTGATGGATGCGGTGGTGCGCATAGTTGCTGCGGCAGTGACCATTGTGGTGGTGGCTATACCTGAGGGCTTGCCTTTGGCCGTCACCTTGACACTGGCCTACTCCATGAAGCGCATGATGGGCGACAATGCCATGGTCCGGAAGCTCTCTGCTTGTGAAACCATGGGTTCTGCCACAACAATCTGCACGGATAAAACCGGGACTCTCACGTTAAACCAGATGAAGGTCACGGAGTTCTGGATGGGTAAAGAACATGTGAGTGTAGACGCATCCAGAGAAATAGCGGCCAGCATCCTTGAAGTCTTACTACAAGGAATTGGTTTGAACACAACAGGTACCGTCCACAAGCGACCTTCTGTTTCTGTTCCTGAAATTTTAGGAAGTCCAACTGAGAAAGCACTACTTTCTTGGGGTGTGCTCGAATTGGGTATGATGATGGATGAACTGAAGCAAGAATGGGAGATAATCCAAGTCGAGGCATTCAATTCTGAGAAAAAGAGAAGTGGGGTTGCAGTGAAGAGGAGAGGAGAGCAGGTCATTCACATACACTGGAAGGGAGCTGCTGAGATGATCTTGGCATTGTGTTCAGATTATTATAGCCAGAATGGGATGGTGAATATCATGAATGATGAAGCGAGGTCTGAGTTCAGGAAAATCATAAAAAATATGGCGGACAAAAGCCTGCGCTGCATCGCATTCGCCTACAAAAAAATCAATGGTTCACTTGCTCAAGTTCATGGGAGAGTTGAGGAAGATGGACTTACATTGTTAGGGATAGTGGGGATAAAGGATCCATGCAGACCAGGCGTGAGAAATGCAGTGGCATCTTGTAGAATTGCCGGAGTGAACATCAAGATGATCACAGGAGACAATGTGCACACTGCAAGAGCTATAGCCTTGGAATGTGGGATACTCAATCCCGACAAAGATCTTGAACACGAAGCCATAGTAGAGGGCGCTCAGTTCCGCAACTACTCGCCTGAACAGAGAATGGCAGCAATTGAGAAAATCCAGGTAATGGCTAGATCTTCCCCATTTGATAAGCTTTTGATGGTGCAGTGCTTGAAGCAGAAAGGGCATGTGGTGGCAGTAACTGGTGATGGCACGAATGACGCGCCAGCCCTAAAAGAAGCAGATATCGGCCTCTCCATGGGCATCCAAGGCACTGAGGTTGCAAAGGAGAGCTCAGATATTGTCATCCTGGATGACAATTTCGCCTCTGTGGTGACTGTGTTGAAATGGGGGCGGTGTGTCTACAACAACATTCAAAAGTTCATCCAGTTTCAGCTCACTGTGAATGTGGCCGCCCTCGTGATCAACTTCATTGCTGCGATCTCTTCCGGCAATGTCCCTTTGACGGCAGTCCAGCTTCTTTGGGTGAATTTGATTATGGACACCCTGGGCGCTTTGGCGCTGGCCACAGATCAACCCACAAATGATCTCATGCTAAAACCTCCAGTTGGACGAACCAAGCCTCTTATCAACAGAGTCATGTGGAGGAATCTCATCTCTCAGGCCTTGTACCAAGTCATCGTCCTCCTGACCCTACAATTCAAGGGGAGTTCCATTTTTGGAGTGGATGAAAAAGTGAGGGACACAATTATTTTCAACTGCTTCGTCCTCTGCCAGGTCTTCAATGAATTTAATGCCAGGAAGCTGGAGGACAAAAATGTATTCAAAGGGATACATAGGAACAAGTTGTTCTTGGGCATCGTTAGCATGACAATAATTCTTCAAGTGGTGATGGTGGAGTTTCTGAAGAGGTTTGCCAACACCGAGAGGCTGGACTGGGGCCAATGGGGTGCTTGCATCGGACTCGCAGCTTTGTCTTGGCCAATTGGTTGGCTTGTTAAGTGCATTCCTGTCTCCAGCAAGAAGTTCAACTTTTTCCGGCACTGAAGATACATCCTGAACCGAGCACAATGTTGAACTCCAAGAAAATAATCTCTTCTTATTATATCTAAATTCCAGCTGCAGGATGGTCAGGGCTTTGGAAACTGTTTTGTAATTCTAAATTTTATGCATTCTAAAGGATGTCTCAATTTAGGTTTTGCTACATAATTGTATCAACAGTTTATTGTCATCCATAGTTTTAACCAGAATACTTTGGTCTTTCCTGCCACAATACTGTCGACTTCAAATAATCTTCAGGATGAAGTTATTAATCGGGTGATCATGCTAGATGCCTGCTTTAACGTCCATCTCTGATTTAGCATTCAAAAAGTTATCCTACAGTATAGCTAAAAAGAAAGGCTTTGCTAATTCGCACCAAAGCTTCGTTAAGGTCCAGCAAAAGCTAAAAAGTTCACTCAAGGGTTTCCTTTCCATTTTGTTCTCTTATCATCTCTTGCTTCACTATTTTAACAAAAAGGACATGGGCCCACGTGACGGAACAAATTTTATCTGAGATGCTTAAGATTGCTTGCTCCTGACTAAAGGAGAGATGCTATCATCTCATACCTTTTTAGATATCTTCAACTAAACCTTCCATAGCCTTAAAAAAGCATGACCACATATGCTAGCAAACAACTCAATACAAAAGGTTTTATATAAGCAATAAAATGGCATCTTCACACGATGGAGCTTGATTTGCATGAATAGGATCAAAATTTTAATGAAAATGTCATATCTTTAGAGGCAAATATTCTAAGGATTTGTCTCTGCAAATTAGAAGATGGCCATAGTTGTCTAATAGGTGCACAAATCTGATTGCCTACAAGCAGCATGACAGCACCACTTCAAAAAAGGAAAAGAATAATATGACATGATTCTTTGGATGGAAGGAGGAAAAGAAATTTTCATAGGAGGATCCCAAGTTGAAGGCCAAATTCACCTATCAATGCAAAAACCTGTCTTTAATGAACATCACAACTTGTCTACACATACCTAAGGATCAATCCTTCTCCTCTGCGTTTGTGGGCAAAGCACTCATAGATTATCTTCCATTCATATTACCATGTTGACAACAGGAATAACAAGACTCGCAAAAAGAAACTTACGCAAGCTAATCAGTTTCCAATACTTCATACCTAAGCATCATAGATGCTAGCTGATTCTTTCCATGTCACAAAGGCAACAGCTAGAAAAGGGGGAACAAACTATTGAAAAAAGATAGAGTAAAAAGATAAACATAATGTTTAGTCGACAGGTCAAGAATAAACTTCAAACCTTGATCTCTCTTGGCTAGTATGGATGAGTGGTTCCAAGTTCCGTTCAGGTTCCACTTGGAATGATGAACCTCACTTGGAATCAAAAACCTACCCGTCAGAACAGATTCCCTAAATTAGAGAATTTGGAACCTACCCTACATATTGAGAAATCTAGAACGTACCTTGTCATAGGTTCCAATGTCTACTCAAGTTTCACTCATACTCTTAATTGAACGATTGTAGTAAAATAATCATATCTAATGACAACCATTTGCTACAATCAACCGATCACATCATATTTAGACACATGAAAATTATGAAATATTAATAAAGTAAAAATCTCGATCATGGAAATCACCAAAAATGAAAGCTTAAACTAATGGTTTCAAATTACACACTCGTTATTAGATGCCATGGAATATCAAAGAATCACGCAAAAACATAGAAAGAGAAAAACACAAAAACTTATTAAGTTTCCTGATTCTACTAATCTACCCGTCAAAATATGTTCCTTAATTTTTGGAACTTGGAACTTACCCTTCATGTCCTAGAACTTCTAGATTCTCAGTTCTACTTGAAACCATGCTTACCCTTACTAACCAAAATGAGACATGATCAAGGGCAAGGCAATGAAGCATTGCCAATGTCAAATAACAATGATTAAATCCTGATACGTTTGACTCATTTAGACTACCCTAGAGATGTTTTCCTAGCTTTTCACTTTCCCAAAGAAGGGTTTTAAGATGGCTGGGGTACTTTAAGCTCATTTATTCCCACAATTTATCAGCAACACAGCACATGCAAAGTAATCAAACAGTAGTACTTCCATGGATAAACAAATGGGGCAAAAAGAAAAACCCCAAAAAAAAGAAAGATTCTGTTTACGAAATATCAGAGCCAAGACAATACAGGGTCCGATAACCCGTAAAAAGCAAAAAAAAAAATTGAAATTTGCAACGATGAACGTCATTGTGGGCTCCATTATTAAATCGACCATACTTCACCGATTTAAGCTTCTATTCCGCCATTATCTCTCGCACCAACCAACAAACACAAATGGGGGAGAGAAAGAGAGAGGAACCCAAGTCGTCTTCTAGAACAATGAACATCGGAATATAGTTAACAAAAAGCAAGAACCCATCTCGTCTTCTAACACAATTAACATCGGCAGACGAGAAGAAAGGCCAAATTTGTCCGATTCAGCGGACAACAAGCAATCCGCACGTACCATCAGAGAGAGAGAGAGAGAGAGAGAGAGATGCTGACCTTTCCTCCCTCGTTTCAATGTCAAAGGTGCATTGATTCCGGCTTTGGGGTTGGCGAGAGAGGAACCCAATTCTTCCTTTCCGCCTTTTTTCTTGCTCTGCGTTGTGGGGCTGAAGCGCTGGGGAGTACGGCGCACACCTGCGCGCCTGCGCGCTTTTCCACGGAGACTTTCTGCTTCGAACGCAAGGGATTTGGGCCTTTGGCCCATTAGCCGATATGGGCATTACGATTTGGGCTTTGGGGCTTGGGCCTGTTCACGTGTGGTGCTGCTGATTGGCAATATTGGACTGGTTTGGGATGGCGGAGCACGTTCACGAACCCGGTCCCTAAGGGCACGTTTCGCCGAACGGAAACATGGGGAGCGAGATGGAAATGGAACAGAAGAACGGAATGGAATGGAACGGAACGGAATGGGAGAATTGAATTCCTACATCGGGTTGTGTCAGAAAAACAAGGGGCGATTCCAGTAACATGAGTGTGGAATGTCGAATCCATTCCTAAAGTATATGTGGGGAAGAGAAAGGGTGAGAGTACCTTAGAAGGTAAAGTATCTAGCCTGAAAATCCTCATCAAGCTTCTTTCATGGTGGAGAAAATATCGAATTTCTTACGTACGAGATAATCGAGTTCGAATGGGCCTAACTAGACAGGTGCTGGCCTAAGAAAGAAAATCGGTTTCCTGAGGACCTTGATATATCTTTTAGTTACCTTAGAATAAACAAAATTGTCAATATGATGCGACACGAGATCATTCAAGGAAAAGCTTAGTTGATTAGTTTCATAAATGTGGTCTAGAATTTTTGTATATTTGACATGATTTATTTGTTTATTTTGATATTATTAGGGCTGTGCAATCAATTTGGTTCTACATGGGAATCACACCAGAAAAAGGTCCAGTTTTCAATTCCGATGAAAATAGGTCTAACTGTGCAAGTGAACCTCCCCCCTATTTAGGAATCAATTAGAACTTGTTTTTTGAATTTGGAAGAATATTTATTATTCTTAAATGAGCTTAACTTCCATATTGCTTTATATTACTATCTATTTTGTATCAATATTTTCTTTTGAGCCATTTTGTTGTTCACACTATTTTGCTATAATTGTTATTTGTCCTGGGTTTTTTGAAAAAAAAGAGGAGAAAAAAAAAAGGATTCCCAAGTAGACTTTAGGGTCAAACCAGACAAATAGGATAGGGGTGGCCATCCCCCACTTGAGAAAATATTGGGTGGGCCGAGCGCTCCATGTCACCGTGCCCCTGCCCAATCAGTATGCGACACGTGTCGCCACTTGGAGCCTGGGTCCCGCTTTTTTTTAGCCAAAGTTTTGCCTTCTTCTCTCTCTTCATTAATCGTTGCGTCCTTTTCCATCTTCTCCCACCCTTCGCATTTGAAGCGCCCTCTCTCTTCTTTGTCTTCTCCATCAAGCTTCACGAAGTCACTCCCTCCCCCTCTCTCTCTCTCTCTCTCTCTCTCTCTCTCTCTCTAAGAAATCTCTCCTTCCCAATAGCCTGCTGATTGCATCCGGCACGACGCCCCCGCTGTCCCAGAGACACCCCCTCAGGCTGCACGAGGCCCTCTTTCAAATATCTCTTGCGAGCCTGCCCATCACATCTCGAGCTCTGGTCCGTCGCTTGCATCTCCGCCTCCGCCATCGCCACTCCCTCAAGCAACAAAGCCCTCTTTAAAAAATCTCTCCCTCTCAGAAGCCCGCTCGTCGCATCCGAGCTCAGATTCGCCCCCTTTGGCACATCGCCTCCATCTCCACCTCCACCCCTGCCTCTGTTGTCGACACTCCCTCAAGCCGCAGAAGCCCTCTTTCGAAAATCTCTCCCTTCCAAGAGCATGCTCGTCACAGCCGAGCTCAGATCTGCCACCTCCAGCACATCACTGGTGCTTCATCATCTCACCCTGCATTCATCGTTGGTGCTTCTATGTTGGGTCTATAGTGTACTCATCCAACACTATGGCCATGAGCAAACAGGTTTTGCTCACACATGGTAATTTCATTGCCATGTGTGAGCTCTTTGCAAGGTTCGAAGTTTCTTAGTACGATTACCCGAATTTCGAGAATGTGTATTTCGTTGTCCTGCCAATTTTTCACATATATGGCCCATCGCTTTGTCTTGGGACTATTGTTGTTAGGGTGTACACTGTGGTTGTGATGATGAGGTTCGATCCCAACGTGATGGTTAAGGCCATCGATAGGTATGGAGCCACCCATTTCCCCATGGTTGTGATGAGGTTTGATCCCAATGAGGTTGGATCCTCATTTTATTATGATCTCTAGAATATCAAGTATCTGAGCAAATTTAAGTAGGATGAACCTACAAAGTTGAGCCTGTATTTTTTAGCAATTCAAACCCGTTGTCTGTGGCCTATGTTTAGATTTATCATGGTAGGGCATATTTCATTGTGGGAAACTTAGTCCTAGTTTAGGGACATGATGTACCTTTTTCTTGCAGTCAATAGGAAACTTTGAACTTGATTAATATAACATGTGCCATTAAGCATGTCAAAGATAGAGAGATGCAGAGAGAAGCCAGTGAATATGGATTTATCCCAACAAATCTTGATGTGAATCTTTAATGGTCAAAATTTTGACTTAAGAAAAATGAGTTGATCATTCATACTACATTGATTGATAGGTTGCTCTCACAAAGACATATCGGAATGCCTCCCATGATCTACAAGGGCGAGTAGCTCGTGCTCTTTGGGGATTATCAATTTCAGAAGCCTATAGGTAGTCTCATATTTCTAAATTGGATATATAACTGTGCACGTGTGTGAAAATGCACTGTTAAGTTCCTATGCCTACCTTCATGCATCTTAAGGAATTAGATAGCATATGGTTTGATGCGTTCTGAAATTGCTTTGAATATGGATTTTGGCATGCTGTGTCTTGCATCTAGCAAGAAATTGACATGCCCATACTTTTCATGCAAGCATGATTTAGCAAAATGTATCTATTAAATGCGGATGATAATGGGTCAATTTGTTAGGTTAACTAATTAAACTGGCTGGGAACTCTTCGAATGTCAAATTCCAGGTACCTGTGACAATATTACAAAGACCCTATAGAGTTTGGACGATATAAGCCTTTAGGACATTTCGAATATTCAAACCCATCTCAATAATTGTTATATTAACAAAGTAACATTGTTTAATGGTAATTTGTTAAATTTCTAGGATTTTGAGTATTTGAATGAGTTCATATCCCTTTCAGGAAAGGAAATGCCAAAATTTCGACTATAGGGTGGGTTTTTGGGAGATAGTTAGAACCCCGTTTTCTATCCTGGGTTGGGTTTGGTCCCAAGAGTTGCTATCTTAATCAGGTTGTTATGTTTGGGACCTAGTGGATTCTAGTTTGGGACCAGTCTTCGTTGATGTAAACTCATCCTACTGCCATCCCCGACCTAGTGGATTCTAGTTTGGGACCAGTCTTCGTTGATGTAAACTCATCCTACTGCCATCCCCACTACTAAGAAATGATTGAGACGAGAAAAAAGATCTTATCTCAGCTTTTCGAAATAGTCCTGAAGCAAAGTGTCATTATAGGGGTCAAGACTTGGCTCAATATAATTTATCCAACATTTAATTGAAGCTCGAAACCTCAAAATATGACATGGATGTTTCTGTGCCAGAAGAAAAGAGATTTAAAGGATATATATATGTTGATGATGTTGCCAACGAGATTAAGCATGGATAAGTTTTACTGCAATACTCATATGCATTAATTTGATACTCACATACATGGTTTCTGTTGTTCTGTGAATTAGCTTATGTCATAACACCGGATGCATAGGAAAACACGGTTTTGCTTAAGCTAGATATTGTTAATGCTCCGTCGTTATATATAGCATGGCGAAAATTATTCATTCTAACTTCTATAGTATGTAATTAATAATTTTCTCTTTTGCACGATGTGTCTTCCCTTAGTAGTTTATTGGAGTGTGTCCAGATTGTTGCTCAATGTCTATGTTTTCTGCATAAAATATTTGCTTTTGTTTTGTGTGATGTTAACCCGCAGACTTTTTCGATAGTATTGCTATTGTGTTAGAAGGTGGTGTTGCTCCTCTGATTGCTCTCGCTAACTCTGATTATCACGTAAGTCTTTGACCATGTATGCCTGCAATTTAATTTAGCCTTTGTGGGCTGCGCAAACTGGCTTTTCTTATGACATGATTTTATCATGGCCATGCCTGTATATATGTATCATGATTTATCTTCCAATGTACATGAAAGCAGATAAATTGAATATGATTCACAATGTTATTTTCAACATGTTCGTGGCTCTGCCTCTATGTAATGTCGCTTTCAATGTCGCTTTCATGCTTGGTAATGCTCTTCGCATATTGAAGGAAGGGGGAGTTCCTACACTCGTTCATCTTTGTTCTTCATCGCCCTCCAAAACAATACGTTTCATGGCTGCAATAGGTTTGGCATAATGTTTGATGGCAGGTACCTTTTTCCAACCCACAGCATAGTATATTGTGATCTTTTTTGGCGTACGAGCCTTATTTATTTATTTATTTATTTTCTTTAATGATATTTGGCCAAGGACGGAAATGTGATGTAGATCTGAAAATGGACGGCTAAATACCTTTTAATTTCGTTATGATAGAAGTACTTGTCTGGCCGTGAGCTGTGTGGCATTTCATTTGGTCAGTGCATTTGTCTGTTTCCTCTCAACAAAAAGACACTTTTATTTTTTTGCGCATATCCTCATATTGGAAGAGTTCTTATTATTTTAGCAAGATGAAAGTGATATGCTGAAGCTTACTTGATCTATCTTGCAGTATGGATGAACATGCATTGGTTGGGATTGTGAACTTAGATGAATTTAGAAGGATGGCTTTGGAGAACGTTGAAAATTATATCCTCACGTTATCTGATCAGCAAGATTTCATTGCCGCAGCTGCATCGTCTGCTTCTGTAGCATTAGCAAAATTGACAAAAAGAGCTTGTGTTCCAGTTTCAGAAAATTTCAGATGCAGGTCCCACCATCTTCCCTCATATCCAATCGAATTCCACTACCACAAATATGTAAATGTTCTTGCTTGAAATTTTATCTTTGAATTTTCTATCTGTTCCTCTTTGTATCTTCATTTGATTAATTTGCTCTTTCAAACATCTTTACTGCATTCATATCTGCTAATGAGAAATCAGAAGTAGGTAGTTTGATATATAAAATGTGTAATCCATGGGAATCACTGCAAACAACTTCCTTTCTAAAAGATGTGGAATGATTATCAAAGAAGCTATATTACTGGTTCAATATTATTCATGTGAGCACTAGGCAAAGCAGGGAACTTTTGCTGGTTAGTTGTTTCAGCAGATAAACAAGTGGTCACTTGCTTTGTTTGTTTGCTTTTTTAGCTGCTCTTTTCACACTATTGTTTTTTGTTACCTTTGATCTTCTCCCTCCAATTATTTCTTAGCGAAGCTAAAATGGATAGATTAATATCTATGTTAAAGAATCCTTCTGAACTCTGGGCATTCGTAGCATTTGCCCTTGTCTAGGTATAGCCTCCTATATAAGTTTTGTTGGATGATTACCTAAGATATATATAGATAAAACTAAATACAAACTCCAAGGGGTGTATTATCCTTGAGTCAAATCTAGTACTATTTCATCTTTGAGCTCTATGCCTAATTTTAATTGCATGAATCTAAGTCCCAAGAGAGTTTCTTTCTCGCGATAACAAATATGGAATTGAATTAAATTATTTCATCAATTTAGATTCGTTTACTATCCCAAAGACAATAGTTGTTGTTGGAATCGAAAAGAAAATTGCATGTCATTTTTTATTGAGACCTAATTGATAATGTGGGTAGGTTGTAAGTGGAAGGGTGGAAAATGCATTTCAAAACCATTATTTTCTGAGAAAATGGGATAGAGCTACCACTCACGACTCTTCTGGTTCAAATAAATCATATATTCAAATATTGAGCTAGATAAATGGGAAAAATTCTCTAATGCTGTGTTTGAGGGAAGAGCGGGAAGAAAATTGTGAGAGAAACAAACACAAATTTCAAAAAATTTTTTGCAAACAAAAATTTAAAATTTTTCTCCATTTTGCACCCAAATTTTCATTCACTTCATTTTACTTCGTTTCCCAAATGTGACATAATTGTTTGTGGTATATCATATTGCAGTTTGCAATTCCCAGAGTTGGCCAAACTTCACACCATGTGAAATTTATGCAAAAGGCTAGAGCTGCTAGATTTCTGTGTGCAATAGTTGATGATGCGACCGCACCATTCAAGGCCAAGATATTTGCAAGAATTGTACTTCGTAATCTGGAGCACAACCATGGAGAATCTTCAAAGGGGATTTGAAGTATTTCTATCTTTGAAGAATGATTTTCGAGTAAGATTCTACTTCATCGTCTACATCTTAATATCATTCTCAAGATCAGTGCAACACTTAACTAGGGCTTGAGCATCACTTAGACACATACTTATCTGACAAACTACAACTACAATCCTGATAGTTTGTTGTCTAATTGTTTTGAAGAGCGGTCAACTTTTGAAAGTTTCATCTTGATGAAATTGATGAAACATGTAAAGGGACGATACGTTATTCCGTGCACAAATATGATAATGTGCTGTGAATGTGAAGAAAAATCGGGAGGAAGAATCAAAAGATTTTCTTAGTTGCTCTTATATGAAGCAACGGGCTAAAAAGTTATGAATAAAAAGGAAATAGACCTTTTAACCACAATATCCTACCGTCGCTTGTGGACATTCTTATTAGCATTGTACTTTGTCCAGTCGTCACATGTGTTCCTTCGATACATGTCAGGCATCCTTGTGCATAGTGCTTCTAGATGTGCTTGTAGTGAAGATAGACTTTCATCCTTTTCTTTTACTATTTTTTTTTTGTTCTGTGGGTTTTGGGGGTTGGGCAATTGCTTTCTTTACCCCAATATTGCTAAATACAGAGGTGGACGATAGGGAGAAGATTTATCCCCCTCCCCCCTTCTGCTTTGTATAAACATGTAATCTTTGCCTGTGCATGCATTTATTTGGTCATTCTCTAGTTCTTCATACAGAAGTCTTGACTGTACAGTTATGCTTTGTAAATATTATTATAAGGAGAAATGTCCATGCCAAGACACAATTTGCTATTGCAATCACGAATATAGTCTGACTCTCTCATTTCTTTGAACAAAAGATTATAAAATAATTAATTGTCGAATCATTTTTGACTTTTTTGCATAAGCTTGATAAATAAAAGAAATGCTCTCACAGTATTATTTAGGAATTGTAAATGGTGCTCACTAAAATCCCCATTTCCGCTTTGAAATGTATAATTCCAATGTACATGCTGTGTTAATTGACATACTTAAAAAACTCTTATGTGAGGAGTTTACACCTTTTGCAGTATTTCATCGTAACTCTTCCCTAATAAATGCATGCGCAGGCAAAAATTGCATGTTTATACAAAGTAGAAGGGGGGAGGGGGTAAATCTTCTCCCTATCGTCTACCTCTGTATTTAGTAATGTTGGGGGTAAAGAAAGCAACCACCCAACCCCCAAAACCCACATAACCAAAAAAAAAAAAAATAGTAAAAGAAAAGGATGAAAGTCTATCTTCACTACAAGCACATCTAGAAGCACTATGCACACGGATGCCTGACACGTATCGAAGGAACACATGTGACAGCTGGACAAAATACAATACTAATAAGAATGTCCAATATTGTGGTTAAAAGATTTATTTCATTTTTATTCAGAACTTTTTAGCCTATTACTTCATATAAGAGCCACTAAAAAAATCTTTTGATTCTTCCTACCGATTTTTCTTCACATTCACAGCACATTATGATACTTGTGCACGGAATAATGTATCGTCCCTTTACATGTTTCATCAATTTCATCACGACGAAACCTTCAAAAGCTAACCGCTCTTCAAAACAATTAGGCAACATACTATCGGGGTTGTAGTTGTAGTTTGTCAAATAAGTATGTGTCTAAGTGATGCTCAAGCCCTAGTTCAGTGCTGTACTGATCATGAGAATGACATTAAGATGTAAACGATGAAGCAGAATCTTACTTGAAAATCATTCTTCAAAGATAGAAATACTTCAAATCCCCTTTGAAGATTATTCCTGGTTGTGCTCTAGATTACGAAGTACAATTCTTGCAAATATCTTGGCCTTGAATGGTGTTGTCGCATCATCAACTGTTGCATACATAAATCTAGCAGTTCCAGCCTTTTGCATAAGTTTCACATGGTGTGAAGTTTGGCTAACATTGGGAATTGCAAACTACAATATGATATGCCACAAATAATTGTGTCACGTTTGGGAAACGAAGTAAAATGAAGTGAATGAAAATTTGGGTGCAAAATGGAGAAAAATTTTAAATTTTTGTTTACAAGAATTTTTTTGAAATTTGTGTTTGTTTCTCTCACAATTTCTTCCTGCTCTTCCCCCAAACACAGCATTAGAGAATTTTCCCATTTGTTTAGCTCAAGATTTGAATATATGATTCATTTGAACCAGAAAAGTCAGTGAGTGGTAGCTCAATCCCATTTTCTCAAAAAATAATAGTATTGAAATGCATTTTCCATCCTTCCGCTTATGACCTACCCACATTATCAATTAGGTCTCAATGAAAAAATGATATGTAATTTTCTTTCCGATTCCAATAATGACTGTTGTCTTTGGGAGAGTAAACGAATATAAATGGATGAAATAATTTAATTCAATTCCATATTTGTTATCGCGAGAAAAAACTCTCTTGGGACTTAAATTCATGCAATTAAAATTAGGCGTAGAGCTCAGAGATAAAATAGTTCTAGATTTGACTCAAGGATAATATACCCCTTGGAGTTTGTATTTAGTTTTATCTGTATATATCTTAGGTAATCATCCAACAAAACTTATGTAGGAGGCCATACCTGGACAAGGGTAAATGCTGCGAATGCCCAAAGTTCAAAAGGATTCTTTAACATAGATATTAATCTATCTATTTTAGCTTTGCTGAGAAATAATTGGAGGGAGAAGATCAGAGGAAACAAAAAACAATAGTGTGAAAGGAGCAGCTAAAAAAGCAAACAAACAAAGCAAGTGGCCACTTGTTTATTTGCTAAAACAGCTAATCGACAAAAGTTCCCTGCTTTGCTTAGTGCTCACATGAACAATATTGAACCAGTAATATAACTTCTCTGATAATCATTCTACATCTTTTAGAAAGGAAGTTGTTTGTAGTGATTTCCATGGATTACACATTTTATATATCAAACTACCTGCCTCTGATTTCTCATTAGCAAAGATAAATGCAGTAAAGATGTTTGAAAGAGCAAATTAATCAAATGAAGATAAAAAGAGGAACGGATGAAAAATTCAAAGATAAAATTTCAAGTAAGAACATCTACATATTTGCGGCAGTGGAATTCAATTGGATATGAGGGAAGATGGTGGGACCTGCATCTGAAATTTCCTGAAACTGGAACACAAGCTCTTTCTGTCAATTTTGCTAATGCTGCAGAAGCAGACGATGTAGCTGCGGCAGTGAAATCTTGCTGATCAAACAACGTGAGGATATAATTTTCAATGTTCTCCAAAGCCATCATTCTAGATTCATCTAAGTTCACAATCCCAACCAATACAAATTCATCCATACTGCAAGATAGATCAAGTAAGCTTCAGCATATCACTTTCATCTTGCTAAAATAATAAGAACTCTTCCAATATGAAGTTATACGCAAAAAAATAAAAGTGTCTTTTTGTTTAGAGGAAACAAACAAATGAATTGACCAAATGAAATGCCACACAGCTCATGGCCAGACAAGTACTTCCATCATAGCAAAATTAAAATGTATTTAGCCGTCCATTTTCAAATCTACATCACATTTCCGTCCTTGGCCAAATATCATTAAAGAAAATAAATAAATAAGGCTCATACGCCAAAAAATGTCATAGTATACTATGTTGCGGGTTGGAAAAGGGTACCTGCCATCAAACATCATGCCAAACCTAATGCAGCCATGAAACGTATCGTTTTGGAAGGCAATGAAGAACAAAGATGAACAAGTGTAGGAACTCCCCCTTCCTTTAATATGCGAAGAGTATTACTAGACATGAAAGCGACATTACATAGAGGCAAAGCCACGAATATGTTGAAAATAACATTGTGAATCATATTCAATTTATCTGCTTTCATGTACATTGGAAGATAAATCGGGATACATATATAGAGACATGGCCATGATAAAATCATGGCATAAGAAAAGCCAGTCTGCGCAGCCCACAAAGGCTAAATTAAATTGTAGGCATACATGGTTAAGGACTTATGTGATAATCAGAGTTAGCGAGAGCAATCAGAGGAGCAACACCACCTTCTAACACAATAGCAACACTACCAAAAAAGTCTGTGTGTTAACATTACACAAAACAAAAGCAAATATTTCATGCAGAAAACATAGACACTGAGTAACAATCTGGACACACTCCAATAAACTACTAAGGGAAGACACATTGTGCAAAAGAGAAAATTATTAATTACATACTGTGGAAGTTATAACGACGGAGCATTAACAATATCTAGCTTAAGCAAAACCGTGTTTTCCTATTCATCCAGTGTTATGACATAAGCTAATTCATAGAACAACATAAACCATGTATATGAGTATCAAATTAATGCATATAAGTCTTGTAGTAAAACTTATCCATGCTTAATATCGTTGGCAACATCATCAACATATATATCCCTTAAATCTCTTTTCTTTTGGCACAGAAACATCCATGTCATATTTTGAGGTTTCGAGCTTCAATTAAATGTTGGATAAATTGTATTGAGCCAAGTCTTGACCCCTATAATGACACTTTGCTTCAGGACTATTTCGAAAAGTTGAGATATGATCTTTTTTCTCGTCTCAATCATTTTTTAGTAGTGGGGATGGCAACATGATGAGTTTATGTCAACGAAAACTGGTCCCAAACTAGAATCCACTAGGTCCCAAACATAACAACCTGATTAAGGTAGCAACTCTTGGGACCAAACCCAACCCTGGAGAGAAAACGGGGTTCTAACTATCTCCCAAAAACCCACCCTATAGTCGAAATTTTGGCATTTCCTTTCCTGAAAGGGATACGAACTCATTCAAATGCTCAAAATCCTAGAAATTTAACAAATTATCATTAAACAATGTTACTTTGTTAATATAACATTATTGAGACGAGTTTGAATATTTGAAATGTCCTAAAGGCTTAAACTGTCCAAACTCTATAGGGTCTCTGCAATATTGTCACAGGTACTTGGAATTTGACATTCGAAGAGTTCCTAGTCGGTTTGGTTAGTTAACCCAACAAATTGACCTATTATCATCCGCATTTAATAGATACATTTCGCTAAATCATGCTCGCGTGAAAAGTATGGGCATGTCAATTTCTTGCTAGATGCAAGACACAGCATGCCAAAATCCATATTCAAAGCAATTTTAGAACGCATCAAACCATATGCTATCTAATTCCTTAAGATGCATGAAGGCAGGCATAGGAACTTAACAGTGCATTTTCACACACGTGCACAGTTATATATCCAATTTAGAAATATGAGACTACCTATAAGCTTCTGAAATTGATAATCCACAAAGAGCACGAGCTACTTTCCCTTGTAGATCATGGGAGGCATTCCGATATGTCTTTATGAGAGCAACCTATCAACCAATGTAGTATGAATGATCAACTCATTTTTCTTGAGCCAAAATTTTGACCATTAAAGATTCACATCAAGATTTGTTGGGATAAATCCATATTCACTGGCTTCTCTCTGCATCTTTCTGTCTTTGACATGCTTAATGGCACATGTTATATTAATCGAGTTCAAAGTTTTCCTATTGACTGCAAGGAAAAGGTACATCATGTCCCTAAACTAGGATTAAGGGCCTGTTTGGCAACGTGCCAAACAGTGCCAGATTCTGATTTTTTGTTCCCGGAATCAGTTTGGGACGAGAATCGCGTTTGGTAAAATTTTTGTTCCCGGGAACAATTTTGGACAAGATTTGAGAATAAAAAAAAATTTGATTCTCTGTCCGAGAATCAGAAAAAGAATCAAAACGGTGAAACCCTCTCTTTTCCCTTTCGTCATCCCGATTGCCGTTCGCCACCGCCCGCCACCATCCGCCGCAGCCCGCCGTCGCCCGCTGCCGCCGTCCACCGCCGGTCGCCAGTCTGGCGAGGTCGCGGAGGCTCGCCAGGCTAGGGCGAGGTCCGGCGAGCTCGCCGGAGGCAAGCCCGGCCACCGGCGAGGCTCGGCCTCGCCCGGCCCGGCGAGGTCGGCCGGCCACCGGCGGGGGCCGGGCGAGCCTCGCCGGCGGCCGGGCGAGGCTCGGCCTCGCGGATCGGGCGAGGTCTAGCCTCGCCCGGCCACCGCCGGCGAGGCCGAGCCTCGGCGGGCCGGGCGAGCCTCGCCCGGCTACCGAGGCTCGGCCGACGAAGGCCGACCTCGTCGAGGGCCGACGACGCTCACCGAGGGTCGGCGACGCTCCGGTGAGCGTCGTCGGCCCTCGTCGGCCGGTCGCCCGGTCCGGCGACCGGCCAGATGAAGAAGAAGAAGAATAGGAAAAAAGGAAAAAAAAAAAAAGAAAAGAAAAAAGAAAAAAAAAGGGAAAAAAAAGAAAAGAAAAAAAGAAAAAAAAGGAAAAAAGTAAAAAAATTATTTAAAAATTATTTAAAAATCAAAAGAAATTAATTTGGAACAGAATCAATTAATATGGTACCAAACGCAATTCTATTCCAGAATAAAAAATTTTGGACAGTTACCAAACGAGCTTTTTTACTCAGAATCAGTTCCCGGGAACAGAATAAAAAATAATCAATTCTAGTCAGAATCAGCTCCCGAGAACAGAATCGTTACCAAACGCGCCCTAAGTTTCCCACAATTAAATATGTCCTACCATGATAAATCTAAACATAGGCCACAGACAACGGGTTTGAATTGCTAAAAAATACATGCTCAACTTTGCAGGTTCATCCTACTTAAATTTGCTCAGATACTTGATATTCCAGAGATCATAATAAAATGAGGATCCAACCTCATTGGGATCAAACCTCATCACAACCATGGGGAAATGGGTGGCTCCATACCTATCGATGGCCTTAACCATCACGTTGGGATCGAACCTCATCATCACAACCACAGTGTACACCCTAACGACAATGATCCCAAGACAAAGCGATGGGCCATATATGTGAAAAATTGGCAGGACAACGAAATACACATTCTCGAAATTCGGGTAATCGTACTAAGAAACTTCGAACCTTGCAAAGAGCTCGCACATGGCGATGAAATTACCATGTGTGAGCACAACCTATTTGCTCACGGCCAGTGTTGGATGAGTACACTATAGACCCAGCATAGAAGCACCAACGATGAATGCAAGGCGAGATAATGAAGCATCGGTGATTTGCTAGAGGCGGCGGATCTGAGCTCGGCTGTGACAAGCACGCTCTTGGAAGGGAGAGATTTTCGAAAGAGGGCTTCATGTGGCTTGAGGGAGTGGCGACAACAGAGGCGGGGGTGGAGGCGGAGATGGAGGCGATGTGCCAAAGGCGGCGGATCTGAGTTCGGATGCGACGAGCGGGCTTCTAGGAGGGAGAGATTTTTTAAAGAGGGCTTCGTTGCTTGAGGGAGTGGTGATGGTGGAGGCAGAGACGCAGGCGACGGACCGGAGCTTGAGAGATATTTGAAAGAGAGCCTTGTGTAGCCTGAGGGGGTGTCTCTAAGACAGCGGAGGCGTCGTGCCGGAGGCGGCGGAGGTGTCGTGCCAGATGCGATCGGCGGGCTATTGGGAAGGAGAGATTTTTTTAGAGAGAGAGAGAGAGAGAGAGGGAGAGAGTAACGTCGTGCAGCTTGATGGAGAAGACAAAGGAGAGAGAGGACGCTTCAAATGCGAAGGGCTGGAGAAGATAGAAAAGGATGCAGCGATTAATGAAGAGAGAGAAGGAGAAGGCAAAAATTTGGCTAAAAAAAAGCGGGACCTAGGCTCCAGGTGGTGACACGTGTCGCATCCTGATTAGGCGAGCGCACGGTGACATGGAGCGCCCGGCCCGCTCAATATTTTCTCCCCACCATTGTTGGCCCTTCATGGCAATGGTGGGGTGACGTTGGCGGTAGCAAGGGCTTGCAAAGCCCTTGCCGTTTTCCTTCCCTTCCATTTTTTTTAAAATTAATTTTTATCTAATACTAAAAAAGAAAATATTCAAAAATGTAAAGGATGAAAATGCTCTTATTAATTGATGAGTTAGGCCATTCTTTAAGATTAACATGGCAACTTTAGGCACTTAATTGAAATAATAATCATTTCAAGCCTTTATTGTAAAAAAAATAGTGGCACTTTAGGTTTTTATTTGAAATAAAGTCAATTTCAGACCCTTATTTGAGAAAATAAATGCATTTCAGACTCTTAGTTGGAATTTTCCCAACTTTGATGAAGGAAAGTTTGACTTGCCATTGGTATCGGTCACTCGTTATCAAGGGGCCATATCTTTTTGAGTGATTCTCGTGGTGAAAAAGTTGGTGTTTAGACTTAGAAGCCTTTCAATGAACACATCTTGAAAGCCTTGACTTTAGATTTTGTTTGATCTATTGTGTTGAGAAAGCCGGAATGCTCCAAAGGACAAATCTTTGGGTGATCAAGCACCGAATTGTTTTATTTACCCAAATCAATCGAGGAAAATAGTCCCAAAAATCATTGACTTTTTGCACTTTTATCAATTATGTTATAAATTTTTTTACTTTTTGTCAATTGAGTCCATTTGATCAATTTTGACTGGAATTCATTAACATGGACACTAGCGATGTCATGTAGGATAGTTGGTACTGATGTATATAATTTTTAATGATATTTTAATATTTTATATTTTTTTATCTAATTTTTTTTTTCTTTTTTCTTTCTCTTACCGGTCACCAGTTGGCCTTGCTTGCCATAAGTAAGGCATGGTCGAGCAAGGGTGAACCTCACCCATGCTAAATTTGGCAAGGTCGGCTCTCGCCTAGGCCAAGGTAGTCGCGCTGCATGTTGGCTAGGCTATTGGCTAGGCGAAGGCAACGCACGGTGGCATTGACCCTTGCCCAAGCTAGGATGCCTTCGCCTGGGCAAGGCGCGAGCAAGACCCGGTGAGGGTGGCCTCATTTGGGCTAATGCTCCCTTCACCCGACAAGGCCTCACCTGTGGAGGGCAAGGCCAGCTTGCTTGGCCATGGCAGGTGGTTGGGCCATCAAAGCAAACGAAAGAAGAAATGGGGAAAAAATAGAAAAGAAGAAAAAAATAGAAAAAATAAAAATTAAATAAAAATTCGAAATATGTTAAAATACTATTAAAAATTGTTCACGTCAACATTAATTATGCCATGTACAATGGTTAACATCCATGTTAACAAAGATGGATTCAAATGGAAAAATGTGAAAAGTTTTATAACTGAAATGACAAAATTAAAAAGTTTACAATTGAATTGGTAAAAATATAATATGTTTAAGATTTTTTGGATAAATTTTCCAATCAATCATCAAATATCGAGATTATGAATTTGGTTATTTATTTTTTATTTGGGGATTGTAATGCTTCTCTCATTTAAAGCATTGTGCTCCCAAAAACACATGAAAATTTTTCTTTCATCATGATTTGTACAATTTGCACTATTTTCATTCTCATAACATGTCTATTGATATGTTTTTTTTGGTCAAAAGAAAAATACATTCATATATTAGAATAATACTTTCGAAGCACATAGAAAGCTTTCAAGCTTAATAAATCCCAAATAACCGTGGAACAAATTAAAAGCCAAAAAGCAAATAATAAAGCATAGGTTTGCAGTTGAATACACACTCTCATCCCTCAAGATTAGATATGACATCGTAAATGATCGACGGCCAATTACCAAATTCAATGATGAGCTCTCACCGAGATCTCCCAATTCATTTGCAACTGCATAGTGTACATTTAAGTTTAACATGCTCATCATGGTCATCATGCAAAGACATTGACATCAAAATGTTGAAAAAACACATATCAAATACCTATAAGGAGCTCCCATATCTATATTTAGATTTAATTCGAGAGAGTTAAAACCCTCAAAACTTGACCTAAATCTAAATTGAAATATGAGAGTGATCTAATGTCGAAAAGGTTGTGGAGGCAAGTTACGAGCATCTTTTTCGATGGCTATTGACTACACGGATGGCTGAAATGATTTTCACATTCACCTAAGATCAGCTGTAGAAATTTATTCACGTACAAACTCTCAAAATAGATGAGAAGAAAAAGAAAGACCAGATAGTTTCAAAAGAGGGAAGACGGAGACAGAGAGGCAGATGGGGTACGGAGGGGAGGGGGGCGGGGGCGAGCAGGTCCCTCTCTCTCCCTGTCAATATATATTACACTTTTTTTTTTTTTTTTGTCATTTTGACCAAAGGCAGCAAGCTTTTACACTGCTCGTCTCCAAAATAAAAAAGTAAGGGGATTTGCCATTAGTGGAGAATTAGGTACCATATGTTCAATTGAGACTAACCATCTTTGCGGGATTTAATAGTTTCATCCACTGTATTTGCTAACTACGGGAGACAGGACAATTTTACTTTTGCAAGATTTGGTTGGTGCCTTCCCAACATCACTCTTTCCGACTTGGGAGTCATTATAAAAGCCATCGTACATCCTATGAGAAAGCAGTCTCGTTTTGTGTTAAATTTGGACATTACCGATTTTCAGTCATGTCCTTATGTGATGATTTACCTTTTATGTTACTTATTACATAAAGGTTCTAATTTACCAGTTTTTACCCAAATATGTAATTTGCATTCAAGACACCCAATTGCAACCTGGCAAAAATCCAATTTGTTCTAAACTAAAATTGTTGTTTTCTTTGAGCATAGACATTTCGATGGACATGAAAAACTCCTCAAACCTTTACCAAAGTTGAAGCCACATTTCACCTTTTCTGTGTGTGTATATATGTATGTCATTTGGTTGGTAAATCATACAATTCCTAGATCAAATTCGGCTTAAACTCGAGCAGTTCATTGATGACTAACTTTATATATGGATTCAACCTAAAATCTCTTGTTCGATGGTTTAGGTCGATTGACAAACTGAAGGAGAAACCCTAATCCATCGTATCAATAGGCAAGAGCTGTAGATATATGATTTGACTAATGAGACGATAGGGGACTTTGGAAATTAAAAATAGAGTCTGAGTATAAATTAAGAGGTACCCATGTGATAGATTTAGGATTTATATGGTTGTATCTTTATGCAAAATGTGTCATGCATAAAATCCCACGTGAGCTCGCGTGCCTTTCAAAAAAAAAAAATTCCAAGAGCAATAAGACAAAAATGAAATTAAATATCAACACTGATATGTGATTTGTCCTCGGAGGAACACACATTGGGTGGTCACAAGTACACCGTATATAGAAAGATAGGGTTTTAAATATTTTCGTAGGGAAATAAACTGTTCACTTGATACTGCAGCCAAACTTTATTTTAGGTATCTTTTAGCCCGAGATTGGGATGCACTTAAAAAGCCAACCTATCGGCCAAGACAAAGCTGCGAGCCCGATGCAAGCACCCCATTGTCCCCAGCCCAGCCTATGGGTGTTGGCAAACCTCTTCAGAAACTCCACCATTACCACCTGAAGAAATATGGTCATACTAACGATCCCCAAGAGCAACTTGTTCTTATGTATCCCTTCGAATACATTCTTTTCCTCCAGCTTCCTGGCGTTAAATACGTTGAAGACCTGGCAGAGGACGAAGCAGTTGAAGATAATTGTGTCCTTCACTTTCTCGTCCATTCTAAAGATGGAACTCCCCTTGAACTGTAGGGTCAGGAGCACGACAACTTGGTACAAGGCCTGAGATGTGAGATTCCTCAACATGACTCTGTTGATAAGCGGCTCCGAACGGCCAATAGGGGGCTTTCGCATGAGATTATTTGCGGGTCGCTCTGTGGCGAACGCCAAAACTCCCAGGGTGTCCATGATCAAGTTCACCCAAAGAAGCTGGACTGCCGTAAAAGGGACGTCACCGGAAGAGACCACAGCAACGAAGTTGATGATGAGAGCGGCCACATTCAATGTGAGCTGAAACTGGATGAACTTTTGAATGTTGTAGTAGACGCACCGCCCCCACCTCAGCAGAGTCACCACAGAGGCGAAATTATCATCCAGGATGACGATATCTGAGCTCTCCTTTGCCACCTCAGTGCCTTGGATGCCCATGAAGAGGCCGATATCCGCTTCTTTTAGGGCTGGCGCGTCATTCGTGCCATCACCAGTGACTGCCACCACATGCCCTTTCCGCTTCAAGCACTGCACCATCAAAAGCTTATCAAATGGGGACGATCTAGCCATTACCTGGATTTTCTCGATTGCTGCCATTCTCTGTTCGGGCGAGTAGTTGCGGAACTGAGCGCCCTCTACTATGGCTTCTTCTTCAAGATCTTTGTCGGGATTGAGTATCCCACATTCCAAGGCTATAGCTCTTGCAGTGTGCACATTGTCACCTGTGATCATTTTGATGTTCACTCCGGCACTTCTACAAGATGCCACTGCATCTCTCACGCCTGGTCTGCATGGATCCTTTATCCCCACCATCCCTAGCAACGTAAGTCCATCTTCCTCAACTCTCCCATGATTTTGAGCAAGTGAACCATTGATTTTTTTGTAGGCAAATGCGATGCAGCGCAGGCTCTTGTCCGCCATATTTTTTATGGTTGTCCTGAACTCAGACCTCCCTTCATCATTCATGACATTCACCATCCCATTCTGGCTATAATAATCTGAACACAATGCCAAGATCATCTCAGCAGCTCCCTTCCACTGTATGTGAATGACCTGCTCTCCTCTCCTCCTCACTGCAACCCCGCTTCTCTTTTTCTCAGAATTGAATGCCTCGACTTGGATTATCTCCCATTCTTGCTTCAGTTCATCCATCGTCATACCTAATTCGAGCACACTCATGAAAGTATTGCTTTCTCAGTTGGACTGCCTAAAATTTCAGGAACAGATACAGAAGGTCGCTTTTGGACAGTACCGGTTGTGTTCAGACCGATTCCTTGTAGTAGGACTTCAAGGATGCTGGCTGCCATTTTTCTGGATGCATCTACACTCACTTGTTCTTTCCCCATCCAGAACTCCGTGACCCTCATCTCGTTCATTGTGAGAGTCCCAGTTTTATCTGTGCAGATCGTTGTGGCAGAACCCATGGTTTCACAGGCAGAGAGCTTCCGGACCATGGAATTGTCGCCCATCATGTGCTTTAAGGAGTAGGTCAGCGTCAAAGTGCCGGCCAAAGGCAAGCCCTCAGGTATAGCCACCACCGCAATGGTCACTGTCGTGGAAACTATGTGCACGACCGCTTTAATCACGTCCCCCGGCTTGGTCTTCCCACTGGTGAATTCTCTGTGTCCAGCCTTGTCTTGGGCGTGTCCAGTGAAGTGGCGTACCATCAAGATGAGAAGTACCAATGCAGCCACCAACAGTCCAACCTTCCCGATGAAGGAAGTCAATCTGTTCAGACGGGCTTGGAGCGGGGTCTCCTCATCTAAGTCGCGGCTCACGGAACTCATCATTTTGCCCCATGCAGTGTTCATGCCAACAGAAGCGACCATCATGCGCCCATAGCCGTCTATCACTTTGTTGCCCGAGAGCAAGAAAGGATTCTCGCTGCAGACTTCAATGTGATCGCTTTCGCCAGTCGTGCTAGACTCGTCAACCTTCAGGGAATGGCCATCCACAAACAACCCATCAGCCGGAACCTGGTCGCCAATCTTCAGACACACAACATCCCCTACAACGATATCGGATGTAGAAATCGTTTGCCTCCTCCCATCTCTCACAACCTCCACTCTTGTGTTGCTGCTTTCATTTGAATGTTTCTGGAACTGCTTTTCTTGCTTGTAGTTGCTGAGAGCAGAGCCGACCATGAATGGAAAGATGGTGATGATTATACTTCCACCATCATACCAACCTTGTTTAAGGCCGCGACATTTGATACCAAATACTAAAGACAAAACATCGGATGCCATGGGAATGACCTTGGTCATGTCTTTGAACTCATCAAGCACGAAACTGAGGAAGTTCTTTGCCGGAGGCTCAATGTACTTATTCGCATTAAAAACATCGGTTCGCTGCATGAGGTCAGTTTTATCCCCGCTCAAGCCATTTTCGAGATTTGTCATGAGAATTGAAGGGAGGCGTTTAATGCCACCAAGTTGAGCAAGAGATTCAAAACTTTTCTCTCTTACCAGGTTACTCAGGATCTTCTGGTCGATGTCTTGAAGTGAAGGGCGATCTCCTTCGCCTGGATTATCATTGCTTTCGAGGTTGACGTTGATGGCAACATAAGAGAGTGACTGCAACAGATCTGTCTTCTTCCCGAGGACTTGTTTCGACAGTGACTCGAGAGCCCTCGTGAAGTATATGATTATGATTGCCAAGCGCCATCTTCGCCTATGAATGTTCATCGTCAGGCTATCACAGCAGTTAAGCACGGCATCGGTTGCTACTTCGCTAGGTTTAGAAAGCCTTAACGACGACATGGATGGAGAACACAAAGAGACGACAGAAGGGTTTGCTTGGGTTAGCAAAATGCGTCGGGTTCTGAGGATGAAGATGAGTCACTGATTGAGTTGGGTTTGAACGGATGGATTTGGTTTTAGTAGGTGATGTTGTCACATTTCTACATATTTAGTGCAGTGTGATGAGAGTTTCCATACTGCCTGAAGTTCATAGGAAAGTTCGCTGCAGCTTCTTGGATAATCTTTCCACGAAGAGGCGTCGGAGCTGTAATCACAATTACCCAAAATAATAAATTAATCCAGGTGATCCACCCGGAATGATCAAAATAAAGTGTATTTAAAAGTGCACTGAAGACTGAAGAGGACTCAATGTCCAGGACCCCATCTCAGGTTACCTCCAGGCTCCTGCAGACGTGTGTTCAAGAGCAGTCTTGGCAGGCTCCTGCGTACGTGTGTTCAAGAGCAGACTTAGTAATTATCTTATTTTCCCACTTCAGTAATTATAATTTACCTTCTCAGAAATAACCACTGCTACAAAAAATCGGGAAGAATCTGTATTCCTTATAAAATTCTTCAAAACCTTCGTAACAAAACCATTATTCTTATAATAGCCCAAAAACTATCAATGCTAACGCAACTCATGTAAAACTAAAGTGCCTAAAAACTTGTTTGTGCAGTATTAATCTCCTTCCAAGTGGGATTAAAGAATGTAATGATGCTAATTGAGTGGGGCCATATGGATGGATTTGGTTTGATTGGCTTTGATAGGTTATGTTGTCCCTGTCACGTTTTTATGTGTGTCGGGCGGTGTGATAGAGTTTTCCCACCGCATGAACATTATGGGAAAGTTCACTGCAGCAACTTCGAAAATCTTTCGTCGAAGAGGTATCGGATCTGTAATCACAATGACCCAAAATTTTAATGTGTATTTGCTCTCTCGTGATGTACCGGTTGGAAAGACGTGTCAAGAAAAGATGTTTGTCCAGTAGTAATCTATATCCAAAATAAGCTATTAAATCGATTATCGAGCAATAAATTTATTTGGTAAAGAACTACCACATGACGGGCCGGCAAACTGCCAAGTGGGATTAAAGAATGTAATGATTCCCTTCCGAGATTAAGTAATTGATTTATATGACTGGAACTTTTTTTTTTGTTTTTTTATGCTGGAGGAACCGATTTGGCCGACATATGACTGGAACTTTGATACCATATTATGAGGGAAAAAAAGAAGAGAATGATTGGATGATAATCTTTAATCTACTGTGAGAATAGCAGTCTGTTTAGAACACAAAAAATCAAATGACGAATAATTATAGTTCATACAAGTCAATCCTCATATGTCGAATATTAATTTTTCATATAGGTTCGTTTCATAAAATTAGGTTCAATTAAAGATTGTTTATATAGTAGATCATAAAAGAAGCATGGATGGTTCACTAAATAAATTATATTGAATTATCAATGGAAATCTACCGTTATCACTTTTGAAAATAATTCTTACATACTTAGAATTACTTATCAAAATAATATATTATTTTGGGTTATTGATTTTGATACAGATTGATAAAATATATTGCTTCTCACTTTCCCAGAAAAGGGTTTCAAGATTATTCTACCTACAATTTCTTAGCAACACAGTCCATTAAAGTAATGGAACAGCAGTACTTCCATGAATAAACAAATGGGGCAAAAAATCCAAAAAGAAGACGGTAAAAGGAACAGAGCCAAGACAACAAATGGCCAATTACCCGTAAAATACGAAAAAATATTTCGTTTTCGACGACGAATGTCAATGTGGGGCTCCATTATTAGATTGACCGGCTTCGTTGATTTAAGCTTTTATTCTATCGTTGTCTCTCGTACCAACAGCCGACCACAAGAAGCACAAATGGGGGGAGAGAGAGAGAGAGAGAGACAACCCAGCTCGTCTTCTAGAACAATGAACATCGGAAGACAAAAATAAAGAATAAAATTAAAGCACAAGTAATCGAATCTTTAAGGCTCGGCATACCACCCAAGCTTGATTGAGCCTGATTTTGAGTAAAAATTCAAGTTGAATATGTTTCGAGGAAGCTTGACATTGACTCGACTTGAGTCGACTTAGTCGGTCAATAAGTCTTACTTCGAATTTTGAATTCGAGCTTGATTTTGAGGAAATAAGCACTATAATTGAGGATATATGATTTAAATCTATGGCATATAATTTCTCGATGAGTTTCACTTGGCTCATCCAACCTGTATTGCGCCTAATGTACATTTGGCATGCTCTATCCTTCAGCCAAAAGAACACACTAGCTAGCTTCCATGTCCCGGGTTCGCGTGTGACAGTGCAGGGCCTTGAGGCTTAATTTCAACCGGTGAAGACAACCGCATCGGTACGATCGTCAACGTCTGTTATTTCTTACCGACGATTCGACTTGTTTTGTGTGTTTCTCCCATCATATTTTCAAGAGCGTACCACGTTACATGTGAAAAGGAATAGAGTTCAAAGAGAAATTTGAGGGGACAAGTGTGTAGAATTGGAGAGGCATCTTCTCAGCGGTCCCTGCTTTGAAAAACACTACGAAAACTGACAATATATGAATTCGACAGAGTTGTATTGTTTAGACCTTGGAATTGGGTCCGCTTTTGTTTGAAGCATTCATGGTTCATATGCTTTATATTACGGAGAGTGAGTGATCAAACAATAATATAAACAGAAGAAGACAATATATCGGATACAGGATTTATGTAATTCGATTGTAAAGAATTACGTCCACATGGAGAATAGTGATGAATTTCATTATAGATTATTGAAATATAATACGCAAAAACGAATAGATTATTGAAATATAATATGCGAAAACGACAGAATTTGGTAATTTACCGTGAAATCACCAGAGAGATAAATAAAAAATAATAAGGACACTAAAAATTTATGAGTATCGATACTTACGTTCATGAGAAGAGTTAGTAGCAAATAATCCATTATAATCGGATAATCAAAGTGTATAATTTCTCACGTGCGCAAGTGTTTCTTATATTTAAATTTAATTTCAAACCCAAAGTATTTACAAATAAATAATGTAAACTCACAACACAAAAATTACTATACATTCAAGGTCAAGCAAAACGTTCTATATACTCTGCAAACAATAAAAACTCATCTGCTTATTCTTCTTTCGCACGGAACTCTGCAAACAATAAAAACTCATCTGCTTATTCTTCTTTCGCACGGCTCCATTGTTCTTTTTTTTTTCCTTGTGTGCGGCGCTCCTCAGCTTTTTGTGGCACACCTCCAAGAAAAAACCGACGTTAGGTTTTATACGTGTGCCCAATAAAGTCAACATATTTGACCTGGGCCCACCAACTTTAACTCCAATGTGGAGTAGATAACTTCTACCTTTGAATATAGATAAATAAAGATAATAAAATATGTGAGACTCTTTTTGTCTTGTAGCTGCACATGATATCTTCCTTACTTATTTTGTACATCCGAAAGAAAAGTCCAACAAGAAATTGTTTTTTCATATGATTTCTAATACTCGGAAGAAAATCTTTATCAATAAATTTGGTTTGACAAATCGTTATTCGAATTCAAACTCGAAACAATAATTTACATAGATCATGCAATATAGGGAGATTTTACGCTTGATTCATTCAAACATTTTTGGTGTTTCACAATCCCCAATACACAAAAAAACACACACACACACACACAGTGTTTAGTTCTGAAATTTCTCGGGAAAGAATCTTTTAATCTCATAAAAAAATACACAAATCTTGCCATAAGATGTCGCGACTAGAAATACTAATCCTTCTTGGTGTAATTGCATGAACAAACTTCAAGGCCAAGTACCCGTGTGGAAAGGGGCTTCAAGAAACCTTCCCGTTAGCCTCCGCTCACGAACAAACCTTGAGAATTGAAATATGGGCCTCTACTGGAGAACTCCACGTGTGAAGGAAACCAAATCAAGCTAGGATTAACCAAATTAACCGGCTACCTTCATTTTCCTGTAAGGCGTCTGGGATGTTTCACCTAGCAGCCTCATCGCGGGAATCAGGCCTGGGGGGATTTCCCAATTTGATTAATTTCCCCCAGAGGTTTATCATTACTCCATTTTATGTTTGGGATTAACTCCGATAAACGGGACAGTTTAAGGACCTGTCCAGGTCCTTAACAAAGTCAACATATGGGCTTTCCTTTTTCTTTTCTTTTTTTCGTCTTTTATTTCTCTTAAATACGGTGGCCTTATATTGGCTTCACTGCACGACTTCCCCACGGAAGTAAATTTCATATTATGAGATTCAGTTTATTTTAACTTTACTTGCAATTCAATTCAAATTGAGTTCGTTCAACGGCTCAAACTTAAGACATATTTTAACCGTTCAAACAAGAGTTTATGAGAGCAACACAAGTAGATCTCCTCAATTGATGGGTCGCTAGATCCCAAGAGAAGAGAAAAGTGTTGTAATATAGTAATACATAAAAATAACATGATCTTATAATTTACATCAACGTGAAATTATCAATAAAGACATTAGAGATTTATGTGATTGGTCCGAATATCGATATCTATATCCATAAAAAGAGCTAACAATAAATAATCGATTATAACCGAAAAATCGAGTTTACGCTTATACATTTGAGTATTTTTCATATAATTTATAAATAAATATGTAAATTTACACCATAAAATCACTATGCGGTTGGAGACTTACACAAAACTCGTTCTTTTCTTTTCGTACTGCTTCGCGTTGTTCTTTATTGTGTGGCGTGGAGCTCGTCTCGCCTCAACTGGCGTCGCCCTCACCGAAGAGAAACTGTGTTTTATAATATGTGTGCCCAAGTCAACAAATTTGACCCTGTGCCCCTGCTTTAATAAATCCAACTGCCATTCGAGTACAGCAAAAGGAGAAAAGTATTTGCCCTCAAAAGTTAAATAACAAAGGAAAGCGTGCCCCATCCTTTGTCCTTTAGCCGGAGGCTTCTGCAGGTCAACGGTGGAGTCCTACACGCCAATGCACTCTTGGACAGTTTCGAAGAGCTAACGCCCGAGAATGACAAATCTGAACAAATCTTATTCGGATAGGAAATAACAGATTTTGAATAAATCAAAATAAATTTACGGATCGACTTCCATAAAAATTTAAATTCGAGATATAATTTAACACAAAGTGTATGAGAAATAGAGATCATAAGTTATTATCGACATTGGCATATTATTTTAAATGATACAAATAATTATTTTTGAAAAAATATATATATATCTATTTTTTTTACTAAACAAATGAAACTTTAAGTGAAATTTTTCTAAGGAATTAAGCCTGTCTTCTGGACCAATAATTAGACCAAAAAAAAAAAAAAATGAAAGTTGTCCGAATTCGCGGACAAGAAACAATCCTGACGTACAATCGGATAGAGAGAGGGGAGGTGCTGACCTTTATCGCTTGTTTCATTGACGAAGGCGAATGGTTCTGGCGTGGGGGCTGGCGAGAGAAGGACCCATTCTTCCTTTTCACCTTTTTTTCTAGTTCTGCTTGGGGATCTGACGCGCTGCGGAATATGGGAGACCTGCGCCTCTGTTCTTTCCAAGAAAATTTCTTGATCGGACAAGATTGGGTTTCTCAAAGAAAATGGGCTTTGAGCCCTTGGCCAGTTAACAGGCTTCAGGGCTTGGGCCTATGCACAGGTGCCGTTATTGATTGGCAATTTGACCAATTTACGTTGACTAGACCGCTCAAGAGCCGGTGATTTTTAAGGGAACCGGTTTGGTTCTTAGTTCCAATATATTTGAACCGATAGGTGTTGGTTCTGTTTCCGGTTCCAGGTGTGCCACCTACCAAAACAAGATTGATAATATATATATTATTTTTAATTTAAAAAAATGAAAACCCTAAACCCCTCGACTACTTACTAGTTTTTTTGTTAGATAATTGTTTGTTTTTGCCTACTCATAACAAGTTGGTGAGTGTGTTCTCTTGCTTACACACTTCTTAATGTACTAATATTATTGGTTCATTTGCTCTAATTGAGAGCGTATTTGATGAGATGATTCTGTTGTGTAATTATTTGTTGTATATTACAATACTAACGCGTGAAGCTTAGTGTGACCAGTTCTATAAACCCATCCTTAGTGGGCGGTTTCCAAATTTAGGGTGGAAACTACCCACTCAGATTATACTCACCCTAAAATGTACATGAACTTGGTACCCAATGGCACATTTTGCCAAACTGAAACATGTGGACTAAGATGGAAATGGAACGAAAGAAGAATGGAACATAATGGAACGAGACAATTGAATTCCTACATTGGATTGTGTCAGAAAAACAATGGGCGAATCTAGTAACGTGAGTGTTGAATGTTTAATCCGTTCCTAAAGAATATGTTGGGGAGAGAAAGGGTGAAAGTACACTAGAAGGTAAAGTATCTAGCCTAAAAATCCTCCTCAGGTTTCTTTTGTGGCTGAGAAAATATTGAATTTCTTATGTACGACATAATCGAGTTTGAATAGGCCTAACTAGGCAAGTGCTGGCCTAAGAAAGAAAACCGGTTTCCTGGGGACCTTGATTTATCTTTTGGTTACCCTAGAACAAATAAAATTGCCAATATGATACGAGGCGAGATCATTCAAGAAAAAGCTTAGTTGGTTAGTTTTGTGAACATGGTTTAGAACTTTTGTATATTTGTCATGATTCATTTGCTTATTTGGATACTATCCCACCCTAGGAGTTACAAGGAAATTATTAAATTTTTTTGTTTTAAACTTACTACACTTGAGTCAATTCAATTCTAAACATTCAAATTTGGCTAATTTAATTCTAAACATTTTAATGATTTTTTAATGTAGTCTTCCCAGTCAATTTTAACTAAAAATCACTAATGTGAATGTTGCACGTCCTACGTGACACGGCCATCACTAACAGGAAACATTCTTTTAATATTTTAATTATTGTTTGAGTGTCTGTTTAATTTTTATTTAATTTTTCCTTTTTTTTTTCTTTTAGTGTTTTCTTCTTTTTTACTTTGACCAATGAGGGCCGTCGGAGCTCACGAGCCACTAGTGATGGTTGTGGTTCTCACTTGCGGCCGCCTTGCCCAAATTTGGGCGATGTTGTCTTTACCTATAGCCACAATGATCTTGCCTAGATCTAGACGAATCCTAGCGACCTCACTAGCCATAATGAAAAAAAAAAGAATAAATAAAAAATTCAGACTAATTAAAAAAATTGAAAAATTGTCCATTAGTCCTAGTTGTGCCATGTAGGATAATTAGCGTTCACATCAGCGATTTTTGACCAAAATTATTGGAATGATTATATTGACAAATTATTAAAAGGTTTAAAATTAAATTGAGTAAATAAAAAAAAAAAAATATGACTTCTTGATAATTTTTTTCATCGGAGTTACTCTATGTATAGAGTAATAAATTAACACGATAGTCGTTTTCTCCAACACGATGAGTGCCCCCGCAAATTCATTCCCTGTGCCCAGAGAGTTGCAATTAATCAAAGCAGGTGATCAAGAAACTGGCGATCGTTAAGAAATTAAACTCTTGATGAAGGAAAGTTTGGCTTCCACCTCTGACCTCGGTCACTCATTATCAAGTGGCCATTTCAAAAGTTGGTGTTTAGACTTAGAACCCTCCAATGAACACATGTTGAAAGCCTTCGACCTTGGATTTTGTCTGATCTATTGTGTTGAGAAAGTCGGAATGTCCGAGAGGACAAATCTACAGGTTATCGAGCACGGAGTTTTTATTTACCAGATAATCATCACAAGTCGAGACTATGAACTTTGTTATTCATTTATATGCGGAAATTATAATAATTACCCTCTTTTATAGTATTGTGCTTCGGAAACACCTGAAAATATTTTTTTCCATTATGTTTTGCGCAGTTTGCACCATTTTCATTTTCATAACATGTCTCTTGAGATTTCTTCTTTGAATTTCTTTGTCTTTTGGACATAAGGCAGCATCTAGCTTTCACACTGTTCGTCTCTTTCAAAAACCATACGTTTAATAGAGACTGACCATCTTCACGGGATTAAATAAGATTTATCCGTTGTGTTCGCTAAATCCGGGGGAGAGGACAATTTTTACTTTTGCAAGATGGGGTTGGTGCCTTCCCGACATCACTCATTGTGTTAAATATGAGCACGAACAGTTTTCAGTCATGTCCTTGCGTGAGAATTTTCCTTATAAGTTACTCATCACATAAAGGCTCTAATTTCCCAAATTTACCGAAATATGTAATTTTGCATTCAAGATACCTAATTGCAACCTGGAAAAAATCCAATTTGTTCTCTAAACAAACTAAAATTGTTGTTTTCTTTGAGCATAGACATTTCGATGGACGTGAAAACCTTCTCACACCTTAAACAATGTCGAAGCCACATTTCTCCTTTGTGGGTTTGTTTATATATCTATAGGCATATGCCATTTGGTTGGTAAAGGATACAATCGCCAAGAGCGGGTTTGGCCAAAACTTGAGCAGTTTTTTTTAAAAACTAGCTTCGTATATGGATTCGATCAAAGATCTCTTGACGGATGGCTCAGGTGAATTGACAAACTAAAGGAAAGAGGCAACCCCAATCGATTAGTATCCATGGGTGGGAGTTGTAGTTGTATGATCTGACTATTGAGACAACAAAGGATCTGAAAAACTCAAAAACTCACTCTCGCTATCAATATAAGAATTTCAAAAAATCTTCATATAAGAATTTCACGTGCTTCAAACACTTGGGATGGATTTCATGAGCACAAGCCCCTCTTAGATACTCTTCATTATGAAAACCAACTTCTTATATAGCATAGAATTGGATTCAAAACAGGAATACCTACTCATATTAGGCAACTATTTACATAGAAAACCAACTCCGATTAAGTAAACTATTCAAATTAGAAAAGTTTTTTTTTTTTTTTCCCGAGTTGAAACTCGAGACATATTTTCAAAACAGTCCATATCCATAATGTGGTTTGACGTGGGAACTGTTTTCTTTCAACAAACTTTTATGTGCTAATTATTAGATAAAGATAATTAAATCAGATATACCATAGTCATCCCTCAATTACAAGCGCATAAATCTAAAACCTCATATATAGCTAGCAAAAACAAGCGCAAAAAAAATATCGTGCACGGTCTTCTCACAAACTCTAATGGCCATCCAAGTGATAAAGTGAAATTACTAGATTGTTTGGATAAGTTAATGGCGTGCATGACAAAATTTTGGAGCAGAAATCAATTTTTATTTCATAGACGAGTTTCGAGCAAAGAAACGTGTTTGATAATGATTCTAAATTTATATTTCTAGAATAAAAATTTGTTTGGTAAAAGAATAAAATTTCTATTTCTAGGAGTGGTGACGATCGGCGTCTGTTCATAAAATTCTAAATGTAAGTGCACGTGTCGAATAAGTAATATAATGATGAGAAAGAGTATCGTCCCATGGAGATCGATGGTTAATAAACCAATTAAATACTAAAATAGACTAATTCTAAAATTTATCTAACATATCAAAATATAATTAATAATAAATTAAAAACCAAAATTTAGAGACTAAATGCAATAAATCAATCAGATAAATATGTTAGAGTATCCGATTTCACCATAACCACTAGATATGAATTTTAGATTGTTGTGGGTACAAGAACGATATCAAATATGTGATAGCGGAATTTTCTAATCAATTTACTATTCTATCTCTAGGTATAGCAAACCTACTCAGTTTATTAATCCACTATATCTTTATGTGAATTAAAATAAACATAAGTGCATTAAAAATTATAAATATTTCCGGCTTACAATGAGTCTTTTGGATCACCTTATCACCGAAAGTTACACAAATAACGCGGTATATCTCTATCTACGTTTAATTCATTGTTATATATTATAATGAGCAATTGTATATTATCACTTCTCAGTCTCAAACATGCACATCAGATCATTCAAATGGTGGCCAGTCACTCAAAAGCATTAAACACAATAATATTTAACTCACATGAGTGAAATCAATTGTAAAACATAAAAATCATGAAATTCACATCATCATGGTTAGGTTACATCGTAGCCCTAACAAAAGAAAATTAGAACATAGTAGAAGAAAAAGTAAAAATATAAATCAAATCCAGCATCTTGAATCAAAGAACAAGAATTATGTCACTACTTTTGTCTTATCTTCAAAATACTTGAAAAACTCTTAGAAGAATGAAAAACGATTTAACAAAAACCTAGCCGCTCTCTCTCTAGCTCTTCATGTTCTCCTCTTCAAAAGATATATCCTAAATATCTATCTCTCAATACTTGCAGATAACATTAAGAAACAAAATCAAGAATTTCTTGATTTGATATACATCTTCCACTACTTCTTGATTTGAATTCTTGATTTTTTTTTTGCCATTTTTTTCCTTATATTCTCCATATCTCATTATTCTACATAAACAAGAAAAATTCGAATAATCAGAAGGAAATCAAAATAATTTTTTTTAATTGTTGCTTAAAATAGGTAAAATAACTCTATATGTAAAATAACTCTATTTTTACAGAGTTATCAAACCTCCAAACTTAACATTTTGTTAGTCCTCGATCAAGACATAACACATGCTCAACCTAACAACCTTCTCCATGACATATTTCCATAATTGCTCAAATTAACAATTCAAAGAGAAACACAAATTTCATCCAAACATTGAAATCGATTTATAAGTTAAGATCAATTCTAAATATATGATCCAAGTGTGTGTGTGAAAGTCCTCATCTTTTCGAATTATATGCAATCCAAATAAATTCACATTGACATGCAACCTCTCAAAATTCTCAATAATTATGACCAAATCTCATAGGTTTGTTTTTCATTCCTCTCTCCACTAATGTAAGCTAATTATCCAACCAAAAATCAATAGGACTTTTCTCGGTTTGTAATGTAAGGCTGGGTTAAACGTGAGATAACGATAATTTTAAGCTCAAATCACCCATCAACACGTTGATTTCTAGGATCTAATTAGAGCCAATGTCACTATCCAATTTCACTCATTCAAGATAATTTTTCTGTCACCAGATATCATCATTCCTTTTTTTTCTCCTTCTTCGTTTCTCTCTCTCTCTCTCTCTCTCTTTTGAATTGCTTTATGGTGGAGTTTCTCCCAAAGTCCCTCCTAATATAACATGAAAATTTCCAACCCATTGAGTATCCAAAAGGCTTACTCAATTGAAAGTTGGATAGAGAACCATAAAAGCAATTTTGTTTTTTTGACAATATACCCCAAACAACCATAGCAATCACTTTTTTTTGCATACTCCATCATTCCTCCCAAATTTCTATTAAGCTCAAATAATTTTTTATCCCAAAAGAAAATCAACGTGTTCATAGGGCATGGGAAAATGATATAATTTAGTAACGATTAGGCTAAACATATATGAGTGCCAATGAAAAATTGGGTAATAATTAAGGCTCAACGATGTGACTAGGGATAAATAAACAGGGTTAGCTTGAAATGCTCAATCGATCCAAAAATTGCCTAAATCATTTTCTCAATTAGATTTAACCTTAGGATTTCGCCTCAAGAGAAAATCAAACAAATTCTAAAATTTGGGTGAAATTTAAGAAAATCACATACTTCATATGAATGTTCTATAAATTTACACACAATTCAAAAATTAAGGACTTTTAGTGATCAGTAAGTGGATCAACATAATCAGAATTAAAATTAACTCACACATCAATTGTAAGTTTAAATAAAATTTAAATTTTTCTAAGAATTGCAAAAATTCACAACCAGGAATGCAATCATGATAAAAAAAAAAATTATTCAAAAATTTGTCTACCCCCAAATTTGAATGACGTAATGTCCTCAATGCGAAAAATAGAAAGAGGAAGAAGAAAACTCCCCCTGGTTGTAGAATAAGTCCATAGATGATCTTAATGATTAAACTCTTGAAAGGTGCTCCCTAAAAATTAACCTAGATAGAACAAAGAAAAGTTAATCTTCTTTTTTTTTTTTTTTTTTTTTTTTTTTTTTTTTTGCAAAACATAAACTTAAAAATAAATAAAAACATAATTAAAATGCTTTGGTTGCCTCCCAAGAAGCGCTTGCTTTATAGTTTTCAACCAAACTATCTCAAATGTTGCTATTTTGGAGGATGAAGTTTAATGGTGGTGTTCTGCTTGTTGTAACAACCTTCAAAGTAAGGCTTTCAATGTTATGCGCAACTTCAAATGTTCCATATGGGAATACCTATGTAACTGTAAAAGGACCAGACTATCGATACCGCAACTTTCCTAAAAAAAGTTTAAGATGAAAGTTATAAAGTAAGACTTTTTGACCAATTTTGAACTCTCTTTTGAATATGTGCTTGTCATGCCATCTTTTTGTACGCTCCTTGTACAACTTAGAATTTTCATAGGCCTCATTGCGAAATTCTTCCAATTCATTCAGTTGTAATAATCTTTCTTCACCTGCAGACTACATGTCAATATTCAGAAATTTCAATGCCCAATATGCTTTATGCTCTAATTCCACTGGTAAGTGACAAGTTTTTCCAAACACTAGCCTAAAAGGAGACATCACAATTGGAGTTTTAAACGTTGTCCTATAGGCCCAAAGTGCATCATCAAGTTTTATTGACCAATCTTTTCTAGAGGCATTCACTGTTTTTTCTAAAATTATCTTGATTTCCCTATTTGAAATCTCTACTTGACCACTATGATAAGGGGTTGTAATCTTATGCGTGACTCCATACTTACTCAAAAGTGCATCAAATTGTTTGTTGTAAAAATGTGTTCTCCTATCAATTATGATTGCCTTAGGAGTACCGAATCGAGTAAAAATATTTTTCTTCAAAAATTTGACCACAACATTAGCATTATTTGTTGGCAATGCTACGGCTTCTACCCACTTAGACACATACTCCACAACCACTAAAATATATAAATTTCCATAAGAATGTGTAAAGGGTCCCATGAAATCAATACCCCAAACATCAAATAATTCACACACAATAATGTTGTTTAAAGGAATCTAATTTTTTCTTGAAATATTTCCAGTTCTATAACACCTATCACATGAAGTTACATAGGAGTATGCATTTTTAAAAAGTGTAGGTCAATAAAATCTATATTGTAAAATCTTAGCTGCAGTTTTGGTGGCACCAAAATGACCACCTGTCTCTCTATCATGACAATGATGTAGAATGTTTGCCTTCTCTTCATCTGGAACACATCTCCTTATGACTTGGTCTGCACATACTTTAAACAAGAAATGTTCTTCCCAAAAATAATTTTTAACATTAGAAAATAATTTTTTTTCTTCTGTTAATATGATAATTCAGCATGAAGAACATTACTTACCAAATAATTTACAAAGTCTACGTACTAGGGAATTTTTGTGGATTTAATGGGAAAAAAAAATCTCATAAGGGAACTCTTCCAGAATTGGTCTTACCTCTTCCTTTGAATTTGGAATTCTTGATAAGTGATCTGCAATTAGATTTTTAATCCCCTTCTTATCTTTGATTTCCAAATCAAATTCTTACAGCAATAGAATCCACCTAATCAACCTAGGTTTTGATTCTTTCTTTTATAGCAGATACTTAAGAGCAGAATGGTTAGAATAAACTATAACTTTTGAGCTAACTAAATAAGAACGAAATTTATCAAAAGCAAATACTACCGCCAAAATTTCATTTTTTGTTGTTGAATAATTCAATTGTGCACCTGACAATGTTCGACTGGCATAGTATATGGTTCGAAAATTTTTATTCTTCCTTTGTCCTAAAACAGCTCCTACTGCAGAATCGCTAGTATCACACATCAGTTTAAAAAATAAATCTCAATTTGGTGCTGCCATAATTGGTGCTGATATTAACTTATCCTTTAAAGTGTTAAAAGCCTCCACTTTGGCTCGATCGACTTCTATTCCGTTTTGAGAAATTTTATGCCCGAGCACTATTCCTTCCTGCACCATAAAGTGACAATTCTTCCAATTCAAAACAAGGTTAGTTTCTTCACATCTTTGTAAGACCAAAGCCAAATTATTTAAACAAGAATCAAATGATAAGCCAAAAACGGAAAAATCATTCATGAAAATCTCAATATATTCTTCAACCATATCAGAAAAAATAGCCATCATGCATCTCTAAAAAATAACTGGTGCATTACAAAGACCAAATGGCATTCTTCTAAAAGCAAAAGTACCATTGGGACAAGTGAAAGAGGTTTTCTCTTGATCTTCTGGTGCAATAGGAATCTGATTATACCCCGAATATCCATCAAGAAAGCAATAAAATTCATGCCCCGCAAGTCTTTCTAACATTTGATCAATAAATGGTAAAGGAAAGTGATCTTTTCTAGTGGCATCATTCAATTTTCTGTAATCCATACACACACGTCACCTAGTAACTATTCTAGTTGGAATCAATTCATTATTGTCGTTTTTCTGAACAATCATACCGCCTTTCTTTGGCACAACTTGTACAGGACTTACCCAAAAACTATCAAAGATAGGATATATGATACCTGCATCAAGTAGCTTAATTACCTCAACTTTCTCTCCTCCTTGCATCTTCGGGTTCAAACGCCTCTAAGGTTGGATAGTGGGGTTTATATTGTTCCTCCATCAAAATTTTGTGCATGCAAATTGAATGACTAATTCCCTTGATATCAGCTATTTTCCATCCAATTGCACCCTTATGCTCTCTTAATACTCAGAGTAATTTCTCATCCATCAAATCTGTCAAAAAAAGAAGAAGATATAATTACCGGTAAAGAAGAAACTCCATCTAAATAAGCATATTTAAAATGAGAAGGTAAGGGTTTGAGTTCAAGAATTGGAGGCTCTTCAGTTTGAGTTCAAGAATTGGAGGCTCTTCAATTGATGGTTTAGGCTTTGCAATGTGTTGTCCCAACTCCTCAAATTTAATTGCATTTTGCCTTGAATATGGTGGAATTGCCTCTATGAAATTTGCGTACTTCTTTACCTCCTCATTCTGAATATCTTTGTCCCATAGTCGAATCAGACATGCTTCAAGTAGATCTTTAAAAATATTTTTCTGAAAAACCTTATTTACCAACTTGTCAACTGTCTCAACTCTAAAACAAGAATTATCATCAAATAGGTATTTCATTACTTTAAAAACATTAAATGAAACAAGATCATCTTGAACTCTAAGGATCCACTTCCTTTGTTGTACATCAATAAGAGCTCTTCCTGTTGCTAGAAAATGTCGACTTAAGATAAGTGGTACCTCAAAATCTTCCTTCATGTCAAGAACTATGAAATCTGCAGGAAAGATAAATTTGTCAGCTTTTACCAAAACATTTTCCACAATACCTCTCAGATATTTAATTGATCGATCAGCCAGTTGAAGTGACACTATGGTTGCTTTTACCTCGTCCAATCCTAATTTCTTGAAAATTGAATAATGCATCAAATTAATACTTGCACTTATATCACATAATGCTTTTTTAAAATAAGAATCCCCAATAGTGCAAGGAATAGTAAAACTCCGTGGATCTTTTAATTTCGGAGGTAATTTTTTTGTAGGATGGCTGAACACTCCTCATTTAATTTCACAATTTCATAATTCTTCGTTTCCTTTTGTTTGCCAAAATCTCATTCAAAAATTTTACATAACTAAGCATTTGTGCTAAAACATCTGCAAAAGGAATATTAATATGCAATTTTTTAAATACATCAAGAAATTTAGAAAATTGCTTATCTATTTTGTGCTCCGGAGTCATTTGAGGGAATGGAATTGGCAGCACATATGGCTTGGGATTATCTGGAAAAAGTTTACTCTTGCTTGTTTGTTGACCACCTATTCCTTGTCTCTGAAAATCTCTTCTTCTCTTACTTGTTTACCACTTCTTAGGGTAATAGCCTTTATGTTTTCAATTGGATTTTTTTCTGTGTTGCTCAGCAAAGAACCTTGTTGTCTCCTTGACATCATGCTTGCTAACTGACCCACTTGCATTTCCAAATTTCTGATTGAAGCATCTTGGTTTTGAATTCTCACATCCATGCTTTTGATGAAGTCATGAGTCGTATTAGCAAATTTGGTAACTATATCTTCCAAATTTGACTTTGTCTCTTCTGATTGTTTGAATCCCGGTGGTCTCGTCACATTCTGATTATTCCATGAAAAATTTGGATGATTGCGCCATCCCGGATTGTATGTGTTGGAGTAAGGATTATTTTGTGACTTGTTAAAATTCCCAACAAAGTTAGAATTTTCACTAGATTGTTTAAAAGTATTACCTACTTGACACGCTATGCTAACATATCCTCCATCACAAAAATCATATGTCAAATTCTGAATTTTCATGACGGAAACACTTATATCATCTAGCTTTTTGTTGAGTGCTTTAAATTGTACAACAATTGTAACAAAAGCATCCACTTCGTGAACTCCGCTAACTTTTCGCATTGGTAATCTTTCAGTAGGCCACTGGTAACTATTGGATGCCATCTCCTCTAATAAATTGTAGGCTTTTTCTGGTGTTTTATTATTTAGAGTTCCTCATGCAGCTGCATCAATCATAGAACGGAAATTTGTACTGGAACCATTATAAAAAGTTGTACCTGCATCCATACGGGTGTCCGTGATGTGGGCATTTCCTAAGAAATTCTTTACATCTTTCACATGCTTCATATAATGATTCATTATCCATCTGCATAAAATTAGTAATATCGTTACGCATCTTCGCAGACTTTGCAGGTAAAAAGAACTTACCAAAAAATTTCTGAGCCATATCATTCCATGTAGTAATTGATCCTACAGGAAGAGAAGAAAGCCAACTCTTAGCTTTGTCTCTAAAAGAGAATGGAAATAATCTCAATCTAATAGCATCATCTGTAACTTCATTATATTTAATGGTGTCACAAATTTCAAGAAAAGCATCGATGTGAGCGTTTGAATCATCACTTGGTAGCCCGCTGAATTGCACTGATTGTTGAAGCATCTGAATGAGTGACAGCTTAATCTCACAGTTGTTTGCTTGAATTGTAGGTCTTCTGATACTTGATGTGGTGCCTTAAACTGTTGGTGCAGCATAATCTCTTAAGAGTCTACGTGGATTTTCATTCTCACCGTCTGCCATCTTCTTAGCGTGATTTCTTTGTTCTTTTAGTCGCCTTTTGAATGTACGCTTGATTTTTGGATCAAGCTCAACAAGTATCCCTTATTGGCCACGCGTCATAAACCGATGTACACCCTGAAAAATAAAACAAAACGAAAGCTAGATTAAACTTAGAATTATCTGGTATCAATATTAATTAGTATTAAACAAACGATCTCCGGCAACGGCGCCAAAAACTTGTTCGTAAAATTCTAAACGCAAGTGCACGTGTCGAACAAGTAATATAATGATGAGAAAGAATATCGTCCCATGAAGATCGAGGATTAATAAACCAATTAAACACTAAAATGAACTAATTCTAAAATTTATCTAATAGATCAAAATATAATTAAGAATAAATTAAAAACCAAAATTTAGAGACTAAATGCAGTAAATCAATCAGATAAATATGTTAGAGCATCTGATTTCACCATAATCACTAGATATGAATTTCAGATTGTTGTGGATACAAGAATGATATCAAACATGTGATAGTGGAATTTCCTAATCAATTTACTATCATATCTTTAGGTAGCAAATATACTCAGTTTATTAATCCACTATATCTCTATGTGAATTAAAATAAACATAAGTGCATTAAAAACTATGAATATTCCCGGCTTACAATGAGTCTTTTGGATCATCTTATTACCAAAAGCTACACAAATAATGCGGTATATCTCTATCCACGTTTAATTCATAGTTATATATTATAATGAACAATTGCATATTATCATTTCTAAGTCTCAAATATGCACATAAGATCATTTAAGTGGTGGCCAGTCACTCAAAAGTATTAAACACAATAATATATAACTTACATGAATGAAATCAATTGTAAAACATAAAAATCATGAAATTCACATCATCATGGTTAGGCTACATCGTAACTCTAACAAAAGAAAATTAGAACATAGTAGAAGAAAAAGTAAAAATATAAATCAAACCCAGCATCTTGAATCAAAGAATAAGAATTCTGTCATCATTTTTGTCTTCTCTTCAAAATACTTGAAAAATCTCAGAAGAATAAAAACGATCTAACAAAAACCTAGCTGCTCTCTCTCTAGCTCTTCATGTTCTCCTCTTCAAAAGATATATCCCAAATATCTATCTTCCAACGCTTGCAGATAACATTAGGGAATAAAATCAAAATTTTCCCAATTTGATATCCATTTTCCACTGCTTCTTGATTTGAATTCCTGATTTTTTTTTGTCATTCTTTTCCTTATATTCTCCATATTTCATTATTCTGCATAAACAAGGAAAATTCGAATAATCAGAAGGAAATCCAAATATTTTTCATAGATATTGTGTTAATTGTTGCCTAAAATAGGTAAAATAACTCTATTTTTATAGAGTTATCAGCGTCCGATGGCCGGAGTTTGACATCCGGCAATCGGCGGCGAGCGGCTGGAGTCCGGGGTCCAACGTCCGGTGTCCAACGTCTGGAGTTCGGCATCCGCCATCCATCCGTCAGAGGCCATTCGACGTCCAGGGACCGACATCCGGGGACCGGCGTCCAACATCCGGAATCCAGCGTTTGATGTCCGAAGTCCAATAGCCGGTGGCTAGCGACCGGTGGCCAATGGCCGAAGTCCAGCGAGCGGCGGCAGGTGGCCAACATCCAACGGCCGGTGGCAAGTGACGGGCGGTCGGTGACAAACATTCGATGGTCAGCAGTTGGCCTCTAGCGTCCAACGGTTGGCGATGAGCAACCAATGACCGACGGGCATCCAACGGCCGACAGTCGACGACGGGTGGCCGGAGTTTGGTGGCCGATGGTCGATGGTTGGCCGTAGGCAGCCGATGGCGGGTGATCAGCAAGCGGCAACAAGTGATGGGCGTTCAGCGTCCGACGAGCGGTCGGTGGGCGATGGACGATGAGAAGAGTTAATGATGAGAAAAATTTTGATTTCTTATTTTTGTTCCAAAAATATAAAAACTAAAAATTTTAACTTATTATTTCTACTCAAAATCTATTTCTGGAATAAAATTCTATTTCAAAAATAGAAAAATTAAATTGCATTATCAAACGGATTTATATTTCAAACCTGTTCTGGAAACAAAAAAATAGAGAAATTGAAAAATAAAAATGTTATCATGCGTGTCCTAAAAGATTGCAATAAAATGATTAGAAAAGCATTTAGAGTACACACCAAATTCCTTGGCAGTCTCATTCATGACGTTAGAAAATGATACATTCGTACCTTTTCTCACATATAATACAAAAGAAATATAGGTCAGGCGCCAGAATTTTACGGTATTGCTTCTCTCATTTCCTTTTGACCGTACTTTTCCAGCTTCACGACCATTTTTCAGCCTACGGCCATGTCTGAATATTCACGGGAAACGACAGAGTCAAAGATGTTTGCACAGCAGTATTTTTGACTTTTTGATCTTGGTGATGCGCACCGTCCTCCTAAATTCTTCATCTATTAACGTATCGACAGGAAAGTCAATCTTACGCTTTAATTTTAAGCAAGAAGGGCAAAATATTTAAGTCTTTTGCATCATTGTTATCATTATAGTTAGCTTTCAACATAGACATATAATAGTTTCAACTGTTGCTACATCGGAAACGATTTGCATCATATTTATGAAAATTGTTGGTAGATATTAACCCTGTTTGCAATAAATTTTAGATGCCTTCGTCTAATAAATTACTGGAGTCTCCCAGTCGAGAAAGTTCATGTCATCCCGTGAATTATCAAACCCGTTTTAAGTCTCACTTTCCACTGCGTTGTCGAAGTCACGTTTGGTGGGTGAAAAAGAGCACAGAAGATTGCTTGAAAATTCTTCTCCATTACGGCATCGAGAAAAAAGCTTGAGATAACAATTCCGGAAAATTCGTTGAGATCGATTCTAGTACATGCGTGTTTGACCATTTCAAACATGTTCTTTGTTGCAAATTTCCCAGTCCTGGTGAAAGAGACAGCCCATTAGATGACCACCTTTGGAGACTTCAGAATTAGAACTTGTGCAAGATCTAACTGGGGTTATATCGTCTGAGCTTCTCTCTCTCTCTCTCTCTCTCTCTCTCTCTCTCGATATGAAGCCAAGAAGAGGGGATGTGTTAACTAAACAGCAGACTGATGAGTTCCAAGAAGCGTTTTGTTTGCTGGACAAGGATGGAGATGGTAACCCTTAGTTTTTCGTTTTTATCCTTGTATTATTATCTTAATATACCTTTCCTAGTAAATTATCTTTTCATATACCCACTTACTCTGTTTGCTAGCTTTTTGTAATTTATTGCTAATACCTGATCTACCTCTTCCTGAGATCTAACATACAGTTCTTCATGTTAATTTTGTGAAATAAAAATCTGTATATCGCAGCGTTGATTGTTAAAGATCGACCAATGCACTGGAAGTGCGATTTTTTCCCTTTCTCATGGATGTGAAACCTTAATACTAATATAATGATCGCGTGCTTATTACATGAGAAGACAACAATTGCTTCTGCCTTTGGTGATCTCACCATGCAACTGTGTGAATCAACTGCTTCGATTCATTTTTTAGTGAAGAAGACTGATTTATAGGAAAATATTTTCTGCTTTCTCATTGAATTCTTCCAAGTTTATGTTCTTTGAAGTTCAGGTAGCATTTGTTGATCGTATAGGGTTTAACTTCGTTACCTTGCTCATAAATAGATAATAAATAGTTTCATATCAATCAAACAGGGGTTTCAGCTCGTTGGTAACACAAGGCTAGCGGTAGAATCAACCAATCATTGATTATTCAACATGACACCACGTGTCAAATAACGATGAAACAAAAAGAATGGGATTGTTCTCAATAGATATCAGAGATCAAAGCCATTCGTTTTAATTTTAGAAAATTGCGTAGACTGTCAGAAAAGAGTTCTTATAATTAGAAGATACGAGCTAGCAAAAATTTTATTACCCAAGGCTAGGGATTGTGGCATGAAACAACGATGGAAGCTGAATCTGGAGCTTATATTAAAGTATATATGAGAAGATAGTAAGTATGTGGGATTAAGATATTCCGATTAAATATATCGACACCTGATGTGCGTTTGCTCTCCAAATGATTGATTATTGGTTTGCTTGATGCGTAGGTTGCATCACATCTGTGGAATTGGCAACTGCACTCAAATCCTTGGACCTACATCCCACAGAGGAAGAACTTCAAAGCATGATCAATGAGGTCGATATTGACGGCAATGGGACTATAGAATTCGGGGAGTTCTTGAGTCTTATGGCCAGAAAAATTAAGGTATTTTCATACTTATATATATCGAAATAGCTAGTGTCACTTAAATCACATATTCACAAGTACTTGATTGGATGATTGTAAATGCATGATATATGATATATGTTTAGGAGACTGAACTAGAAGATGAGTTAAAGGAAGCTTTCAGGGTCATTGACAAGGATCAAGATGGTTATATATCTCCTAATGAGGTATGAATTATTTCTAACCCCACATTCAATGTTCAACTTATACTTCGTTAATTTTAGCTTGTTTGTATCTTGGAGCAATTCCTTCTAACCAAACCACATAAAAAAGAAGGGAAGGTAACAGAGAAATCTTGAATGAACTTTTATGAATAGAATTCATAAGGCAATTGTAAGATCTCCAATTTTTTTACATGGAAGCACAGATGAGGTGAGTACTATTTGACCCATGAAATATCTCATTAACCACATAAAGGCCGACATAAGCTAGTCAAATGTAGTACCTGCATATGTAGGAGTATGGCATCTTTTGTGATATAACATCATTTTACAGTTGCAAACCTTTTACCTATCTTCCACCTTTGGGACTAGACTAAAATGAGAAGCAAACATTAAACTTACACACCAAAATTAACATGAAGAATCGAAAGAAAGGATCAAAGTCTCTAGCAATGGCTTCTAGTGATACTCTAAATACTCGAATATCTGACTCGCTCCTCTCGAACTTCATGAGCCTTCGAAGAACTTCCATTGACCTGCGTAGAAGCTTCCCGAGGATTTTTTTTTTTCATCAATGCAATACTGGCAATGTGTAAGGAGCTTAGGATCAAGGTAAAAACGTTTGCGATATGGATGTATTGAATGTTGACTGAGTTGGTAAGAATACTTCTGACTTTATCCCTTGTGATGATCTCTCTTTTAGTATCAGTTTGGTTGAAATATGAGAGATTCCAGTTCTACTATTCTACATACCATATCTTTAGACTTGAAACTTCTCTTAAATGTTGGGTAACTGCAGTTGAAGCGTGTGATGATCAAACTGGGAGAAAAGTTAACGGAGGAAGAATTGGAAGAGATGATGAGAGAGGCGGATCTGGATGGCGATGGCCAAATTAATTACGAAGAGTTCATCAGGATGATGTTAACTTTCTGAAAGGACTAACGTGACTGCTCGTGCTTCGTATGGGTTTTATATTTAGCGTTGTATGGTCATAAAACATAACAAACGGAAAGAAATCTCACGCTAAAATAGTAATATCATTTGCCATGTGGGTTTATCATGGATTCATTTCCAAGTGCATAGTGTAAAATCACTCTACACTCATCAAACATTTCTGTAAGTTATAAATATGGAAGTTCTCATGGACTATCTTTTGGGCAACTCGATTGTTTGTCATATTCTTTTACGTAATCTTTATTTTTTAAGCAACATTAACTCTAATTGTGTGCCTTACATCTATGTGTTTTATTGGATGGAATCGAAATACTTTTAACTCTTCATAATGTATTGCATTGTAAGAAATGAAGCCATTTTTATTTGGATTAATATAACGAAAAATTCTAAATTGTTACATTTATGACAAATTTACCCTCTATTAATTTGAATTAAATTTTACTAGTCAAATTGTTAAATTGGATGACACATGTCAATTAACAGGTATACTAATTTTGGGATTTTACCCAGTGTATCGATTTGTCATTTTCATTGTACTAATCTAATTTAATAGAAATTAAGGAGGTAAATTTACCATAAATGTATCAATTTGAGATTTTTGGGTATCAAAAAATAAATTTAAAATAAATTTATTATAGGTGTATCAGTTTGAAGTTTTTTTGTGGTAGTAGCACTTTTTATTTCTACGCTATTGCACAAGTACACGTGTGATCATTTTTATATGTACCATATCACTTGGAGTGCAGGATGGAAACAACTTTACTTGAATTTACAATTATTAATATTTTCTCGTTCTTGTAAAGTGATTAGTCATTTTGTACTTTGAATGTAGAAATTATAAGATGTGATATTTAAAATATATTATGGAGAGATTTTTCTACTAAACTGTCAATTTTTTCTTGACAAAGCTCTTCAAATAATATTGGGAGAAAAAAGATGCATTTCATGAATTATGAATACATATAAAGGGAAAAAGTCAATTTTAAAGGACCACAATTTGGTAAAGTGTAATTTAAAAACCCATTAGAAAGCAAGTTTGACTTAAATTGGAAAAATTTACATCTTGTAGAGGACTTAGTTTTTTTTTATTTATAAAAATTTCAAACCTTTGCCGATGGAACTCAAGTTGTTGGCTAGTGAAATCAGCTACCAACCAGCCTCACTTGAGTCGCACAACCTAGGCTTCACCTAAGGTCAAGCGACCTAAGGTGAGGCTAGTGGTGGCTTGCTGGCTACTTGTTGGCAACTGAGGCCTTCATTGGCAATGTTAGGGTTTCCAAGAACATTTCCATAATTACGAAAGAGTAGCAAGGAGAAAATTGGAAGAAAGAAAGTGGATTAACATTCCGAAAATGCTTAGAGCTTCAAGTATCTTTGGAGACATACCTCGAGCTAAAGGTCTTTAGAGTCTTTTCAAAATGTAATTGTATATTTCCAAAACTTTTCAAGAATTTTGTCAAAAGGCATTTGCAGTTGCCAAGGGATTTTGGAGTCCAAAGCCTCTTGTGAATGCTATTTCCAAACACAACTAATATGTTCGAGTTTTGATATTGAAAAATGATGAATTTATACAATTCTTTCATGGGCACAGAATTTGTAAAATAAGAAACTAAGGATCTTTCCACTTTATGTAATAATAATAGTGTAAATAAATTCTAGCAGATTTCGGTGATCACAAACTAATAAAGAAGCAAATTTGGTGCACATCTTTAATTTTAGCAAGAGATAATGCTTTTCGTCTTCTCTGTGATGTTGAAATTGTCTCCATGATTAAGTGCTCAATCCCATTTTGAGACGGAAGCCCAATGAGCCACAGCAGGATTTTTCCATTATGTCTTTAGGAAAATTTCTATAACTTCCATCCGAGAGGGGTTTCTTATTCATGAAGTAGACTACTCGTGAATTGATTATTTGGAATAGGTTTACAATGAAATACGTCAACGTGATCATCAGTGACGATGATTCCAACATGATCTAACGGTCGAATTCTATTTGGACAATATATTTGGTTCTTGTGAGCTATGATGTTGACTTAATATGCACTCGGTAGTCAATTTCGAAAAGAACAACTAATTGCAAATACACTGGTTGATTGTTTACGTTTTGCTCTTCACCTAAAAGATTAATGCTATGCGATAGGACGTTTGATCTTAATGTGAACACTAGACGCAATATTTTTCAATTGACATTTTATCACAACACTCCTTTTGTCCCCCTGAGAGATGAAGGTTCCTCACCTTATTTTTCCAGAAAGTCTCAATAAATCTCAATCAACATAAGTTTGTTTTAATTTCTAGAGTGCGTACATCCTTTAAAAATAACATGGATTCCAACTTTCAAATTTGTCATTGTTTTTCTTGTTCCCTTTTATTAATATCAAAGTGATGAGGAAATTATACAACTTGTTGTAATTTCCAAAAACTTAACATTATTAATTGACGTAGACTGCGTGCATATAAAACACTTATAGACTCCACAGATGAGCCATATGAGATATTTCAACACTTCATCTCATGTGCAAGAAGAACTAGGAACGGAACGTGGAATTTGACAAATGCATCATTGCACATGCAAAATGAACTAGAGCAAAACTAGAATCTAACACCACATTAAATCAATCATTCCAAAAACTTAAATTCATAGATGGAGCGATCACATATCCCATAGACAAGTGATGCAAAATATTTTAATACGACTATTTTCTTGTAAGAAAAAAACTTGAGTATTGTATGTGAAGTTTAATAGAAATTTACCAAGAAACGATTAGAAAGAAAAAGAAGAAGAGAGAAACCTTTCCAAGAAGGACAAGATATCAAATCCAAAATAATTGCTACATTTAGTTGAATCAAGTAAAGTCATATGGGATTGCATGACTCGACAAGAGGCTTATAATAGGATAACGTGCCTTTGAGTTTTTGACTAAATGAACTATTCAATATGTTATGTCTTTGTATGAAAAGAACTCAAATATCATCTGTGAAGTTCAATAGAAATTTACCAACAAACGATTAAAAAGGAAAAGAGAGAAAACTCCTTTCTAAGAAGGACGAGATAGCAAATCCAAAACTATTACCACATCTAGTCGAGCCAAGTCAAGTCACATGGGATTACATGGCTCCACAATGGGCTTATAACAGCATAACGTGCCTTTGAGTCTTTTGACTAAATGAACCATTCGATACGTTGTGTCCTCTCTCGTGCACTTCCTCCGTCAAAGCAAATGCCTCCACGTTCGTCTAAAAAGACTAAAAAACAAGACTAAGGCGTGGCGTGTTGAATCTTGCATCAAACTCACAACGTGGCACGTCCCTCATTGGCAAGAAAAATATTCATAGTAGAACGACTTATTATCCAAAAGTTTGGATGATAAGACACTACGATGAAAAGGATTAAAATTAAAGAAGCCCACGACAGAAAAAATTTATGGACATGTACTCACTTTTTCTTTTTCTTTTTAATATGGACATGTACTCACTTGGACATAATAAAAGTACCCGATTCTGATTTTTTTTTTTTTTTTTTTAAATTGTACCCGATGGTTGTGACTTCAGTGGTCTTCAGGTGAGAAAACGGGCTCGCCCTCTGGTTTTTTATTCTATTCTCAATTATAAGTATTTGAATTGATTACTCTAACGAAAGAAAGTCTGGGTCAACATTATTCATTTCAATTTATGACATCGTTTTCTACGTAGATGGGACCTAATTTCCCAAAAAACCACCCAACATTAGGTTTATTCCCAATTTTCTCTTAATTTTTTTTTTTGTTTCAGCAAAAACCCTAAGTTTCATATCCAATCCCAACTCTATACCGAACTATTTTTTGTCTCATAAAAACCCTAAACTTTAAGTCCAGTTTTAAATTTGTCTCGATTTTTTTGGTTAAAAAATAATCATCAACTTTCAATCTATTCTCAATCTGCCCTCATGGTCCGCTCTCAACTTGCCGTGGCATTTCAACATCAATAAGAAATCCACATCACTAAGTTGACATGAAAATTATCATCAAAATGAAATCATTTTTAGGATATAAAAATTAGGATGACTAATGATGATTTTTGGATGAAGGAGGACCAATGGGGGAAGATTTGAGACTAGAGTAAAAATTGACTATTATTCTCGTAGACAAAAAGAAGTTTGGGGAAGATTTGGGATTGGATTTAAAGTTCGGTTTTTTAGATAGAGAAAAATTTAGGGCAGATTTGGAATAGACTTAAACTTCAATATTATTTTTATTTTTATAAATCAAATTCGGGACAGAAATTGAAACCAAACCTAAAGTTGAGGTTTCTTAAGTAATTAGCCCATGTAAAAGGTATGTGATGGTTCACAACTCCGCCCAATCCAATTGACGGGTTGCTTTGATAATTGCCAACCATAAACACTTCTAGTAAAAAAAATTCACCCAACTACCTTGTTTCTATTGTGCTAAACCTTTTACTGACTATTTTTCTCCTCTTGGGATGAACTTGAAGTTTTAAATCCATTGTGCTACAAAAGAAAGAATGATATAGATGTGTAAATCAATAGAGTAAATTGTACCAAACTCAATTTTAGGACGGAGTGTTGTTAGGTGATAGTATAAACCTAATTACTCTACCTTGGGCCAATGTAAGAAAAGGTAGTTCTAAGCAAATTAAAATTTCTGAAGGCATAATGCAAACTATTCAAATTCCTCTAATTACACAATCACTTATGAAACATTAAGCTAGTGTCTCTAACACAACTTGCCTTTTGCAATCAGAAATTGTTTATTAAAGGGTTTATCCCCACCTTCTTTGCGTGTTCGTTGCCTTGACAAACTTTCAAATTGGATTCATTGGGGAGTTTCCTTCGAATCTGATGTAATATAATACATGGAAATGATAGGATTGCAATTTATATCAATGTGAAATCACCAGAGAAATAAACAAGAAATAATAAGGACACTAGAAATTTACGTGGTTCGGTCCGAGTATCGGTACCTACCGTTCACGGGAAGAGTCAGCAGCAAATAATCCACTATAATCGGAGAATCAGAGTTTACAATCGCTCACACGCTTTAGTTTTTCCAACACCTAAATTTAACTCTAAATTCAAAGTATTTATAAATAAATAACTCATTTGGACATAAGTTCACGGCACAAAATCACCACATGTTCAAGCTCAAACAAACGTTCTACGTACGCCAAAATCAATAACTCCAGCGTTCATCTTTGGTCTGCGTACGTACGCATCGCGTTTTGTTCAAAGCTTCGTGCAGTGTGACTCTTCTCTTGGACCCACGGCTCTTGCTTGTTTTTTTTTTCTCTTTCGTCGTGCGGCACTCTCAGGTTTTCTTTTCGCGGCTCCACTCTCAGGCAACATGGACGTGCAGAGAGCTTCTTTCTTTATTTCCTTTTAGCTTTTATATTTTGTGCCCAAAGTGAAGACTTTGACTTTGGGCCCACGTAGATGACCTTATTCGACTCCTACAAATAAGAAAGAAACTTTGCTTTTTTATTTTTATTTTTTTATATTCTATTTTATTTCCTCTTTTGTAAACTTTTATGGAGTCCACGAATCTCCTTCTATTAACTGAAAACATCCAAGACCCAAAAAGAATTTCAAGTTTCTTTTCTTGTGCGTAATCTTGAATATTATCTTCATCAGAAAAATTTCTTCACAATTAAATAATAAAATTTTTATCAAAGCGAATCGTGTTTTACAAACGCTCAAACTCGAGACATAATTTAATATAATCTAATGTTATGCATGCACAAAGAAAAACCCTAGGAAGAGTGTCCGAGGTTGTGATGAGTGACTCAAAGGTTTCCTTATTCCAAGGGGCTTGAAATACAATGTTGCTCAACAATGGTCCAGGAGCAAGAGGGCCCCGCGGGACCGCATGGATCAAAGCAAGAGCAAAGTAATGGTGACCAAACGGTACAAATTGACAAAAGGTGAAAGGAATTCCGTAGAATTGTGAAAGTAACGGAGGGTATAAGTAGATAATAATGCAACAAAAAAAATAGAAATTGTCTGCATGATGATAAATGTTTGTTTTCTGATTCAGTCATGAACAGTCTTCACTTGTTTAATAAACTCCCATCGCTTCTCACAATTAACCATCGACATTTCCAATGGCAAAAGATGGAAACTGAAAAGCAACCAAGAAAGAAAATCAGAAATAATTTTGTTGGTTATACAGAAAACTTTTTCAAGCCCTACGTATCCAAGCGTCGTTGGCAAGGGAAAATGACATCCTCGTGACCGAGCTTTCACGCATAAAGATTATCACGGAAAATGCTTGTCTATACTCAAATCTATATGAAGTGAATCAATTACATCGGCAGATTACATGTGTTGTACATAAATTTCACAAAATCAAACGGCTGTGATTGTGCTTGGTTGGATCAGCTGTGATCCCCACAAGTATTTTTCAAGAATGCTGGTGGAACACTTCATATAAAAATGGGGAAAAAAAGGGACAATTAGAGGGCAGTTGTGAGGGATCGAAGTTCTGATTTTGAGACGCTGAGGGTGCCAGGAGATAAGTCATGCGTATCTGCTCTTAACACTTGTACATGCTGCTGGCTGAGCTTTTTCCCTTTAGAACATTAGCTGGGAGTGTGAAATTAAACCAGCTTTTCTTCAATATTTGAACATGGAGGTAACATGAAATATAAAAATTAACTAAAAGTTTATCTTCTTCTTTTTCTTTCTTTTTTTTGGGTCGATTAACTAAAAGTTTAGGATAGAACCTTAGCGAATATTGATTATGATTTATTTAAAGTATCCACTTCTTGTTATTGTATATACCAATTTCATATACATTTTTAGATTGTGCTTGGTGGACCGAACAAAACTCTAAATAGATAACTATTATCTTATTTGGTGTTGGAGTACCTCGAAATCCGAATATGATTGAATATAGTCTGGATATAGCCTGAATAAAAAAATCCCACCTAAGGGATGGGATAGACTCGGATAGAATATCTACAATTTAAAATTTTAAAAACTAAAATAAAAGAAAAATGTGAGCTTTGTCACGGGCTCAGTCGTCGTTGCCTCCAGCCATCATCTCACCGCAGTTACCTTCGTCGCCGCCATCTCACCACTGTCTCACACCATCGCCGCCCTCTCTCACCGTTGTCCCCGCCAAGTTTGCACCTCTCAGTTGATTTCTCTTCTCACCACCACCGCCCTCAATCCCGCCTCTTCTAGCTTTGTCACATGCAGCCCCAGGCACGTCTAGGATCGACCTCGGGCACCAACAAGTTAAAATGGACCTGAGGGCAAGGATCGAGCACTGACCAATCGAAATCTGAGACTTGTGCTCGATCGCAGCCCCAAATTTTGTGTTACTGTACTTGTTGCGATTTCATCGCTAGCATCATCGTTTAAAGGAAAATCTGTTCATGGATATCTGGTTAAACTGGAAATTTTGTGGGATCTTCGAGTAGAGAACGGATGATCCATATGTATATCAAATCTAGATGCTTTAACTATGCTCAGCATTCTGGTTTGGTTGAGGAAGGCCTGAAACTTTTGACTCTCCGTCTGGACACTTAATCAATGGGATTCAGAGAGAGAGAGACAACAAGGCGGAGAGGATGGATGACGGGTGCGATCAATGTCAGTGCAACGTGAGAAGTGCGAGGCAGATAAGAGGAGACGAGTGAGGGACTGAGCAAGTTTGTGATGATCATATGGACTAGAGCAGAGGCAGGATGGCGTCGGTCAATGTTCTAGGAGTCAGAGGTGGTCGCGGCAGGCCGGGGCAGTAATCATATACAGTTTTCACAAATCCGATAACCAGATTTTTTTTTTTTTTTTTTTGCAAATCTCAAAGAATTAATTTTTTATGTTTTACATTCAATCTAGTTTTGTTCATACATATCCGGATGTAAGATATTTCAAATCATACTCTATCCTATCCTTGTCCTAACCAACCTTATTTTATCAAATAGAATTGTTCGGACGACCAAACACAGTCTTATTATGCTCAACATTCGAAACAAATTCAACTAAATATATATATATATATATATATATATATATATATTCTGAAACAAGATTAAATGAGAAATTAATATTTGATACGTAGTAGCAGTTAACTTGTGTGGACCACACATTAAAGAAAGCACCTCGAAATTCATCCCGTCCTTCGCCCAAATTTCTGGTCAAATACATTCGTTGCTTAATAGCTTATGTTGGAAGGATATTATCTACAAAGACCGATAGCACCGGTAATTTCGAGAAGGTGTTTTATAATTACTGAAATGGAAATATAAAGATCATTTACCATAACAAGTACGGCCCAGAAAGAAAGATAATTATCAAATTTTGGGAAATTGTGATTACAGACGGATCTGAAACCTCTTCGTGGAAACCATCCAAGAAGCTGCAGTGAAATTTCCGGGAACTTCATGCAATATGGAAGCTCGTCACACTGCACTATATAATGTACTACACGACAAAATAACCTATCAGAACCAAATCCATCCGTTCAACCCAGGTCAGTCAGTGTTGTTCATCCATGTCGTCGTTGAGGCTTCGTAAACCTAGCGAAGAAGCAGCAACTGATGCAGCGGTCGACCAGCTTCATAAACCTAGCGAAGAAGCAGCAACTGATGCAGTGGTCGACCACCACGATAGCTCGACGAATATCATCCACAGGCGAGACGAATATCATCCAAGGGCCCTCGAGTCTCTGTCGAAACAAGTCGTCGATAAGAAGAGAGACCTGTTGCGGACGCTCTCTTACGTTGCCATCAATGTCGAGAGCAGTGATAATCCACGTGAAGGAGATTGCCACTCTCTTCGAGACGTCGACCCTAAAATCCTGAGTAACCTGGTAAGAGAGAAAAGTTTTGAATCTCTTGCTCAACTTGGTGGCATAAAACAAATCGCTTCAATTCTCATGACAAATCTCGAAAATGGCTTGAGTGGGGATGAAACCGACCTCACGCACCGAACCAATGTTTTTGGGCCGAATAAGTACAATAAGCCGCCGGCAAAGAGCTTTTCAGTTTTGTGCTTGATGCGTTCAAAGACTTGATCATAATCATTCTCATAGCATGTGCTGTTCTCTCTTTAGCATTAGGTATCAAACAGCACGGCCTTAAAGAAGGTTGGTATGATGGTGGGAGTATAATCATCGCCATCTTTCTAGTCGTCATCGTCTCTTCTGTCAGCAACTATAAGCAAGGAAGGCAGTTCCGGAAACTTTCCAAAGAGAGCAGCAACATTAAAGTGGAGATTGTAAGAGATGGCAGGAGGCAATCAATTTCCATATTTGATATTGTCGTAGGCGATGTCGTGTATCTGAAGATTGGTGACCAGGTTCCGGCCGATGGGTTGTTTGTTGATGGCCACTCCCTGAGAGTTGACGAGTCTAGCATGACTGGTGAAAGCGATCACATCGAGGTCGATAGCAAGAACCCTTTCTTGCTCTCAGGCACCAAAGTGATAGACGGCTATGGTCGAATGACGGTTTCTTCTGTTGGCATGAACACGGCGTGGGGTGAGATGAGCTCCGTGACCCGTGACTTAGATGCCCGTCTAAATAAGTTGACTTCCTTCATCGGGAAGGTCGGGGTGTTGGTGGCCATACTGGTGTTGGGAAAATATCGCTTCGAATTGGGTAGAACAATGAAGTCGGATCTTTAGAGAACTTCAAGTCGGACTTTGAGACGTGATATCAATTTCTTTAAGGATTTATTTGCCCCCACAAAGTTACTAATGGTCACCGGCAAATTTCTTCCATGATACAACAAAGTCTCAAATGAGAATACTAGATAGCAATTCTAGTATTTCTCTAGGATCTCTCATGGAAAATAATTGGAAATAATTGCTGTTAAAACAATGAAAGAAAATATATGTTTGATCTTAAAACATACGTATTTATCTTTTTTTCTTTCGAATAGAGGCAACTTTTCAAAATGTTGCAAAAAGAACAAAGACAACCCTTCGTGAACAAGTACATCTCAAAGGTTACGTTGAGAAGACATAAAAATTCGGAATTAAATAAATAATAAATAATAAATAATCGTAACTTTTCGTGAACAGTCACACTCTTTCAACAGGACTTTAGAATTAATTTTTATAGAAATAAATCTGAATTTTCAATGAATAAAATTAATGATCGTTGGTTAGTACTGAATCCCGTCTACGTGCGCACTCACATCTTTTCGATGTGGGACAAATCACCTTTTCATTTGATTTATAAACAAATTACCAACAATCCCCCACTTTTGTTTGTAAAACAAAAACAAAAATAAAACGTTAGAAATATAAAACCAAAATTTCCGTGAGATTAATATACAAACATAAAGGTCTCTTTCGAGTTAAACCTTTACTTAGTGCAAATATCTCAAAGCTCTATCAAAGTGACAAGTAGCTCGGCTTTAAACTTGTACTTTTATATAATAGAATCGGACATACCGCATATACACTAATCTCTTGTTTCAGCGAAAAGTTTATATTACTCCGCACTATTATGGCCTTGTACTTAATCCCACTTCATGAGCTTTCATAAGAAGTGGCACCACTTCTAAGCTCATATAAGTATTTACATGTGTTTCTGTTATTATTAACACATTACAAGTTTGTACTATACTTCATTAAAAATTTAATTCAATCTACAAAACGTAACAGACGATACTGACTTTTCATATTAGGGCTATGTCAATATCAAACAATCACATTCAGTAACTTGTTTTTACCCATTAAACCTTGTAACTAATGATGTTCTAGAAAAAGATCGGGTTACCATTATTGGTGATTTTAATTAAGGGGTTTTAGCCATGTTTCTTGTGAGGTCATTATTACCATGTGTCTTGGTAAAGTCTTCATCAAAAGATGGGCAAGATTATTACTTGACCTCACGTAAATAATTGTTATAGTACCATCTTTAATCAATTGTCTCACATATTCTTGTCTTAGACTAATATGTCTAGACTTACAATTATAAGTGCTACTATAGGCTCTTGCTAAAGTAGCCTGACTATCATAATGGATAGAAATAGGAGGTATATGACTAGGCCATAATTTGATATTTAACAACAAATTCATAGTCCATTTAGCATCTTTCTCAAATTCTGCTAAAGCAACAATTCAAGTCTCATAGTTGAGTGAATTATGCACATTTGTTTCTTGCTCGCCCAAGAAACAACACATTCACGTAATGTGAAAATTAATCCATTAGTGGATTGTTTATCTCTCAAACTTGCATTCCAACTAATATCGGTATATCTTTCTAATATAGTTGAATTATTATAGAACAATAAGATAACCCTCCAATGTTCTATATTGGATTACTAGTATTTACTCAACTTGCATATACAAAAAGTAATATCAGGTCTAGTATAATGTATCGCATACAGCAATGACCAATATCACTCACATTAAAAACTCTCCACCATGAATCAAATGGAGTACTCATATATTTGAAAACAAGATGTTTAAATCTATGCAACATCTTCTCCATGTAATCACTTTAGCTCAAAGAATAACCCCACTATTTTTTAATTTTAATACTTAAAATAGTATATGCTTCTCCTAAATATTTCATTTTGAAAATGAAAGCTAGATAAGGTTCCGTTTGGAAACCACTTTGGAAAGCCCTTTGAGGGTCCAAAGCCCATTTGCCCAAATATTGGGTGTTTGGGAACACCCAATGAAACTTGCCTTGAAGAAATGTTGGCATTCCAAAGCTGAAAGCCCAAGGCAGCTCAGGGGCTGCCTTGGGCTTTTAGCATTTTGGGAATGGAAATGGCCGGGCACTGTTCATCTTCTTCGTCAAGGAGGCTGGCAAGGTGTTGTGGTGGGTCGGCGACGGGCAAGAAAGGCCGGCGTGGTCGCGGCACCCCGGCAACTGTTGCCGACTGGTTGCGCAACCCAGATCTGGGTTGCAGCGAGGTGGCGGAGGTCGCGCGCCTGGGTTGCGGAGGTGGCGGAGGTCGCCTAGGTCGCGACGCGTGACCTCCGCCACCTCGTCGCAACCTCCGGCAACCTAAGACGTGGCCACGACCCAAATCTAGTTCGTGGAGGTTGCCTAGGTCGCGGCGCGCAACCTCCTCCACCTCGCTGCGACCGCCTAGGTCGTGGCGGTCATAGAGGTCGCCTGGGTTGCGGCGAGCTGTTGCCGTGACCTCCGGCGACCCACGACCTCGTCGCGGAGGTGGCCGGAGGTCGCCTGGGTCACGGTGCGCGACCTCCTCTACTTCGCCGAACCACCTGCTCCTCGCCAACGACTACTTGTTCGCTGGCCAATTTTTTTTTTTTTTTTTTTTTTTAATAACAAAAGGCTTTGCAAATATAATTTTCCCAAACGCCGTTTTACTCAGATACTTTGTCGCGACCAAATTTTCAGGTGTGAACCACCTAGGATTTGCCTAATGGATTATTAAACCTAGACTTAACTTGGGCTCTCCCAAGCCCATACCAATTCGCGACTTATGTTCAAGTTTTTAACATGCAATTGGTTTTTTAATCAGGAGTCGCCACTAATCTATTTTTTGGTGGGTCGATTAGAAACCCAAGTAAAGTAACGGGAGTTTCACTTTACTCCTACGAACTAGAGACTATGGATACGGGGACTTGGTTACACTAGATTTCTCTAATGCCCTTTCGGTACCACTTCTTTTTAATTTTCAAAAATGTTTTTCGAAGGCAGTTCGGATTGATTTTAAATCTATTTCCTAACATGTGAGGTGATCATGCGGGTGCACAAATCACTAATTTAACATCCAAGAAAGCAATGAAATAATAAAAAAAATGAAGGGACTTACCTTGTAGCAACGAAAGTATCTGCATGGTTAAATTAAAAATTCACATCATCAACCCTAGATATTATTTATAATTAACACGCAATTTCTGTTATTTGCTTTCACTTAATTAATGAAAATCATGCAATATGCAATGCAATATTAACAAAATGACCTAATTCTAATGACATGCAATTTCTAATTAAATGAACCTAGCAATGATCACTAAATGACATGCATTTCATGAATCTAATTCTAAATGACATGCAATGACATTTTTTGTTTTTGTTTTTTTTTAAAAATGCAATCTATCCTAGGGATTAAAACTAATTTATCCTAAGTCATTTTTGTATTTTTTCTGAAATTTCGAAATTAGAAAAATGTAAAAATTATCTAACTAGATTAAGATTCTATTTAATTGGCATTAGGAATTAGGTTAAGCCAAATCCTAATTTAAACTAAAATATTATCTTAACCCAAATAGTCCTAAAATGCAATCTATCTAATATTTAAACTTATAATAAATTAAGAAAAATATTATCTAGAATTAGACTAAGTGCGATTTTACCCTAATATGCAATGACGTACAAAAAGATGCCCTAACTTTACATGACATATGCATGATGATTTTTTTTTTGTATTTTTTTAATGAAAATTCATAATTAAAATCAATAAAAATCTAACTAAAGTGAAATGTTATCTATTCTAAATGCCTTCTCAACATGCAAAAATAACCAACCTATCATGCAATCAATCCTAATCTACATGGAATGCAAAATGCATTTTTTTGTATTTTCAGGATAAATAGAGCAATTAAGAGATAAACCCCCAAATCATCACAAATGTTATCCACCATTCGAATTGAAATTGAAATTTAATTATTTCGCTAATAAAATCGATAAATTGATATTAAGCCTTAAAGATCAAGATATCAATTTTACTCCCGCGTGAATAATTATTTCATCTAAAACCTTATAGATAGAATAAAAATTCGTGCGGTCGTGAATTGGATGCTACATTAGGAATTTCAACCATGCATTGGAAAACATTTCAAACAAAGAGATAAAATATCAAAAACTAAAATAAGATAAATTAAATCTACCTAATAAATTAAATCTACCTAAAAATAAAATAAATCTCTACCTAAATTGAATTTTTTTAAAAATTCGAACGGATTCGGGGTGGCACGGTTAAGGACGGTGCAAGGGCAGCGGCTGTGGTGTCGCTGGTTACCACCGGTCAGAGGTCCCGGTGGTCGGAGCTCCGGCAAAGTCCGGCAAAAGCAGGCTCGTGCAGCAGCAGGTCGTGCAAAACCAGCAGAGTGTTGCTGTGGGCGTCGCTCAACACGGGACTCGGGATCAAGCGCGGTGCTGGGCTGAGAGATAGCAGCGGCGGCGTCGTGACTGACAGTGGAACGGTGCGGCTGAGCGGATAGGAACAGCGGCACAGAGAGCTGGAGCAACAACGGGTCAGCAGCGTCGGGTCGCGCGGCGTTGCTGGCTTCAGGCGAGACGGGGCAGAGGCGTCTTCGCAGGGCACGGTGGCACGGCTGGGTCACGAGCAGAAGCGGCTTCGTTGTTGGGGTTGAGCTGCGGCGCAAGCGCAGGGCAGGAGCAGATCTCCGGTGAAATTGGGTGATGCTGGTGCGACGAGACAGAGCAGGGCAGGAGTTGGGTGGCACCGGTGTTCACGGACAAGCATCGCGGGCGCGGCAACGATGCAAGGAACCGGCGACTGGGGGGCGTCGGTGCAGAAGCGGGTCGGCAGAGGCGAATAGGGGGGCGAAGAAGAAAAACAATAACTTTTCTTTTCTGTTTTTTTTTCTTCTTCTTTTCACCCCTGCTGGCCGCACTTTCCTTTGCTATTGTACTTTCTACTATGCTGACCTTCTGCAGGCGTGACTTTTCCTTCTTCTTTTTGACTTTTACTCTTCAAGACAAACCGAAGGAAAATTGGCTCAACGGAAGAAAACAAATTTTTTTTTTTTTTCCCTTCGAATTCGCTCTCCTCAAGCTTTTGCTTCTCTCTTTTCACGAATTTTCCTCTCACTTTGCCTCTGAAATTTTGTCGAAAACCCCCCCTCCTATCATGAAAAATGAGCTCTCTTTTATAGTGATTCGAAACGGTCTCTTTACATACGACATTTTCCAAGTTACCATTTCATGTCACATTAAATCAAATCTGTATGATTTGGCAATCAGCTCTATTTTTACCCATTTTTCACTTGATTTCAAAATTGTTGCTGCATTTAACAAAATCCGGACATCCATCAGAATTATATATTTCCTTGACATTAGAATTCTATATTTTCTTGCATAATTCAATCAAATCAATTTCTTCCATTTTCATTTTTTTTTCTTTTTATTTGTTCAAAATGCAATTTTATTTTTCCAAAATTAGGTGTCAACATACTTACAATGGACTTTTACAATAAAATTTACCAAACGCAATTTGCATTTTGGAAAACATCTTTAGCTCAAAGGTCTTTATATTTTCCCAAAGACTTTCCCCAAAAGTTTTCCCAAACGTACCCTTAGTCTCAATTATTCCAATCATATTATTTCCAAAGTCCCCTTCGGACATACCCCCACTTCAAGAATAGTCCAAGAGGCAATTAATCGAAATTATGCATCATCAAATTTTCATCCTCGATGAAATACATACATCAAAATAGAAAAACAATGCAGTTTTACTCTCTTGGCTCATTTATGCTATTCCTTAGAATCAAGTCTATGAGGGGCAAGGACAGCAAATAGAACACATTAGAACCAAACAAGGGACACCCAAAAAAACCCATTCGGTATCTCCAAATTGCCTCCATCAACAGAGCACTACATATTAGCCCATGCATGTAAGAACATTCTCTAACAATTCAGTAAATGCAAGCGAATCGAGTATCGAGGTATCAAAAGTGCATAAACTGGAATTGAGAGAGGCGAAAAGAAGATACCAGCAATTCTAGGAATGGAATCAACAACATCGTATAATCCGAAACCTTCTAAAAGGTATAATCAGAGCCATACCTCATTTCTTCATCAAATTGCATGCAAGGGCAAAACCATAAATTTAACATTATTATGCTTGAAACCATTAGATAATATGATTGAATCGAATTTTCATGCCACTGCTTATGTGCTTGCATAAGCCCATAATAACATTAACATTTGTGCACATATTAATCTAGGACATCAAGCAATCAAGCCGATTCCAATTAATCTTGTGCTTGAATGCATGGCTCAAAATACTAAAGCATGAAACTAATCAAGACCAAAAGTCTAGCTCAATCACACGATACCAAAATTCTATAGACACCTTCCAGTTCTAGTTCAAAATTCACACGCTCGTGTCAATCTCATAATGCATTGCGATTCAACTCACTTTTCTTGGTCAACCGCCTACAACGGTTAACAGCTCAAGCATACACATGCGTACCAATTTCTTGTTACTGAAGTCTTAAATAGGGGCATATCGCATCTCTTCAATTCTATCATTATCCCACACATGGAATTGAACACACACGCCAAAAGATGACTAAAGACCTCAATGACAAATAATGTGGCAGTTTATGTGCTAAACATGGAGATAAAAATATCGCATACCTTAGCATATAAGCCGATAAGCAAAAAAGCAATACCTCAGTTCATTCTCAAGTAATCCTCCAACACATCCATGAATGACCCAAAATTTAATATATACACCAAACATAACTGTACAATTGAATGTAGCATTTCCAGTAAAACAAGCAAGTGCAAAGCGGCTCAGACTCAACTAAAATATGGATCCCCAGTAATGGAGTCCAAAGCACATGTCTTTATGCTTGGAGTATCAACTTTACAATATAAGAAAATGCACAATCACAATTTCCCGAATGCAGAACCAAAAAGTACTTTGGTGCAAGTGAAATTACCGAAAGACGAGAGGCCAGAAAAACATCACACACCAAACTAATCCAAACTTATCATTTTTATTTATTTATTTAACTAATTGTCAAAATTAAGATTCCATCTTACAAATTACTCGTGCATCTCGAGCAAGCAATCAAATTTCATCTTACGTGTTGTCCAAAATCTTAAGACAGAAAATAAACAGATGAAAAATCTGTACTTCAACATATACCATATACACTAGGGACTAATCGAAGCATTACATAAGAACCTCGGGAAGTGCATAAACCAAGACAATGCTATCACCTCTCGAGTGATTCCTTTAGAAAATAATATTATGGTGTAAAGTAGAGTTACAAAATGACAAGAACTTCATCAATGCACCATGCATACCGTAAGCAAATCAACATAGTACCGCAATTGCAAGTCTTTTGTTACCATACACAAGCGTAGAAAATTAAATTACCTGCGCAAATGTCCCACGTGTAAAACCAATCCATCAAGAAACTAGAGTACTTGTGGAGTTTGAGCACTCGCAGAACGCATCCCCGCGATCTCGCAAATAGTGCCAATTCTGAATCTCCCACTATCATGCACCAAAGGTGAAGCAACTTCAATCAAACAAAAGACCGCACAATCAATCTTGGTCACCCACGGAGTCACGTACCGCCCCAATTCTCGGGTGTCAGATTGAATTACCATTTTCACCTTGCGCTTGATCTCGTGGATCAGAGTCTCGACATCATCAATGTCGGGCACGAAGGTAAGAGATGGTTGATCCTCTGGAAAAATTTGCTAGCCATCCCCAATGAGCCGCACCAATGCAAGCACTCAACATGCTTTGCATGGTGTAGCCATCCAGCGCAACATGCAAGGCATTGCCTGTAGAAATCTCGGCAAATTCGCGGAGGCCTTTAAGTTGCTTTTGCTGCAACTGGCCTTCGATTTAGGGAACTGATGGAGATAGATCCTAAACCGCCACAGGCCCCACATCTTTAGAAGCGGGATTTTCATCCTTGTCTTTGCCGCCGGACTCACACAAAGACCGAGACGAACCGAGGTAATCAGTGCCGACATCATTGCGAGTTGAATAAAGAGACGATAATCTTCGATGGCGATTGTGTGTATGGCGAAGCGTCGTGGTAATTCGCTGGGGAGATCGTCTCTGACCGGTGCGTGCCGTTGCGGGTGTGATCTTATTCTGCTTTGGCGTTTTTTCTCGACTTCTCCTGCGTAAACTTTGAAGTCCAGGCCACATCCGCCACATTGGATGGAGAGGTCTACATGCATATAATGATTCTGGATTTGTCTTTAACTTCAAGGTGACAGAGGCGGTGGAGAAGAACAAGCAAATAATAATAATCTGCAGTCCATCCATCCCATTTCCAATTTCTGAGAGGCATGTTGCGATGGGCAAAAGAAGAGGAAGATTTAGGATTCATGGACAACATCTCGAGGACCGCTGATGGTGAGCCACCACGGGCTGGTACTTCCTCCAACTCTAACTTCATTGTTACACAAATAAATCCTTAAAATTGTTGGGAAAATATGGCTTCGAATTGGGTATGACGATGGATAAACTGAAGCAAGAATGGGAGATCATCCAAGTCGAGGCATTCAATTCTGAGAAAAAGAGAAGCGGGGTTGCTGTGAGGAGGAGAGGAGAGCAGGCCCTTCACGTACACTGGAAGGGAGCTGCTGAGATGATCTTGGCATTGTGTTCGGATTATTATAGCCAAAGCGGGATGGTGAATGTCATGAATGATGAAGCGCAGTCAGATTTCGGGGCAATCATAAAAAATATGGCAGACAAAAGCCTCCGCTGCATTGCATTCGCCTACAAAAAGATCGATGGCTCACTTGCTCAAGTTCATGGGAAACTTGAGGAAGATGGACTTACATTGCTGGGGATAGTAGGGATAAAGGACCCATGCAGACCAGGCGTGAGGAGGGCAGTGTCGGCTTGTGGAAGTGCCGGAGTGAACATCAAGATGATCACAGGAGACAACATGCGCACTGCAAGAGCTATAGCCTTGGAATGTGGGATATTCAATCCCGATGAAGATCTCGAACACGAAACCATAGTAGAGGGCGTGCAGTTTCGCAACTACTCGCCCGAACAGAGAACGGCAGCAATCGAGAAAATCCGGGTAATGGCTAGATCATCCCCATTTGATAAGCTTTTGATGGTGCAGTGCTTGAAGCAGAAAGGGCACGTGGTGGCAGTCACTGGCGATGGCACGAATGACGCGCCAGCCCTAAAAGAAGCAGATATTGGCCTCTCCATGGGCATCCAAGGCACTGAGGTGGCAAAGGAGAGCTCAGATATCGTCATCCTTGATGATAATTTCACCTCCGTGGTGACTGTGCTTAGGTGGGGGCGGTGTGTCTACAACAACATTCAAAAGTTCATACAGTTTCAGCTCACTGTGAATGTGGCTGCCCTCATCATCAACTTCGTTGCTGCGGTCTCTTCTGGTGATGTCCCTTTGACAGCTGTCCAGCTTCTTTGGGTGAACTTGACTATGGACACCCTGGGAGCTTTGGCATTGGCGACAGAGCAACCAACAAATGAGCTCATGCTAAAGCAACCAATTGGACGAACTGAGCCGCTTGTAAGCAGAGTCATGTGGAGGAATCTCATATCTCAGGCCTTGTACCAAGTTGTCATCCTCCTGACCCTACAATTTAAGGGGAGTTCCATTTTTCGGGTGGACAAGAAAGTGAGGGACACAATTATTTTCAACTGCTTCGTCCTCTGCCAGGTCTTCGACGAATTTAATGCCAGGAAACTGGAGGAGAAAATTGTATTCAAAGGGATCCATAAGAACAAGTTGTTCTTGGGCATCATTAGCATAACGATAATTCTTCAGGTGGTGATGGTTGAGTTTCTGAAGAAGTTTGCCAACACTGAGAGGCTGAACTGGGAACAATGGGGTGCTTGCATCGGACTTGCAGCTTTGTCTTGGCCAATTGGTTGGCTTGTTAAGTGCATTCCAGTCTCGGGCAAAGTGTCGTTCTTTTCCCGCAGAGAAGAAATATCCTGAACCGAGCACAACGTTAAGCGCCTCAAGAAGAATCTTGTCTTTTATTATAAAAATGATTAGGGCTTATGAAACTGTTTTTATCTATACCGACTATTTTGTCTAATAAAAACCCTAAACTTTAAGTCTAGTTTTAAATTTGTCTCGAATTTTTTTGTAAAAAAAAAAAAAATCAACTTTCAATCTATTCTCAAATCCGCCCTCATGGTCCGCTCTCAACTTGACGAGGCATTTCAACGTCAATAAGAAATCTACATCAGTAAGTTGACTTGAAAATTATCATCAAAATGAAATCATTTTTAGGATATGAAAACTAGGATGACTAATGATGATTTTTGGATGAAGGAGGACCAATGGGGGGGAGATTTGAGACTAGAGTAAAAATTGACTATTTTTCTCTTAAACAAAAAGAAGTTTGGGGAAGATTTGGGACTAGATTTAAAGTTAAGTTTTTTTTAGACAGAGAAAAATTTAGGGTAGGTTTGGAATAGACTTAAACTTCGATCTTATTTTTATTTTTCATAAATCAAATTCGGGACAGAATTGAAACCAAACCTAAAGTTGGGGTTTCTTAAGTAATTAGGCCATATAAAAGGTATGTGATGGTTCACAACTCCGCCCAATCCAATTGACGGGTTGCTTTGATAATTGCCAACCATAAACACTTCTAGTAGAAAAATTTCACCCACATACCTTGTTTCTATTGTACTAAACCTTTTACTGACTATTTTCCTCCTCTTGGATCAACTTGAAGTTTTAAATCCATTGTGCTACAAAAGAAAGAATGATATAGATGTGTAAATCAACAGAGTAAAAATTGTACCAAACTTAGTTTTAGGATGGAATGTTCTTAGGTGATAGTATAAACCTAATTACTCTACCTTGGGCCAATATGTAAGAAAAGGTAATTCTAAGCAAATTAAAATTTCTGAAGGCATAATGCAAACTATTCAAATTCCTCTAATTACACAATCACTTATGAAACATTAAGCTTGTGCCTCTAACACAACTTGCCTTTTGCAATCAGAAATTGTTTATTAAAGGGTTTATCCACACCTTCTTTGCGTGTTCGTTGCTTTGACAAGCTTTCAAATTGGATTCATTGGGGAGTTTCCTTCAAATCTGTTGTAATATAATACGCGGAAATGATGGGATATTACAATTTACGTCAATGCGAAATCACCAAAAAAATAAACGAGAAAGAATAAAAACACCAGAAATTACGCGGTTCGATCCGAGTATCAGTATCTACCATTCATGGGGAGAGCCAGTAATAAATAATCCACTATAATCGGAAAATTAGAATTTACAATTGCTCACATGCTCTAGTATTTCTCACACTTGGATTTAACCCCAACCCAAAATATTTATAAATAAACAACTCATTTAAACATAAACTCACGGTATAAAATCATCACATGTTCAAGCTCAAACAAATGCTCTATGTATGCCAAAATCAAGAACTCCAGTGTTTGTCTTTGGTCCGCATACGTATGGATTCGCATTTTTGTTTAAAGCTTCGTGCGGTGTGACTCTTCTCCTGGACCCGCGGCTCTTGCTCGTTTTTTTCTCTTTCATCGTGCGGTGCTCTCTAGGTTTTCTTTTCGTGGCTCCACCCTTAGTGGCGTGGACGTGCAGAGAGCTTCTTTCTTTATCTCCTTTTAGCTTTTATATTGTGTTTGACTTTGGGCCCCACGTAGATGATCTTATTCGGCTCGTGCAAATAAAAAAGAAACTTTGCTCTTTTTCTAATTCTATTTTATTTCCTCTTCTATAAACTTTTATGGAGTCTACGAATCTCCTTTTGTTAATTGAAGACATCCAAGACCCAAAAAGAATTTTGAATTTCTTTTCTTATGCGTAATCTTGAATATTATTTTCATCAGAAAAATATCTGCACAATCAAATAATAAAAATTTTATCCAAGCGAATCGCATTTTGCAAACACTCAAACTTGAAACATAATTTAACAGAGTCTAAGGTTGTGTATGTACGAAGAAAAACCATAAGAAGAGTGTCTGAGGTTGTGATGAGTGACTCAAAGGTTTCCTCATTCCAAGGAGCTTGAAATACAATGTTGCTCGACAATGGTCCAGGAGCAAGAGGGCCCTGCGGGACCGCATGGATCAAAGCAGGAGCAAAGTAATAGTGACAAAACAGTACAAATTGACAAAAGGTGAAAGGAATTCCGTAGAATTGTGAAAGTAATGGGGGGTATAAGTAGATAACAATGCAACCAAAAAATAGAAATTATCTGCATGATGATAAATGTTTGTTTTCTGATTCAGTCATGAACAGTCTCCACTTGTTTAATAAACTCCCGTCGCTTCTCACACGTTCACGTTTTGTGTGGGTTTTCCATCCAAGCGTCGTTCGCGAGGGAAAATGACATCCTCGTGACCGAGCTTTCACGCATAAAGATTTTCACCGCAAATGCTTGTCTAGACTCAAATCTATATGAACTGAATCAATTACATCGGCAGATTACATGTATTGTACATAAATTTCACAAAATCAAATGGTTGTGATTGCGCTTGGTTGGATCGGTCATGATCCCTGCGAGTATTTTTCAAGAATGCTGGTGGAACACTTCATATTAAAACAGGGAAAAAAAAAGGAAAGCAGAGGGTAGTTGTGAGGGATCGAACTTCTCATTTTGGGACACTGAGGGTGCTAGGAGATAGATAAGTCATGCAAATCTGCTCTTAACACATGTAAATGTTGCTGGTTGAGCTTTTGCCCTAAAAATAATGTAGAACATTAACTTAAGGGAGTGTGAAACTAACCCAACCTTTCTTCAATATTTGACCATGGAGATAACAAGAAATATAAAAATTAACTAAAAGTTTATCTTCTTTTTTTTGTTGGTCGGTTAACTGAAAGTTTGTCTAAAAAGCGATATCATAGAACCTTAACAAATATTGAAGTATATGCTTCTTGTCATTGCATATACCAATTTTATATACACTCTTAGGTTGTGTTTGGTGGATCGAATAAAACTTTAGATAGGATAATTTTATCCTATTCGGTATTTGGAGTGTCGCGAAATCCAAATATAACCGGATATAGTCTAGATATAACTCCCAAAAAAAAAAAAATCCCACATAGAGAGTGAGATAGAGTAAGATAGGATATTTATCATTAAAAAAGATAAAAATAAAATAAAAGAAAAATGTGAGCCAAGTCGAAGCTTTCCTGAAACTTCTCTCTCACACGCTCAGTCGTCGTTGTCTCTAGCCATCATCTCGCCGCTATCTTACACCATCGCCGCCCCGCTCACCATCGTCCCCGCCAAGTTTGCACCTCTCAGTTGATTTCTCACCACCGCCCTCAATCCCGCCTCTTCTAGCTTTGTCACATGCAGCCCCACGCACGTCTAGGATCGACCTCGGGCACCAACAAGCCAAAATGGACCTGAGGGCAAGGATCGAGCACTGACCAGTCGAAATCTGAGACTTGTGCTCGATCTGAGCCCCATATTTTGTGTTACCGTACTTGTTGCGATTTCATCGCTAGCATCATCGTTTAAAGGAAAGTCTGTCCATGGATATCTGGTAAAACTGGAAATTTTGTGGGATCTTCGAGTAGAGAACGGATGATCCATATGTATATCAAATCTAGATGCTTTAACTATGCTCAGCATTCTGGTTTGGTTGAGGAAGGCCTGAAACTTTTGACTCTCCGTCTGGACACTTAATCAATGGGATTCAGAGAGAGAGAGAGACAACGAGGCGGAGAGGATGGATGACGGGTGCGATCAAGGTCAGTGCAAAGTGAGAGGCGCGAGGCAGATAAGACGAGACGAGTGAGGGACTGAGCGAGTTTGTGATGATCATATGGACTAGAGCAGAGGCAGGACGGCGTCGGTCAATGTTCTAGGCGGCGGAGGTGATCGCGGCAGGCCGGGGCAGTAATCATATACAGTTTTCACAAATCCGATAATCAGGTTTTTTTTTTTTTTTTTTCGCAAATCTCAAAGAATTAACTTTTTTATGTTTTACGTTTAATCTAGTTTTGTTCATACATATTCGGACATTACCAGATATTATGTAGGATATTTCAAATCATACTCTATCCTATCATTGTCCTAACCAACCTTATCTTATCCAATAAAATGGTCCGGATGACCAAACGCTGTTTTATTATTGCCCAACATTCCGAAACAAATTCAACCAAAAAAAAAAAAAATGATATTCTGAAACAAAATTAAATGAGAAATTAAAATTTGACACGTAATGGTGAACTTGTGTGGACCACACATTAAAGAAAGCATCTCGAAATTCATCCTGTCCTTCGCCCAAATTTCCGGTCAAATATATTCGTTGCTTAATAGCTTATTTTGGAAGGATATTTGGACCTGAGCAAGTCCTTAAACTGCTCACATGGTTTCTTGGGAAGGGTTCTCCCAAAACCCCTCCTCACAAAGCTCTCCACCACAACCCAAAAATCCCCTTCAGGGGTGAGGGTAAGGATCCCACTCTGGATCCCGCGATGCCTCATCCCCGTAAAATACCGGGTCAAGGTACAGGAAATGAAGGGGGCTCCCCCTCTTTCTACAGCACTGATAGCACCAGTAATTTCTGATAAAGTGATTTATAATTACTGAAATGGAAATATAAGATGATTTACCATAACAAGTACGCCCCAGAAAGAAAGATAATGATCAAATTTTGGGAAATTGTGATTACAGACGGATGTGAAACCTCTTTCTTTGACTCTCTCATTTGTATGTCAAAGGGAGAGAACAAAATAGGCGTACATAGAGTCTTCTTTCCTCTTTCGTTGACTTTCTCATTTGTATGTTAAAGTGAGCTTCACCCAGCTATGACAAATAAATAAATCATTTCCCAAGTCCAAAGAGATGAGTAGAAGACAACAAAAGGAACCCCGCGTGATTAATCCCTTCACGCTTGTGGCTCACGAAATCCACTTGAAATCTTCTTCTTCTGGCAATTTCGGTTGGTCAATTCTAATACGCCAATTTTATTTACTGTCGAGTTCACATGTTCTCATCAGTTTAGTTTTCTTTAATGTGCTCAAACTTGAAATAGTTTTTTAGTAATTTCTACATTCTTTGATATTGCTGAGCTATCTTCTATTTCCTTTTTATGAGAATATGGTTGAATATTGTTACGCATCTGAATATCTCTCTCTCTCTCTCTCTTTTTTCCTTTTTTTTTCCAGAAATTTCTGCTCCCAATATCTTTTCCCTCCCATGTTGTTGGCCGAGTTTTTCACCGAATCTTGCCTATTCCTATAACCGAATTTCGGAAGAATAATACTAATCTTTTTTTAAATGAACAAATTTTCCAACTTCATACATCTCACAAGTTAAGTTTCAGCCATTTAAAGAATGACGGGCTTGGCCAAATTCTCTCTCATTGTGAGCTTAATCCAACTTACTAAATTAAAAATCAAAACTATCAATTCAAACACATTTGCCAGTTCAATGCAGATGCAATTTTGCTATTTTTGTTTAGGGATTAAAGATTAATCTCTAATTTTTAATGCAATTAATTACTAGATTATTAATCAAAATTTAGGTGTCAATAGACTCATTGGTAATACAATACTAGCAGTAAAATCAGATTGTTGAATATTTAACATGACACCACACGATGATACAAAAAGAATGAGATTGTTCTCAATAGAGATCACAAATCAAAGCCATTTGTTTTAATTTTATAAAATTATGTATACTGTTAGAAAGGAGTTCTTGTACATTGAAGATACTGGCTACATTAAAATTTTGTTACCCAACACTAGGGGTTGTGGCATGAAATAGCAATGGAAGTTGAAACTAGTGCTTATATTAAAGTATATCTGAGAAGATAGAAATTATGTGGGATTAAGATATTTTGATTAATATTTCGACACCTAATGCGCTGTTGACACCAAAATTTTAGCAACCCAGTTATTTATTCATAGAAAAATTAGGGATTAATTCTAACCCTTGAACAAAAATATTAGAATTAAATTGCATAATATATAGTTTTAAGAGCATTTTTTTTTATTACATTTGCATTGGTCTAGTGATGGATATGTTTGACTTGACGGTGTCCACATCCAATAATTTTCATTTGAGTTAACATCATCATGCTGTCAAGGGAATACCTTCGGTTGATGTTATATGGATTAGCAAAAATCCTTATTCAACCTAATGAGGGACCATGAATCTCACCCATGATATGAGGAAGGGGACTGATAAATTGCACACGCGAAGAAGGATAGGAAATTCAAAAAAAATCGGTTGGATGCTTAGGGGTCACAATTTCGGTTAGCTAATGGAGGAATTCGTGGGATAAATGATGAGCTATCGGCTGAAGGAAAAAGAAAGCGCGGCAATTGAGAGACGAAATGGAGGAAAGAAATCAAGGCATTTGTGGAAAGTGTGGGTTGCTGGAATTTATAAAAGGAGACTAATGAGCTGGTTATAGAATAGTGAGAGAAAATGATGGAATTGTTCCATCGCTATAAACGCCCACCCCGCCATATTGGCAAGAAAAAGAGAGGAAATAATCAAGTCGGCCCAGGAATTGTGAATGGAGATGAGCGAATGTGGACACGTCCAAGGCAATATGAGTAGAAGCAGAAAATGAAACCAAAAGATTCTGAGCGCTATTTAGAAATAAATTAGATAGATTCACAATCAATTTTTGGTGATAAATCAAAGCCAAAACTCAGCAATTTCCCAAGAATCATCAATCGGCTCCACGGATCCAGACTTTCCAACTATACATGGGAGGCTTTTTGCTATAAAAGGAGGTACACACCTTCAGACTTCGAAGGTCCATTTCTCGAGAATTCTCCAATTGGTCTATCGTGTTGGCAGTCCTTTCGACGTCCTGCGTTCATCTTGCTTTGTGGATATTGACGATAAGCATAAAGCTAAGTCAAGCATTTTTTAGTTTGATTGTGTGAAATTCCATTTCGCTATTTAAATTATTCCTTTATTTATTTTCGTGTTTTCGCTTGCTGTCCAGGTTCAGTCTCCCGGTCATCGTGGACTTTCATGCCTATTCTACACCAACACCCACGACTTCCGCATGACCAAGATCGATCCCACGAAGCTTTGGTGTTTGTTATGTTTTCGCAAGTTTCCGCCGAAGGGCTACAGTCGTCGGCGAGCTAGATCTGGCGCCAGCGACCGTCGGTTGATCCGGCGAGGGTTGCGCGACCCCTCCGAGGGCCGTCGGAGGTCGTCCAATAGGTGACCCTTGGCGAGGGTTGCTCAACCCCGGGGCCGCGTGACCCAAGCTAGTGCCGCCTGGGTCTCGCGGTTGCAGGTGGCCCTCGCGAGGGTCGCGTGACTCCAGCCGCCGTTGCGCGAAGGGACAAATTTCATTGACCTCATTGACACGTGACGGTTATTTTATCTAATAAAATTGTCCGGATGACCAAACACAGTCTTATTATGCCCAACGTTTTGAAACAAATTCAAACAAAAAAATAAATGATATTCTGAAACAAAATTAAATGAGAAATTAATATTTGACACGTAACGGTTGACTTGTGTGGATCGCACATTAAAGAAAGCTCCTCGAAATTCATCCTGTCCTTCGCCCAAATTTCTGGTCAAATACATTCGTTGCTTAATAGCTTATGTTGGAAGGATATTATCTACAGCACTGATAGCACCAGTAATTTCTGAGAATGTGTTTTATAATTATTGAAATGGAAATATAAAGATCATTTACCATAACAAGTACGGCCCCAGAAAGAAAGATAATTATCAAATTTTGGGAAATTGTGATTACAGACTTCGTGGAAACCATCCAAGAAGCTGCAGTGAAATTTCCGGGAACTTCATGCAATATGGAAGCTCGTCACACTGCACTATATAATGTACTACACGACAAAATAACCTATCAGAACCAAATCCATCCGTTCAACCCAGGTCAGTCAGTGTTGTTCATCCATGTCGTCGTTGAGGCTTCGTAAACCTAGCGAAGAAGCAGCAACTGATGCAGCGGTCGACCAGCTTCATAAACCTAGCGAAGAAGCAGCAACTGATGCAGTGGTCGACCACCGCGATAGCTCGACGAATATCATCCACAGGCGAGACGAATATCATCCAAGGGCCCTCGAGTCTCTGTCGAAACAAGTCGTCGATAAGAAGAGAGACCTGTTGCAGACGCTCTCTTACGTTGTCATCAATGTCGAGAGCAGTGATAATCCACGTGAAGGAGATTGCCACTCTCTTCGAGACATCGACCCTAAAATCCTGAGTAACCTGGTAAGAGAGAAAAGTTTTGAATCTCTTGCTCAACTTGGTGACATAAAACAAATCGCTTCAATTCTCTTCACAAATCTCGAAAATGGCTTGAGTGGGTATGAAACCGACCTCACGCACCGAACCAATGTTTTTGGGCCGAATAAGTACAATAAGCCGCCGGCAAAGAGCTTTCTCAGTTTTGTGCTCGATGCGTTCAAAGACTTGATCATAATCATTCTCATAGCATGTGCTGTTCTCTCTTTAGCATTTGGTATCAAACAGCCCGGCCTTAAAGAAGGTTGGTATGATGGTGGGAGTATAATCATCGCCATCTTTCTAGTCGTCATCGTCTCTGCTGTCAGCAACTATAAGCAAGGAAGGCAGTTCCGGGAACTTTCCAAAGAGAGCAGCAACATTAAAGTGGAGATTGTAAGAGATGGCAGGAGGCAACCAATTTCCATATTTGATATTGTCGTAGGCGATGTCGTGTATCTGAAGATTGGTGACCAGGTTCGGGCCGATGGGTTGTTTGTTGATGGCCACTCCCTGAGAGTTGACGAGTCTAGCATGACTAGTGAAAGCGATCACATCGAAGTCAATAGCGAGAACCCTTTCTTGCTCTCAGGCACCAAAGTGATAGACGGCTATGGTCGAATGACGGTTTCTTCTGTTGGCATGAACACGGCGTGGGGTGAGATGATGAGCTCCGTGACCCGCGAGAGACCCCACTCCAAGCCCGTCTAAACAGGTTGACTTCCTTGATCGGGAAGGTCGGGGTGTCGGTGGCCGTTCTGGTGCTTCTCGTCTTGATGATCCGCTACTTCACTGAACACACCCAAGATGATGCCGGAAACAGAGAATTCACCAGCGGGAAGACCAAGTCGGAGGACGTGATGGACGCCGTTGTGCACATAGTTGCTGCTGGAGTGACCATTTGTTGGAATCAACACCTAATATAGAAAGAACAAGCCAAAGAGAAGTGTGCTGCAGCGCCACTTCTCAAACCGCCGAAGAAGAGAATTCTTGAAAAAATTCAACCGGCTAACTTGAACGTGAAGGAAAAGTTGCAGCCCACAATTGTTGACTCCTTAGCCAAGAAGAAAAGTTCAACTTCAGCTCTTGCATGTTGAAGTCAAAGGCGGTAGAGTCCACGCGGTGGAAGAGATTGAGATAGAAAGAGTCTCAGCCTCAGTAGCTCTGTGTGACGTGATCGAGAAGGGAAAATAGAATACCTGAGTGTGCTTGAGTGTGAGTCTTTTGAGTACGTGGTGTGAGAGAATATATATTGTAATAGTTGTGTCAGAGTGATATATTTGTACGTGGTTTAGCATAACTGGTGTATTGAGTAATTATCTCGTGTAACCACCACAATGCTTTCGCATATTTTATAAGTTGCGCACTCTACAATTAATATCAGAGCAAAGGGTCGCATACCCTACACCATTGTGGTGGTGACTATACCTGAGGGCTTGCCTTTGGCCGTCACTTTGACGCTGGCCTACTCCATGAAGCGCATGATGGGTGACAATGCCATGGTCCGGAAGCTCTCCGCCTGTGAAACCGTGGGTTCTGCCACAACGATCTGCACGGAAAAAACCGGGACTCTCACGTTAAACGAGATGAGAGTGACAGAGTTATGTACGCGAAAAGAAAATGTGAGTGTAGATGCATCCAAAGAAATAGCGACCAGCATCGTTGAAGTCCTCCTACAAGGAATCGGATTGAACACGACAGGTACTGTCCACATGCGACCTTCTGAATCTGTTCCTGAAATTTTAGGTAGCCCAACTGAAAAGGCGATACTTTCTTGGGGTGTATCCAAAGTGGGTATGACGATGGACAAACTGAAGCAAGAATGGGAGATAGTCCAAGTCGAGGCATTCAATTCTGAGAAAAAGAGAAGTGGGGTCGCTCTGAGGAGGAGAGGAGAGCAGGTAATTCACATACAGTGGAAGGGAGATGCTGAGATGATCTTGGCAAGGTGTTCAGATTATTATAGCCAAAGCAGGACGGTGAATGTCATGACTGATGAAGCAAGGTCTGATTTCGGGACAGTAATTAAAAATATGGCAGACAAAAGCCTGCGCTGCATCGCATTCGCCTACAAAAAGATCGATGGCTCACTTGCTCAATTTCATGGGAAACTTGAGGAAGATGGACTTACTCTGCTGGGGATAGTGGGGATAAAGGACCCATGCAGACCAGGCGTGAGAAGGGCAGTGGTGTCTTGTAGAAGCGCTGGGGTGAACATCAAGATGATCACAGGAGACAACGTGCACACTGCAAGAGCTACAGCCTTGGAATGCGGGATATTCAATCCGGAGGAAGATCTCGAACATGAAGCCATAGTGGAGGGAGTGCAGTTTCGCAACTACTCGCCTGAACAGAGAGCTACAGCCTTGGAATGCGGGATATTCAATCCGGAGGAAGATCTCGAACATGAAGCCATAGTGGAGGGAGTGCAGTTTCGCAACTACTCGCCTGAACAGAGAGCGGCAGCAATTGAGAAAATCCGGGTAATGGCTAGATCACCCCCATTTGATAAGCTTTTGATGGTGCGGTGCTTGAAGCAGTAAAGGGCATGTCGTGGCAGTCACAGGTGATGGCACGAATGACGCGCCAGCCCTAAAGGAAGCGGATATCGGCCTCTCCATGGGAATCCAAGGCACTAAGGTGGCAAAGGAGAGCTCAGATATCGTCATCCTGGATGATAATTTTGCCTACGTGGTTACTTTGCTGAGGTGGGGGCGGTGCGTCTACAGCAACATCCAAAAGTTCATCCAGTTTCAGCTCACTCTGAATGTGGCCGCGCTCGTCATCAACTTCGTTGCTGCGGTCTCTTCTGGCAATGTCCCTTTGACAGCTGTCCAGCTTCTTTGGGTGAACTTGATTATGGACACCTTGGGAGCTTTGGTATTGGCGATAGAGCAACCTACAAATGATTTCATGCGAAAGCCACCTGTTGGACAAATGATCTCCCCCACCCTTGGGGAAGTGCAGGCAAGTGAGCGATCCCTTGTGGTGGATATCCCTAAACTGTATGAGGCCCTCGAGCTAGCTGGGCACTATAAAAGAGGGGAGGACATAACCATGGAGGAAAAATTAGAATGTATCTACAAAATGATAAGCATGGGGGTAATCAATAATGTCAATGGAGAACAAGGGCCACTATCTATGATGGCACCATCCATGATTAGCTCATCATCTCACAATACTTGCAATCGTGAAATGGAGAAAACTGAAACTCTTATCCCAAAGGAGGATGAACAAGTTGTCATAGAAAACGTCTCGAGAATGGATGCTAAAAGGACCTTTTGGAGCCGTGACCTCCTAGAGAAGAGGCACGACAAAAGTGAAGTGTTCGATACGTTGGGTCAACCAAGCGGAAAGTATGACTACTACATGAAATATTTGACTGCCTCAAGTTTCTTTAATGATCATAAGGACATCGTCCCTGACGGATGGGGGCCATGGATGACCCAACGCCATGAGAGGAGGGGATGGTCGCTATGATTACCTTGATGGTGATAAAATTGCCTGATGAGGATCGCACTAGTGATGTTGAGATGGAAACCATTGAGCCAATGATGATTGACCTTAGGATCGAAGAATTATCAACAATTGAAATCCTAGAGGAAAGCCTGACACCAGTCATGACGAACTACCACCTCAAGGAAAGAACGAGGTGATAATGCTAGAACCTCCCTTGGAATTCAACACCAAAGCGGTACCCTGGGATTACGCGACAAAGGAAGTAGATGCTGTCACTCGATCAGGTTGTTGCTATGCGCCTGCCAGAGGAACCGAAAAGAAAGCCGTAACGGAGGAGGACGCGAGGCAATTCCTAGCCGTGGTGAAAACGAGTGAATTCAACATAGTAAATTAATTGTGAAAAATGCTGGCCCAAATCTCCATCCTGGAGCTAATTCAATCCTCTGAAAAACATAGAAACGCTTTGTTGAAGATCCTTAACGTGGTACATGTCCTTGAAGCAATCGATGACATTCAGCTACAGGAGGTCGTAGGGACCATCCTACTGAAGGATCATATCTCCTTCACTGATGAAGACCTCCCTACTGATGGTGGTGATCACACAAAGGCAGAGGGCCATGGAAGAGTGTCTGAGGTTGTGATGAGTGACTCAAAGGTTTCCTCATTCCAAGGGGCTTGAAATACAATGTTGCTCGACAATGGTCCAGGAGCAAGAGGGCCCTGCGGGACCGCATGGATCAAAGCAGGAGCAAAGTAATAGTGACAAAACAGCACAAATTGACAAAAGGTGAAAGGAATTCCGTAGAATTGTGAAAGTAATGGGGGGTATAAGTAGATAACAATGCAACAAAAAAATAGAAATTATCTGCATGATGATAAATGTTTGTTTTCTGATTCAGTCATGAACAGTCTTCACTTGTTTAATAAACTCCCATCGCTTCTCACACGTTCACGTTTTGTGTGGGTTTTCCATCCAAGCGTCATTGGCGAGGGAAAATGACATCCTCGTGACCGAGCTTTCACGCATAAAGATTTTCACGGCAAATGCTTGTCTAGACTCAAATCTATATGAACTGAATCAATTACATCGGCAGATTACATGTATTGAACATAAATTTCACAAAATCAAACGGCTGTGATTGCGCTTGGTTGGATCGGCCATGATCCCTGCGAGTATTTTTCAAGAATGCTGGTGGAACACTTCATATAAAAATGGGGAAAAAAAAGGGAAAGTAGAGGGTAGTTGTGAGGGATCGAACTTCTCATTTTGGGACACTGAGGGTGCCAGGAGATAAGTCATGCAAATTTGCTCTTAACACATGTAAATGTTGCTGGTTGAGCTTTTGCCCTAAAAATAATTTAGAACATTAACTTAAGGGAGTGTGAAACTAACCCAACCTTTCTTCAATATTTGACCATGGAGGTAACATGAAATATAAAAATTAACTAAAAGTTTATCTTCTTTTTTTTTTTTGTTGGTCGGTTAACTAAAAGTTTGTCTAAAAAGCGATATCATAGAACCTTAACGAATATTGAAGTATCTGCTTCTTGTTATTGCATATACTGATTTTATATACACTTGTGTTTGGTGGATCGAATAGAACTTTAGATAGGATAACTTTTATCATATTCGGTGTTTGGAGATATAACCGGATATAGTCTAGATATAACTCTAAAAAAAAAAAAAAAATCCCACATAGAGAGTGAGATAGAGTAAGATAGGATATTTATCATTAAAAAAGATTTTAAAAAATAATAAAAGAAAAATGTGAGCCAAGTCCAAGCTTTCCTGAAGCTTCTCTCTCACACGCTCAGTCGTCGTTGCCTCCAGCCATCATCTCACCGCAGCTACCTTCGTTGCCGCCATCTCACCGCTGTCTTACACCATCGCCGCCCCGCTCACCATCGTCCCCGCCAAGTTTGCACCTCTCAGTTGATTTCTCACCACCGCCCTCAGTCCCGCCTTTTCTAGCTTTGTCACATGCAGCGCCAGGCACGCCTAGGATCTACGTCGAGCACCAACAGGCCAAAATGGTCCTGAGGGCAAGGATCGAGCACTGACCAGTTGAAATCTGAGACTTGTGCTCGATCGCAGCCCCAGATTTTGTGTTACTGTACTTGTTGCGATTTCAACGCTAGCATCATCGTTTAAAGGAAAGTCTGTCCATGGATATCTGGTAAAACTGGAAATTTTGTGGGATCTTCAAGTAGAGAACGGATGATCCATATGTATATCAAATCTAGATGCTTTAACTATGCTCAGCATTCTGGTTTGGTTGAGGAAGGCCTGAAACTTTTGACTTTCCGTCTGGACACTTAATCAATGGGATTCAGAGAGAGAGAGAGACAACGAGGCGGAGGGGATGGATGACGGGTGCGATCAAGGTCAGTGCAAAGTGAGAAGTGCGAGGCAGATGAGAGGAGACGAGTGAGGGACTTAACAAGTTTATGCTGACCATATGGACTGGAGCAGAGGCAAGACGGCGTCGGTCGATGTTCCAAGCGGCGGAGGGGGTTGTGGCAGGCCTGGGCAGTAATCATATACAGTTTTCACGGCTCCGATAAGCAGATTTTTTTTTTTTTTTTTTTTTTGCATATCCGAACATTATCAGATGTTGTGTAGGATATTTCAAATCATACTCTATTCTATGCTTGTCCTAACCAACCTTATCTTATCTAATAAAATTGTCCGGACGACCAAACACAATCTTATTATGCCCAATATTTTGAAACAAATTCAACAAAAAAAAAAAAAATTTGATATTCTGAAACAAAATTAAATGAGAAATTAATATTTGACGCATAACGGTTAACTTAGTGTGGACCACACATTAAAGAAAGCTCCTCAAAATTCATACCGTCCTTCGCCCAAATTTCCGGTCAAATAAATTCATTACTTAATAGCTTATTTTAGAAGGATATTATCTAAAAGCACTGATAGCACCGGTAATTTCTGATAATGTGATTTATAATTACTAAAATGGAAATATAAGATCATTTACCATAACAAGTACGGCCCTAGAAAGAAGGTAATTATCAAATTTTGGGTAATTGTGATTACATACGGATCTGAAACCTCTTCGTGGAAACCATCCAAGAAGCTGCAGTGAAATTTCCGGGATCTTCATGCGATATGGAAGCTCTTGTCACACTGCACTATATAATGTACTACACGACAAAATAACCTATCAGAACCAAATCCATCCGTTCAACCCAGGTCAGTCAGCGTTGTTCATCCATGTCGTCGTTGAGGCTTCGTAAACCTAGCGAAGAAGCAGCAACTGATGCAGCGGTCGACCAGCTTCATAAACCTAGCGAAGAAGCAGCAACTGATGCAGTGGTCGACCACCGCGATAGCTCGACGAATATCATCCACAGGCGAAGATGGCGCCTGGCTTTCATGGCCATATACTTCACAAGGGCCCTCGAGTCTATGTCAAAACAAGTCGTCGATAGGAAGAGAGACCTGTTGCGGACGCTCTCTTACGTTGCCATCAATGTCGAGAGCAGTGATAATCCACGTGAAGGAGATCGCCACTCTCTTCCAGACGTCGACCCTAAAATCCTGAGTAACCTGGTAAGAGAGAAAAGTTTTGAATCTCTTGCTCAACTTGGTGGCATAAAACAAATAGCTTCAATTCTCATGACAAATCTCGAAAATGGCTTGAGTGGGGATGAAACCGACCTCACGCACCGAACCGATGTTTTTGGGCTGAATAAGTACAATAAGCCGCCGGCAAAGAGCTTTCTCAGTTTTGTGCTTGATGCGTTCAAAGACTTGATCATAATCATTCTCATAGCATGTGCTGTTCTCTCTTTAGCATTTGGTATTAAACAGCACGGCCTTAAAGAAGGTTGGTATGATGGTGGGAGTATAATCATCGCCATCTTTCTAGTCGTCATCGTCTCTGCTGTCAGCAACTATAAGCAAGGAAGGCAGTTCCGGAAACTTTCCAAAGAGAGCAGCAACATTAAAGTGGAGATTGTAAGAGATGGCAGGAGGCAACCGATTTCCATATTTGATATTGTCGTAGGCGATGTCGTGTATCTGAAGATTGGTGACCAAGTTCCGGCCGATGGGTTGTTTGTTGATGGCCACTCCCTGAGAGTTGACGAGTCTAGCATGACTGGTGAAAGCGATCACATCGAAGTCGATAGCGAGAACCCTTTCTTGCTCTCAGGCACCAAAGTGATAGACGGCTATGGTCGAATGATGGTTGCTTCTGTTGGCATGAACACGGCGTGGGGTGAGATGATGAGCTCCGTGACCCGTGACTTAGATGAAGAGACCCCACTTCAAGCCCGTCTAAATAAGTTGACTTCCTTCATCGGGAAGGTCGGGGTGTCGGTGGCCGTACTGGTGCTTCTCGTCTTGTTGATCCGCTACTTCACTGGAAACACCCAAGATGATGCTGGACAGAGAGAATTCACCAGCGGGAAGACCAAGTCGGGGGCTGTGATAGACGCTGTTGTGCGCATGGTTGCTGCAGCAGTGACCATTGTGGTGGTGGCTATACCTGAGGGCTTGCCTTTGGCCGTCACTTTGACGCTGGCCTACTCCATGAAGCGCATGATGGGTGATAACGCCATGGTCCGGAAGCTCTCCGCCTGTGAAACCATGGGTTCTGCCACAACGATCTGCACGGATAAAACCGGAACTCTCACATTAAACGAGATGAGGGTGACCGAATTATGCATGGGAAAAGAACATGTGAGTGTAGATGAATCCAGAGAAATAGCTGCCGGCATCGTTGAAGTCCTACTACAAGGAATCGGAATGAACACAACGGGAACTGTCCACATGCTACCTTCTGCATCTGTTCCTGAAATTTCAGGCAGCCCAACTGAAAAGGCTATACTTTCTTGGGGTGTGTCCGAATTGGGTATGACGATGGATAAACTGAAGCAAGAATGGGAGATAATCCAAGTCGAGGCATTCAATTCTGAGAAAAAGAGAAGCGGGGTTGCTGTGAGGAGGAGAGGAGAGCAGGCCCTTCACGTACACTGGAAGGGAGCTGCTGAGATGATCTTGGCATTGTGTTCGGATTATTATAGCCAAAGCGGGATGGTGAATGTCATGAATGATGAAGCGCAGTCAGATTTCGGGGCAATCATAAAAAATATGGCAGACAAAAGCCTCCGCTGCATTGCATTCGCCTACAAAAAGATCGATGGCTCACTTGCTCAAGTTCATGAGAAACTTGAGGAGGATGGACTTACATTGCTGGGGATAGTAGGGATAAAGGACCCATGCAGACCAGGCGTGAGGAGGGCAGTGTCGGCTTGTAGAAGTGCCGGAGTGAACATCAAGATGATCACAGGAGACAACATGCGCACTGCAAGAGCTATAGCCTTGGAATGTGGGATATTCAATCCCGATGAAGATCTCGAACACGAAGCCATAGTAGAGGGCGTGCAGTTTCGCAACTACTTGCCCGAACAGAGAACGGCAGCAATCGAGAAAATCCGGGTAATGGCTAGATCATCCCCATTTGATAAGCTTTTGATGGTGCAGTGCTTGAAGCAGAAAGGGCACGTGGTGGCAGTCACTGGCGATGGCACGAATGACGCGCCAGCCCTAAAAGAAGCAGATATCGGCCTCTCCATGGGCATCCAAGGCACTGAGGTGGCAAAGGAGAGCTCAGATATCGTCATCCTTGATGATAATTTCACCTCCGTGGTGACTGTGCTTAGGTGGGGGCGGTGTGTCTACAACAACATTCAAAAGTTCATACAGTTTCAGCTCACTGTGAATGTGGCTGCCCTCATCATCAACTTCGTTGCTGCGGTCTCTTCTGGTGATGTCCCTTTGACAGCTGTCCAGCTTCTTTGGGTGAACTTGATTATGGACACCCTGGGAGCTTTGGCATTGGCGACAGAGCAACCAACAAATGAGCTCATGCTAAAGCAACCAATTGGACGAACTGAGCCGCTTATAAGCAGAGTCATGTGGAGGAATCTCATATCTCAGGCCTTGTACCAAGTTGTCATCCTCCTGACCCTACAATTTAAGGGGAGTTCCATTTTTGGGGTGGACAAGAAAGTGAGGGACACAATTATTTTCAACAGCTTCGTCCTCTGCCAGGTCTTCAACGAATTTAATGCCAGGAAACTGGAGGAGAAAAATGTATTCAAAGGGATCCATAAGAACAAGTTGTTCTTGGGCATCATTAGCATAACGATAATTCTTCAGGTGGTAATGGTTGAGTTTCTGAAGAAGTTTGCCAACACTGAGAGGCTGAACTGGGAACAATGGGGTGCTTGCATCGGAATTGCAGCTTTGTCTTGGCCAATTGGTTGGCTTGTTAAGTGCATTCCAGTCTCGGGCAAAGTGTTGTTCTTTTCCCGCAGAGAAGAAGCATCCTGAACCGAGCACAACGTTAAGCGCCTCAAGAAGAATCTTGTCTTTTATTATAAAAATGATTAGGGCTTATGAAACTGTTCTTTAAATTCCAGATTATATGCATCGTAAGTACCAATCTAGATCTTATGCATGGCAAGTATATTCCTAGATGATGTGTCAAATTGCCTTTGGCTATTGAATCAAATCAACTGTTTATTGCCATCCATTATTTCAACCTCAGTACTTTGGTCTTGCTTGGTGAGCTGCTGTTGAGTTTGGATAATCTTGCAGATGAGGTTATTAATCAGTGATCATGCTATATGCCTGCTCGAACATTCATCTCTAAACTAGCATTCAAAAAGTTATCCTACAGGAAAACTAAAAATTTAATGTGCTCAAACTCGAAATAATTTTTAATAATTTCTACACTCTTCGATATTGCTAAGCTATCTTCTATTTCCTTTTTATGAGAATATGGCCGAATATTGCTAAGCATCCGAATATCTCTATTTTTTTTCTATTTTATTTTGCAGAAATTCCCGCTTCCAATATCTTTTCCCTTCCATTTTGTTGGCCGAGTTTTCCACCGAATCTTGCCTATTCCTATAACTGAATTTCGGAAGAATAATACTGATCTTTTTTAAATTAACAAATTTTCCAACTTTGTACATCTCACAAGTTAAGTTTCAGCATTTAAACAATGACAGGGCTTGGCCAAATTCTCTCCTTTTATGAGAATATGGCCGAATACTATGGGCTTAGCCCAACTTACTAAATTAAAAATCAAAACTATTAATTCAAACACATCCGCCGGTCTAATGCAAATGCAATTTTGCTATTTTTGTTTAGGGATTAAAGATTAATCTCTAATTTTTAATGCAATTAATTACTAAATTATTAATCAAATTTTAGGTGTCAACAAGCTCATTGGTAATACAATACTTTCATTAGAATCAAATCGTTGACTATTTAACATGAAACCACACAATGATACAAAAAGAATGAGATTGTTCTCAATGGAGATCAAAGATCAAAGCCATTTGTTTTAATTTTAGAAAATTGTGTACATTGTTAGAAAGGAGTTATTGTATATTGAAGATACAGGCTACATTAAAATTTTGTTACCCAACACTAGGGGTTGTGGCATGAAATAGCAATGGAAGTTGAAACTAGTGCTTATATTAAAGTATATACGAGAAGATAGAAATTACGTGGGATTAAGATATTCTGATTAATATTTCGACACCTAATGCACGTTTGCTCTCCCAAATGATTGGTTATTGGTTTGCTTGATGCATAGGTTGCATCACAATTAAGGGAATGGCAACTGCAAAATCCTAGGACCTAAATCCCACATAGGAAGAAATTCAATGCACGATCAATGAGGTCAATACCGATGGCAACGGATGATAGAATTCGGGGAGTTCTTGAATCTTATGGCCAAAAAAATCAAGGTATTTCATACACACATATGTATATATATCAGTCAAAATAGCTAGTGTCACTTAAATCACATATTTGTAAATGCATGATATATGTTCAGGAGAATGAAATAGAAGAGGAGTTAAAGGAAGCTTTCAAGGTCATTGACAAGGATCAAGATGTTTACATACCTCCTAATGAGGTTTGAATTATTTCTAATCCCACATTCAATGTTCAGCTTATACTTCGTTAATTGTAGCTTCTTTGTATCTAGGAGCAATTCCTCCTAGCCAAACCCCATAAAAAGAGGGGAAGGTGACAGAGAAATATTGAATGAACTTTTATGAATGGAATTCATAAGACAGTTGTAAAATCTCCATTTTTAGTTAGGAAGCCCATTTTAGGCAAGTAATATTTGTGAAATATCTCATTAACCACATAAAGTCTGACAGACATAACCAACTATTCAAATGTTTTTATCCATTGTAGTATCCGCAGATGTAGGAAAATGGCTGTTTTGTGATATAACATCATTTAACAGCATATAATTCTACATAACCACTCGCTGAATTCTCTATGTAATAATCCCAAGAAGGAGCCATTTCTTTTCTCTCGGTGCTTTCCTTCTCTTCTCTAGTCACTCAACTTTTCTTGAACGACCTTTCTAAGGTTAGTTTATTCCACTTGACGTCTCTATCTTATGTAAGATCTTTCAACAACAATCCACTTAGTCTTGGTTTTCTGTCTAAAAGTTGTAAATCTTTTACTTATCTTCCATCTTTGGGATTAGACTAATATGAGAAGCGAACATTAACCGTATACACCGAAATTAACATGAAGAAGGGAGAGAAAGGATCAAAGTCCCTGGTAATGGCTTCTGGTGATATTCGAAATACTTAAATATCTGCCTCGCTTCTTTCGAACTTCACGAGCCTTTGAAGAAATTCCATTGACCTATGTAGAAGCTTCCTGAGGAATTTTTTTGTTTTATTCATCGATGCAATTCTAGCAACATGTAAGGAACTTTGGATCAAGGGCCTTAAAAACATTTACGACATGGATGTATTGAATTTTAACTTAGTTGGTAAGATTACTTATGTCGCAATTTTAGACTCTTCTCAATTTGTTGCGTTGGCAAATCTTATGCACGCAATATTTCTTTTCTTGAATTTGGAGTGCATGATAGAGTCTACTTTACTTGAATTTACAATCATTAATATTTTTTCATTCCCATAAAGTGAATTTAATCATTTTGTACTTTGAATGCATAATTTATTAGATGCGATATTTAAAATATATTATGGAGAGATTTTCCCACTTGACTGTCACTTTTTCTAGACAAAGCTCTTCGACTTTTATTGGGAGAAAAAGGAATCATTTTATGAAATATGAATACATATAAGGGGAAAAAGTCAATTTTATATAACATTTTTTTTTTAAAAATTATTAAGAGATGATTACAATAAAAGTCTGTGACGCTTATAGTTTTTGCTCAATTGCACTCCATGTGTAGAATTAGCAAATGTGCACACGTGTTGTGTGCGCAAGATATTGATATTTGAAAGAGTAAGTTTGTTACATAATATTTGAATCATTAAACATTGGGATAATAATATTGATATAAAATATACAATAAAAGAAATTGTATCTATGAAAAGAGAATTATTTTGTGATTTGAAAACTTGTTAAGAAGGTTGTTGTAGGATAATGGGTGTGTTTAGAAACACTTTTAGGAAAGCTTCTAGGAAAATGCAAATGACTTTAGGTGAAATGATTTTTCCAAAATGCAAATAGTGTTTGGTAAAATATAATTTAAAAACACATACAAAAACAATTTTGACATAAATAATATTTGGATACTACTACTTTTTTTTTTTTTATAATAAAAGTTTCAAACATTGTCAACGGAACTCAAGCCACTAGTGAGCCAAATTGACTATCGGTGGCTAGATCTAGCCATTGGCCAACCTTGCTTGAGTCATGCAACCTAGGCCTCACATAAGGTTGGGCAACGACAGCTTGCTAGCCACTTGCTAGCTGCTAAGGCCTTCGCTGACAACATTAAGATTTTGGAGGACATTCCATAATTATGAAAGTATAGCAGGGGTAATGTAGGAAGGGGAAAAAGCTTATTTTGTATTTAGAAAATGCTCAAAGCTCAAAGTACTTCTGGACCTATCTTGAGCTAAAGCCTAAAGGCCTTTTGAGGCCTTTCGAAATGCAATTGCATCTTCCCAAAATTATTTTTAAAAAAAAAAATTGTCAAACAAAATTTCCATTTGCCCAAGAGACTTTGGAGCCCAAAATCTCTTGAGAATGCAGTTCTCGAATGCAGCCAATTATGTCCAACTTCTAATATTGGAAAATGATGAATTTACACAATTCTTCCATGGGCACAATTTTTGTAAAATAAGTAACCAAGTATGTTTGGAGGAAGAAAAAAACGATTGAGATACCTTGAAATTAGAAGGATCTTTCTACTTTATGTTATAATAATGTAAATGAATCACTCGAAGTAGTTTCAGGTGGTCGGAAACTAGTGAAGAAGCAAATTTAGTGCACGTCTTTAATTTTAGCAAGACATAACGCTTTTTGTCTTCTCTATGAAGTGAAATTCTCTCCACCATAAAGTGATTGATCCCATTCTGAGACACAAGCCCAATGAGCCACATCAAGCTTTTTCCATATGGTTTGGAATATTTTTATAACTTCGATCCGAGACAGGTTTCGTATTCATTGAAGGAGACTACTTCTTGTGAATTGATTATGTGGACTAGGTTTACAATGAAATATGTCAACACGATAATTAGTGACGGTGATTCTCACGTGATTTGAAGGTCGAGATGCTACTTGGACAATAGATTTGATTCCTCTGAGATACTATATCAACTTAATATTCGATAGTCAATTTCGAAAAGAACAACTAATTGCAAATATATTTGTTGATCCTTTACATCTCTTTCTTCACCTAAAAGATTAATGCTGGGTGATAAGGCGTTTGATTTTGACGTGAACACTCAACAAAATATCTTCCAATCGATATTTTCTCACAACACTCTTTTGGTCCCCCCGAGAGATCAGGGTTCCTCTTCACCTTATTTTTCTTGGCCGTCTTGATAAATCTCAACCCACATAAATTTGTATTTATTTCTAAGGCACCTTCATCATCCTTTCAAATTGATGTGGATTCCAACTTCTAATTCTAGCATTATTTTTCTCGTGAATATTCTTGTTCCCTTTTATTAATGTCAAAGTGTTTGGGAAATAACATAACTTGTTAGAATGTCCAACGCAAATGGTTAAGATTAATAATTGAGGTTGACCATATGCGTATAAAGTGCATATAAAACCACAAGAGCGATATGAAATATTTGAACACTTTATCTCATGTACAAAAAGAATTAAATTTAACAATTGCATATGCCAATAAATTGAAACAAAACCAGAATTTGATACCATATTATGTTGTTCATTCTAAAAACTTAAATTCATAAGTGGGGTGAATTCAGAAATTTATGGACAAATGATTAAAAGAAAATGAGAAACCTCCTTCCTAAGGAGGACGAGATATCATAAATAAATATCACTGCATTTAGTCATATCTAGTCATAAGTCAAGTCAAGTCAAGTCAAGGTCAATAGAAAAAAGGTGTGACGTGCCTTTTGGGTATTTGACTAAATGAACTATTCCATACGTTATGTCCTCTTTGGCGCACTTTTTCCGTCAAAGCAAATGTCTCCATGTTCATTTGATAAGACTGAACCAAGACTGAGGCATGGCGTGCACGATGGTGTACGTCCCTCATTGGGAAAAGAAATAATCACAGTAAAACGGCTTATCATCCCAAAATTTATTAAAGTGATCGATCGATCTGATTTGACTCTACTTAGGAACCGAGAGTCGGATTAGGGGAACCGGCTCCCAATTTTAAGGATTGGAAATAGATTGGATCGACTTAGGATCGGGAACTTATCCGGTCTAGTCTCATGAAATCGATTACTTAACAACAAAAGTTGAAAAATTAAGAAAAATACAAAAATTGTTATTATTTTTAAGTTTTATTGATATTTTTAAGAAATTAAATAAACATATTTCCTTTTAAAAAGGGATTGGTCTAGTCTAATCCATCCGGTTCAATCCATTTTGATTTACTTTGGAACCGGAAACTGAACCGATAATTATTGGTTTCATTTTTATGGAATTGTGAACCAAATCAAACTAGCAAATTTAATCTGGTCCAGACGATTCTCAATTTGAGCGGTTTGCCGTGCTCACCCCTAAAGTTTATAGTTGCGATCGACTGGTTCTTCGATTGATGAATTGTTAAAGACTTGCGATTCAATTTTTGGACTTTTGCTGCTAGAAAAGATCAAATAAAATAGGCCCACAATAAACGAAAATTTAGTGACAAGTACTCACTCGGAAATAATAAATGGACCCCATAATTGTACTTTCAAAGGTCTTCAGGTGAGAGAACGGGGCCTGCCATTCGGTTTTTAATTTATGACTCGAAAGGACCTCATCGTTTTCTGTGTAAATGAGCCCTACTTTCCTAGCAACTCCTAGATCCAATTTCAATTCTATTTTGAATTTTTTATTTTTTTATCTCGAAAAAAATCCTAAATTTTAGATTCAGTTTTAAATCATTATCGATTTTTTTATCTCGGAAAAAACTTCAAACTTAAGGTCAAATTTCAAATATGCCTCAAATTTTGTTTTGTTAAAAAAATCATAAATTTTCAAGTTATTAACTAACTTGATATGATATTTTCACGTCGATAAGAAATCTATATCAATAAGATGACATGAAAAATTATCTTCAAAATAAAATCATTTATAGGATATGAAAATTAGAGATAACTAATGAGGATTTTTGGACGGAGAAGGACTAACGGGGCTAGATTTGTGACCAGAGTAAAACGTGACCGATTTTTCTTTTAGACAAAAAAAATTTCGAGGGTAGATTTAGGATTGAATTTAAAGTTAGGTGTTTTTTTTTATGACAACGAAAAATTTGGGCACATTTGGAATGGATTAAAGTTTGAGGTTTTTCTTATAGATAACAAAATTCAAGGCAAAATTGGAATTACACCTAAAGTTGGGTTTTTCTTAGGGAATTAGGCCATGAAAATGGTATGTGATAGTTCACAACTTCGCTCGATCCAATTGAAGATTGTTTTGATAATTGCCAATCATAAACACCTCTAGTAAAAAAATTTAATCAACTTATCTTGTTCTATTGTGCTAAACTTTTTACCAACTCGTTTCCTTCTTTTGAGATCAACTTGAAGTTTTAGATTCGTTGTGCTACAAAAGAAAGTATGATATAGATGTGTAAATTGACGGAGTAAATTTACTAAACTTACTTTTAAGACGGAGGGTTCTTAGGTGATGGTATCAATGTAACCTGGGGCCAATGTAGGAAAATGTAATTGTGAGGGAATTAGAATTTCTGTGGCCGTGATGCAAACTATTCAAATTCCTTTAATTGCACAATCACATATGAAACATTAAGTCGGTGTCACTAATACAACTTGCCTTTCGCAATCGGAAATCGCTTGCTAAAGGGTTTATGCCGACCTTCTTTGCGTGTTCGTCATCCCGACCTAATCTTTTATGCTTTCGAATCAAATTCATTGGAGAGTTTCCTTTGAATCTAAGGTTGTCCATGCACAAAGGTTCCCTTATTCCAAGCAGCTTGAAGCACAATGTTGTTCAACAACGGTCCAGGAAAGAAGCTACGCGGGACCGCATGGATCAAAGCAAAAGCAAAGTAATGGTGAGGAAACAGCACAAGTTACCAAAAGGTGAAAGGAATTCCATAAAATTGTGAAAGTAGTGGAAGTATAAGTAGAATTGATCTTTTTTTTTTTTATGGTAAATGATAATAATGCAATGACAACAAAAATAGAAATTATTTGCCTAACGATAAATGTTTGTTTTCTGATTCGGTCAGAACACTCTTCACTTGTTTAATAAGCTCCCAACGCTTCTCATAATTAGCTATTGAGATCTCCAATGGAAAAAGATGAAAACTGAAAAGCAACCAACAAAGAAAACCAGAAATAATTCTGTTGGTTACACGGGAACTTTTTCATGCCCTACGTTCACGCTTTGTGGGGGGTTTGCCATCCAAGCGTCATTTGCAAGGGAAAATGAGATCCTTGTGACTGGACTTTTACGCGTAGAGATTTTCGCGGCAAATTCTTATCTAGACTCAGATGCATATAAACCGAATCAATCACATCTGCCCATCACGTGTATTGAACGTGAATTTCACGAAATCAAATGGCTGTGATTGTGCTTGGTTGGACTTGCCGTGATCTTGGCGAGTATTTTTCAAGAATGCCAATGGACCACTTCAATAACAAAAGGGAAACAAAATGTAAAATTAGAGGTAGTTGAAAGGTATCGAATTACTGAGCTTGTGACACTGAGGGTGACAAAGGAGAGAAGTCATGCATATCTGCTCTTAACAAATGTAAATTTTGTTGGTGGATCTTTTGCCATTAAAATAATTTAGAACATTAACTTAGGGGGTGGGGAACCAAATCAACTTTTCTTCACTCTTCGTCTATGGAGGTAACATGAATTATATTATATCGATAAGTAATTGTAGGTAGATAAAGATTAACTAATACTTTTTGAAAAAGTGATAGGTCGAACCTTAGCGAAAATTGAATGTGATTTATTTAAGTGTGCTTCTTCTTGTAGTATATACCGATTTCATATGCACTCTTCTTGTATTTAATATTCTGAAACAAAATTAAATAAGAAATTAATACTTGACACGTAATGGTTGACTTGTGTGGACTAGACACACATTAAGTAAAGCACCTAGAAAATCACTTGATTCTTCACCTAAATTTCCAGTCAAATACATTTATTGCTTGATAAAATTTCCAGTGCTCAATAGACACATTAAGTAAAGCACCTCAAAATTCACTTGATTCTTCACCTAAATTTCCAGTCAAATACATTTATTGCTTGATAAAATTTCCCGTGCTCAATATTCAATGCAATAGCTAATCGTGGAAGGAGATTAAGAAACTACTAGGGTTTTTCTATGAGAAGGGAGAGTGGGAGGTTTAAATTCCAACATTCTTAGATTGGAATAAGGACGATTTAATTTTGGGTGTGACTTTCGAAGAAATTCAATAGGGCAACAGACTTTTTTGAATCCCTTTACGAGTACTCAATCAGTGGTAATTTCTGAGAATGTGAGTCATAATTACTATTAGATAATTTTTCAAAATTATAACGGCACCATTAAGTAAAATTCCCATTAAAATTTAAGCAGTTGTGATTCCAGATCTGGAAACGTCTTCGTGGAAATGTCATCCAAGAAGCTACAGCGAACTTTCCGAGAACTTTCCAAAAAAAAAACTTCCAAGAACTTCACGCGCAATGAAAAATCACTGCACTATATAATCTCAGAACCCAATACATCCGTCCCACCCAAGTCATCAGTGTTTTGACCCCCTTTGACTCATCTCCATCGTCTGAACACGACTCGTTTTGCTGATCCAAGCACACCCTTTTTGTCTTCTCCCTCTCTGTTGTTCATCCATGTCGTCGTTGAGGCTCCGTAAACCTAGCGAAGAAGCAGCAACCGATGCGGTGCTCGACCGCGGCGATGGCCCGACGAATATCATCCACGGGCGAAGATGGCGCCTGGCTTTCACGGTCATATACTTCATGAGGGCTCTCGAGTCTCTGTCGAAACAAGTCCTCGGGAAGAAGACGGACCTGTTGCGGACGCTCTCTTACGTTGCCATCAATGTCGACCTCGAGAGCAGTGATAATCCACGTGAAGGAGATTGCCCTTTGCTTCGAGACGTCGGCCCGAAGATCCTGAGTAACCTGGTAAGAGAGAAAAGCTTTGATACTCTTGCTCAACTTGGTGGCGTTAAACAACTCGCTTCAATTCTCATGACAAACCTCGAAAATGGCTTGAGTGGGGATGAAACAGACCTCATGCACCGAACCAATATTTTCGGTGCCAATAAGTACAATAAGCCCCTGGCAAAGAGCTTTCTCAGCTTTGTGCTTGATGCGTTCAAAGACATGATCATAATCATTCTCATAGCATGCGCTGTTCTCTCATTAGCATTCGGTATCAAACAGCACGGCCTTAAAGAAGGTTGGTATGATGGTGGGAGTATAATCATCGCCATCTTTCTGGTCGTCATTGTCTCTGCTGTCAGCAACTATAAGCAAGGAAGGCAGTTCCAGAAACTTTCAAAAGAGAGAAGCAACATTAGAGTAGAGGTTGTAAGAGATGGCAGGAGGCAACCAATTTCCATATTTGATATTGTCGTAGGTGATGTCGTGTATCTGAAGATTGGCGACCAGGTTTCCGCAGACGGGTTATTTGTTGATGGCCATTCCCTGAGAGTTGACGAGTCTAGCATGACTGGTGAAAGCGATCACCTCGAAGTCGATAGCGAGAACCCTTTCTTGCTCTCGGGCACCAAAGTGATCGACGGCTACGGTCGAATGATGGTTGCTTCTGTTGGCATGAACACTGCATGGGGCGAGATGATGAGCTCCGTGAGCCGTGACTTAGATGAAGAGACCCCGCTCCAAGCCCGTCTAAACAAGTTGACTTCCTTCATCGGGAAGGTTGGGGTGTCGGTGGCCGTACTGGTACTTCTCGTCTTGATGATCCGCTACTTCACTGGACACACCCAAGATGATGCCGGAAACAGAGAATTCACCAGCGGGAAGACCAAGTCGGGGGACGTGATGAACGCTATTGTGCGCATAGTTGCTGCAGCAGTGACCATTGTGGTGGTGGCTATACCTGAGGGTTTGCCTTTGGCCGTCACTTTGACGCTGGCCTACTCCATGAAGCGCATGATGGGTGACAATGCCATGGTCCGGAAGCTCTCCGCCTGTGAAACCATGGGATCTGCCACAACGATCTGCACGGATAAAACCGGGACTCTCACGTTAAACGAGATGAGAGTGACAGAGTTATGTATGGGAAAAGAACATGTGAGTGTAGATGCATCCAAAGAAATAGCGACCAGCATCGTTGAAGTCCTCCTACAAGGAATCGGATTGAACACGACAGGTACTGTCCACATGCGACCTTCTGAATCTGTTCCTGAAATTTTAGGCAGCCCAACTGAAAAGGCGATACTTTCTTGGGGTGTATCCAAATTTGGTATGATGATGGACGAACTGAAACAAGAATGGGAGATAGTCCAAGTCGAGGCATTCAATTCTGAGAAAAAGAGAAGTGGGGTCGCTGTGAGGAGGAGAGGAGAGCAGGTAATTCACATACACTGGAAGGGAGCTGCTGAGATGATCTTGGCAATGTGTGCAGATTATTATAGCCAAAGTGGGACGGTGAATGTCATGACTGATGAAGCAAGGTCTGATTTCGGGACAGTAATTAAAAATATGGCAGACAAAAGCCTGCGCTGCATCGCATTCGCCTACAAAAAGTTCGATGGCTCACTTGCTCAATTTCATGGGAAACTTGAGGAAGATGGGCTTACACTGCTGGGGATAGTGGGGATAAAGGACCCGTGCAGACCAGGCGTGAGAAGGGCAGTGGTGTCTTGTAGAAGCGCTGGGGTGAACATCAAGATGATCACAGGAGACAACATGCACACTGCAAGAGCTATAGCCTTGGAATGCGGGGTATTCAATCCGGAGGAAGATCTCGAACATGAAGCCATAGTGGAGGGCGTGCAGTTTCGCAACTACTTGCCTGAACAGAGAGCGGCAGCAATCGAGAAAATCCGGGTAATGGCTAGATCATCCCCATTTGATAAGCTTTTGATGGTGCAGTGCTTGAAGCAGAAAGGGCATGTGGTGGCAGTCACTGGTGATGGCACGAATGACGCGCCAGCCCTAAAGGAAGCGGATATTGGCCTCTCCATGGGAATCCAAGGCACTGAGGTGGCAAAGGAGAGCTCAGATATCGTCATCCTGGATGATAATTTTGCCTCCGTGGTGACTGTGCTGAGGTGGGGGCGGTGCGTCTACAACAACATCCAAAAGTTCATCCAGTTTCAGCTCACTGTGAATGTGGCTGCACTCGTCATCAACTTCGTTGCTGCGGTCTCTTCTGGCAATGTCCCTTTGACAGCTGTCCAGCTTCTTTGGGTGAACTTGATTATGGACACCCTGGGAGCTTTGGCATTGGCGACAGAGCAACCTACAAATGTTCTCATGCTAAAGCCACCTGTTGGACGAACCGAGCGGCTTATAAGCAGAGTCATGTGGAGGAATCTCGTATCTCAGGCCTTGTACCAAGTTATCATCCTCCTGACCCTACAATTCAAGGGGAGTTCCATTTTTGGGGTGGACAAGAAAGTGAGGGACACAATTATTTTCAACTGCTTCGTCCTCTGCCAGGTCTTCAACGAATTTAATGCCAGGAAGCTGGAGGAGAAAAATGTATTCAAAGGGATCCATAAGAACAAGATGTTCTTGGGCATCATTAGTATGACCATAATTCTTCAGGTAGTGATGGTCGAGTTTCTAAAGAGGTTTGCCAACACTGAGAGGCTGGACTGGGGACAATGGGGTGCTTGCATCGGACTCGCAGCTTTGTCTTGGCCGATTGGTTGGCTTGTTAAGTGCATTCCAGTCTCAGGCAAAAAGTTGTTCTTTTCCAGCTGAGAAGAAGCATCCTGAACCGAGCACAATGTTAAACTCCGAGAAAAGAAACTTTTCTTTTATTATAAAAATGGTTAGGGTTTAGGAAACTGTTTTTTTAAATTCCAGATTATATGCATTGTGAGTACCATTTCTAGATTTTATGCATTGTGAGTACCATTTCTAGATTTTATGCATTGTAAGTATCTTCCTAGATGATGTGTCAAATTACCTTTGTCTACAGAATCAAATCAACAGTTTATTGCCATCCATTATTTCAACCTCAGTACTTTGGTCTTGCTTGGTGAGCTGCTGTTGATTTTGGAAAATCTTGCAGATGAGGTTATTAATCAGTGATCATGCTATATGCCTCCTTTAACATTCATCTCTGAACTAGCATTCAAAAAGTTATCCTACAGGAAAACTTAAAGAACAATTTGCCAGTTCCCAGCAAGCTTCATGATGAGGCAGTAAAAACCCAAAAATGGCGAGAAACGAATGTTAATGCAAGGTTACCTTTTCGGTTCTTTTCTCACATCATCTCTCTCCTTTACTATATTAACACAAAGGACATGGGCCCACGCGATGGAACAAATTTTACTTGATGCAAATGGCGAGAAACGAATCAAGTCACTTAAAGTAAACACAACTTGAAATTTTTAAGATTGCTGGCTTCCAACTAAAGTAGAGATGCTATCATCTTTTCCTCATAACTTCTTTAGATATCTTCAACTAAATTCCCCATGTCCTGAAAAAGCATGACCAAATATTCTAGCAAACAACCCGAAGGAAAAAGTTGATAGAAGCAATGCAGCACATTATTACATGATGGAGCTTGCTTTGCATAAATAGGATAAAGTTTCCAATGGAAATGTGACATCTTTAGAGGCTAATATTCTAAGGATTTGTCTCTGCAAATCATAAGATGGCCATAGCTGTCTTATAAGTACATAAATCTGATTGCCTAGAAGCAGCAAAACAGCACCACTTTGAAAAAGGAGAAAACAATTTGACATGATTCTTTGGATGAAGAAAATAAATTTTCAGAGGATCACAAGTTGACAACCCAATTCACCTATCAATGCGAATAACTGTCTTTAATCAACATCACAACTTGTCTGCACACATCTTGTGTTCAATCCTTCCCCTCACTCCATGGGCAAAACCCTTATAGATTATATTCGATTTATATGGCCATGTTGACATAGTAATAACAAGACTCACAAAAAGAAACTTACACAAGCATATCGATTTCCAATGCTTTCATACCTAAGCATCACCAGTATTAGCCGATTCTTTTCATGTCACAAACGCAACAACCAAAAAAAGGCAATAGACTATTGAAAAAGGATAGAGACAAAAAGTAACAAAGACTTTGGTTGACAAGTGGAAAACAAACTTCCAAACCTGATTTGTCCTGGCCAGCAGGAGGCCTGATTAAAGGCGAGGCAAGGCATTGCCAATGTGAAATACAACAGTCAAATTCTCGTATGGTTTACCTCATTTAGACTACCTTAAAAATGTTCAATTAGCTTCTTCTCAATGCATACAATCAACTGACTTTCCCAGAAAAGGGTTTCTCAGATTGCTGCGGTAATTTTAAGTTCATTCATTCCCACAATTTCTCAGCAATGTAGCAAATATAAAGTAATCAAACAGTAGTACTTCCCTGAATAAAAAAATAGGGCAACCAGAAAAAAGACCAAGAAAAACAAACTTGAGATTATAAAAGAACAGAGCCAAGAAAACGCATGTTCCGGTTACCCGTAAAAACTAAAATTAAAAATTTTCAACGATGAATGTCAAATGTGGGGCTCCCTTATTAAATAGACCAGACTTCACTGATCTGAACTTCTATTCCATCTTTATCTCACGTACCAACCAGCAAGTACAGAGGGAGAGAACCCAGCTCGTCTTCTAGAAGAATGACATTGGGAGACAAAAAAAGGAAAAAACAAGAACCCAACTCGTCTTTTAGAACAATAAACATCGGAAGACCCAAAAAAACAAAATTTGTCGGAATTGCGGAGAACAAGCAATCCGTACGTACCTGGCTTTTAGAGAGAAAAACATGCTGACCCATCTCTCTCGTTTCACTGTCAAAGGTGCACTGAATCTGGCTTTTGGGGTTGGCGAGAGAGGGACCCAATTTTTGCTTTCCGCTTTATTCCAGTTCCGCTTGTTAGCTGAAGCGCTGCGAAAATGGTGGACTTGCGTCTGCGCTTTCCATGAAAATCTTCTTCTGCGAAGAAAACGGATTTTCCGAACGAGAATGGGCTTTGAGCCTTCGACCCGTTGATTGATATGGGCTTCGAGCATTGGGGATTGGACCTATGAAGGGGTGGTGCCAATGATGGACAATTGGGCCGGTTTGGGCTGGCGGGCATGTTCACATACCCGATCTCCAAGGGCATGTTTTCCCAGAAAAAGAATGTGTCGAACGAGTGAAAATGGAACTGAAGAACATAATGGAATGGAATAAAATAGAATGAGGTAGTCAAAATTCCTATGTTAGATTGTGACAGAAACCACCATCGGCTCCATCCTTAAGGCATAGACATGTTAATCTTTTTTTTCTCCGATACTTGGCCGAGAACTTACTCGAATAGCTTATTAAGCCACAGAAAATAAAATGCTTCAGGTAGCATCATTTGATTGTATAGGGTTTAACTTCATTACCTGGCTCATAAGTACATAATAAGTAGTCTCATATCAATCAAGATAGGGCTTTGCTAAGCTATCGTGACATACCCTCATTGTCCACTATCTAAGAGTTCGGCTAATGAAATACTAATTATTAACTTACTTAGGGCTCAATTAAGCGCATATCAATTCGCAACTTATCAAGGAGTTGCTACTAATCGATTTATGATGGACCGATCGGACACCAAGTAAAGCATTGGGAGGAATAACTTATTTCGACGAACCAGAGATTAAATGAGTTCAAGGACTCGATTATACTAGATTACTTTAATGCTCTTTCGGTACCTTTTTCTCTTTTATTTTCAAAAAATATTTTTCAAGCAGCTTTAATTGATTTTAAGCTATCTCTAATCGGCAAGATGGTCATGCAGGTGTGCATCCAAGACTCAATAATCGAAGCGATGAATAAATTGCAAGTAGAGAGAAAAACTTACCTAGATGCAACACAAGCAACTGCAACAAATATTAAAATTAGAAATACATAGAAATACATATTCAACCTAAATACGATTTCTAATTATCATGGAATTCACTCAGCATTTTTTAGGATTTTCATTTATTTAAATAAAAGCTAGACTATGACGTACAAAAATAGTTTATATGACATGCGACTTTTAAGTAAATAATCCTAATGTGCGAACTTTATGGCACACTATTTTAATTAAATGGCCTAATTTTAACGACGGGCAATGATTAATATGTAAATACTTTACATGACATACACATGATATATATTTTTTATTTTTTTATTAAAATTCGTAATTAAAAATGAGGGAAATTAACTATCCAGAACAAAGATAATATCTAATTCAATTTAGGTATTGAACTGTGTTAATTCCTAATTTAAATTAGAATTTTATCTGGAATATTATAAAATCAATTTAAACATGCAATATGACCTAATTAATCTACATGATATGCAATGCAATCTTTTTATATTTTCTGGACAAGGAAAGAAATTAAATTAAAATATTCAAACCAGTCAATCCATAAAGGTATCATCCAATCGATTTAAATACGGAACTAACATCTAATCATTGACTTGAAATTTCGTGAATAAAATCAACAAATTAATCTTAAGCCCTAAAAATCAAAATATCAATTTTAAGGATACTCATAGAATCAATAATTTCATCTAAAGCCTTATAGATAGAATCAAAGATTTTATGCGGTTACGAATTAGAAAAAACATCCTAATTTGGGGATAAGCTTATCACTCAAAAATATATATTATTTGGAGGCAATAATCAAATTGGACAGTAAGATATTCAATGGAATCGGATAACTATTATTGTCTAATTTGGAGAATTTGTTCCCAAATTCGAACCAGCGGATAGCGGGTCGGATGGTGATTGGCGATGGTGCACGGTGGCGGTGGAGGTGGTTTTCGGCTTTGAAGGAATGGTCGATGAAATATCGAAGCCCGGTGTGAATTAGTGGGCGTCGGACAATAGCCAGAACGTATGAGAGGATTTTCAGCGTGACCTCCACTCAAAGCTTTGACTTTTACTTTGACCAAACCGTCGAATAATCCAAGTAATCACCGCTTGCTATTTCATCAATTGCGGTTGGGTGGTGCATGACGTGTTGGAAGCTACGGACGACCAGCAGAGGAGAAAATCCAGCACGTTGGGGGCTGCGTTGGCGCTGGAGAACCTGAGACCGACTGGAGAACGGAACAGAGCAGCTTCGTCGTCGCCGGTGCAGGCGGCGAGCAGCGGCAAAACTCGGGATGGTGACTCGCGTTGGCCGGCGAAGGCGTCGTAGGGCAGCAGGCGTGGTGCAGCGGCCCACTTCAAGCTCCGGCAGTCGGGACAGCAAGCAAAAGCAGCAGCGGCTCATCGCGGAGGGTGCGACGGCGGTGGTGGCGCGGCGATGGTCTCGGTTTGACGTGGCGGCGCTCAGGCAGTCGGGACAACGGCAGAGACGTCGCGGGGCGGCCCAACAGCAAGGACGTCGCAAGGCGGAGAGCAGCGTCGGGTCGTTGTCGAGGGCGGAGGAGCTCGCCGGAAGAAAGGATGCGGCGGCGATGAGTTGCAGGCGTCGGGAATGGGGGTACTTTCTTTTCTCTTTCCATCTGTCTCTCTCTCCTCACTGCGCTCTTGTGCCTCTTTTTTCTCTCTCTATCTCAGGCTGACTCCTCTCTTCTTCGTTCAGACGTCGTCTCCTTTGACAGCAGGAACAAAGGCAAATGTGAACTCATTAATTGGCGGCACAGGCGCCCACAATCAGCACCGATGCCCCCCCAAATTTATGTGCAGTCATGTGCATGCATTAATGAGGAGAGCACAAAATAGACGTACATAGACTCTTCTTTTCTCTTTCTTTGAATTTATCTCATTTGTATGTTAAAGGGAGCTTCGCCCAATTATGACAAATAAATAATCATTTCCCAAATCCAAGTAGATGAGTAGAAGACAACAAAAGGAGCCCCGCGTGATTAATCCCTTCACGCTTGTGGCTCATGAAATCCACTTGAAATCTTCTTCTTCCAACAATTTCGGATGATCAATTCTCATATGCCAATTTTTTTTTTGACTCGCACATGGTCGAGTTCACATGTTCTCTTCAGTTTGGTTTTTCTTTAATGAGCTCAAATTTAAGATATTTTTTTAATAATCTCCACACTCTTCGATATTACTAGCTATCTTCTATTTCTTTTTTATGAGAATATGGCTGAATATTGCCACACAACCGAATATCTCTATTTTTTTTCTTTTTTATTTTGCAGAAATTCTTGCTCCCAATATCTTTTCCCTTCCCATTTGTTGGCCAAGTTTTCCACCGAATCTTGCCTATTCCTATAACCGAATTTTGGAAGAATAATACTAATCTTTTTTGAAATTAACAAATTTTCCAACTTTGTACATCTCACAAGTTAAGTTTCAGCATTTAAAGAATGACGGGCTTGGCCAAGTTCTCTCTCACTATGGGCTTAGCCCAACTTACTAAATTAAAAATCAAAACTATTAATTCAAACAAATTCGCCGGTCTAATGCAAATGCAATTTTGCTATTTTTGTTTAGGGATTAAAGATTAATCTCTAATTTTTAATGCAATTAATTACTAGATTATTAATCAAAATTTAGATGTCAACAGGCTCATTGGTAATACAATACTATCAGTAGAATCATATCGTTGACTATTTAACATGACACCACACAATGATACAAAAAGAATGAGATTGTTCTCAATGGAGATCAAAGATCAAAGCCATTTGTTTTAATTTTAGAAAATTGTGTACACTGTTAGAAAGGAGTTCTTGTATATTGAAGATACAGGCTACATTAAAATTTTGTTACCCAAAACTAGGGGTTGTGGCATGAAATAGCAATGGAAGTTGAAATTGGTGCTTATATTAAAGTGTATATATGAGAAGATAGAAATTATGTGGGATTGAGATATTCTGATTAATATTTCAACACCTAATGCGCGTTTGCTCTTCCAAATGATTGGTTATTGGTTTGCTTGATGCATAGGTTGCGTCACAATTAAGGGATTGACAACTGCAAAATCCTAGGACCTAAATCCCACAAAGGAAGAAATTCAATGCACGATCAATTAGGTCAATACCGATGGCAACGGACGATAGAATTCAAGGAGTTCTTGAATCTTATGGCCAGAAAAATCAAGGTATTTCATACAAACGTATGTATATATATCGGTCAAAATAGTTAGTGAATAGAAGAGGAGTTAAAAGGAAACTTTTAAGGTCATTGACACGGATCAAGATGCTTCCATACCTCCTAATGAGGTTTGAATTATTTCTAAATCCCACGTTCAATGTTCAGCTTGAATTATTTCTAAATCCCACGTTCAATGTTCAGCTTATACTTCATTAATTGTAGCTTCTTTGTATCTTGGAGCAATTCCTCCTAACCAAACCCCATAAAAAGAGGGGAAGGTGACAAAGAAATATTGAATGAACTTTTATTAATGGAATTTATAAGACAATTGTAAAATCTCCATTCTTAGCTAGGAAGCCCATTTTTGTGAAATATCTCATTAACCACGTAAAGTCTGATAGACATGACCAACTAGTCAAATGTTTTTATCCATTGTAGTATCCATAGATGTAGGAAAATGGCTTGTTTTGTGATATAACATCATATAACAGCATATAATTCTACATAACCATCGGTGATTTCTCTATGTAATAATCCCAAGAAGGAGCCATTTCTTTTCTCTCGGTGCTTTCCTTCTCTTCTCTAGTCACTCAACTTTTCTTGAACGACCTTTCTGGGGTTAGTTTATTCTGCTTGACGTCTCTGTCTTATGTAGGATCTTTCAACAACAATCCACTTAGTCTTGGTTTTCTGTCTAAAAGTTGCAAATCTTTTACTTATCTTCCATCTTTGGGATTAGACTAATATGAGAAGCGAACATTAACCTTATACACCGAAATCAACATGAAGAAGGGAGAGAAAGGATCAAAGTCCCTGGCAATGGCTTCTGGTGATATTCAAAATACTTGAATATCTGCCTCGCATATCTGCCTCGCTTCTTTCGAACTTCACGAGCCTTTGAAGAAATTCCACTGGCCTGTGTAGAAGCTTCCTGAGGAATTTTTTTGTTTTATTCATCGATGCAATTTTGGCGACATGTAAGGAACTTTGGATCAAGGGCCTTGAAAACATTTACGACATGGATGTATTGAATTTTAACTTAGTTGGTAAGAATACTTATGCCGCAATTTCAGACTCTTCTTAATTTGTTGTGTTGGCAAATCTTATGCACGCAATATTTTTTTCTTGAATTTGGAATGCATGATAGAGTCTACTTTACTTGAATTTACAATCATTAATATTTTTTCATTCCCATAAAGTGAATTTAATCATTTTGTACTTTGAATGCATTATTTATTAGATGTGATAGTTAAAATATATTATGGAGAGATTTTCCCACTTGGCTGTCACTTTTTCTAGACAAAGCTCTTCGACTGAGAAAAAAGAATCATTTTATGAAATATGAATACATATACAGGGAAAAAGTCAATTTACTATAATATATAACATTTTTTTTTATCTATAAGAGATGATTACAATAAAAGTCCGTGACGCTTATAGTTTTTGCTCAATTGCACTCCATGTGTAGAATTAGCAAATGTGCACACGTGTTGTGTGCGCAAGATATTGATATTTGAAAGAGTAAGTTTGTTACATAATATTTGAATCATTAAACATTGGGATAATAATATTGATATAAAATATACAATAAAAGAAACTGTATCTATGAAAAGAGAATTATTTTGTGATTTGAAAACTTGTTAAGAAGGTTGTTGTAGGATAATGGGTGTGTTTAGAAACACTTTTTGGAAAGCTTCTAGGAAAATGCAAACGACTTTAGGTGAAATGATTTTTCCAAAATATAAATAGTGTTTGGTAAAATATAATTTAAAAACACATGCAAAAACAATTTTGACATAAATAATATTTGGATAAAACTACTTCTTCTTTTTTAATAAAAGTTTCAAACATTGTCAACGGAACTCAAGCCACTAGTGAGCCAAATTGACTGTCGGTGGCTAGATCTAGCCATTGGCCAACCTCGCTTGAGTCATGCGACCTAGGCCTCGCATAAGGTTGGGCAACGACAGCTCGCCAGCCGCTTGCTAGCTGCTAAGGCCTTCGCTGACAATGTTAAGATTTTGGAGGACATTTCCATAATTATGAAAGTATAGCGGGGGTAAAGTAGGAAGGGGAAAAAGCTTATTTTGTATTTAGAAAATGCTCAAAGCTCAAAGTACTTCTGGACCTACCTTGAGCTAAAGCCTAACGGCCTTTTGAGGCCTTTCGAAATGCAATTGCATCTTCTCAAAATTATTTTTTAAAAAAATTGTCAAACAAAATTTCCATTTGCCCAAGAGTTTGGAGCCTAAAATCTCTTGAGAATGCAGTTCTCAAACGCAGCCAATTATGTCCGACTTCTAATATTGGAAAATGATGAATTTACACAGTTCTTCCATGGGCACGATTTTTGTAAAATAAGTAACCAAGTATGTTTGGAGGAAGAAAAAACGATTGAGATACCTTGAAATTAGAAGGATCTTTCTACTTTATGTTATAATAACGTAAACGAATAACTCGAAGTAGTTTCAGGTGGTCGTAAACTAGTGAAGAAGCAAATTTAGTGCACATCTTTAATTTTAGCAAGACATAATGCTTTTTGTCTTCTCTATGAAGTGAAATTCTCTCCACCATAAAGTGATTGGTCCCATTATGAGACACAAGCCCAATGAGCCACATCAGGCTTTTTTCATATGTGGTTCAGAATATTTTTATAACTTCAATTTGAGACGGGTTCGTATTCATTGAAGTAGACTACTTCTTGTGAATTGATTATGTGGACTAGGTTTACAATGAAATACGTCAACACGATAATTAGTGACGGTGATTCTCACATGATTTGAAGGTCGAGATGCTATTTGGACAATAAATTTGATTCCTCCGAGATACGATGTTGACTTAATACTCAGTAGTCAATTTTGAAAAGAACAACTAATTGCAAATATATTTGTTGATCCTTTACATCTCCTTCTTCACCTAAAAGATTAATGATGTGTGATAAGACGTTTGATCTTGACATAAACACTAGACAAAATATTTCCCTATCGATATTTTCTCACAACACTCTTTTGGTCTCCCCAAGAGATCAAGGTTCCTTGCCTTATTTTTCTTGGACGTCTTGATAAATCTCAACCCACATAAATTTGTATTTATTTCTAAGGCACCTTCATCATCCTTTTGAATTGATGCAGATTGCAACTTTCAAATCTGGCATTCTTTTTCTCATGAATATTCTTGTTCCCTTTTATTAATGTCAGAGTATTTGGGAAATAGCATAACTTGTTAGAATATCCAACCCAAATGCTTAAGATTAATGATTGAGGTTGACCATACGTGTATAAAGTGCATACAAAACTACAAGAGTGATATGAAATATTCAAACACTTTATCTCATGTACAAGAAGAATTAAATTTAACAATTGCACATGCCAATAAATCGAAACAAAACCAGAATTTGATACTATATTAAGTTGTTCATTCTAAAAACTTAAATTCATAGAAGTCAACTCAGAAATTTATCGGCAAATGATTAAAAGAAAATGAGAAACCTCCTTTCTAAGGAGGACGAGATATCACAGATATATATTACTGCATTTTGTTGTGTCTAGTCATAAGTCAAGTCAAGTCAAGTCAAGGTCAAAAGAAAAAAGGCAAGTCTCTTGGGGTTGCTTGCACGGTGGACAAGTGGCTTATAAATTTATAATAGCGTAACATGCACTTTGAGTATTTGACTAAATGTACTATTCTGTACTTATGCCCTCTTTGGCACACTTTCTCCGTCGAAACAAATGCTTCCATGTTCATTTGACTCATTTGACTATGACTGAGGCGTGGCGTGCCCGGCGGTGTACGTCCCTCATCGGGAAAAGAAGTAATCATTAGGGGTGAGCAGCGGTCTAGGGTCGACCTTGGACCGACCCTGGACCGGCCCAACCCTGCTGGTCCTGGTCCGGTTTTCAAGGGGACTAGATCGGTCCTCGGTCCTAAGATTTCAGGATCGGTACTATGCGGGTTGGTCTTCGGTCCTGGAAGTTTAGGGTCGGTCTAACCCGGACCAACCTTGATAATATATATATATATATATATATATATATATATATATATATTTTAGATATTTAATATATAATATTTTTTAATGTTTTTTATAAATAGCAAACCCAGCCACGTTCTTCACGCCGTGAAATGGGTGAATAGTGTTGTGAAATGGCTTAAAATGTCCTTAGCCTCTTGTCTTATTCTTCTTATGGTTTAATTGTTCAGTTGCACTTTGTTTTTTGACTTTGTGTCAAATGGAAGAAGTTTTCGAATAGTAATATTGCCGTTGTTATGATGATGTGCCTATCAAGTGGTGTGAAGCTTAATTATTGGTTGATTAGACTTTGCTTGATTGAATGTATGAATCATTTTTGCATATAGTGTTACAAGTATTATTAATAGATGATTGCAGGAGAAGATGCCTAGAAAACATTTTTTGGCCTAGAATTTTTTCTCTTAAACTTCCCATCTCATCCCATTTCCCGAAGGGAAGAATGATTCAAGGATAAATCAAAAACAAGAAAATTATAGTATGCTTCAGCGATGGAAACACTTTATCTCTATTAGCAATCTCGATTATTTATATAGTTTGTTGTTTTTAACTAGTGCGAACTTTTTATGATAACCTTATCTTAAATTTATGTTGAATATGTACTTATATTTATAGTTTGGTTTGATATGTAATTTGAATTAATGAGTTTTACTTTTTAAGGAATAAAAAATGAAATAAAAAAAAATTATCGGCTGGTCCCGAGTTGACCTTGGGACCGGACCGAACCCATAGGGTCGGTCCGGTCCTCGATCCTAGACTTGACCGGGTCGGTCCTCGGTCCCAAAAATTGGGGACTGACACTGTACGGGTTGGTCCTAGGGTTAGGCATCGGACCGGCTCAACCCGGACCATGATCACCCCTAATAATCATAGTAGGATAGCTTATCATCCCAAAATGTACTAGGGTGATCGGGTCGATTCGGCTCTACTTAGGCATCGAGATTTGGTCGGGTCTAGTTCCATGAAATCAATTACTTATCAAAAAATGTTGAAAAATTAAGAAAAATACAAGAATTGTTATTATTTTTAAGAAAATAAAAAATATATTACTTTTAAAAAAGATGTCGGTCTGGTCTAATCTTGTGTAATTCCGGTTCGATTCGGTTCGATTCCCTCAAAAACGGAAATGAGACCGCAATCATCAGTTCCATTTTTATAGAATTGAGAACCGACCAAACTAACCGATCTAGTCCTGTTTGGACAATTCTCAGTTTGGGCGGTTCGCTGTGCTCCTCCCTAAAGTAACCGGTTCTTGGATTTATGGACTTTTGCTACCAGAAAAGATTAAATAAAATAGGCCCGCAATAAACGAAAATTTAGTGACAGTACTCACTCGGAAATAATAAATGGACCCCATAGTCGTACTTTCAAAGGTCTTCAGGTGAGAGAACGGGGCCCGCCATTCGGTTTTTAATTTATGATTCGAAAGGACCTCATCGTTCTCTATGTAAATGAGCCCTACTTTCCTAGCAACTCCTAAAATTAGATCCAATTTCAATTTTATTTTGAATTTTTTTTTTTATCTCGAAAAAATTCTAAATTTTAGATTCAATTTTAAATCATTTTCTATTTTTTTAACTTAGAAAAAACTTCAAAGTTAAGGTCAAATTCCAAATATGCCTCAAATTTGTTTTGTTAAAAAAATCATAAATTTTCAATTTATTACCTAACTTGATATTGCATTTTCACGTTAATGAGAAATCTATATCAACAAGATAACATGAAAATTATCTTCAAAATAAAACCATTTCTAGGATATGAAAATTAGAGATAACTAATGAGGATTTTTGGATGGAGGAGGACTAGTGGGGCTAGATTTGAGACCAGAGTAAAAATTGACAATTTTTCTTTTAGACAAAAAAAATTTCAAGGGTAGATTTAGGATTGAATTTAAACTTAGGTGTTTTTTTTATACAAAGAAAAATTTGGGCACATTTTGAATAAATTAAAGTTTGAGGTTTTTCTTATAGATAACAAAATTCAAGGCAAGATTGGAACTACACCTAAAGTTGGGTTTTTCTTAGGGAATTAGGCCATGAAAATGGCCATAAAGATTGTTTTGATAATTGCCAGCCATAAAGACCTCTAGTAAAAATTTTTAATCTACTTACCTTGTTCTATTGTGCTGAACTTTTTATTGACTCATTTCCTCCTTTTGAGATCAACTTGAAGTTTTAAATCCGTTGCGCTACAAAAGAAAGTATGACATAGATGTGTAAATTGATGAAGTATATTTACCAAATTTACTTTTAAGACGGAGGGTTCTTAGGTGATGGTATCAATGTAACCTGGGGCCAATGTAGGGAAATGTAATTGTGAGGGAATTAGAATTTCTGTGGCCGTAATGCAAACTTTTCAAATTCCTTTAACTGCACAATCACATATGAAACATTAAGTCGGTGTCACTAATACAATTTGCCTTTCGCAATCGGAAATCGCTTACTAAAGGGTTTATGCCGACCTTCTTTGCGTGTTCGTCATCCCGACCTAATCTTTTATGCTTTCGAATCAGATTCATTAGAGAGCTTCCTTCGAATCTAAGGTTGTCCGTGCACAAAGAAAAACCCTAGAAAGAGTGTCCAAGGTTGCGATGAAACTCTAAGGTTCCCTTATTCTAAGGAGCTTGAAGCACAATGTTGTTCAAAAAAGTCCAGTAAAGAAGCCACGCGGGACCGCACGGATCAAAGCAAGAGCAAAGTAATGGTGAGGAAACCGCACAAATTACCAAAAGGTGAAAGAAATTCCTTAAAATTGTGAAAGTAGTGGGTGTATAAGTAGAATTAGTCTTTTTTTTTATGGTAAATATAATAATGCAACAACAACAAAAATAGAAATTAGTTGCCTGATGATAAATGTTTGTCTTCTGATTCAGTCAGAACACTCTTCAGTTGTTTAATAAGCTCCCATTGCTTCTCATAATTAACTATTGAGATCTCCAATGGCAAAAGATGAAAACTGAAAAGCAACCAAGAAAGAAAATCAGAAATAATTCTGTTGAATCCTACGTTCACGCTTTGTGTGAGTTTGCCATCCAGCGTCATTTGCAAGGGAAAATGAGATCCTCGTGACTGAACTTTTTCACGCATAGAGATTTTCGCGGCAAATTCTTGTGTAGACTCAGATGCATATAAACCGAATCAATCACATCTACCCATCACATGTATTGTACGTGAATTTCACGAAATCAAATGGCTGTGATTGTACTTGGTTGGATTTGCCGTGATCTCGTGTGTATTTTTCAAGAATGCCAGTGGACCACTTTAATAACAAAAGGGAAACAAAATGTAAAATTAGAGGTAGTTGAAAGGGATCCAATTACTGATCTTGTGACACTGAGGGTGGCAGACGAGAGAAGTCATGCATATCTGCTCCTAACAAATGTAAATTTTGTTGGTGGATCTTTTGCCCTTAAAATAATTTAGAACATTAACTTAGGGGGTGGGAAACCAAATCAACTTTTCTTCGGTCTTCGTCTATGGAGGTAACATGAATTATATTATATCGATAAGTAATTATAGGTAGATAAAGATTAACTAAAACTTTTTGAAAAAGTGATAGGTCAAAACCTTAGCGAATATTGAATGTGATTTATTTAAGTGTCCGCTTTCTTCTTGTAGTATATATCGATCTCATATGCACTCTTCTTGTATTTAATACTCTGGAACAATATTAAGTAAGAAATTAATACTTAACACATAATAGTTGACTTGTTGACTTGTGTGGACTAGACACACATTACGTAAAGCACCTCGAAATTCACTTGATTCTTCACCTAAATTTCCAATCAAATACATTTATTGCTTGATAAAATTTCCAGTGCTCAATAATCAATGCAATAGCTAACTGTGGAAGGAGATTAATAAATCATTGGGGTTTTTTTTATGAGAAGAGAGAGGTGGGGGTTTAAATTCTCACATTGTTAGGGATTGGGATAAGGACAATTTAGTTTCGGATGTGGATTTCGATTCTCACGTTTGTGATAAGGTATGACAAAAATCTGAAAATATGAGTTAAAATAAGAGTAGAAGATGACTAGCAAAAAAAAAAAAAAAAACGGAGATTAATAGTGCAGGAAAACGTTTCCAGACACGCTCTTTTCATGTTACTGCATTAAAGGTTTTGAAGAAATTCATAAGGGCAACAGATTTTTTCGAATCCTTTTGCGAGTACTCAATCAGTGGTAATTTCTGAGAAGGTGAGTTATAATTACTGAAGTGGAAATATTAGATCATTTTCCAAAATTATAACGGCACCATTAAGCAAATTCCCATTAAATTTTAAGCAGTTGTAATTCCAGATCTGGAAACGTCATCCAAGAAGCTACAGTGAATCTTACTTTCACCAAAAAAAAAAAAAAAAAAAAGCTACAGTGAACTTTCCCAAGAACTTCACGCGCAATTGTTACACTGCACTATATAATCTCAGAACCCAATGCGTCCGTTCCACCCAAGTCAATTAGTGTTTTGACTCCCTCAAGACTCATCTCCATCCTCTGAACACGACTCGTTTTGCTGATCCAAGCACACCCTTTTGTCTTCTCCCTCTCTGTCGTTCATCAATGTCGTCGTTAAGGCTCCGTAAACCTAGCGAAGAAGCAGCAACCGATACGGTGCTTGACCGCGGCGATGGCCCGACGAATATCATCCACAGGCGGAGATGGCGCCTGGCTTTCACGGTCATATACTTCACGAGGGCTCTCGAGTCTCTGTCGAAACAAGTCCTCGGGAAGAAGACGGACCTGCTGCGGACGCTCTCTTACGTTGCCATCAATGTCGACCTCGAGAACAGTGATAATCCTCGTGAAGGAGATTGCCCTTCGCTTCCGGACGTCGGCCCGAAGATCCTGAGTAACCTGGTAAGAGAGAAAAATTTTGAATCTCTTGCTCAAATTGGTGGCGTTAAACGACTCGCTTCAATTCTCATGACAAATCTAGAAAATGGCTTGAGAGGGGATGAAACTGACCTCATGCGCCGAACCAATATTTTCGGTGCGAATAAGTATAATAAGCCCCCGGCAAAGAGCTTTCTCAGCTTTGTGCTTGATGCGTTCAAAGACATGATCATAATCATTCTCATAGCATGCGCTGTTCTCTCTTTAGCATTCGGTATCAAACAGCACGGCCTTAAACAAGGTTGGTATGATGGTGGGAGTATAATCATCGCCATCTTTCTGGTCGTCATTGTCTCTGCTGTCAGCAACTATAAGCAAGGAAGGCAGTTCCGGGAACTTTCAAAAGAGAGCAGCAACATTAGAATAGAGGTTATGAGAGATGGCAGGAGGCAACCAATTTCCATATTTGATATTGTCGTAGGTGATGTCGTGTATCTGAAGATTGGCGACCAGGTTCCGGCTGACGGGTTATTTGTTGATGGTCATTCCCTGAGAGTTGACGAGTCTAGCATGACTGGTGAGAGTGATCACATCGAAGTCAGTCGCGAGAACCCTTTCTTGCTTTCGGGCACCAAAGTGATAGATGGCTATGGTCGAATGATGGTTGCTTCTGTCGGCATGAACACTGCATGGGGCAAGATGATGAGCTCTGTGAGCCGTGACTTAGATGAAGAGACCCCACTCCAAGCCCGTCTAAACAAGTTGACTTCCTTGATCGGGAAGGTCGGAGTATCGGTGGCTGTGCTGGTACTTCTTGTCTCGATGATCCGCTACTTCACTGGACACACCCAAGATGATGCCGGAAACAGAGAATTCACCGGCGGTAAGACCAAGTCGGAGGACGTGATGGACGCCGTTGTGCGCATAGTTGCTGCAGCAGTGACCATTGTGGTGGTGGCTATACCTGAGGGCTTGCCTTTGGCCGTCACTCTGACGCTGGCCTACTCCATGAAGCGCATGATGGGTGACAATGCCATGGTCCGGAAGCTCTCCGCCTGTGAAACCATGGGTTCTGCCACAACGATCTGCACGGACAAAACCGGGACTCTCACGTTAAACGAGATGAGAGTGACAGAGTTATGTATGGGAAAAGAACATGTGAGTGTAGATGCATCCAAAGAAATAGCCACCAGCATCGTTGAAGTCCTCCTACAAGGAATCGGATTGAACACGACAGGTACTGTCCACATGCGACCTTCTGAGTCTGTTCCTGAAATTTTAGGCAGCCCAACTGAAAAGGCGATACTTTCTTGGGGTGTATCCAAATTGGGTATGACGATGGACGAACTGAAGCAAGAATGGGAGATAGTCCAAGTCGAGGCATTCAATTCTGAGAAAAAGAGAAGTGGGGTCGCTGTGAGGAGGAGAGGAGAGCAGGTAGTTCACATACACTGGAAGGGAGCTGCTGAGATGATCTTGGCAATGTGTTCAGATTATTATAGCCAAAGCGGGACGGTGAATGTCATGACTGATGAAGCAAGGTCTGATTTCGGGACAGTAATTAAAAATATGGCAGACAAAAGCCTGCGCTGCATCGCATTCGCCTACAAAAAGTTCGATGGCTCACTTGCTCAATTTCATGGGAAACTTGAGGAAGATGGACTTACGCTGCTGGGGATAGTGGGGATAAAGGACCCATGCAGACCAGGCGTGAGAAGGGCAGTGGTGTCTTGCAGAAGCGCTGGGGTGAACATCAAGATGATCACAGGAGACAACATGCACACTGCAAGAGCTATAGCCTTGGAATGCGGGATATTCAATCCGGAGGAAGATCTCGAATACGAAGCCATAGTGGAGGGCGTGCAGTTTCGCAGCTACTCGCCTGAACAGAGAGCGGCAGCAGTCGAGAAAATCCGGGTAATGGCTAGATCATCCCCATTTGATAAGCTTTTGATGGTGCAGTGCTTAAAACAGAAAGGGCATGTGGTGGCAGTCACTGGTGATGGCACGAATGACGCGCCAGCCCTAAAGGAAGCGGATATCGGCCTCTCCATGGGAATCCAAGGCACTGAGGTGGCAAAGGAGAGCTCAGATATCGTCATCCTCGATGACAATTTTGCCTCCGTGGTGACTGTGCTGAGGTGGGGGCGGTGCGTCTACAACAACATCCAAAAGTTCATCCAGTTTCAGCTCACTGTGAATGTGGCTGCACTCGTCATCAACTTCGTTGCTGCGGTCTCTTCTGGCAATGTCCCTTTGACAGCTGTCCAGCTTCTTTGGGTGAACTTGATTATGGACACCCTGGGAGCTTTGGCATTGGCGACAGAGCAACCTACAAATGATCTCATGCTAAAGCCACCTGTTGGACGAACCGAGCCGCTTATAAGCAGAGTCATGTGGAGGAATCTCGTATCTCAGGCCTTGTACCAAGTTATCATCCTCCTGACCCTACAATTCAAGGGGAGTTCCATTTTTGGGGTGGATAAGAAAGTGAGGGACACAATTATTTTCAACTGCTTCGTCCTCTGCCAGGTCTTCAACGAATTTAATGCCAGGAAGCTGGAAGAGAAAAATGTATTCAAAGGGATCCATAAGAACAAATTGTTCTTGGGCATCATTAGCATGACCATAATTCTTCAGGTGGTGATGGTTGAGTTTCTAAAGAGGTTTGCCAACACTGAGAGGCTGGACTGGGGACAATGGGGTGCTTGCATCGGACTCGCAGCTTTGTCTTGGCCGATTGGTTGGCTTGTTAAGTGCATTCCAGTCTCAGGCAAAAAGTTGTTCTTTTCCCGCTGAGAAGAAGCATCCTGAACCGAGCACAATGTTAAACTCCGAGAAAAGAAACTTTTCTTTTATTATAAAAATGGTTAGGGTTTAGGAAACTGTTTTTAAATTCTAGATTTTATGCATTGCAAGTACTTTTTCTAGATTTTATGCATGGTAAGTATCTTCCTAGATGACCTTTGTCTACAGAATCAAATCAACAGTTTATTGCCATCCATTATTTCAACCTTTGTGCTTTGGTCTTGCTTGCTATGCTACTGTTGATTTTGGAAAATCTTGCAGATGAGGTTATTAATCAGGTGATCGTGCTATATGGCCTGCTTTAACATTAATATCTGAACTAGCATTCAAAAAGTTATCCTACAGGAAAACTAAAGAAAAAATTTCCTAGTTCTCAGCAAGCTTCTTAATGGGGCAGTAAAACCCCAAAAACTTATGCCTCAAGCTCAAGACAGGGTGGCCCTTTCTGTTCTTTTATCGCATCATATCTCTCCTTTACTATATTAACAAAAAGCACATGGTCCCACGCGACAGAACTAATTTTATTTGATGCAGATGGCGAGGGACGAATCCAGTTCCCCTATAGTGAGCACAACTTCAAATCCTAATGTGCGAATTATATGGCACACTATTTTAACTAAATGGCCTAACTTTAATGACGGGCAATGATTAATATGCAAATAGTCTACATGATACACACACACACACACACACACACACACACACACATATATATATATATATATATATATATATAATCAAAATTCGTAATTAAAAATGAGGGAAATTAACTATCTAGAACAAGGATAATATCTAATTCAATTTAGGTATTAAACTGTGTTAATTCCTAATTTAAATTAGAATTTTACATTGAATATTATAGAATAAACATGCAAGATGACCTAATTAATCTGTATGATATGCAATGCAATCTTTTTTATATTTTCTGGACAAGGAAAGCAATTCAATTAAAATATTCAAACTGCTCAATCCATAAAGGTATCATCCAATCGATTCAAATATGGAGCCAACATCTAATCATCGACTTGAAATTTCGCGAACAAAATCAACAAATTAATCCTAAGCCCTAAAAATCAAAATATCAATTTTAAGGATACTCATGGAATCAACAATTTCCATCTAAAGCCTTATAGATAGAATCAAAGATTATATACAGTTGTGAATTAGGAAAAACATCTTAATTTGGGGATAAGCTTACCACTCAAAAATATATATTATTCGGATGCAATAATCAAATTGGGCAGTAAGATATTTAATGGAATCGGATAACTATTATTGTCTAATTTGGAGAATTTGTTCCCAAATTCGAACTGGCGGATAGCGCGTCGGATGGTGAGCGGTGGCGGTGGAGGTGGTTTTCGGCTTTGATGGAATGGCCGATGAAATATCGAAGCCCGGTGTGAACTCATTAATTGGCGGACTCCTCTCTTCTTCGTTCAGACGTCGTCTCCTTTGACAGAAGGAACAAAGGCAAATGTGAACTCATTAATTGGCGGCACGGGCACCCAGAATCAGCACCGATGCCCGCCAAATTTATGTGCATTCATGTGGATGCATTAATGAGGGAGAGAACAAAATAGACGTACATGGACTTTTCTTTCCTCTTTCCTTGACTTTCTCTCATTTGTATGTGAAAGGGAGCTTCACCCGATTATGACAAATAAATGATCATTTCCCAAGTCCATGGAGATGAGTAGAAGACATTAAAAGGAGCCTCGCGTGACTAATCCCTTCACGCTTGTGGCTCATGAAATCTTCTTCTTCTGGCAATTTCGACTGGTCAATTCTCATACGCCAATTTTTTTACGATCATTGAATGTGTCCAGTAAAGTATCTTGCTTGAAAATCCCTATTCAGATTCTTTCAAATGGAGAAAATATTGAATTCTTTTTTGAGCTATGAGAAAATATTGAATTCCTTCGTATAAAATCATAGGGTTTGAGTGAGACTAATTAGGCAGGTGCATCATTCAAGAAAAAGCTTAGTTGATTAGTTTGGCGAACAAGGTCTTGAAATTTAGTATATTTATTCGCTTATTTTGAAATTATTCTCCTCCTAGGAGTTACTTTACGTGTTTGTCTGGAATATTAGGTTGACAAAATGGTCATATTCTCCATCACAATGATTACCCCACGAATTCATCCCTTATGGCCAAAGAGTTACAACTAATCAAAGTAGGTGGTCAAGAAATTGGGGATCATTTCTAAGAAATTAAACTCTGCACGAAGGAAAGTTTGGCTTCCCATATCTTTTCGAGGGATTCTGGCGGTGAAAAGAGGTTGGCCTTTAAAGACTTGGACCCTCCAATGAACTCACGTTGAAAGCCTGGACTTTGGAGTTTGTCTCACTATTTTTGTTGAGAAAGTTAGAATGTTCTAAAGGACGAATCTTTAGGTGATCAAGCACAAACTCTTTACTTATTCAAATCAATCATCATGTGTCGAGATTATGAAGTTCTTTTATCCTTTTTATCTTTGCAAGAATTGCTTTACTTCTCTCGTGGTAATTGATCAAGGTGGATACAACATTGTAAACGGAAAGAATACAAAAGTCATAAATTTATTGCATTGGTATCAATTTAGTCTTAATTTTTTGATTTGACTAATTTAGTTATAAATCTTTGCACATTTGTACTAATTCAATTCATTAAATCAATTTGGGTGGAAATTGCTGACATGTACGCTAAACATCCTACGTGGCACAGCTAGTGCTAACAAGGCTTGGCAAGGCCACCTTAACCTAGGAGAGGGTTGACCTCACCAAATTTGGTGAGGGGGGCCTTGTTGGCGCTCGCACTTGCCTATGGCCGGCAATCGCCCACAGACCAAAAAAAAAAAAAAAAAAAATAAAAAAAAAATTCAAAAAAATTGTTGAAATATTATTATTGTCCATATTAGCGATTTCCAGCTTAAATTGGCAAGATGAATTGAATTTGTATCAATAAGAATTTAGGATTTAATTGGCCCAATTAAAAAACTTTATAACTGGATTAGTACCAATATAATAGGTTTAAAACATTTTTATTTATACTTTTCTCTATTGTATTCCGAGAACTTTGGAAAATCTTTCTTTCATCATGGTTGGCCCAATTTGCTCGATTGTCATGTTAATAAAACGTCTCTTCATACCTTTTTTGTTTGAAATTTTTCGTCTTTTTGACCTCAGGCAGCATCTTACTTTCAATATGTTCGTCTCAAAGTGGGATATTATTGCCATTAGTGGAGAATCGTTTGCCATATGTTCAATTGGGACGAACCCCCTTAATGGGATCTAATAGTTTCAAGATCCAACACTCGAGCAGTTTCTTGAAAAACTAGCTTCATATATGTATTGAATCCAAGATCTATTGTTGGACGGCTCACATCGATTGACAAACTAAAGGAGAGAGAAACCCACGTCCGTGATTTCAATAGTTTCAGTAGGCGGGATCTATAGTTGTGTGATCCAACTACTAAGACAATAGGAGACCTCGACAACTAAATGTTTCTTTCAATGCAGAAATCGGCATCAAGCTAAAGGCTAAATCTACTTAGAACAGGCTATTTGCTGTGGGGAATATGAAGGTGCAGGATCCTTATGAAATACATGAGGAAGAAAGATATAGAGACTCAATTTATTTAATGTTGATTGTCTAGAAGAAGAGGATTGCTTCCACAACAAAACAAGGCCACTTCAAGATTGAAACAGAGCTCCTTACTTAAAGCATTGAGATTTCTTGTACATTTTCACATGACTCACAGCCATGCCGCTGTATTCCACATTAAAAAAAGAAGCAACTTTTGGTGTTTTATCAGGGCAAAGTGCCATAAATGCATGTAACAAACCTGTCAAACAGTCACCTACCGAAGTGTGTTCCTTTTTGGCAATACAGTGAAGACAAAAACAGAAAAAAAGACTCGTGAGAGTGTGGGAGAGGGTGGTTAGGAACAGATCGATATCATTAATCATCATGTGAAAAGGAGACAAAAAAGAAGAGAGCTACGCGGAGTCCGAGTCCAATCCAAGGTTCCGGACAAAAGGATGTGAGGCGAAACCCCAACCCCCATGCAGAAGAGTCAATCCAAGCTTCAGTTTCAATCTGGTGCTCAAGTGGTCTTCCCTTTTGCAGTAATTCCAACCCAAAAGCATCAATCTCACAGACCAACCCACCAACACAAACAGAAGCGCACACCATTCAAACAGTTCGAGAGAGCATTCACACATTATTGAGAACAATCTATCTATAAAGATATTACAAAGCGAGTCTACTGCAACTTCTTTTTCGAGTGCTGCAAATACAACTTAAAGCACAAACAATTCATAATTTTTAGAATATGATGCCTCTTGTTATACGAAATTTAGATAACGAAAATCTGAATGCATAGGTCGATTTTCTAAAGCTAGTTAGTAGATGTTTTGGCAAGATGCACTGCTACATATTCTTTTTGTTTAGCTCATGATCATCCTATTAAAGTTATATTGTGAAACTTATGAAGTGTTGAAGGGGCCTATCAATCTATGAACTTTCTTTTGAGAACAGTATTTATTAGTTAATATGACCTCTCAACATTATTAACCGTGCCAGAATAAGCGGCGCTAAACCCATAGCAAGATTTAAGAAAAAATTAAGAAAATGCATGGAAGTCTTTGGTGAAAATGATAGTTCTCTTATGGTCAAACGTTTTAATTTTCGAACTTCATGACGCATAAAGTAAATCATTTCGTTGCTGCTTAAACTTAGGGATTGTGTAGTACCAATACAGTGTGACAGCAAAACGAACATATCAAGCAACATAAGATGTCTAATGCGCTTGAATATCATCCATTTGACCTTGGAAAATATCTCCTTTGTCCTTTCCCTTATTTCTTTTTCGCCTTTGCTTATAATAACGTATTGAGCATGATAAGAACAAGGACTGATCTAAGCCTAAGGTACACAACCATTCACTTCCATCACCGTCTATATTAGTAGTTTTGAAATTAGAGAATGCAAAGTGTAACTAATGGATCTTGTAGTTTTCTTTAATATTTTTTGGCTAGTTCATTTGGTGGAAATATTGTTACCTTCTTATATTCCTTTTGGATAAATGACCACTCGCATGCAGACATTGACAGGCTAGCACGGATGAGAAAGACGGGCATCGGGGACACCCACCAAATTCTTGTTTGATGAAAGCTTTACAATCGATGCTGTGACTAATTAGGCGATTTAACTGAAACAATGAACTTTCTTTCCCTTTTCAAAGGAAACTTCACCCTCATCAAGTTTTTTTCTAGCCCATAGAGATGAGGAAGGGCAAACCAACTTCCGATTGCATTACCATAAAGATCTCACATCTACTGTGTAATGTTCAGAATTAGGATGGTGGAGAGGTCGTATACTCAGCACTAATTAGCAATCCATTCCATTAGTATACCAAGAAGCATGCACTGCTACGCCACCACTGGTCATTCCTTACATCAAGTTGTGATGATATCAAGTAAACATATAGATCTGTAGATCAGTCACGTTCTACCAGATCTATAAATGTATGCATTCCAAACAGATCAGACGGATTTTATTTTCTTTCACCTTCCTATTCTTTGGTCTGGTTATGAAAACAATTTGCTGTTCCTCGTGATAGTTGACTTGTTCAAGTTTCTTAAATCTTGTCATGTGTATGAGAGAGAGAGAGAGAGAGAGAGAGAGAGAGAGAGAGAGAGAGAGAGAGAGAGAGAGGTGGTCCAAGTTAAATTAATTGAGGCATCAGTGAATATACAACAAGTCTATATTGGAGGCATTACAAGGATAGGATGACTCCGGCATTCGGATCCATCCCTGTGACTATTACGAAAAAGATAAAACGATTATGAATTCTCCAACAAAGAAGAAATAGAAGATGGTGATTAGGTCATTTCCTGCTGATTTAATATCTCAACCAGAATGAATTTTGTAATAATTGCAGTAGATCTACCACTTCAACAAGATAATTCCAACCTTGTGGAAACACTTCTCGGGAAAAAGTAGAACCCATAATATGGTTCGAAAAATTCACAACTCCAGGAACATCAGCCATATGCCTTGTAAAGGAATCACCTCAAATCTAGCTACACCAATCCCTGGAACAATCTGCAAAACTTGTAAAATAAAACCCTGAGAAGAAACCATGCTATATCATGATCTTCACGTATATATGTGTGAACTAATGGATTTGATCATATCATTTTTCTATGGCTGTGCGATTGAGTGACATAGGCTTATACAGAGCCGGTTGGACATGTATTGCCGCTTTTCTAGTCAGTAAGGAAGAAACTTTCTTGTCGTGCCTCTGCAAAAGACCACTGCATTCAAGATGAATCTGAAACCCTTTTTAAACAAGCCGATGTTGATTACCTGAACCTGCAAAACGTGCATTTGTGCATAATTTGTTCCCACGGTTAGTGAGAAACAATAAAACACAGTAACTACAAAAGAAAAGGCGAGAAAAGGAAAGGAGTGGATTTTTGGGAATGATAATGGTATGTAGTTGAGATTGAGACATACAAAATAGAACATAAGGGGAAGTACAAGACCTTATCTCAAGAGGGGTCCTTGAAATTGTGAACGGCAAGATCAACGCCAAGATCAGAGAAGAAGTAGGGTTTCTGGTTTTGGTTTTGGGATTTCTCATGCTTCACAGCAACAGTTGAAACTGCCAGATGATCTGACAGCTTCTTCTATTGAAGGCTCAGATCATGCTGGCAGCTTCAGCTATTAGTGGTGCATGATGATGATGATAAAGAGATGAACTGAAAGCAAAACCCTCTGCTTCAAGAAGTTGTGCTTTTTGGGAATTGGATGCATGATGATGATGATGATGAAGAGATGAACTGAAAGCAAAACCCTCTGTCTCAAGAACTTGTGTTTTCTGGTAATTGGATCTCTCTATGTATTTTTCTCTCCTTGTTTTCTTGGGGAGTTTGTTTTTCTCAAACTTGGGTACCCCATGAGAAGGCTGTTCTTAGAGAAGCGAGGGTTTTCTGAGAGCTATAAATAGAGAGAGAGAGAGAGAGAGAGAGAGAGAGAGAGAGAGAGAGAGAGATTCCTACTTCAGATCTACGTTTACTAGTTCCACGACTCTCTCTCTCTCTCTCTCTCTCTCTCTCTCTTCTCTCTTCTCACTTTTGTCCCCATGTGATGACAGATACAATGGCCATCTTCTTTTTGTATTTTCTTGAATAATTAGGACGAAATAGACAAAGTCCATGAAAATTAGGAAATGTAATGTTTGTCTTAATGATAAAGATTAATTAGACAACAATATAGTTACGATTTGATATAATTCATTAATTATCTGTGTAACATAAATCTGATTTCACTGTATTTCTAATTTGCATTATCAACACTTACTTTTGCAAAATCAGAGTATTTCGAATCAATACCGGACAAATTTTTAGAAGGTATATGTCGAACACCTTACAAAAGTTGGAACAACTTTTTTGATGGCCCTATTCTCTAGAAGAAAGTCCCACCAAATACCGTGGTCCTTACTAATGTGATTAGAAGAGCAGGTAGCATCTGGACATGGCAAACCGGTGACAAGAAATTAAATAAGTTTTGAGAGGGGACAACGAGAGCCTTGGGATATGGGAAAAGAAAAGAGAGAGAAAGAGCAAGGAAAGCGAAGCAATTGTTGTTGTGGTCCAAAAGGAGACAAATTGAATATTGTCACGCCCACGCCACCACATGCAGACATGGTTTTTGTCGCGAGTTTCTAAGCTGCCGATTTGAGGTCCTTTATGTGGTTTTTTAACTTTGCCTTTGATCTTGATGGCGACCGCCTTCACCTCTCTCTCTCTCTCTCTCCACTGCGTTGTCCAGAAAGAGCAAAAAAACAGAGCATTCGGGGGACCATTTGCGTGCATTTCTTAGGAGGTAATGTACAAGGTTCACATAAAAGAAGATGCCAAAAAGAAAGCAAAAGTCTCTCCCTTTCTCTCTCGATCAATGAGTACATCTACTACCAGAGATGAAAAGAGTCGACATAAGAGACCATTATTGAAATTTCAATGAAATTTAAGATCCGTTTGTTTGGAAAAATAAAGAACTAATCATTTATTTCTTGAAAATGATTTATACGAAAAATATTTTCTTTTATCATGAAATTTTCATCGAAACAAACACACTCTAAGTAAATTATTTTCAAGCACTCAACAATGACATGTCACATTGCATTTCATTAAATTAAAATTTTAAGTCAGTCTACTTTTCGATATATATGTATATGATTATGGAGAGCTTTAGGGCCCCTTGAGCATTAAGGGTTCATTTTCTTGGTCGACCAGGACGGTGCAAGAATCCATGTGGACCATTCACGAGTCTTCACTTTCCCACCGCTGTAATCAAAACCCTGGCTCCCCGCTTCCTGAATGGCAAATCCTTCAAGAAAAGCCATCATGCGCTTGTTTACATCCACAGGGGCCGAAGCGTGCACTTCACTGAACATTTCTTTATTCCCATACCTTCAATTTGTTAGGTGAAAAGTAAGCTTATCAAAGGGTTTGATTGGTTTCCAATCATTCAGTTAAAGCAATAAATCTCCTTTTCAAGGCCAAAACCCAGTGGATTAGAGTGGTTTTTATGGAGCTTTAGCTCGCAAAAAAGGAGGTGGCCCCAAAGAACAAGTTGATGCATAGCACTTGGAACAAAATGATGCAGTTCAGTTGATAGTTACATGTTGATTTCTTATGTTATTTTGGCTGTGAACTGACCGAGCGACCAATCCGATTGGGGAAACGCAAATGCTTATTCCCCCAAATTGGCCTTAGATTATTCCACACGCCTTGACTATTTTTGGCCACTTTTCTTGCTTTCCAACGTGCATTCCTCATGTGGCAAATTGTTGTTGGCCCGACGGTTCGAGTAGGTGATTAGATTCATGCCATAATTTTGAACCGTATGCCATGAGTGGCATAGTGTCTTCATCAAGCGAAGGCCAAAACGAAGCTCCCTTTCGGCCACTAATATTCGTCGCTCGAATGCCAAACAAGTTTAAGGCCCTTAAGTCCATCGATTCTCAAGCAAAAGCCAAGCTAAAGGTAGCTAGCGACTCTTAGTTTTATTCTTCTAGATAGGGAATATTGGAGCTTCGACAATCATCTCAAGTGTAAATCTATCGAGAGACAACTGGTTATCCAGCAGGGAATAACGTTTTTGACATTTGTCTATCGGGAGAGATCGAACCTAAAAAATTCTCTCCCCCAACCTAATCGATTATTCCATCCACCAACTAATATTATAGACCATCCTTGCTAATGAGTATGCCTGGTGTACAACTTCTCGATAGCTTATAGGACGAATGATTCTCTAAATTAAGTGATATTAATATAAAAACAGCATTAACTCTTTTGTGTTATGGACCAACTTATTTTCCTAATTGTGATATTTTTTGCCCACAAGTAATCGCTATTATGTCAATAGTTAGTAAAGAGATAACCGAGTGGAACAAATAAGTGGAATTTTGGGGAAAACAAATCCTTTTCACGAGATATTTGCGTTCTATGTAATTTTCTCTTGACCTACTTATAGAAATTAACTTTTGAAATTGTGTTGGTATTGTCCTCGGAAAAAGTATTCTTTTCTTTTTCCAAAGGTGAATAGAAAACTCAAATGTATGTTACATGCTTTTACAAAAGGTGTCTTCTTTATTTGAGTCATGTTCCCTAGGTCCACTGCGTATCCATGGGGAATATGATTAAGACATAATGCGCATTAATATGCGCTAGGTTGGCTCTTTTCCATCATGTCTCATTATGTAAGATGAACAAATCACATGTCGCCAAGTCAAGGGCGCACTCAATAATTGGATCCATGTGTCCAAGTTGGCGTTGGTCATTTAGATTGCATTTCATATCAAAGTGAGCCTCAAAACTCAATCAAGTAATGGCCAGCTTTTGCATTATCTATCCACCTACAAGAACAAATATATTAATAGATGCTGAGTAAGCCGGTAATGGACATTTAAGGGTGCTGTTTTTCCAAATCCTTGGACTTCAAAGAAATTTTGGTGATACCCACCCCATTGGTGGTCGCGTGGTTTGCGCCCAATCCCTCCACCAGAAGGGAGCGAGTTCGAAACCCCGCATTCGCTTGTGCGACTCACCTACGATCTAGGGGAGGTGGGTCCCCTCGGGTCACCCCGGGTTTATGCCGCCGACTGCCGGCTGTACGGCGGTCCCGGGTCAACAAAAAAAAGAAGAAGAAATTTTGGTGATCAAGTCAGAGTTCAATTCAAGCCTGCATAAATTATGGCTAGGTAGGTCTTTATTAGAAAGCCCAACCCAAAATGATAAGCTACTAGGTGGGGAGCTATCCACGTGCAATAATTGGGCATCTACTTTGATATAATGGTAGAAACTCCAATCTAAAGAAATAAGTTAATATATAAGGAGAGATTATGGTTGTGTTTGGAAGAGCATTTAGGAAAAACCTTTGTATAAATGCAAAGCACTTCATACGAAAGGGCTTTTATGATATGGAAATAGTGTTTGGTAAACACTATTTCACAAATTTTCATATTATATATATAGATATAGAGACTAGATGTTCACATGAGAGCTGAGGATCAAGAGACCTAGCCTAGGGGTCGGGCCACCGCGACCGCAGGTGAGGCAGCCAAGCTTTCACAACCTCGGGTGTGACGTTGACGGCAACACCAGCCTGAGGTCACAAAATCTCGGCCCTCATAAAAATGCAATGCTAGATTTAGGCTCCCTGGTGACATCATTGCTCTCGATCAGATATGCACGATAAAGAATCTGGATGATAACATTGGTTCCCTGGGAGTGAAGCTTACAGAGGAAGACGTGAGAGAGATCTCCGATGCCGTTTCAATTGATGACGTTCCTGGAGACCAGATCACCGAGCACTTGTTCGCTGCTCGTGGAAGTATGCGAACACGCCCCCAAGAGACGGGAAATTGTCAGCTTACTAGACTTCCGTTTAGTGTGTTGATGAAGCTTGCTTGGCCTTCTGCTCTTGTTCGTTCCTTATAACTGAGTTCAGAATATGAAACTCAGAAGAGCTTAGTAAAAGATAACACCAAAACAGGCAATTCTAAGTTAATGGCTTCTTTTGTGCTGCTCATGAAGCATTTGTTTGCTGGTTATTCTTCTCTGTTAAAAGAGTGATCCATATCCTTTGCCTTCTAGAGCAGCCCATAAAATTCTAGTATTGTCTCTTGCATGAAGTAGGTAAGATCAGTGGCTAGAAATACTTGGAAAGGAGTTAGAATTTGTAATGAGAGAAGAGCTCACGTCGAAGCACTTGAGATCACTTGTTGTACCATGTCGGTCAACCTCGCGTCACAAATGCTACCCGTCTCTACTTTCGATGGGAACGACTATGACTACTGGAGCATTTTGATGATGGGAAATCATTGAAAAAATATATACAGCTTCGAAAGAATGTGCGAGTGTTTTGACAAAGCAGCAATAAAAGGATGCAAGGGGTCTTTGAACGAAGACCGAGAAAAATTCATGGGACAAACTATAAAAGGAATGTTCAACCAAGGTCGAGATGTCGAGAAGTATTCTCGGCGTATCACAAAATGGATGAGAGAGCGTTAAAATAAGCAATCTATTTTCAAGAAGCATCAAGGCCTCTCCTCTCCACACAACCAACTCAAATCGTGGATATAGTCAAAGAGCTTATGGATTACTTTTTTTTTTTGGCTGAACTTATAGATTACTTGAGTACCCATTGTTAAGAAATCCCATGTCGATTTCAAAAAAATAACGTGAGCAAACAATCCACTAAAGCAAAATATAATAATAAAATAATAGAATCAAAAGAATACACAAGAAAATTTATTATCGAAGTTCACCCAAACCTGGGCTATGTTTCCGCATGTAGACATGGCTTAGAACTGTATTTGTTGATGGATAAAAGATTACCTTTGACTTTCTCACATGTATGGATCTCCTCAAGATAGGTACTTTAGGGTTGTTAGTCTGCGCCGAATCATTGTGTTCCTCTTGAACTGCATTCTCACTAATAATAGGCTCATCTTGAACTTCTCCTTCGAGTGCACTCTGATTTGCTTGAACCATCTTCACAAGGATTGTGTCGAGCTTAGCATATTTTGATTCTATTGCATTATCAATCTCTGTCTAATGATCTTTGTACATCATTTTTTCATGCAATACCACATTTTGATTACGGATGACTTTGTTATTATCATGATTCAAAAGCCTAGAGCCATACTCATCACCATCGTATTTGATAAAGACACAATTTTGAGAGTTGGTATCAAACTTCTTCCTATCATCCTTGTCAATTAAGCATATGCAATACAACCAAAAACTTATAAATATAAATAATTAACCTTTTTAACTAACCGTTGCTCTTGTGAAATTTCTTCACCCAACGCATTAGATGTACTCCTATTGATTAGATGGAACAGCTACATTAAATGTGGCAGCCTATAAATGAAGCAAGAGACCCACATGTAGTCTCATGTATCTCGTATGTTCCTGAAAAATCTTGTTCATCCTCTTAGCTACATTGTTCTCTCGTGAAGTTCTAGAAACAATCTTTAACCATATGTGCCTTCTCAGCTCAAGTATTTTGCATATTCCTTATTTATATATTCATCACCATTATTAGACTTTAGAGCTTTAATATGATAACATATCTCTTTTTCTACCATGGTCTTCCATATTTTAACATCTCGAATATTTCTGATTTTTCTTTGAGAGTATAGACCCAGATCTTTTTTGTTGCATTATCAATAAATGTGACAAAATATCTCTTATCTCCATGAGAGAGTTCCTAAGCCAGTCCCCACACATCAATATGAACTCACTCTAGTTTCTAGCTTTTATTTTGTTGCCCATCCAATCAATAACTAACTGCCTTTTGTTTTCTATAAATGTAACAACTCAACATTTTGCAAATTTGGAAGTAATTTCATTGAATGTAACTGCTTTACACTCTTTTTACTAAGATGTGACATCCTGAAATTCGATCTCGTCTCGATAATATGAAATGGGCATTTCGTCGACACGTCTATGGTCTTTTTTCTCTAAGCTAGCCCCTCACGAGTTAACTAACCTATTAGGTGAATCTATTAAGGGATATAAACACGACAAACTAGAGAATTCGATCAAAAATCGACTGCTCGATCATAATAATCGGCAAGGGTCAATATGACACCTTTATAATTGAATTGTGATCGGATATAGGTCGATTCGATAGAATGCCATAATTGAATTGCGGGTGAAATTTGCATCGAACGACACTAACCTGATTTTTTATCGATTTTATACTCGGGACATGTAATTGAAACCTTGTAATTTTTACGACAACCGAGAGTTGTCTACGAGTCGGAGATGCAGAAACGTGGATTGAAAATTATCGACCACGGGTTAAACGCGCTAAAATCTCTAAAAACTACTTGATATGTTAGGTTATACTAAAATCGCGTTCGATCGATTTTAACCACAAAATTTAATTTGATTTCGGGAATCGAACATTCGAGCATGTCACGATTTATTTTTAGGACGCCGCCTCATCTTTCGAAGAAATTCCGTCGAGTTCGGAATTTTGCGGAAAATCAATTTCGGACAAATCAGAAATGAAAGTGGAAATTCGGATGGGCTGTTTTAAGGGATTTTTGGCTGCCCAAAATGGTTTAATTGTGGGATATTGAAGCTAAATTTCCATTGGAGGAGTGCTTGACTATGCTGGATGAAGACTTTTAAGACTTTGGTCATGATGGGCTAGATATTTGCTAAGGCTTTTTATTGGTCATACAATGGACTTTCATTTCCCTCTTCCCTCTCTCCCAATTTCCCCCTCCCTCTCTTGCATTCACCTTCAACCGAAACCCCCCATCTGCTCCATTTTCATTTTCTTCCTTCAGCTGCTCCTCACCGCCTGACCAATCACCACTATCCATTCCACTATCGACTAGTCTACCTCATTGCCTCATGCCACCACCTTCAGTTCGTCACCGCCCGCCTTGCTTGTCTAGCTACGTCGTCCCCTAACCATCCGTCTCAGCTCAGTCGACCTGCCACCAGCCCACACCACCTCACCGCTCATCGCCTCCAGCAGCCGCCCATTCCAGCTACCGTCCTCGCACCGTCTAGCCACCAGCGCTCGCAGCTAGCCCCAACCAGCCTCTAAGCAAAACTGAGCGTAATTGTGACCAGCCACAAGCCATGAGCTTGGTGGGCTGTTTTCAGCTGCCGTAAGCCTTCGTTGGAGACTCGGTAGGTTCGGGTTTTCACTGTCATCGTGCCATCGTCGCCGTGAACCCACCGCCATCCTAATCTGGTGGGTTAACTTCCTAATCCTTGATTAGGTAGTTAATTGCACTTAGGGGGTTAGATTAGCGTTAATTATGATTAGTTGGTTAATCCTTAGTTAGATAAACTAGTTAGTTAGGTTAGTTTTGAGATAGCTAGTATAAGCACCTAGAGGGGGGATGAATAGGTGTAAAAATAATTTCTCGAGATAAGAGAGCAATACTAAGCAGACAATAGAAAAGAAGTTCTCATTTGGTTAACAAAACGAATTTTGATCAAAGTAAAGCAGAGAGTAGGGAAGAGAAAATTGAACACAAGGTTTATAGTGGTTCGGCTTATTCCAAGCCTACGTCCACTCTTTCGTACTGACAGCCCACCGGCTGGATTTCACTATGAACAAAAGAGTTGTTACAGCAAAGCTCTCTTTGATTCCACAGTGTAGATACTCTACCACACTTCCTCAAGGTTTCTCTAGAATATAAACTCTCTTTTGCGTACAAGATTTCGCTCAACAAATGAATTGACTAATAACAAAGAGCTTCAGACTTTGGAATTCTTCTATCGTGCACACACTTGAACAACTGGAACGTCTTCCTTATATACTCCTTTATGCCATCATACCCGTTGGTACTTACCAAAGGAATTCCTCCAATCTACCCGTTAGACGGAATCAATTAGGAAGATCATTCGAGTTATTTAAGGAACATGTCGATAGCCCATCAATCCTGCTCGCCCATACAATTAGGATCTCGGTTTCCATAAGTAGAACCTTCCAAGTATACTTCGCCAATCATCGGATCCTTAATCAATCTTGATTCGAATAAAGGATTCTGTTATGTCATATCCAGCCAAGAGATCTTCGTCAGTCGATAAGATCAAATCCTTAACGAAACATCCAGTCCTGGATAGACCTTCTTTGACAAACTAGAAACTGTCAATGAGGATAGACTTTGAGTCTTGAGTCTGGCAGTCCGGAGGTCTTCAAACTTTAAATAGTAGAGTCGCAAATCTTGATAGGCGGGGAAGGAAACGTTTTGTCAGCTTTAAAACACTCCACGAAGATTTCTCCAACAAGTTTGGTTAGTATAACTAGATTGGTTAGGTGGTTAGTTGAGTTAGCCAATCCTAGGTTAGATTAGTTAACTTGGGTTAGATTAGTAACCATGGTTAGTTTAATTAAATTAGATTAATTTAATTAATCACATTTTAATTAATTAATTTTAATTAGCGTAAATTGTGCTGGATTAGTCGTTTAGTGAAATTTTATGCTAATTCTCGTGGTTGAATTTATATGTAAATTTGATGGTTTATTTATGCTATAATGTGCAATTGAATGCTTGGTGGTAATTATTGATTATTATTGCAAAAATCTGATTTTATGGTATTTACATAGAAAAAATACCACATGTCGGTTTTTGACGTCAAAAATTTGTATGTACTATATAAAATCGTTGAATTTCAAAATGGGAGTGTGTCATGTTTATTGGTTCGATTTAAATATGTGATCACGCACAATTATTTTACCGAGATTTTTAATACAAAGAAAATGGGCCAAGTTCATTATTTAAATACAAGGTATCTGGATGCAAAGCACGGTGTTCTTGGCCAAGTATGTGTGTGCGTGTGGTTGCTATCGGAACCCTTCATCCAACGGGAGTTGGGGAGGCGATGCCTGATTAAGTTCGGATGCCCCATGTCAACGGATGCCGGTCGTAGTGGAGGCTGAGCCGATGTTCCTTTATGGAATGCCGTCTAGGTGTAGACGTTGCCATGCTCGACGGAGCGGGACGACGCCTGGTTATGTCAGATGACCGTCGACTATTGAGTTGGTCGTGACCGTTAGGTCGTAATAACTGAAACACACCCGAGTGGTTGTGATAGCTGCGCCTAATTATGAGACAAAATTGTGTGGCACGGAATGAGACTTGTCATAACGGTTTTACCTTATAATCGAGACCTATGTGATTGATATGATATGTTTCAGTTATTAAATTGTGTTTGTTGCACTGATAATAGCATATGTGATGAGCTAATGTGCAGGTATCTTTACCAAAAAAAAAAAAAAATGTGCAGGTACGCATTGAGGCGAGGTAAGTTCCATATGATGCATGTTTTGGACCGCTTTTGAGGCGAATTTGCGTTATAACCGAGGTTTAGGGTTTTGACTCACTGAGATTTATCTCATCTCATCACGGTTAACCATTTTTCAGGTCCTTAGTATAAAATGACGTCATGTTCATTTTGGGTTCTTGAAGGAAATAGACTATGAGTCTACCTTTCTTCCTATTCCTGGGACCACTGAGACCCGTGAGTTAGTTGTGACAACTATTTTGGTTGATGATGGTCTCTGTCATTGGATATCTCATCACTTCAAAGCGTGGTACATTAACGAGCGTAATGGGGCTTAGGAGGGTCCATTGTAGGGTTTTGACGGGCCTACTGTCGAAACTGAGAATGGGGAGGTAGCTTCCCCCATGGACATCGACATTCCAAATGGTGTTGTGGAGGACCCAACGTCGGAGTCGGAGGGATCTAGGGTATAGGTTGGTTAGGACCTCTTTTTGGGACAGATCTTTTGTATATGAACTTGTAGGTTTAACTTGGCATGTATATAAAGTGTGGTTTGTGAAAAAGTGTTCGCATGTTTTGACTATCCCTGTGTTTGATTGTCCGGGTGTTTATTTAATTTGCTTCCGCATGTGCTTAAATTAAAAGAAAGGGTCAGCGACTCATCTTGGAAACGTTGCATTTTAATCAACCATTGGAGGATGTGTGCGTACCTGGGGTTCGGAGCGTGACACAAGATGTCCCAAATGATAATGCCAAATAGTAGATATATTACCTATAGCTATGGTAGTTGCAACCATATCACTTATATTGTCTCATTGGAGAAGATAAAGTGTACCCATATGTTTTTTCTTAACTGTCACTCTTACCCCTAATGTTAACTTCCCCCCTCTGCATCCAAAGGTTGTTACCAAACCTTGGTTAAGTTTACTAGTTGAGATCAGGTTTTTTCTTCAATTCTAGAATATGTATAGTTTTGCGCAAAACTAGATATCCTCCACTTGAGATATTCATAGTCACAATTCCTTTTTCAACAATCGGACAGATGTGTCTATTTCCTACAACCACTTGCTCAAAATCTCCATTGACATAATCAATTAATATGTCTCTTTGCGATGTGTAATGGAAAGAAGTACTCGAATCAATAAACCACTTGTTCATAGTCAAGTCTAGCAGACAAACACAAGTTCTTTAGTAACGGTTCATTACTAAGCACATCAGTTCCTTGATTCTCATCTTGCTACTTCATTTTTTAGGCTTCATATTGAAACCTTCGATGTCTAGTCTGGTGACAAAAACAACATTCATTTTTTGCAACTTGTCTATTTCCCCTTGATGTGACCTATCACACCCACTGATTTTTCCTTTACTTCTACTTTTCCCACGATTCTCCATTGCTAGTACTGTCGAAGATGTAAATGTGGAAAAATTATCTCCACTTGAGACGTTCCTTCACATTTCTACATATATGATACTGCTCACAACATCGTCCAAAGTCAAATCATTCTTCATGGTGCTCGAAATTCCTTGCATTATGGTTTTGTAACTTTTCGGAAGAGAACATAAAAATAATAAAACTTGAAGTTTCATATCTAGATTTATGCATGCAAATTCCAATTGATTTGTGACCTGTGTGAAACTATTAATATGTTCTGCCACATAATCTCTATCAAATAACTTCAAATTAACTAATTTCTTCAACAAAAATACCTAATTTGATGTGGACGGCTTCTCATAAATATTAGCTAAAATATTCATGGCTTCTTTTACAGTTTTTGCTTTTGCGATGTGGTACCCTATTTTTTTTGTTAGCCCCAAATGAATGGCACCTTATGCCTTTTGATCAATAATTTTCCATCCGGATTCAGCTATTGAATCCACTTCGTTGATCTTGGGTTTCTAACCCTCAAGTGGTGCATAGAGATCTTTTTGATAAAGATAGTCCTTGATTTGGAGTTTCCACCATCCGAAATCCTACCCATCGAACTTGTTGATTCTGATTTTATTTTCTACCATATAGTTTGCTTTCAATTGAACATCATTAAAAAAACCTCAATGTTCTTGATTAGCCAACCCAGACTCTGATATTGGTTATTAAGAAACCGTACGTCGATTTTAGAAAAATAACACGAGCAAACAATCCACCCAGAGAAAATTTATTATTGAAATTCACCCAAACTTGAGCTATGTGTCACGCAGAGACACTCTGCGAATCCACTAGATTTCGAAAAAAGTTAGAATACAATAATGATTTTCTTTTAAGATCAGGGCCAAATTACTTTTTTCTTTTATCCTTTTCTTTCCTCTCTATTTTCTTTTTCAAAACCTTGTCAACTAGCATCTAACTATCATTGATATAAGGGTGCAGCTTTTAACCTAAAAGCAAAATTAATAAAAAAGGCAAAAGCCCTTCATAGAAATTTGGCCTCATTCACCAATACCCATGAATAGATTCTTCTTGCCCTGCTCATGGAGAGGATGGCGGTGTTATGTCGTGAGTGGAGGAATAAGAATATCCACCTTTTCCTAGTGTTATGGACTCCTCACGCCTTGGTAGTATGTCTGGGAAAGTGACATACATCTTCTTGATCTTCTCTTCCTCCTAGTTCCAGGCCGTGGTCAAAGGCAATAAATATAAAACTGCATATATTCATTATACTGGAAATGTTAACAGCAAATAAATGTAACGCAATAAAGTGCTGGAAATTGAAATATCAACAGCAAATATTCGTTCTACTGAACAGACGATAAAGTTGAAACCGTCTAAACAAAGTTACTGAATGAAGCGGACCCGTAACTTCCCCCTACAAAATTACAAATAGCTGTCCACATTCAAGAAACTGTTTATATGATTAATTCTTGGCCTTATACCGAAAGGAAAAATTGACGTCATAGAAGAGCCTTGTGACGTGCTGGGTGATGCAAAACCCAAGTACTGTTTCTATGATAAAGATCGCTCTCGAGAATCTGCCTTGGAAATGGGTCAAGGTCAAAGGCCGCTTGTCCTTTTCTTTATTGGAATGGGGACCAAATGGGTCAGATAAGCATCTGCGTCTTGATCCAAATTCAGATCAATTGTCGCGTGGATGCGTTGCTGTTGCAGCCGTAGTGGTTTAGTAAACTAAACTCACCTCAGGACAAATACCTAAGATGTTTGACTGTCATTGTAATTGTTATCTTGTTTGACTGACTCGGGTTTGATCACCTCAAACTCCTATGTATGTATGGACGGAATTCGATGGAAATAAGACCAGCAAAACAAGTCAGTAGCAACCGCAAGAGCATCTGAGAATGGCCAGCGATCAGCATCGGGTTCCCCGAGTGAAACTCGGAACTCAGGGTCTCGAGGTTTGCATTAAGAAAATACATCTTTTCTTGGTTAGATTCATTTGATGTCTTACAGTTGCATTTGCTTGCTCATATATATGGAAATCTTCTTCTTTCTTCTTCGAATGATTGCAGGTTTCCAAGTTGGGTTTTGGTTGCATGGGACTGACAGGAGTTTACAATGATCCGGTCCCTGAGGAAGTTGGCATATCGATCATCACTGACGCGTTCACCAAGGGCATAACGTTCTTTGATACACCTGACGTATATGGACCCAAAGTCAATGAGATTCTAGTCGGGAAGGTGGTGCAAAAAATCTGAATATTCAAATTCTTCAGCCGATTGAATTTCAGTGACATTGTAAAATAAACAATTTCATATGTACAGGCATTGAAGAAGTTGCCACGAGTGGAGGTGCAGTTAGCCACACAATTCGGTGTGGCAAAAATGGAACCCGGCAATCTGGTGGTGAAAGGGACCTCGGATTATGTCTGCTTGTGTTGCAAGGCGAGCCTCGAGCGCCTTGGTGTCGATTACATCGATCTCTACTATGTGCATCGGATCAACACATCAGTCCCTATAAAGGAAACTGTAAGTTTTGATTAGCAGGTTCCTCATCAGTTTGATAGCAAGTACTCCACTAGAACTGGCTTAGGATTCACTAGTTTGCGATAATCACAGATGGAGGAGCTAAAGAAGTTGGTGGAGGAGGGAAAGGTGAAGTATGTCGGCTTGTCCGAGGCAAGCCCCAACACCATAAGAAGAGCGCATGCTGTCCATCCCATTACGGCCTTACAAATGGAGTGGTCGCTCTGGACTCGTGACATCGAGCAAGAGATCGTCCCACTTTGCAGGTAGTTACGTTATATTGCTGTCCCATCACTTTCAGAACCAAAAAACAAATGAGAACAGAGGAAACACTTCATAAGTTGTATCGTTTGGTACTTTATTAACAGCGTGATAGTTTGCTGGACTTAATTACTGGGGGTTTTTCTTTTGGTCGGCCTGTTGAATGTTGAAGGGAACTCGGGATCGGCATTGTTCCTTACAGTCCTCTCGGCCGCGGGTTCTTTGGTGGTTAGGGCCCAAACAGTTTTCTGGTATGTAACTGCTCCGTTTTTTACATTCTTTGATTAGAAAAATTATGTTCACTTCCTATTCATATCACGGTCTTAAAGCTTCATTCACTAGTCGACCTTGCTAAACCTTTTGATTCTATTTCTTTCTCAGGAGAGACATCTTCCAAGGTTCCAAGCTGAGAATTTGGACAAGAACAAGATCTTCTATGCACGAATTGAGAAGCTAGCGGAGAAGCACAATTGCACCCCCACGCAACTCGCACTTGCTTGGGTTCTTCATCAAGGCAAAGATGTTGTGACTATTCCTGGTCAGCAGCCAAATTTGTGCGCCATCTTTTCAATTTGAAACATATGACATTAATTCAACACTTTTTCCACAAAATTCTCAGCTTATCAGCAGACACATTGCATTATAAACAGTCAAAAATGTATGCCGTATCTGCAGGAACCACGAAGGCAGAGAATCTGGACAATAACATTGGTTCCTTGAGAGTGAAGCTCATGGAGAACGATTTGAAAGAAATCTCAGATGTCATACCTATTGACGGAGTTGCTGGGAGTCGGATAAACGAGCACTATGCTCGCAACTCATGGAAGAACGCAAATACACTCCCGAGAGACGGCAATTTTCCAGCTTGAGACTAGTATTGCATGGTCCGTGAGGCATTGTTATGGCTCTCTTGCCTTTATGACTGTATGTGACTGAGGCCAGAAAGAATCACAAAATAGCTTGAACATAAAACCAGGGAATTTTAAGTGCTTGCTCTGTATCAAGTATAGGTGAGAAGATATGTACTATTTTCTGGAATAAGGAATTATGAGCACACAGAAACATTGAGTGTCTTAAGAATAGACTTGACAGATAAGAAGTACATGTGTACTTTAATTGATGTGGGCCGAATGATCATCTAATCAAGTCTGTGTGTGCCAAAAGTTCGGACCACGACACTTGCTCCCTTGATCTAATTACATTTTATCTACTTATGAGTACATCTCCTACCTTGGTTACTAGATTGATGAGTTAACTAAATATAATGCGTTTCAGTTATAACGTCTAGTTTATATATTAGGGAAGCATTAAGAAGAGTGGCGACAAATAAATGAAATACGAAAATATTAATCATTTATCTGATGGGATAATAACACCATAAGAAGAGTGCATGCGGTCCGTTCCATAAAATACCATCTTAATAAGGCGTGCCTGGCTCGAGTGGAGTGGCCTAAACCAGAAACTGTTTGCATTTGGTGACATGAGTAATTGAATTTCTGTTGTAAGCTTCGTCCGCAAGCACACATTCATTCTTGAAGAATTAATCCGTCCACAAATTGGATCAAAAAGCAGACTTATATAGGAGCACCCTGAGTTATCATCAACCCATTGCTAGAAGGTGTAGAAGAGTGTTGGGATATAATACGCGGAAACGATAGGATCTTGCAAATTAAGTCAACGCGAAATCGCCAGAGAAATAAACAAGAAAAATCAGGACACCAGAAATTTACGTGGTTCGGTCCGAGTATTGGTACCTACGTCCACGGGGAGAGCAAAGAAATAATCCACTAAAATCGGAGAATCAGAGTTTACAATCGTTCAATCGCTCAAGTGTTTCCCGCACCTAGATTTAACCCCAAACCCTAAGTGTATAAATAACAACTTAATTTGGGAATAAACTCACGGCACAAATTACCGTGTGACGAAACTCTCTACGTACGGCTTCGCGAGGCTTCAAGATCTTGCGGATCTTCTTCAAGCGGCGTGGACGTCTTCTCACGTACGTAGAGCTTCGGCGGAATGTTGAGCGGCTTCCTTTTTGTCGAACGTCCATCCGTAGGTAGGGTTTCTTTTCCTTTTATACGTGTGCCCCAAACTTTGGGCCCCACCGTGAATAAAAGAAAATTCAGCCCACTTCACGTGCATGGAACTCGGCGGCTTCTCACTGGATGAAAGAAGACCTGCAAAAGAAAAAAAATATCTGTTTTATCCGTGGGTGTGCCCAAGGTCAAAAGTTTGACCTTGGGCCCCACCTTTCCTCCTTGGTTCTACGAAGCAGCGTCCCACGCTTCTTCCTTCGTAACCTCCCTTTTTTTTTTCTTTCACTTCAATTCCTTCATGAGTCCAGTGAATTTCCTCATCCAATCTAAACTCGAGACATAATTCAACAATTCTCCACCTCGATGTTTGACAAGCCAGTTTATAGTTATAGGCCATCATCCACGCCGCTCTCCCACGCCCGACGGCGCTCACTCTCCACAGACGCTAATAGAGTTCAAGCAAAGCTTGAGCCGTCACGAACAGACTTAGTCATCATGTCGCCGGGTTATCTCTTTGTAGTAATCTTTTTAACAAGAACAATACCCTTAGCTAAGACATCTCGGATGAAATGGACCTGATGTTGATATGCTTCATTCGCTCGTGATAAACTGGATTATATGCCAAATATATCGCACCTTGGTTATCACAGTGTATATCAACACTTTTCTGTTTTAACCCAAAGTTCAAGAGCAAACTTTGTAACCATATCACCTCCTTCGCTACAAAGGTTAGTGCCATGTACTCTGCCTCAGTCGAAGACAAGGCAATGTGATCCTGTAAGGATGCCTTCCAACTAACTGCATCACCTGCTAGCGTAAACACGTACCCTGCTAAAGATCTGCAATCATCCAAGTCACCGGCGTGATCCGAATCCACATAACCAGTGGTCTCACTGCCATTGCTGTCCCTCCGGTATACTATACCCACGTCTCGTTGTCCCTTTCAAATATCGAGGATCCACTTCTGACTTCCCAATGAGCTTTACCGGGGACGCTTCATATAGCGACTAACCATGCTCACAGCTTGTGAAATATTAGGCCTAGTGCACACCATAGCATACATAATACTACCCACGGCACTAGAATAAGGAACACGGGACATATGCTCCTCCTCCTCCTCAGTCTGCGGTGATAATTTTTTTGAAAGTTTAAAGTGCTTCGCTAAAGGTGTACTTACAGATTTCGCCGACTGCATGTTAAAATGCGCCACAATCTTCTCAATATATTTCTTTTGAGACAGACGTAAAACTCCAGCAGTCCTGTCATGCATAATCTCCATACCCAAAATTTTCTTTGCAGCACCTAAATCTTTCATCTCAAATTCAGCATTTAACTGTCTCTTCAGCACATAAATATCAGACATATTCTTAGCTGCTATCAGCATATCATCAACATATAAAAGTAGATAAATCAAAGAACCATTCTCCAATCTCCTAAAGTAAACGCAGCTGTCCATTTGACTTTTTGAATAGTCTTGACTAGCCATGAAAGCATCAAAACGTTTATATCACTGCCTAGGAGATTGTTTCAGCCCATATAAAGATTTCTTTAACAAGCAAACATGATCTTCCATACCCGGAATAGCAAATCTCTCTAGTTGCCTCATGTAAATCTGCTCCTCCAACTCACCGTGAAGAAACGCAGTTTTCACATCTAATTGCTCTAACTCGAGATCCTGCGAAGCAACTAAGGCAAGTAAAACACGAATAGAAGTATGTCTTACCACAGGAGAGAACACCTCATTGTAGTCAATGCCCTCACGCTGTGTATATCCCTTCGCCACAAGTCTCGCCTTATACCTCGTTGCCTCGACACCAGGAATGCCTTCTTTCCGTTTGAAGACCCATTTACTTCCGACAATCTTTTGGCTCTTTGGTACTTTGACCAGCTCCCATGTCTGATTTCGATGGAGAGATTCCATCTCTTCACTCATAGCCCCTGACCCCGCAACGACTCGGGAACTAGCCATCGCCTCAGAGTAAGACGAAGACTCATCTGTCTCCACCTCATCGCCTACAGTCAATGCATAAGCAATATCTGTATAACCATAACGTACCGGTGGTTTAATTTGCCTTCTCTATCTATCTGCGGCTATAGTCTGCTGCGGCTTTGCTGATTGTTCACTATCACCGACTTCAGGAACTGCGGCTTCATCTGCAGTCTCAACCTCTGTTACCTTTGAGGTCTCCGGAGTCTCCACCTGAGGCTCCACCTCACTTATGACACCATGATCTATCTTCTCTACTAGTTGTGTCTCAGAACTCCTCTGTTGAAGCATTGCAGTCTCGTCGAAGATCACATCTCTCGCCGATTAGAAAACCGGGTGATGCGGGATCGGTGCACCACGCCCGGTAGCCTTTCACCCCTTGTGCATAACCCAGAAATATGCACTTCTTTGCCCTCGGTTCAAGCTTACCATCACTCGCATGAGCATACGCAGGACATCCGAATATTCGTAATCCGGAATAATTAACAGGTTTCCCCGACCATACTTCCTCAGGAGTCTTCCACTCGATAGCAGACGATGGAGATCGATTTACCAGGTAACATGACATGTTCACTACTTCAGCCCAAAATTCCTTGCCAAGTCCTGCATGCGAAAGCATGCATCGAGCTCGCTCAAGCAAGATTCTGTTCTTCCGTTCTGCCACGCCATTCTGCTGTGGTGTCCTGTGCATCTTGTGCGGTGTCTTACAATACCTTCTTTTTCGAGAACTCGGTAAAATCTTTACCACGAACTCCATGCCATTATCGGTTCTCGGGCACTTGATTTGCTTATCTGACTGCTTCTCAATCAATGCCTTAAATTTCTTGAACCGATCAAACACTTCAAATTTGTGCTTCAGAAAGTATACCCATACCTTCCTCGAATAATCGTCGATAAAAGTCAGCATATATCGAGCACCTCCTTTCGAAGGAACCGAAGACGGGCCCCAGACGTCTGACTGAATATATTCGACTGGTCGTTTGGTCGAATGAATAGCTGTTGTAAACTTAATTCAGTGCTGCTTCCCATAGATGCAGTGCTCACATAAGTCCAGCTTTCCTGTTTTCTGACCACTCAACAACCCCTTTCACTCAAAGCATCGTCATACCCGCCTCACTCATGTGCCCTAAACGCATATGCCATAACTGAGTCAAGTTAGAGTCTGACTCACCTGATGAAACAGCAGCACTTCCAGTCACGGTCTCTCCCAGTAGATGATAGAGAGTATTCACTTTCTTCCCCTTCATCACTGTCATAGCACCTCGAGAGATTTTTAGTACTCCACCTTCAGCGGTGTACCTGCACCCGATGTCATCGAGTGTCCCTAGAGAAATAAGGTTCTTCTTGAGCTCCGGTACATGCCTCACATCTGTCAATGTGCGAACCACCCCATCGTGCATCCGAATCCGAATTGTCCCTATCCCCACAGCCTTGCAGACTGCATTATTCCCCAAAAGAACCCTACCACCATCTGCAGCTTGGTAAGTAGTAAACCAGTTCTTATGAGGCGTCATGTGATAAGAACACCCCGAATCTAGCACCCATTCGTCACCTGACGAAGTAGCAGTCACACATAAGATAGCTTCTGCATCCCTATTGCTCCCCTCAGCAACGTTTGCCACATTACTTGTAGCATTCTGCTTATCAACTTTATTTCTCCGCTTTGGACAATCTCTCGGATGTGCCCCTCCTCGTGACATTCAAAGCACTTCACGCGTCCTTTGGACTTTCTATTGCGTGATTTCGATCTGCTTTTACCTCTGCTACTGCTAGGCTCTCGATGTTGTTCTCTACCCCGAATCGTCAGTGCTTGCGCTGCTCCTTTCGCCAGACCGTCATCTTGCAACTTTCTCTGCCACTCCTTAGAGAATAAGGCAGACTTTACCTCCTCTGAGGTAATAGTAGTATGCCCCTGCAACAGCGAATCAGTAAAGTGCTCCCATGACTCTGGTAAAGAGGCTAACAACATCATGCCATGTTCTTCATCATCAAGAATCTTACCGACGTTCTTCAGATCCAACATGAGTTTATTAAATTCATCTAGGTGGGTTCTGATAGACGTACCTTCAATATATCTAAATTGAAACATCTTCTTCAGCATATACAAGCGATTGTTCAAGCCTGTCTTCACATAGAGTGTTTGAAGTTTTGCCCATAATGCCGCGGCATCCTTCTCCTCAATAACCTCTAGTAAGACCTCATCCGACAAATTTAACAGGATTATGCTCTTTGCTTTTTGCATAAGCTCTACCCTCTCTAAGGCTTTCATTATAATCGGCAACTCATCTTCACCATCTAGTGCCTTGGCCAAACCTTGTGTTGTCAATAAAGCCCGCATCTTGATGCTCCATAACACAAAGTTATTTCTCCCATCAAACTTCTCAATCTCATATTTCCTCTCAGATATAATTGCAATAACAGAATTTCCAGATAATAATCGGACAAGCAAAAGCCCCAAATCAGAATCAAGAAATCCAACCTCACGCTCTGATACCAATTGTTGGGATATAATGCGCGGAAACGATAGGATCTTGCAAATTAAGTCAACGCGAAATCGCCAGAGAAATAAACAAGAAAAATCAGGACACCAGAAATTTACGTGGTTCGGTCCGAGTATCGGTACCTACGTCCACGGGGAGAGCCAGCAGCAAATAATCCACTAAAATCGGAGAATCAGAGTTTACAATCGCTCAATCGCTCGAGTATTTCCCGCATCTAGATTTAACCCCAAACCCTAAGTGTATAAATAACAACTCAATTTGGGAATAAACTCACGGCACAAATTACCATGTGACGAAACTCTCTACGTACGGCTTCGCGAGGCTTCAAGATCTTGCGGATCTTCTTCAAGCGGCGTGGACGTCTTCTCACGTACGTAGAGCTTCGGCGGAATGTTGAGCGGCTTCCTTTTTATCGAACGTCCATCCGTAGGTAGGGTTTCTTTTCCTTTTATACGTGTGCCCCAAACTTTGGGCCCCACCGTGAATAAAAGAAAATTCAGCCCACTTCACGTGCATGGAACTCGGCGGCTTCTCACTGGATGAAAGAAGACCTGCAAAAGAAAAAAAAATATCTGTTTTATCCGTGGGTGTGCCCAAGGTCAAAAGTTTGACCTTGGGCCCCACCTTTCCTCCTTGGTTCTACGAAGCAGCGTCCCACGCTTCTTCCTTCGTAACCTCCCTTTTTTTTTTCTTTCACTTCAATTCCTTCATGAGTCCAGTGAATTTCCTCATCCAATTTAAACTCGAGACATAATTCAACAAAGAGAAACATGTTTTACATAGCAGCGTAGTCGAAATGGTAATTCCAGTCAACTACAATAAGCAAGTGTGGTATGTATTTTTCAGATGCAAGCAAGTTGCAGGGCTCGTGCCATCATCCGACAAAGTTGTCCAGCTAGAGTTAGAAAAGGCCGTCGGAGGCATGCGTATCAAGCTGTTATGCCACGCAGGAAGACAGAATCTACAACTTCGTCCGGGCGGTTTTGAGTTCATTGTTAGTTCAGTAGAATGAATATTTGCCGTTGACATTTTGATATCTGGCACCTTATTGTATTAGAGAAGAATAACCAGCAAACAAATGCTTCATGAGTACAAAAGAAGCCAATGACTTAGATTGCCTAATTTGGTTTTATTCTTATTCAAGGAGCAAAAGAGAGCAGAGAGCCCAACATTGCTTCATCACCACACTCAAGAGAAGTCTAATTAGCCGACGGTTTCCCATCTCTCGGGGGGGTGTTTGCGTACTTCCACGAGCGGCGGACAAAGTGCTCACTGATTCTGTTGCCGCCAATGTCATCAATTGGCACAGCATCTGAGATCTCTTTCACGTCTTCCCCTGTAAGCTTCACTCTCAAGGAACCAATGTTGACATCGAGATTCTTGATTTTCGTTGTTCCTGCAGAAACCGCATAATTTCAAAACAGATATCCCAATTCATGTTATCTGTGTTAGTGATGTCGTAAACATCCGATCCTTACCAGGTATAGGGACAACATCATCTCCTTGATGGAGAACCCATGCGAGTGCAAGCTGTATAGGGGTGCAGTTGTGCTTTTTCGCTAACTTCTCCATTCGAGCATAAACAACCCTGTTTTTGTCCAAATTCTCTGCTTGAAACCTAGGAAAGGTCATTCCCTGAGAAATGAGGGAAACAAATTAGCGAGGATTAGTGAAGAAGCTTTAAGGACATCTAAGAGAGAAGAGCCCATTTAACCATTAACATACCAGAGAACTATTTGCAGGCACGGTTTCTGTGACTCCCTTGCCCCCGAAGAACCCTTGACCGAGAGGGCTAAACGGAACGATGCCAATTCCGAGCTCCCTGAAAATTTTGAGAGGCGGACCAAAAGATTTAGGAAGGAACAACATACAAAGCGAAAAGACTGTTTTTTGGAAAGCAACTTAGGAAAGAATTTGAAGTCTCCTCTGATGGAGATGAACAACAATATACCTGCAGAGTGGGACAATTTCTTGCTCGATTTCGCGAGTCCAAAGCGACCACTCCATCTGTAAGGCCGTGATGGGATGAACTGCGTGCGCTCTCCGTATGGTGTCAGGGCTAGCTTCCGACAAGCCGATATACTTGACTTTTCTTCTTCCACCAACTTCTTCAGTTCTCCCATCTGCGTTTTTTCAAAACCAGTTGGTTTTATGAATTGCTGATCGCTAAAGCCCATTTAGAGCATCCACAATCATACACGAGCAGGAAAAGTTGCTAAACAAACTTACAGTTTCCTCTATCGGGATTGATGTGTCAATTCGATGCACATAATAGAGGTCAATGTATTCAACACCAAGGCGCTCGAGGCTCGACTCACAACACGAACGGACATATTCTGGCGACCCCCTGATCACGAGATTGTCTGCCTCAATTTTCACAATACCGAATTTGGTGGCTACCTGCACCTCCTCCCGCGGCAACTTCTTCAATGCCTGCGTCAATGATATCATGAAGTTTTTCTAATAACCATAAAACTAAAATGTATCGGTCAAAAGACTAAATTACTGGTTTTTTGTGGGTTTCGGTTTAATCACGTTACCTTTCCAATAAGAAGCTCATTGATTTTGGGTCCATATATATCTGACGTGTCGAAGAATGTTATCCCCTTGGCGAAGGCGTCGGTGATGATTGAAATGCCGACTTCCTCCGGGACAGGATCATTGTAAATACCCGTGAGTCCCATGCAGCCAAAACCCAACTTCGAAACCTGCAATTATTCGAAAACAACAGAAGAAGAAGAAGAAACCATTACTCATACATCTCGGCATGAAGCAGCTTAAATGAATCCGCAAGAATTTAATCAACAGGAGAAGTTTCAATACAAACCTCAAGACCCTGAGTTCCGAGTTTCACTCGCGGAATCTGAATCCCCTGATGCTCAGCCATCTTCGGATGATATCTTAAAGTTGCTACTTGCTGTATTTTCTGGTTTCGTGATCGTTATATTTCGTGCATATTTATAGGAGTTCAGGCGGCAAGGATAAAGAAAGGGAAACTTTAAATTATGAATAGCAAGTGGTAGTCCTTTACCAAAACATAAAACTAAAATAGCAAGTGGTAGTACGCCGCGTTTGACCATGACTTACCCACCACGTGAGCAGACGTGTCTTGAGCTGTTGGATACTTGAATTTCGCATCATCCAATACGTCGGGAGCATTTCAATTCTTTAAAAAAATTTATTATATTATATATATTTTTATTTCCCTTCGCCAGACTGCAGTCCCGACAGTGGCTGGTGGGGGCGTCGCTACTAGACGTGGCTGGCTCACAATAGAAAAAGAAGTCGGAAAATGAAAAAAAAAAAAAGTTCCAAAAATTTATTTAAAATTTTTTAAAAATTATACATATTAGCACTGATTATTCAACGCAAAACAATTGACCTCAATCTTGGTGATTTTCGATTAAAATTGATCAAAATGACTGTATTGGCAAATCATTAAAAGGTTTAGGATTAATAAAAAAATTTAAAAGTTTAAAACTTTTGCTTGGCTTCATGCATGCTATAGTTGGATTTTTGCTCAACAATAAGGTTTATTTAGTTTATATTCACATTTAGCAACAAAAAAAGAAGAAGCAAATACTATAGTATATATCATTGGCGTCTAGTTAAAAGTCATAGGAAGGAGCTTTTGCTTTTATGAGGGTTTTTGTGGCTTATCTGTTTAATATATAAGCACAACGAGCTCTATGGATTTTTATTTTAACGTGTCGGTGTATGCATACCTCACACCTACGATACTTTTTCTATCTTTGTCTTCCCCTAGAAAAGAGAATACTCCCTAATTTTTTAACATCTAGCTTATCTTGAGATTAAGACGAGAACCGAAATAAAACATTTTAAAGAGTTACTTAGGTCAGTCCATATCATATGTTATTTTTCGTAGCTATAATAATACTCTATCTCCTCAATATTTGTCGGGGAGTGTGAGCGACGTCATTAAAGGGACTTGTGATGTATTGGGCGATGCGAACCTTGGAGCATCCAACAGCACGTGGAGACAATAGAGCTGTAGCGTGTCCGCTTACGTTGACAGTCAGACCCCTCTTTCATGGGGCTCATTAGCTCAAACTATATCTTGTTTTAATATTCCACCATATTGCGGCCATAGAACCGTCAAGGATAAGGAAATCAAACTAATTCATAAGAAAAGTATTTCTCACATGTTATATTGTGTAAAATGTTACGAGCTACTCCCTGTGTTGAGTTATATAATTATGTATATTGTGGCATCGAAAATAGTTTTAAAAGAAAATTATTCGCATGATCTACTAATGTGAAGTTAATTCAAAAAGAAGAGAGAGTTAGATACAATTCTCACTAAGCTTAAAAGGGCATTTAACATTTTATAAGATGTTTAATAATCACTTCACAACTCCTTGTATAATGGTGGACCAAGGGAGCTAGTGATGGTCTCGCGCCTCCAATCCCAAAAAATATTTATATTGTATATTTAAATTCTTCTTTTCTTAAAAAAATAATATATTGAAAAACCAAAAACTGGTACACCTATGACAAATTTATCTAAAACTAATAACAAAAAACTCTAACCTGGTATACCTTTGACAAATTTGCTCTAAATTGGTACACTGGTGACAAATTTATTCTTTATTAGTTTTTTTTAAATTTTACCGTCAAATTGTTAAGTTTGATGACACGTGACAATTGAGTGGTGTACTAATTTGAGATTTTGCTCTCTATTTGTTGCAGTTATATCTTAATCCAATTTAGTGAGTGGTATATTTGTTACAAATGTATTAGTTTGAAGTTCTTGGCTATCGAACAAATTAGTTTTGAGTAAATTTGTTACAAGTGTACCAGTTTATAGTTTTTCTTGGTACAACATCAGTTTTTGATAAATTTATTGTAGATGTACTGGTTTGGGGTCTTCTATGATATTAACCCTTGTTTAAATGACGTAATTAACAGTTCAATTGAAAAATTTGGTCCCAACTCGCCAAATCTAAAATTCTAGATATGCAACTGACCTTGGAAGCTACTTCACTCTATTGTAATAGTGTGTTGAAACTCTCCTATCGTAAGTGATAAAACTAGTATGAATACCTAGAGGGGGGATGAATAGGTGTTTGAAAGAATTTTTGAAAGGTAAAATAAATTTTTGAACAAAGTCTGAGAACCAATTAGAATATGATAAACAAGTCACCAGACTTCTGATTAATATTCAGAATTAGATAAGAAATGTAATAGCTTTTTGTGATACTTAAAAATATGCAATAGATTTAAATGAAAAGAGTTAAGGGAAGAGTGAAAGGGCTAGTGAGAACACCTAGAGGGGGTGAATAGGTGTTAAAAGAAATTTTTGCGGAAACGTTTATAAATACTTTTTCTTTCAAACTAGAATCTACAAAATAATGGACTAGAGCAAGTTTAGCAATTAAATAAATTTATGAATGAATAAAAGAGTTCAGGGAAGAGAATGGAAACACAAAGTTTATAGTGGTTCGGCTTAGATCAAGCCTACGTCCACTCTCCCATACTGATAGCGCACTGGCTGAATTTCACTATGAATTAAAAGAGATTTTATAGTCTCACGTCCTTGACTTTACAGAGTAGAAACTCTACTACACTCTTCCAAAGTTTCACAAATGTTTGCTCTCTCTTTTGAGTACAAATTAAGCTCGACAAATGAAATAGTAAAGAGCTAGAAAGTTTCAGACTTTGAAATTTTTCTTTCATGCACTTCCTCGAACAACTAGAGAGTCTACCTTAAATACTCTTTTTTGCCTTCACGACTGTTGGCACTTTCCAAAGGAATTCTTCCAATCTATCCATTGGACAAAATTAATTAAGGTGATCTCAAGTCGTTAGATGATTTGTGATGAAAGCCAGTCAATCCTATTCGCCCATACAATCAGGATCTTTAGTTTTCATAAGTAGAACCTCCAAGTTTGCTGGCCTTATCAAAAGATCTTCAAATCGGAGTAGATTCCAATAAGAATAATCAATGATGTAGATACTATATCCAGCCATAAGGTCTTCCAAAAACCATAGGAATTGAATCCTTGAAGATAATCTCGTAGCTGAATAAATTTTCATTCTTCGGTTTGAAAATTGTCAATAAGGGCAGACTTTGAGATTAAAGTCTAATGGTCTTCAGACTTTGACGGTAGAGTCTGGAGTTCTTCAAATTATAGTACTTGAGTCTGCAAGCTTTCAGACTAGACTTTTGGAAATGTTTTGTCAGCTTCAGAATAATAAAAGAGTTTTCTTTAACAATCTCCCCATTTTTTATGGTGACAAAACTTTCCTGCAGATTTGAAAATTTTTTACCAGCAAAACAACACTTAAGCAAAACGTGATATATTATAAAATAAGTTGATTAGGACCTAGATAATATCGATTCTGCAACCACAAAAAACATGTTAATCTTGCAAGATAAATAACTATCCAGCCACAATCAATATCACGAACTTAGTTACTGCAAGTGTCAAAAGATTCAAAATCAAACAGTAGTCAAAAGTCCAAAGTATACCAGTCCAAAGTCAGTCCAAAATGCCAAGCAAAAAGTCATCAAAATCAAACCAAAAAGATTAAAAAGAAAAAAAAGTCGGGAAGTCGGGTCAAATCTACAAACTCTCCCTCTTTTTGTCATCAGCAAAAAGTGGAGAAAAACTTTAAAAAGAGTTGGATAAAATCATGGCTGTTTAGGGATACAAACAATCTAGAAATCCCTCATAAACTTGACAGTCTCCTCCGGCTCCCTCAGAGTCTCCTTCAATTGTTGAATATCCTCACCCTTTGCATTATCTTGAACTTGAAGCTTCAGGGCTTGTACTTGATCGTGTAAAGAGACTAAGGTGGCTTGATGTGCAGATTTAAGATTTTGAAATTCACACTCTAACCCGTATATCTGAGTCTTTATCTCTACCATAAGCTCGAGCAATCGTCAAAAGTCTGTTGTAGGTTCGGTTTGAGTACTAGAATCAGCATGGTCAGATTGAGGAGTGTTAATCGATGATGGAACCTCAGTTAGAACATCCAAACTTAGAGATGATGCCTCAACATTAGCTTCAGGGAATTAAGAGGCATAGACATCCTTTGAATTTGCTGAAGATCTACTAACATCACTAGTAAAAACAGGCGAAGAAGTACCTCTTTTGTCAATATCTCCCCCTATTTCTGTGCCTTCAGGTGGAGAAAATAATTCCTCTTCCTATTCTTGCTCTTCTTCAGCACCAAGGTGATATTTTTCCCTTTCTTCTCCTGCAGTCCCACCTCTTGTCTCTTCCGAGTCCTCTGACAAGGATACAACAAATGTGGGCTTAAGAGAATCATCTTGACCCTCTTCTTCATCTTCGTTTCTTCCTCTGTTCTCTGTTCTTCTTTCTCTTCACCTCTCTTCTCTGTCTCTTCTCTTTCTCTGTTCTCTCTGTCCTCTGTCTCCTCAAAACTAACAAAACTCTTCAAATTTCTTAAGGCAAAAGCGTAGAGAGTGATATCGTTCTCATCTTCTTCATCTTGCAAGATAAGAGTTCTCATCTTCTTGATTGGTGCACTCATGGGCTCTTTGCCTTTCCTCTTCTTCACTGCAGAGTCTTGCTTAGTTTTTGCAGGGGATTTCTCATTCAGCCGCTCCAAAGCCTTATTCAACTCTTTTAGTCTCATTTTTGAAACCATTTTTAGTCCAACTACCATTGGAGCAATGGTTCGAACACACAGAATAGGAGGAAGCTGAATGTTGAAATGTCTGAACAATCGAGTAACAAAAGCAGAGTAAGGAAGTTGACATTTGTCCTTCACAACTGTTTAATACATGTGCATTAGGATAGTATGAGGCAGTGAGAACTTGAATCTAATGTTGATTGCATACATCAGCTTGGCTTCAGAGTGAGATACATCAGTTTTTGAAGTGGATTTGGGTCTGATGTAGTTGATCACGATCTTGTGAAGTAAGATATTGGAGGCATTCATCCTAGAGTAGGAAATCTTACCTTCAGCAAATCTATCCTGAACAAGTTCCAGTGTAGCATGAGCAATAGACACACTGATCGGTTGGAAACTCCCTCTTTCCACTCTAATCACATCAGCCAACGTGTCTACATCGACCACAAATTCTTTATCCCTAACCGTAAAAGAAAATCTATTCGTATGTAAAAATGATAGATTTAAATAGAAATAAGCTGTGAGTTTTTGGTAGGTGATAGTCGTCTCAGAGCAAAATCGTTTGAGTTGAAGGAGTGCAGGCTTCTCCCACATATTCACTTTCACCAAATCAAGAAAATCAAAGTCCACATTTCTAGGGTTCATAACCTATCTCTTCAGCAGTTTCAAATAAGTCCTCTTGTGGTCCTTAGAACGAAATAAGTCCGTCCTTTCACCACGAACATTTGTAGCGACGCTCATCTTGGGCTGAAAGTTCGAGTACATCATTTCATTATCATCTTTCCCTTCAGGTTGATTAAATGTTCCAAACCGTGGATCACTTGAAAAGTTGGCAAAAGTTCTTGCTGCCAAACCTACAGGCACAATGCCCATACTTTTCGCTGTTCTAAAAAAATGAATCTCATTCCTATACCCGCTCTCGCTAAAAAACTCATCAATGAAAGTCATTGCATTACCTCCTTCCTTTAACTTAGAGTAGAGTTTGAAGAGAAATTCAAGTTTCAGCATTCTTACTGGTTCAACATCTTCAATAATCTCTTCTTTTGCTTGTTGCTACGGAGGAACTAAAGTCCCTTGTTGTGATGAGTGACGCGGTTGAGAATGTTGTTGATGTTGCTGCGAAGAGTCCTCTTCCTCGGTTAGATCAAAATGGGTAGGACCCTCTGGCATGTGCTGTGGTCCCCTGATCGCAATTCTAGAAAACTTTCTCTGGAAAGACATCGTCACTGTCTTGGAGGATTTCTTAAACTCGCTCGTTGAAAAATGTGAAAATTTTTTGGATCAAACTTGAGAGAAAATGAGAAAAAGTAGGATATTTGTATTCTAAGGTTTGAGTGAGTGTAAACGGAGAAGAAGAATTTCGACAGTATATAAAGTAGATGAAACGGTGTATACGGATCGTCGTAAAGAAAAAAGTAAAAACTGCCTTTTTGAAAATGAAAAACTGCCATAAATTCAAAAACGAAAAAGATATTTACTAAAAATAAAATAAGAAAGTAACAATTCAAAAAGTAATCGTACATTTTCAAATTTTCATCCAAAAATTAAATTACTTGCATAAAAATAACTTACAGTCGCAACTTTTGGAAGTTCTGAGTCTGATCATCTGTAAACTTTAACTGATAGAAGATATGATATTCAGTCTGGTGTGAATAAACTCAAATAGATTTTTCTCTAGTGGCTTTGTAAATATGTCTGCCAACTGATTTTTCGAGTTAATAAATTAAATCATAACTTCTCAATTCTGAACATGATCTCTAATGAAATGATGTTGAATTTCTATGTACTTTGCTCTTGAATGAAGAATTGGATTCTTTGTGAGATTAATGGCATTAGTGTTATCGCATTTGTTCTCGGTGCACAAATCTTCAATTCCTAAGTCTCTTAACTGTTGCTTTATCCATAAGATTTGAGAACAACAAATCAAGAGCTACATACTTTGCTTCTGTTGTTGAAAGAGCTACAATACTCCGCTTCCTTGAGAACCAAGACACCAGCTTGTTGCTAAGAAACTAACGAGTGCTAGAAGTACTCTTTCTATCAACTCTGCAACCTGCTAAATCCGCGTCTGAATATCCAATGAGAGTAAAGTCTCATTCTTTGGGATACAACAGACCTAGCTTTGAAGTAGTTGGAACGTATTTGATTATGCATTTTGTAGCACTTAGATGAGATTTTTTGGGATCTGATTGGAATCTAACACAAATGCAAACATTAAACAAAATGTCAAGTCTAGATGCAGTAAGGTAAAGAAGTGAACCAATAATATTCTTGTAAAGCTTTTGGTCTACACTCTTTCCTCCTTCATTTTTATACAATTTCGAAGAACTTGACATTGGTATCTCAGTCTTTTTGCAATTTTCCATTCCAAACTTCTTGATGAGGTCTTTTGCATATTTCTCTTGATGAATGAAAATTCATTTCTTCAATTGTTTGACTTATAATATAAGAAAGAAGGTTAATTCACCCATCATGCTCATCTCAAATTTATCCTGCATAGACTTAGAAAACTTATTATATAGATTTTCATTAAGTGATTCAAAGATAATATCATCAACATAGATTTGAACAAGTAGAAAATCTCTACATTCTTTTTTAATGAACAAAGTAGTATCCACCTTTCCTTTAATAAAACCATTTTGAATTAGAAACTTACTTAACCTTTCATACCAAGTCGAGGTGCCTGCTTCAATCCATTTGCAATTTTTAAAACAAAACACTTACAACCAAACACATGAAAATAAGAACCATTTGGCTTTTTCCCTTTAAATACTTCATAAGGAGTTTTCTCTATAATAGGTTTTAAAAATACTCTGTTAATAATATAGCAAGTTGTAGAACTTCAGCCCAAAATCGAGAAGAAATATTACTTTCAATTAAAAAGGTTCTTACCATCTCCTGCAAAGATCTATTCTTTCTTTCCATAACCCCATTATGTTATGGAGTATCTGGAGAAGAGAAAACATGCTGAAAACTAGATTCATCACAAAATTTAGCAAAGTCTTGATTCTCATGGTGCATGAATCTTCAATTCCAAAGTCTCTTAACTATTGTTTTATCCATAAAATTTGAGAACAACAGCTCCCAAGAGCTATATACTTTGCTTCTGTTGTTGAAAGAGTTATAGTACTCTACTTCCTTGAGAACCAAGACACCAGCTTGTTGCTAAGCAACTAACAAGTGTCAGAAGTACTATTTCTATCAACTCTACAACCTGCTAAATCTATGTCTGAATATCCAATGAGAGTAAAGTCTCATTTTTTGGGATACCACAAACCTAGCTTTGAAGTAATTGCAACATATTTGATGATGCATTTTGTAGCACTTAAATGAGATTTTTTGGGATCTGATTGGAATTTAGCACAAATGCAAACATTAAACAAAATATTCAGTCTAGATGCAGTAAGGTAAAGAAGTGAACCAATAATATTCCTATAAAACTTTTGGTTTACACTCTTTCCTCCTTCATTTTTATACAGCTTCGAAGAACTTGACATTGGTATGTCAGTCATTTTGCAATTTTCCAATCTGAACTTCTTGATGAGGTCTTTTGCATATTTCTCTTGATGAATGAAAACTCATTTCTTCAATTGTTTGACTTGTAATCCAAGAAAGAATGTTAATTCACCCATCATGCTCATCTCGAATTCATCATGCATAAACTTAGCAAACATTTTGTACAGATTTACCTCGGGTTTCTTACTAAAGAGGAATCACATCTTGAGTAACCTCTTCCTCCAACGATGGTCAATTTGTGCTTCATGGTGATTCATCTCCAGTGAGATCAAAGTGCGTCGGACCATTAGGCACAAACTGAGGCCTGCGACTAGCAATGCGAGAGGATTTCCTTTGAGAAGACATCGAAACGGACTTGGAGGATTTTGACGACATATTCGTGAATGATCGAGTAAGAGACTTTGTAAAGAACATGAGGACAGATCAAGAGAAGCAAATGTTTGAGAGAGGTTAGGGTTTGCAAGGATTCTTGATATCAGACCAAAGACTTATTTAAAGAATACGAACCAAGGCAACCGAACAGGCACAAAGTAAAATCTTCTGTTTTGAAATTTTTTAAAAAAGTAACTAACAATAATATATGAAATATTAATTCCGAAAAATCAAAAGTGATATAACAATTTCCAAAAATATAAAAGGCAAGTAATAATTCAAAAATAATCATACATGTTCAAGAAGGAAAGAAACTTACTCGCCAAAATTTGAAATACAACTACCTGAGTTTGTAAGGACTTTCAGAAGAATGTCTCTACCAAAAGGTTGAACTGATGAGTCTATTTCTACATAGACTTTAACCAAAAGCAAGGGTAATATTCAACTTTTCACGAATGATCCTTTCAATAGTGGCTTGGTGAAAATATCTGCTAATTGATGCTTCGAATCAATGAATTAAACATTGATTTCACCATTTTATACATGGCCTCTTATGAAATGATGATGGATTTCAATATGTTTTGCTCTTAAATGGAGAATAGGATTTTTTGTGAAGTTGATTACACTTGTGTTGTCACACCTAATTTTAGTATAAGGTTCTTCTATTTCAAAATCCTTTAGTTATTGCCTTATCTAGAGAATTTGTAAACAGCAACTTTCAAGAGCAATATATTCCACTTTTGCCGCACCTGAAGTCCAAATCCATACACGGAGGGTACGGAACGTGAAGCTCGTGCAGGAGAGAGAGGGTTTGAATTGAATTGAATTTAGCCAGAAAAAGGTGGAGGTGGAGGTGGAGGTGGAGGTGGTGCGGGTGGGCGAGGGTGGGGCAATGGAGCACGTTAGCTTTTGCGATGATGGATCGAATGCAGGCCACAAAACGAGAGTGTAAAAGAGGGGGAGTATTTCTGGGTACATGTTAGAGGCCACTCGCTCCATTCCAATCAGAGAGAGAGAGAGAGAGAGAGAGAGAGAGAGATGGTGGGGATTTTATACAAGTGCTAATCCGGGTTTCGTTTGCTTTTGGCTCTTTTGTTTGGACATTTGTACATGTGGGTCAGCGCAGTAGATGCACTTCTTCCCTCATTAGTCTTTTCCGGTCCATGTCTCTATCTCTCTATCTTCTTCCTCCTCTTTCCTTTTTTTTTTCCTTCTTTTCTCTCTTTTCTGTGTGTGATGTTATCTTTGAATTTTTAATTTATTTAATATAATTTTTTAAATTTAACCTGATACTTAATGTGATGGTTATTAGCCTAATGTTCAATGTTCAATATAATTCTTTGATTAATTTGAGAATAAAGACAATATACAATTTAAGGACCAAATTAAGTACGTACTAATAATTCAAAGGTTACATTAAACAAATTGAAAGTTCAACAAGTTATATTATATATTGGACTAAAGTTCAAAAACTACGTTAAATAAATTAAAAGTTCATGAATCATATTTTACAATGAGCCAAAATTTCATGACTCATTTATGTTTTTTTTTTCCTAAAACTTATGAGTAATTATAACATACGTTGCTAATATTTCATCCATTTATTTCTTAAAACCATCGATTTACAAAAATATTAAGAAGAACCCTCCTTGGATAGATCGCGCGTACCAATTCGTTGCACATAAAGCCCGCACTATGCGCCTGCACAAATGAACCGGCCGTGGAAGTACTTGAATTGCACTAGAAATAACTATGAGTGAATTAACTATAAGTCCGACAGAGATACTCGTAAAATTTCATCGACAAAGGGAAACATTAAACATATTTGAAGATAGATTTACCTAGTGCGGGTCGAGTCGCAAGAAAGTTTGGTTCGCGGCAACAATGCAACAAATAAAAAGGAATAAGTACACTATTGGTGCCGTAAGTTGTGTACGGCACTCACTTTGGTGCCAAAAGTTTCAGTTGGATTACTTAAGTGCTAAAAATTTTGAAAAATGCTCACTTTGGTGCTAACTCCGATCTGGTTGACTGGAAATCCAACATGTCTTTTTTATTTATTTATTAATATTTGAAGCCGACGTGGATTACCGGAGAATACAATCAGCATGTAAACAACAAAACGACGTCGTTTAGCGTCTTTTCCCCAAATAAGAAACCCTAAATCCCAAAATTCAAGTAGAATTAGAAATTGAAAACCCTAAATCCCCAATTCGACCAATTTGAGTGCATACTTCGATTTTCTCTCAAAGTTATCAACTCGCTTTTGCGAATGGAGGGCAGAAGCTCCAGCAGTGGCTCACATTCCTAAAAAAAAAAAAGCGAATTAGATGGTGAGTGTTACTGTTATTGTGGGTTACTGAGTTCGAGAAGAACATCTTGGACTCGGTTGAATCCAAGGAGAAGATTCCATGGGTGCGGCAAATATAAAGAAGGCTTAAAGTGCAAATATTTCAAATGAGTTGATAGGAAATTCTCTGATTGAGCGACAGAAGTGATCCTGGAGTTACTTGAAGGCCGAAATCAACCTCCACCTGCGTTAATGGACGGGTTGGAGGATGTCGACTCAATGTAAGCTCAAATGAAGGGTTCAACATCTCTGGTCGACCATTTGAAGAGGGAGGTTTCAAGATTGAAAATTAAAAGAAACTTTTATCAAGCGTTGATTGTGATCTTATTCTCTTGGATAGTTTATTCAAATGTGAAGTGAGTAATTAGAAGAAGTTTGTATGTCTACCATAGTCGAAGTTTGTATGTCTACCATTTTTGTATGAAGTAGAAGGTTTTGTTGTAATCCATGGTAGAAATGCAATGTTGGAGTTGGAATGCATTAATTGTGAGCACTTCATAAATGCAATGTTTGCTTGTTGCATTTGTTATTTGCCCTCCTGATTTGTTGGTTTGTTGGTTTGTTGCAACTACAAACCATGGCGAAATGGAAGATTGGAGTTGGAATGCATTAGTTCTAAACACTTTTTTTTTTTGTTTAGTTGTGTATTGGCAATATTTGTTTTGCTTAGTTTTTGCTTCAAATAGAATGGTTGCTGCATTTTTATCGTTGTAATGGTTTGCTAGTTTGCTGCAACTGCAAACCATGGCAAAATTAAGGGATTGTGGCAAATTAACAATTGATCATTTCAGTGCCAAAAGTTATAAATAGTGATTGCTTGAGCGCCAAGTTTTTATAAAAGTGATCATTTAAGTGCTAGTCGCGATTACAAAGTGATCATTTCTGTTACACAAGTTGTACATAGTGATCGCTTGAGTGCCAAGTTTTTATAAAAGTGATCATTTAAGTGCCAGTCACAATTACAAAGTGATTACTTCTGTTACACAAGTTGTAAATAGCGATCGCTTGAGTGCCAATTTCAAATTTGCACCAGTTGTGGTGCATCTTGCATCTTGTTCTTGCACCAGTTGGGTTGTTGGTACATCTTCTTGCAACACAACAGCTCTGCAATAAGATGCACCGGTACCTAAAACTGCATCTTGTTCCAGTACATACAATTAAAACCCCACAAATAGCATCAACGCATCAACAACTTCAACTAGCAATACTATATGCACACATCTAAATCTAAAAATAATAGCAACCTCATAAGAACATTGCACCAACGGCAAAAAAATATATAGCATAACTGATAACTATCTTGCTAGCTATTAGCCAAAACCAAGCCAAGAGAAAGTAACAAAAATAGCTATTATCATTGATATTGATTGATTGTTTACAAAAGAAAAGAAAAACATGAACTTCACTCTCCAATCACTAAAGGTTCAGCACCCTCTTAAAAAATAACCCATGGCAATATGGAGGCAGCAACTACCATCGATAATATAATATTCAGCATCCTCCTAAAAAAAGAAAACATAAAAAGAGAGACCATGTCCAGCACCACATAAAAAGAGACCATGTCTAGCACCCTCCTATTAGTCAATATGGACAACATCTTGATCTCATTTTCGTCTTAGAGCTTTGAATTGATTCATAATCCGAGCACTCTTTCGAACTAGATGTGCAGGCTCTTTATCTGGGCGTTCTGTCACCTCATTTTCCTTGTTTTTTTATGATGGCTATTCTTGTTCTAGCACGTGTCATGTATTGGTCCATATCATCACTATCGCGCCTAATCATTGGTTGAGATGGAACTAGTGCTGGGTTCTGTTTGGATGGCTGTTTTGTAGCTATACCCACTATCTTCTTCTTTGGAGCACTATTCTTTAGCTGTGCTATTGATTTTTGAGTTGGTCCACCTTGAGAGAGAAGTACCTCTGAAGTTCTCTCATGCTACAAAAACATAACGATATTATCAACCAAATGAATTGAAGTACAACAAATTAAATGCATGAGACCTACAAATCTTACATTCAAAATAGTCATTCCAATTCGTTCATCTGTGTAAATCTCATAACCATATTGCCTTAATCTTTTTCTAATAGCCTCTCTTGTTTGTGGTGGTGCATCATTTTCAGCAGCAACAGATGGGGGAGCAGCCTCTGCAACTTGTACAGTTGCTCGTCTTCTCACATGAAAAATACATAACAAATTTAAAATTCAGCCCATAAAAGACAAACACAACGATATATAACTTACAGGAACTTTTTTTCTTCTCGTTTGCTCAATAGTGGACTCAATTATTGTTGTTATTGTCTTGCCTGTTCCAGTCCCTGTCCCTGCACTTGAGCCTATAACAGGGCCTTTTTTCTGGCCCTTTAGAAGGCCTTACAACAATGTACTATATCAGGATCATAACCAACTACAATGAATAATTAGACATTTACTCATTTTCATGGTGGAAACAAATAGAGAAAACTTATTAAATTACAAGTGCATGATAGAGAAAAAGCACGAGAGAAGTCAGTACACATGGTCAACTATCAAAGTCTATCAAATAGGAAATGTAAAGTTACTGAGGTAAAGAGGATACTTACCTTACAATAGGGCTTTCTGTTTGCCCTTCAGTAGGCATTACTGCAGGGCCTTCTGTTCTACCTTCATTAGACCCAACAAGAAGCTCTTTAGTAGGGTCTTCATTACATCTTGCTATTGATGCTGTCTTTTTAGCTCACAACCTTTCTTATTGTGCCATTCTTTGCGGCAATAGGAGCATTTCATCTTTGAGCCAGTCCTACTCATCCTCTAACTTGATGCCTCTTCCTGCTGCGTTCTTCTTTTCTTTTTTGGCCTTCCAATTTGCTTCTTCAGCAGCAAAGGTAGAGGGCTTTCATGATTTGTTGGCTCCCAAAATTTACTGCTTCTAATAGGCTGCATCATGAATTGGTATGAAGCAAGGTATAAGCTTTTTTTGTACCAATCATGTAGGTAATCATCTGGATTTTCTTACTTCATCTGAATAGCATAAATTGCATAGGCATAGGGAATTCCATTCAGTTGTCAGGTTTGGCATGAACACTTTCTTCTATCCAAGTTGACAACATAGTTATTCTGATTTTGAATAATCTCATATCCATTATCTCAATTCCAAACTGGATGGCAGAACTTACTAGCAGCAATGTTTGCATCCAATCTCCTCATAATCCTAGGGCCATAGTCTTTAGTTCATTTCATAGCCTCATCTCTTTACCTATGCAGTCCAGTCATCACTATCACTCAAATATCATCAAGCATGCTGATGATTGGTTTGCACCTGACCTCTAAAATTCTGCCATTGAAAACTTCACTAAGGTTGTTATCAATGATATCGCATTTGAATTCTTCGCTGAAAAAGGCCCGACACCAGTGCTTAGCTTATGTCTGGAAGAGTGCATCAAAACCTTCCTTTGTCAGCTGCAACAATCCTTGTTTGGCTAATCTGAAATAAGCTATGTTGGTACTCTTTACTATCTGCCAGAATTGCTTCTGCAGCTTATCTCATTTGAAATTCCTTGACCAGTTTGTATATATGTGCCTCGCGCACATTCTATGCTCAGCATGTGGCATCAACTCAACCAATGGAATAAGTCCCTACAAAAATTCAAACCAATAAATATAAGTAAGGAAAAATATGTAAATGATTAATATTAAAAGGGAGTGAATTAATTGACAATGAAATTACCTTCTGTTGGTCGCTCATGAATGCCCATCCTCCCCCATCGGTTATCTCAAGGTCAGCCAATAAATTTTTGAGAAACTAGGACCAAATATCAATGTTCTCTATTTTCACTACCGCCCAAGCTATCAGAAACATTTGATTATTGGCATTTCTCCCCACAGTAGCCAACAATTCCCCATTGCACAAACCCTTTAGAAAGCATCCATCAAATCCTATAACTCTTCCACAACCAGCCAAGAAGTCTCGTTTGTATGCATCAAAACAAATATAACATTTATCAAATCTAGGCCTAAGATCAGAGAGTGGCATCTCCATAATCTCTACATACACCATACTAAATGGGTTTTGAAACATGCATTTGCTAGCATAGTCTCATACTTGCGCATATTCTTCATTATACCCACCTATCGGTATTTTCATCACCCTTATCTTAGCTCTCTTATATTGATTTCTTGACACATTAACCCCTACTTGCTCATTCACTAACTATTGAAATTGATGACTCTTGATCTCGAGCATTGCTTTGATAGTGTTGAAAATTTGCTTCAATAACCACACATTTATTACCCTTTTATTGTTAAAAATAATTGAACAAGTATGATCTTCCTACAATGACCTAATCTAGAATGACCCATTCTTACTCAGCGCGCCATAGAGCTTCCATGGACAATTGGGTTGTGAGCACTTAGTTCTCACAAATTCCTTCGTGTTTCTAATGAATTTAACACTCCTCTGTTCACCAATGGAGTTCTTCACAACAGCTTCCTTGAACTGTTTGGCATTGTCAAATCTCATGCCCACAGACAAAATAGGTTTATCAATAGTCGGATCATAGTAAGGGTATTTATTTTTTCTTTGACGAGTAGATTCTTCATCATTATTATTAAGCTCATTCTCCGAACCAGCAACTTCATCGCCACAGCTTCTTTCATCTTCACTTCCATTATCTTCAGCTAAAACTCCATCCTCATTTACTAGCCCGGGCCTCTTTGCTAAATGTGCAAGTTTTTTTCTCAGAAATTCCATTTGTTTTTTTCTTGATTGTGCAAGTTCATCATCATCTTTGTCACTTGGGAAATTTACTGAAGCAAAATATTCATCTTCCGATTCACTAGATAAAAAAATTTCCCATTCTAATCCAATAAAGTCCTCATTGCCCAAATTTTCACCCAAGCTTTCAGGACATTTCACTGTTTGTTCATCTCTATTAATGTGAGTTCTCTCCCTTTCATCTCTTTCATCCCCAACCTAATTACTTGCTTGAATATGATCCCTCACTTCTCCTCTTTCAATGGTGGTCTACTCATTCCCATCCCCATCCTCATCCTCATCCTCATCCTCATCCTCACCATCATTATAATACTCAACATATACCTTAGCTTCTTCGCCGTGAAGATAATGGTAAATGATATCCTTAATACCATTATCGTCATTAAAAAATCTCAAGCCATCATTCAATTTCTTCCCAGGAACACAATAATGTAGTTTTTGCACTTTGCATTGTAAAAAATACACAAAATCCCTCATAAAATCAATATATGATGGCTTCCGAACATTGACATAAATAGTACATTCATCTCCACCAGTATATTCCTAATCATCGGTGCCAATAAGAAACTCTCCACCATAGCAAATAATGATGCCTACCTGAATAAACAAAGTGAGGTCCCACCACCCATTTTTCAATTCAATCACATTCGGTCCCCTTGTTTCCCCTACAGAAGCAGTCCAATTAATTAAATAAATTTGGTCCCACCACTGTTTCCCCCTGAGTCGAGCCCCATTTTCCCCTCCACGCCCTATTTTTCTATTCGGTCCCCACAAAAGAAAGTGAATGAATGATGAAACCCTCAAATTTTCTATTCAGTCCCCACCACTTTCCCCCTAAGCTGAGCCCTCAATTTGCTCTCCACACCCTAACTTGCCCGTTGGAACCCTAAATTTTTCACTAAATTGACCCACGTAGAGAACATGACAAACCTTAGTGAACGAGAGTTGAGAACGCAGCTAGTGAACGAATGTGAACGATGGCGCAACTACAGCAGTGGCCGAGTGACAGCAGGTGAGTGAATGACGGTGGGTCAGCGAGCTACGGCCGGCGGAGTCGAGCAAGAATCCTATATGAACACCATTTTTGGTCCATGTCATTTTTTACCGTATTGAATCCACTATACGACGATCGTTTTGTAAATAATCCACGTGGAATGGTAAAAAAACGTCGTTTCTTACAAAGAAAAGGAAACGGCGTCGTTTTATGCCATCCACCGTGGACAATATTAAGAGTTGTCGAATTTTTTTAAAATATAAATGCCACGTAATCATTTTGGCCGGAATTTCTCGGTGGCACCAAAGTGATCGTTTTTTTTCCGATTTGGCACTTAAGTGAGCCGGCGGAAACTTTTGGCAGCAAAGTGAGCACCGTACACAACTTATGGCACAATTAGTGTGCTTATCCCCAAATAAAGCGGATGTTTTACGAGAAAATAATATGGTGATCAGCATTTACTATCCTTCTAATATCAAAGACCTGTGCAATGTCCTCGTCTCTAGTTTGGCATTACGTATGATATACTTATGAGTACTTCTCCTACCTTGGCTGCTAGATTGATGAGTTAACAAAATTTAATGCGTTTCAGTTATAACGTCTAGTTTATATATTAGGGAAGCATTAAGAAGAGTGGCGACAAATAAAAGAAATACGAAAATATTAATCATTTATCTGATGGGATAATAACACCATAAGAAGAGTGCATGCGGTCCGTTCCATAAAACACCATCTTAATCAGGCGTGCCTGGCTCGAGTGGAGTGGCCTAAACCAGAAACTGTTTGCATTTGGTGACATGAGTAATTGAATTTATGTTTTAAGCTTCGTCCGCAAGCACACATTCATTCTTGAAGAATTAATCCGTCCACGATTTGAATCAAAAGGCAGACTTATATAGGAGCACCCCGAGTTATCATCAACCCATTGCTAGAAGAGGTGTAGAAGAGAAACATGTTTTACATGGCAGTGCAGTCGAAATGGTAATTCCAGTCAACTACAATAAGCAAGTGTGGTATGTATTTTTCAGATGCAAGTAGTTGCAGGGTTCGTGCCATCATCCGACAAAGTTGTCTAGCAAGAGTTTGAAAAGACCGTCGGAGGCATGCATATCAAGCTGTTATGCCACGCAGAAAGACAGAATCGACAACTTCGTCCAGGCGGTTTTGAGTTCATTGTCAGTTCAGTAGAATGAATATGACATTTTGATATCTGGCACCTTATTGTATTAGAGAAGAACAACCAGCGAACAAATGCTTCATGAGTACAAAAGAAGCCAATGACTTAGAATTGCCTAATTTGGTTTTATTCTTATTCAAGCTATTCTGAGTTTTATTTTCTGGCAGCAGTTTCAAGGAGCAAAAGAGAGCAGAGAGCCCAACATTGCTTCATCACCACACTCAAGAGAAGTCTAATTAGCCGACGGTTTCCCATCTCTCGGGGGCGTGTTCGCGTACTTCCACAAGCAGCGGACAAAGTGCTCACTGACTCTGTCGCCGGCAATGTCATCAATTGGCACAGCATCTGAGATCTCTTTCACGTCTTCCTCTGTAAGCTTCACTCTCAAGGAACGAATGTTGACATCGAGATTCTTGATTTTCGTTGTTCCTGCAGAAACCGCATAATTTCAAAACAGATATCCCAATTCATGTTATCTGTGTTAATGATGTCGTAAACATCCGATCCTTACCAGGTATAGGGACAACATCACCTCCTTGATGGAGAACCCATGCGAGGGCAAGCTGTATAGGGGTGCAGTTGTGCTTTTTCGCTAACTTCTCCATTCGAGCATAAACAACCCTGTTTTTGTCCATATTCCCTGCTTGAAACCTAGGAAATGTCATTCCCTGAGAAATGAGGGAAACAAATTAGCGAGGATTAGTGAAGAAGCTTTGAGGGCATCTAAGAGAGAAGAGCCCATTTAACCATTAACATACCAGAAAACTATTTGCAGGCACAGTTTCTGTGACTCCCTTGCCCCCGAAGAACCCACGACCGAGAGGGCTATACGGAACGATGCCAATTCCGAGCTCCCTGAAAATTTTGAGAGGTGGGCCAAAAGATTTAGGAGGGAACAACATACAAAGCGAAAAGGCTGTTTTTTGGAGAGCAACTTAGGAAAGAATTTGAAGTCTCCTCTGATGGAGATGAAAAACAATATACCTGCAGAGCGGGACAATTTCTTGCTCGATTTCGCGAGTCCAGAGCGACCACTCCATCTGTAAGGCCGTGATGGGATGAACTGCGTGCGCTCTCCGTATGGTGTCAGGGCTAGCTTCCGACAGGCCGATATACTTGACTTTTCCTTCTTCCACCAACTTCTTCAGTTCTCCCATCTGCATTTTTTCAAAACCAGTTGGTTTTATGAATTACTGATCGCTAAAGCCCATTAGAGCATCGACAATCATACACAAGCAGGAAAAGTTGCTAAACAGACTTACAGTTTCCTCTATCGGGGTTGATGTGTCAATTCGATGCACATAATAGAGGTCAATATATTCAACACCAAGGCGCTCGAGGCTCGACTCACAACATGAACGGGCATATTCTGGCGTCCCCTTGATCACGAGATTGTCCACTTCAATTTTCACAGCACCGAATTTGGTGGCTAGCTGCACCTCCTCCCGGGGCAACTTCTTCAATGCCTGCATCAATGATATCATGAAGTTTTTCTAATAACCATAAAACTAAAATGTATCGGTCAAAAGACTAAAGTACTGGTTTTTGTGGGTTTCGGTTTAATCACATTACCTTTCCAACAAGAATCTCATTGATTTTGGGTCCATATATATCTGACGTGTCGAAGAATGTTATCCCCTTGGCGAAGGCGTCGGTGATGATTGAAATGCCGACTTCCTCCGGGACAGGATCATTGTAAATGCCCGTGAGTCCCATGCAGCCAAAACCCAACTTCGAAACCTGCAATTATTCGAAAACAACAGAAGAAGAAGAAGAAACCATTACTCATACATCTTGGCATGAAGCTGCTTCAATGGATCCGCAAGAATTTAATCAACAGGAGAAGTTTCAATACAAACCTCAAGACCCTGAGTTCCGAGTTTCACTCGCGGAATCTGAACCCCCTGATGCTCAGCCATCTTCGGATGATATCTTGAAGTTGTTACTTGCTGTATTTTCTGGTTTCATGATCGTTATATTTCGTGCATATTTATAGGAGTCGAGGCGGCAAGGATAAAGAAAGGCAAACTTCAAATTATGAATAGCAAGTGGTAGTCTGGAAGGCGGCGTTTGACCATGACCCACCATGTAAGCAGAAGTGTCTTAAGCTGTTGGCTACTTGAGTTTTGCATCATCCAATACGTCAAGAGCATTTCAATTCTTTATAAAAAAATGTTTTGCATCATCCAATACGTCAAGAGCATTTCAATTCTTTAAAAAAATTTCTTATTTTTTATTTTTTTTATTTCCCTTCGCCTGTCTGTAGTCTCGACTGTGGCCGGTGGGGGTGTCGCTACTAGACGTGGCTGGCTTACATTAGAAAAATAAATCGAAAAACGAAAAAAGAAAGTTCCAAAAAATTATTTAAAAGTTTTAAAAATTATACATATCAGCTATGACTATTCAACACAAAACAATTAAAGTTCATCTTGGTGATTTTTGACTAAAATTGATTGAAATGATTGCATTGACAAATTATTAAGAGGTTTAGGACTGATAGCAAAATTAAAATGTTTAAAACTTTTGCTTGGCTTCATGCATGCTATAGTTGGATTTTTGCTCAATAATAAGGTTTATTTAGTTTATATTCACATTTAGCAACAAAAAAAGAAGAAGCAAATACTATAATTTATATCATTGGTGTCCACTTAAGAGATAATATTATCTAAGGAAGGAGCTTTTGCTCTTAGGAAGGTTTTTGCGGGCTATCTATTTGATATATAGGCACAGCGAGCTATATATATATATATTATTTTAACGTGTTATTATCTGCATGCATCACACCTGCGATATTTTTCTTGTCTTTTTCTTTCTTGAGAAAATAGAATACTTCCTAAATTTTTAACGTCCAGCTTATCTTGATATTCAGACGAGGATCGAGATAAAAACATTTTAATGACTTCCTCATGTCGTCCATATCATATGTTATCTTTCATAGCTATAATAATACTAGCTCCTCACTATTTATCGGGGTGTATGAGTGACGTCATGAAAAGGACTTGTGATGTATTGGGTGATGCAAACCTTGGAGCATCCAACATCACGTGGAGACAATAGAGCCGTAGCGTGTCTGCTTACGTTGACGGCCTGACCCCTTTTTTATGGGGCGCATTAGGTCAAACTATATCTTGTTTTAATATTTCACCATTTGCGGCCTTAGAACCGTCAAGGATAAGGAAATCGGACTAATTTATAAGAAAAGTATTTTTCACATGTTATATTGTGTAAAATGTTACGAGCTACTACCGTATTGAGTTAAATAATTATGTATATTGTGGCATCGAAAATAGTTTTAAAAGAAAAATGTTCGCATGATAGACTAATGTGAAGTTAATTCAAAATGAAATGAGAGTTGGATACAATTCTCACTAAGCTTAAAAGGGCATTTCACATTTTATAAGATACTTAAAAACTCCTCGTATGATGGTGGACCAAGGGAGCTAGTGATGGTCTCGTGCCTCTAGTCCCAAAAAATATTTATATTGTAGATTTAAGTTCTTCCTTTCTAAAAAGGTTAATACTTTGAAAAATCCCAAACCGATACATCTATAACAAATTTACCTAAAAATAATTTTTTATCACAAAAAGCCCCCAACTTGGCACACATTTGACAAATTCACCATAAATTGGTACACTTGTGACAAATTTACTATTTATTAATTTTTGTTAAATTTTACCGTCAAATTGTTAAATTGGATGGTATGTGATAATTTACTGGTGTACTAGTTTGGGATTTTTACTCTCTATTTGTTACAATTATACCATTTTTATGATACTTATTAAATTTAATGGGTAGTATATGTGTTACAAATATATCAGTTTGGAGTTTTTGGCGATCGAATTAATTAGTTTGGAGTAAATTTGTCACAGATGTACTAATTTAGAGTTTTTCGTGGTAAAAAATTAGTTTTTTTATAAATTTATCGTAGATGTACTAATTTGGGGTTTTCTATGTATTAACCCATTTTAAAATGATGTAATTAATAGTTCAATTGAAAATTTTGGTCCCAGCTCGCCAAATCTGAAATTCTAGATTTGCAATTGACCTTGAAACTTTTTTTATTAAGCTGCTTCGCTCTATTGTAATAGTGTGTTGAAACTCTCCTATCGTAAGTAGATGCGCAGGAGCGATCTCCAACTTAGAGGTTTTCTTTTTTTAACAAGCAACATAGAGGTTCAGTACTTAGGTCTTGCATCACCTGATACGTCACAGGCTTTTTTTATGACGTCATTTGTTTCGAATTAAGTCTAGAAATTAATCATATACATAATTTCTTGATTATGGACACTTACGCATGTAAGAACTTACAGGCTTCACATCATTCAGTAAGCTATTTTCGCAAATCAGTCTTAATATATATGGCAGTTAGCATTGCATGTCTTAGAGCTCATAAAACGCCACCTTAAAAACATATGAGCACAAAGTGAAGTGGCCTACGCTGAATCCGTTTGCATTGGGGGCATGAGAAATTGAATGGGAAAATTACCAAAAAAGTTACAAAGCGATTTTAATTATGTCAATTCAATCTTAAATTTTTTTTGGCCAGCTTAGTTCTAAAATTTTTGATAATTTGACAATTAAGTCCATGCAACCAATTTGACAATTTAGACTCACTGTTGTTGGGTGAGATTGGCCAACTAGAGCCTGGTGAGGTCGTGCCTCACCCAACCCTTGGCGAGGCTTGCTAGAGGTTGCAAAGGTCTAACGCAAGATCCGACGAGTGCGGTCCTTGCTAGAGGCCGTGAGGTTGAAGGACATGCACTATTGGGAGTCGTATAAATGAGCACTATGCTCGCTACTCGTGGAAGAATGCGAACACGCCCCCAAGAAACGAAAATTTTTCAGCTTAAAGACTTGTTTTTCGCTCTCTTGCCTTTATGCATGCATTTGACTAAAGCCAAAAAAATCATAAAATAGCATGAGTACAAAATTAGGGGATTTTGATTTTTGGTTTTTGTATTTATAATAAATTGTTGGAGACACATCTCTAACTATTTTGATGATTCCAAAACTATCCTTAGTATAATGTTTAAAAAAATATTTGTAGATGTTCATGACAATGCATTAAAGGCAGAAGTGACCGTAATTGTAAAAGATGAGTTTTCATAAGTAGCAGTAATGCACTTAGAGATTAGCTAATGATGATGTTTTGTGTGGATGTTTCTTCTTCTTCTTCTTATTTATTTATTTATTTATTTATCTTTTCGCTTACTACATTGTTTCTTTTTTGATCTTTTGGCTAGATTACGAAAGTAACATGCTAAACGAGTTATTATCAGCAAGTAGTGATCCTATCGAATGATAGATCACACTATCGAGAGTCAGATGCTGCTATCATTCTTATACACTTTATCTCACTGAGTAAAGATAGCAAGAGCGCAACAATAAAGTTTACAAAAGACAAGATCAATATCAATTAGGAGTACATCTCAAAGTAATATTTGGATAACTATGTATTGTGCATCTAACAGTTGGCCTTCCAAATACTATAGTATTTGTTTTTTTTTTTTTCGTGCTAAATGTGAATATAAATTAAATAAACCTCATTGTTGAGCAAAAATCCAACTGTACCATGCATGATTGTCGATGTGTGGATTTACAAAGCCAAGCAAGAGTCACCTAGTATTCTACTCTATTATTGGGGAAAATTGTCTAAAAAAATTTAAATTTTTTAATTTTATCAGTTCAGTCATAAATTTTTGATGACTTATCAATACGGTCATTGAACGAAAATCATTGACTTGACAAGGCATAGTTGATATATTTTCAACTTTCTTTTTTCATTTTTGTTGTTGTGAGCTAGCGATCCTCACCTAGTTGCAATGCTCTCACTAGCCACCATTGAGGCTATGGATTGGCGAATGAACATAAGAAAAGAAGAATAATTGTCCATGTTAGCGTCGCCTAGTCATGTTACAAAGGATAGTCAACGTCCACACTAATAATTTCGGGATAAGTACACTAATGGTGCTATAAGTTGTGTACGGCGCTCACTTTGGTGCCAAAAGTTTCCGTCAGATCACTTAAGTGCCAAATCGGAGGAAAAACGCTCATTTTGGTGCCATCGGCGAAAGATTCCGGCCACCGGTGAAAGATTCTGGCCAAAATGATTTTTTTTTAAAAAAAAAAAATCGATAGGCCTTTAAATGACGTCGTTTTCGGTCCTCCTTAAGAAAACGATGTCGTTTTCCCATCCTACGTGGATGGCTTCATGGAAACGACGCCGTTTAGCTCACATGGGGATTGAAATTAGGGTTTCCGCCGCTCAGCCACCATTGTAGTTGCTCGACCAGGTGAGCAAGGAGAGACTGAGATTGTTGTAGGAAAAATCGAAGGTAAGGGCGGAGGAGAAGGAGGAAGAAGATGGGTCGAAGGGGCTGTTGGTGCGCTGCTGTTGCTGGTGGGTTACTGGTGTCGTTGCTGGTGTGCTGCCGGTGCTGTTGCTGGTGCCGTGCTAATGGCATTGCTAGTGTGGGTCTTTGAGGAAGAAGAAGACACGAAGACGAGCTTTCTCTCTCTCTCAATTTGGGGATTAGGGTTTCAAAGTTGGGGGAAAGATGCCAAACGGCGTCGTTTTGGTGTTTGGATGCTGACTCAACTCTCCGACGAGCTACATCGGCTTCAAAAATTAATAAAAAAAGGTCACGTCGGATTTCCGGCCAATTTCGTCGGCGTTGGCACCAAAGTGAGCATTTTTCAAATTTTTTGGCACTTAAGTGATCCGACGGAAACTTTTGGCACCAAAATGAGCGCCATACACAACTTATGGTACCATTAGTGTACTTATCCCAATAATTTCTAATGAAAATTGATAGGAAAGATTGTATGAGCAAATTCTCAAAAGAATTAAAATTAAATTAATCAATTGAAGGGTTTATGACTAAATTGATATTCATATAATAAATTTAGCATTTTTTGGCAATCTTTCTGCGTACGACATTATGGTGTTGGTTATGGCAATATTCAGGGTAGAAGGGAAGACAAATGGCAAGGCTCGTGACATACCGGGTGATGCAAACCTAGAGTATCCAACAGCTCAACAGTCGTCTGCATACGTGATGGGTCATGGTCAAACACCCCATTCTTAACCCCCTCTTCCTATTCATAATTCAAGTTTTCCTTTCTTTATGCTCGTCGCCTAAACTCTTATAAATTTGCATGAAATTTAACATCATCAGACCAGAATATACAGCAAGTGGCAACTTCAAGATATCATTTGAAGATGGAAGGAGTTCGGATTCCACCAGTGAAACTCGGAAGTCAGGGTCCTGAGGTTTGTATTGAAACTAATTCTTGCTTTCGTTATTTGTTGTTGATTAAATTCTTGTGGATTCATTTAAGCTGCTTCGTGCCGAGATGTGTGAGTTATCGTTTCTTCTTCTTCTTCTTCTTCTTACGATGTTTTCAAATAATTGCAGGTTTCGAAGTTGGGTTTTGGTTGTGTCGCGACCTCTTTTTTTTTCGGCGCCCGCAATCGGGTACGAGCGCCTAAGGGAGGCTAATGGCTCGGCTGAATTGATAAAGCCCGGACTCTCCCAAGTCCACCAATTCACGACTTTAATAGTCTGAGTTTTTAACCTGTAAATCAATTTTTTAAATTGGAGTCGCCACTAATCAATTTGGGGTGGGTTGATTAGAAACCCAAGTGAAGTATCGGGAGAAATACTCACTCTGCGCAAACTGAGAGAAATTAGGATCGGGGACTTGATTACACTAGTTAATCACTAATGCCCTTTCGGTACCTAATCTTGTTTAAACCCTGAGGTTTTTTGGATGTTCAAGGGATTTTCCATGCATTTTTGGGAGGAAAAACATTTTCTAGGTCTTTTTCTAATTTTTTGGACACAAAAGGGATTTTTTTTGGGATTTTTTGGTATTTTTGGGAAAATACAAGTCTTTTTGGCTTTTTCTGAATTTTTTTAGATTTTTCATGAATTTTGGCCTTTTTTTGGATTTTTGGCATTTTTTGGAAAATATGAAATATTTTTGATTTTTTTTTATTTTGAAAAAAAATATTTTTATCATTTTTTTTACTATTTTTCGATTTTCTGGAAATTAAAACATTTTTAAATATTTTTGGAAAATAAAATATTTTTTTGGATATTTTTGTTTTTTTTAAATTAAAATGTTTATTTATTATTAAAATATTATTTTAAAATAAAAACCGACCAGTGGGATCCACGGGCTGTGTCCGGCCCGGCCGGGCGACCCGACGAGGACGGGCCAGCAACGCGGGCCCGACTCGGATTTTTTCATCTTTTTTTTTTTTTTTTTTTAGTGAAACGGCGTCGTGGCCGGGCGTTCGGGGACACCGGCCCGATAGCCGCTCCGCGACCCGACTCCCCACGAAACCCTACCCGGTCCGACCCGACTTCGCAACCCGGCTTCCCGCCGCCCGGAATCTCGCGAAACCCTACCCGGTTCCGAGACCGGATCCGATTCGACGACGGAAATCGCAAACCCTAGGGTTTGCGAATCCGCGGTGCCGAAGGGGGGAACCGAGGTGCTTGGCGGCGACGGCGACTACGGCGGCGACGGCGAAGGTGACAACGGCGGCGGCGACTACGGCGGCGACGACGGAGGTGACAACGGCGACGGCGACGACGGCTAGATCAACGGAAAACGGCTACGATGAACAATGACGCCTTTTTTACCTTCTCTCGAACGGGGACGGCGACGGCAGGAGGGCGGTTTGCGACGGTGGAGGTCGCGGTGAACAACGACGGTGACGGCGAGGCGGGCAACGACGGTGGCAACTCGGCCTTCCCGATCCGGCGCGGCTTCGGCGGATCGATCACGGCAACGGCTTCGCGGGGGGGAACACGACAACAAACCCTTCGAGGCAACGGCGTCGGGACTTGGTCGAGGCGAACGGCATTCGTCGGCAACAACAACAGCAAAAAGAACCAGATCCGAGGCGCAGATCTCGGCCGGACCTTCCTCGGCCTTGATCTTCTCTCACTCGGGCCGGATCCGAGCCTCCACCGGCCGGATCTAGCCTTCTCGAAGTCGCTCGCCGCCGGCCTTCCCGAAGTCTCTCGGTGGAGGGTGGGTTGAGTTCGCGACTCGAGTTCTCTTGGAGCTCGCTCGTCGATTCCTCCCCCGAAGTCTCTCAGTGGGAAGATCTCGGAGCTTGCTCGTGTTCTTCGTCGTCGACATCGGGGGCTATTTATAGGCGAGGGGGTGGCCGGTCGACGGAACTTCGACCGGCGGTCCCCTTCGCGCACCGAGTGGCCTTCGACGGCCAAACCGGTGTCCCCTCCTTGCTCCTCCAACAAAGCGTGCTCGGCATTGAAAGCAGGCCATTAATGGCGCATGAGATCTGTCTTCTCCGGCCGACGTCGGCCTACCCTCCTCGGCCGTAGGTTGTCTTCAAGCGCGTGAGTTGCAGAGGCGTAGGGGGAAGAAGGGAGAAGAAGGAAGAAGAAGAGGAGAAGGGGGCCGGGCTTTGGGGGAAAAAGGGTGGACCCCTGGGCCTGCGAAAGGGAGAGAAAGAGGAGGGGGACTGGGCACGAAGGCCCAGCCCTAATGGGCTGCCAATTTTTTGTTTTCTTTTGTTTTTATTGATTTTTTTGTTGTTTTTGTTATTTATTATTTATTATCTAAAAAAAAGGAAACATAAAAGAAATTAAGACCTAATTAATAACCTAATCAAAATTTTAGGTGTCAACAGCTGCCCCTCTTTGAAAGTGAGTTCGCAGAGGTTGCATTCAAAGACAAACCTGATACCTAAATTTTGTCTATACATATGCAATAAATTATATTTTATTTGGCACATATTGTCCTATGCAGAAAATGAGCAATATAACATTACATATACTAAGACAGATAAGAAGATACCTGTAGTTACTTACCGGGAGTGAGTGAGATAGGGTGTGAACCCCGAGTTTTGGCAAGTATCAAGGCGTCATCTTACCTGGTGATATGATGAGGTTGCTTCTCTAGGACCCGAACCATTCTTCGGTCGCCTATTGGAGCAATAAGTGGTTTGTCTAGGACCCGAACCTTTCTTTCTTGACGGGAATTGCCTTTCGGGACCCGAACCTTTCTTCGGTCGCTTTGTTAGAGCAATAAGTTGATTTGTCTAGGACCCGAACCTTTCTTCGGTCGCCTTGACGGAGAATTGCTTTTCCAGGACCCGAACCTTTCTTCGGTCGCCTGTTAGAGCAATAAGTTGGTTTGTCTAGGACCCGAACCTTTCTTCGGTCGCCTTGACGGAGAATTGCTTTTCCAGGACCCGAACCTTTCTTCGGTCGCCTGTTAGAGCAATCAGTGATTTGTCTCGGACCCGAACCTTTCTTCGGTCACCGTGACGGGAGATGCACCGACCTTTCTCAGGGCATCTCATTTGTGGGTGCCTGATTTGTATCGAGGACACCAGTTGGTACCCGACCTTTCTCGGGAGATGCGCCGACCTTTCTCAGGGCATCATATTTGTTGGGGTGTCTGACTTCTGTCAAAGACACTGGTTGGAACCCGACCTTTCTCGGGAGATGCGTCGACCTTTCTCAGGGCATCGATTTGTGGGGTGTCTGACTTCTGTCGAAGACACCAGTTGGAACTCGACCTTTCTCGGGAGGATGCGCCGACCTTTCTCAGGGCATCGATTTGTGAGGTGTCGACCACGTCGAAGACACCCGGTTGGAACCCGACCTTTCTCGGGAGGATGCGCCGACCTTTCTCGGGGCATCGATTTGTGGGGTGTCGACACGTCGAAGACACCAGTTGGAACCCGACCTTTCTCGGGAGGATGCGCCGACCTTTCTCAGGGCATCGATTTGTGGAAGATACCTGGACATTCACAGGCATATCAATGAGTACCTGGATATTCACAAGTACTAACCTGAAGGATATTTGGGCCTTCGCCGCCTCATTCTTCGATACTTGGATGATCACAAGTGCGAACTCTTGGAGGATACCTAGACGTTTGCAAGTATCGAAGGGGTACCTGGACGATCACAGGTACAAACTCTTTGGAGATACCTGGATGATCACAAGTATCGAAAGGGTACCTGGACGATCACAGGTACAAACTCTTTGGGGATACCTGGATGATCACAAGTATCGAAGGGGTACCTGGACGATCACAGGTACAAACTCTTTGGAGATACCTGGATGATCACAAGTATCGAAAGGGTACCTGGACGATCACAGGTACAAACTATTTTGGGATACCTGGATGATCACAAGTATCGAAGGGGTACCTGGACGATCACAGTTACAAAACTCTGAAGGAAGAATCAAGGGCGTACCTGAGATATTCGTGAAGGTCTCTCACCTCCTGGTATGTGGGGATATCGAGGACGTACCTGAGATATTCTTGAAGATCTCTTGCCTCCTGGTATGTGGGGATATCGAGGACGTACCTGAGATATTCTTGAAAATCTCTTGCCTCCTGGTAGTTAGAATATCGAGGACGTGCCTCGGCTATTCATGAAGGTCTCTCACCTCCTGGTAAAGGGGAATATCGAGGACGTGCCCCACATATTCGTGAAGGTCTCCCACCTCCTGGCAACATAAACTTGAATGTAGCACAAGGCTTACCTGGATGGCAGTAGGCACTCAAAAGGGCTGGAACACCTGGGTAGCCGCAGGTGTACAAAGTACTGGAATACTTGGATGAACACAAGTATTTGATGATACGAGTTGGGACCACCCTGGCTGGTCCAAGTGTAAGAAAACATACCTGGATAACCACAGGTGCACAACGCGATGGAATACTTGAATGGCTACTAGTATTCAATGATACAATTTTGAGGACAACTCGGACATGTCGAGTGTCACGGAAATGGAGTACCTAGACAATGAAAGGCACTCAAAGGTAATGGGATACTTGGTCAATTGTAGGCATCCTAGCTATGAAGACAACTCAAACAAGTCGAGTGTCAAGAAAAGGGAGTATCCGAACGGTGGCCGGTACTCAAAGACAATGGGGATACCTAGACAGCAGTAGGTACTCAAAGATAAAGGGATACTTGATCAGTCACAAGTATCAATACTCTGGGGATAACTCGAACAGGTCGAGTGTCAGGAAAAGGGAGTATCCGAACGGTGGCCGGTACTCAAAGACAATGGGGATACCTAGACAGCAGTAGGTATTCAAAGATAAAGGGATACTTGATCAGTCACAAGTATCAATACTCTGGGGATAACTCGAACAGGTCGAGTGTCAGGAAAAGGGAGTATCCGAACGGTGGCCGGTACTCAAAGACAATGGGGATACCTAGACAGCAGTAAGCACCCAAACTCAAAGGACGACTCAAATAGGTTGAGTGTCAATAAGAGAGTACCGGACAAAGTGGTAGGTACTTTAAGACAAATGGGGATAGAGATATGCTTACCTGGCAATATCTCTGATCTCTGAGAGTATGTCTCCTATTTGCACAATATGCACACATGATTGTATATGCTGTAAATTCATAAGTTTAAATGTGATTTATGCATGACAATTTTGTCAGTTTTGCATCATCTGAGTTCCACCGGGGAAGATTTTGAAAGACAACCTTCATTTAGAATGTAGATGTCTTGAGCATGCCAAATGAGGGACTTTCAGTCTGAAAGGACTTTTCGCTCACTCTCATGGAAAAGGCTATCCTGACCATTGATGCAGGATTTATAAGGACCACACTATCTCACTGTCATCATGTTAGCAGGGGTCCGAGTATTCTCGCAAACGGTATGACTTTACCAATGTGAGAGGTCTTTGTTGAAAATGTGATGAAGACTTGGTCAACGGCTCATCAAATGGGACCATCAAGGTCGAAGCCGATGGACAAAAATGATGCACGATCATCTCCGGGTTTACAAGTCAAGAACCCTGCGAAAAGAGATAGAGTAATCTTGCTCGTACTTCTTCGAGCGATGCTTATGCACATATGAAATCCTACGTTAATTGAAGTGCCCCTAGTTTGAAGAGACTTTTACAATGGGGATGTAACGTAGACTTGGCTCACATGTAAGAGGGTGAGAGTTGGTGACTGTCTTGGCATTTGTCACTAGTCTTTCTTGTCAGATGGAGGTTCTATGGACCACAACAGCAACTTTTTCTTGGCTGTATTTTTGACTGGGGGGCATTGGCCTTGCTTTTACCAGGCACACTGCTTTTTTTTATGCCCCTGCTTTTTCATCTCAATTTTTCATTCATGGGCATTGACCTTGCTTTTACCAGGTACACTGCTTTTTTTATGCCCTAGTTTTTGTCCTTGTTGCTTGAGGAACTGATCTTGACAAGTTCAAGCAAATGCTTTCGTTAGACTTATTGAGTCTTCTGGTATTTCCGATTACGCTGCTTTGCCTCCATGTGAGGGTGAATTTACAGACTCAATTGGGTTGTACAATGGATACAAGTGCGGAAAGAATTGCTCTTCATGACTCTAGGGCACTTAAATTAACGCGAGTGTTCATATGCAATAAAGACACTCAAAGATTGATGCAAGTGCAAGCAAGAGAATTTCTATCCCTTTTCTCACCTCGTGATGTTGCTTTGCCTCTGCTCTGCCCCAGCGTGGAGTGGTTCTTGACGGGGATATGAGAGAAGCTTCACCAGTGTATGGGGCTCAATGGGGTGAGTGATGGAATGCCTCTCACTATTTTGGTTATCGTATCATTCGCGAGAGAACTCTTTACCCTGTAGCCATGGAATCTTCTGCACTCATTTCACAAGTGTATAGATGGGGGACTGTGTGTAGGATATAGCTTGCCTGTCATCATTCTGACACGCCTCATCCAGCATGCTCAATCAATCTTGTATTCTTCACTTAGCTGTCTATTCTAATAATTCTCAGTGAAATCAGTGACTTAGACAAACAAAATCATCATGCAGAATTCATCTGGAAATGACATGCAACATTTTAAATATGATGGAGTTTGAACTCTTCAAAACAAGTGAATGGTTTTGACTCGAAAAAGACCCTATTGACAATTTTAGGAGTTAACATAATGGTGTTTCCAAATATGTTAAATTTTGAACATCAAAAGGGTTATTCGCAAATGGGTGTCGATAGTTGTCCCTATTGATTAGGGATATGACACATGAATGATCAGCCAGGGCTGAGGATCTGATCGTTGATTTGACGGGCCTTTCTGCTTTTGCCCCTGAAGAAGAGAAAATGTACAAGTAGATCAATTAGTCTGGCCAAAATCAAATGTGAGTTTAGGCCTGAAGATTTTCTGTCATTTGCTTTGGCGATTACTCAGGACGCCATTTCGTTTAGGAGAGTTTGTCATGCCTTTCATTGATTTGTTATCCTTCTTTTTGACAGTCATGTGATCTTGTAACAAGACATGCTTCTCATTGATTTGTTATCCTTGTTTTTGACAATCAGGTGATCCTGCAACAAACAAGAGGGAATGTGTTAGTCATGAACTCTTTCAAGAGTCGAATAACTGGAATCGATACAACTTTACCCTTCACATGGTTTGCAAATGATTGGGTGAACCTGAAGTGAGAAGGGGGACACGAAGTCCTATGTCCCTTGCTTTGTTAGGTCAATTGGCTCATGGATGACACGTCCTTTTACACGAAGCCAGGTGAATTTGATGTGGGTCATTTCCATGTACTAGCTTGGCCAATATTGATTTGCCAAACCATCAAATTTGGCTCTTGAATCCTGGTGCTTCCTGCTAATAGGGGGAATATGTCAAAAGTGAATTCAAAGAGGGGGGAGCATTGGAAACGATACCAAATTACTCTTCTCCAAAGTTTGTATTTGCTGACTCCTGATGATGTTTGAATGTGGATGACAGCCTTTTCGTCTCGGCACAGTTTGACATTTCTTTCGATTGGCCTTCCTCACTCATGGCCATGTATGCATGATTGATGGTTGTCGATTTATCTTCAACGCCTTCCTTCTGTGGAATTTTTCTTTTGTCTTTGACTATATGGCCATTGGGCAAAGTCATGTATCTCAAGCTTCTATGGAATCTGAGATGAATAATCAAAATCTCCAATTCTCTGATGGCAATTACTTTTTGGGAGAGCATGCGTTTGGAGCACGAAGTGAAGTTTCTAAGCCCTTAGTCATCATTTGAAATAAGGGGCTAGAGTCTGTCTCAATTGTCTAGATTTCCTCCCCGTTGACAGTAGCCAATTCAAAGAAAGAGAAAAGATCCCTTCCTTGTGCTTCTGGGTTTGTCGAAGCTGGAAGACCTGTTGATGAAACCACAGCATCTGGTTGCTCAGGCACATTGTGGGGAAAGGATATTGCTCTAGCTTGTGAAGGAGTTGGGCAAGAGCGAGGTGGAGTGTACAGAGCTCCTGGGGATGGCTTGATTTCAACCATATGCCCGTACCTATTACGTCCTATCTTTCGTTTCCTATAAACAGAAGAGAGAGGACATCATTTCCACAATTATATTCACAGAATAAAACTTACCTTCTTTGAAGTGGGATGATCTTTTATTTGACCCACTGTCTTCTTGGAAGAGTGTCTTTGAATTCGGTGAGTTCACATGATGTGCCAGCTTCAAATGCCCCCTGTCATACTAAGTCAAGGGGGATGGGGATGATATTCTGAGACACAAAGTGAGTGAGTCAGAAAGACAAATATGATTAAATCTAACATCTTGAAAGCTTTTGGTAATGAAACATTTTTTGTTTTCAAAAGTATATATCTTTGGGGGCGAAGAAAGCATGAGGAAGCCCAGCCCTCAGTATTCTCCTTGGATGATACTTTTTTTTCATGGTTGGATAGCATCACTGGGCTGGTTTGGGATACCGCCTCATGCTCTCAAAATATTTTCAACTTTATTTAATAGATAAATTTACATTTTGGGAAAAGTGTTTTCAAAAGTTAGTTCCTTAAGCGGAACTGATGTTGAAAATAAAAACAAGCCAAACTTAAGAAAGATGTACAAGTTCCCACGTAGGGGAATACGAAAGGAAATTAAAAAGGGTTCTACTCGAGCGGGTTGCACCCATTTCCCCTTACGGTCCTTCATTGATGGTGTCCATGAAAAGGTCTCCAAACATGGTGGTCATGTCATCCGGCCCTTCTTTCTCTGTTGCTAAGGGTGGCACTTCATTGCTTGAATAATATCCGGCCTTCACCAGTCCTTGATAGATGTCAGCGGTATGTGCTTCGACATTTCTGCTCTGACTATCTTCAAAACTGAATACCGGGTTTACTTTGTCGGTGTGATCAGGGAGCGGATCGTCTTGGAATGAGAAAGCCTTAGTGTCTAACAGGTTCTGGATTCGACTCTTGAGGGTGAAGCACTCATCAGTCGAATGCCCCACTTCTTCCATGTGATAGTCACATATTTTTGACGGGTCATAGTTGGAAAAACTTTCAGCGTTGGGTCGTTTTGGCTCAATCGAAAGGAGGTTCTTTTTCCGGAGGACTGCCAGTACCTGTGACGGAGATCCAGGAAGAGGAGTAAATTGTCTCTTGTTGTTGTAACGTTGAGATGGCTGACGGCTGATGGTCTGTTGCTGTCTTGCACTTGTCTGATTTGTTGGAGAATGATTGTAGGTTGCATTGACATCTACCAGGGGTTCTTTATCTTTCTTCATGCTGAATTTGCCCGTGGATGCAGGTTCAGTGAACCAACCATCCCTCAACCCTATCTCGATTTGCTCCCCTACTGGAATGAGTTGATTAAATGATTCGGCGATCGTGGTTACCATTCGATTGCGGTACTCGTAAGGGAGGGTTTTGATAAACATCTTTCTCAACTCGAAATCGGTTGGTTCAGGACTGATTTGGGCGGCGATTCCTCCATCGGATAGTATATTCTTTGAACGATTCGTGCTTTTTCTTTTCGGTACGCTCAAGATCCTCACAAGAAGGGGTAATGTCCATTATGAACTTATACTGCTTGAGGAATGCCTCACTCACTTCGCTCCATGTTTCGAGGAGATTCATGTTCTTTGTAATGTACCACCTCAGGGCAGGGCCTATTAGACTTGATTGGAACAACTGGATCATTAATGGTGCATTATTAACGTATTGGGTCATTCGAACCAAGTACATTTGCAAATGAGCCCTAGGACAAGTTGTGCCATCGTACTTCTCAAACTCAGGCATTTTGAATTTTTCCGGCATTTTGACATTGGAATAAATGGAGAGGTCCGTCAAAGTAGGATCTTGGAGGCCTTGCAGTTGTTTCAGCTTCTCCTCAAGCTTTTCGAGGCGTTTGTCATGCTCAGTTTTAGACAAACTGTCTGGCCTAGCTTTCCCGATCATGGTTGGGTGCGGATCATCCTCCAATTCGGGCATGTTATCGTCGGTATTTCCACCTTGATCACCCCTAGTAGATGATTGTGGCAACAATACCTCGATTGAGGCCGGGGCGGGAGTGAGTTTGCCTTGGATGGAGTCTATCTGCTTTGAAAGTTGTTGAAGCATATTAAAGACTTGCTTCATTTCGCTTTCTACGACCGCAATACGGCTTGGTACATTTTCTTCGGCCATTCTTGCTCTTGCTTTTGAGCGAGTCTGGATCGGCGAACGTTGACGCTCCGTGATTACCTGGCCATGAATAAACAAGCGCGTGTGAATACAAGGCGTAAATAGGGAGTCAGTCCATGATGACGACCTAATCCTACCCTTTTGTTTGTTTATGAAAAGTTTATATATGTAAAAGATTTCCTAAGCATAGACTGAAAAAAGGCATGTGACATGTTTGCATGGACTAGAAAGATACTCAATTTGAAAGGCAAAGAAAGTATGAATTGCAACAAATTTTGAAAAAGACTTCTATCCCTTTTGAAGCGAATGATTTTGAAGCAAACGAAAATTCTTGCATTTTGAAGCGAATGATTTTGAAGCAAACAAAAATTCTTGCAGAAAGGGACTTTGTAACATGCTTGAGGAAAAAACACCAATTGAAAGTAATTTCCTTTGCCAATGCTATCTTTTCTCCTTTTTTTTTTTTTTTAAAAAAATAAGCAAAAAAAAAAAACTTTATGACAATTATTTCCAAATTTAAATGACCATGGTATTAAATCCTAGACTAATCATGGACTACTCAATGTATACAGGAAGGTAAGTAAATTGCAAAGTACACGAAATAAAAACTTACTTCACACGAGAAAATTGATGGCAATCACATAGACATGCACATGATATGTGCAGCTCGATTTCTAACTCAGAAGGTTTGATGAAATTAAAAAGGTATCCGCCTGTCGCAGTCTCGCGTTAGCAGCATACCCCCTTAACTTCGGCTAAGAAATTCGGGGAAAAGAAAGGCAACCTCTACATCGCAGTCTCGCGTTCGAGGTCGTATCTTTCTTAACACCATCCTAGAAATCCTATGGCGGCCCAGGTCCGGCGGCCGGGTTGTGTGTGCCATGTGTAGTGTTCAAAACAGTAAAACATGCACAACAGTTTATAATCACAAGATAATCTATTTTAAGCAAAATTAAAATAAATTTCTAAGCTTTTGACCTGCATAAAGAAAAAAACCTAAGTCAGTAAAGAATTTAAACAAGACAAAAAATGGCCTAAGTCTTCAAAGTCCCCAGTGGAGTCGCCAAGCTGTCGCGACCTCTTTTTTTTTCGGCGCCCGCAATCGGGTACGAGCGCCTAAGGGAGGCTAATGGCTCGGCTGAATTGATAAAGCCCGGACTCTCCCAAGTCCACCAATTCACGACTTTAATAGTCCGAGTTTTTAACCTATAAATCAATTTTTTAAATTGGAGTCGCCACTAATCAATTTGGGGTGGGTTGATTAGAAACCCAAGTGAAGTATCGGGAGAAATACTCACTCCGCGCAACGCAACCAGAGAAATTAGGATCGGGGACTTGATTACACTAGTTAATCACTAATGCCCTTTCGGTACCTAATCTTGTTTAAACCCCGAGGTTTTTGGATGTTCAAGGGATTTTCCATGCATTTTGGGAGGAAAAACATTTTCTAGGTCTTTTTCTAATTTTTGGACACAAAAGGGATTTTTTTGGGATTTTTTGGTATTTTTGGGAAAATACAAGTCTTTTTGGCTTTTTCTGAATTTTTTTAGATTTTTCATGAATTTTGGCCTTTTTTGGATTTTTGGCATTTTTGGAAAATATGAAATATTTTTGATTTTTTTTTTTATTTAAAAAAATGTTTTTATCATTTTTTTTACTATTTTTCGATTTTCTGAAATTAAAACATTTTTAAATATTTTTGGAAAATAAAATATTTTTTTGGATATTTTTGTTTTTTTAAATAAAATGTTTATTTATTATTAAAATATTATTTTAAAATAAAAACCGACCCGGGTGGGATCCACGGGCTGTGTCCGACCTGGGCCGGCGACCCGAACGAGGATGGGCCCGCAACTCGGGCCCGACTCGGATTTTTTCATCTTTTTTTTTTTTTTTTTTTAGTGAAACGGCGTCGTGGCCGGGCATTCGGGGACACCCGGCCCGGCCTGACAACCCGGCCTGATAGCCCGCTCCGCGACCCAACTCCCCACGAAACCCTACCCGGGTCCGACCCGACTTCGCAACTCGGCTTCCCGCCGCCCCGGAATCTCACGAAACCCTACCCGGTTCCGAGACCCGGATCCGATTCGACGACCGGAAATCGCAAACCCTAGGGTTTGCGAATCCGCGGCGCCGAAGGGGGGAACCGAGGTGCTTGGCGGCGACGGCGACTACGGCGGCGACGACGAAGGTGACAACGGCGGCGGCGACTACGGTGGCGACGACGGCTAGATCAACGGAAAACGGCTACGATGAACAATGACGCCTTTTTTACCTTCTCTCGAACGGGGACGGCGACGGCAGGAGGGCGGTTTGCGACGGTGGAGGTCGCGGCGAACAACGACGGTGACGGCGAGACTGGGCAACGACGGTGGCAACTCAGCTTCCCGATCTGGCGCGGCTTCGGCAGATCAATCACGGCAACGGCTTCGGGGGGGGAACACGACAACAAACCTTCGAGGCAACAGCGTCGGGACTTGGTCGAGGCGAACGGCGTTCGTCGGCAACAACAGTAGCAAAAAAGAACCAGATCTGAGGCGCAGATCTCGGCCGGACCTTCCTCGGCCTTGATCTTCTCTCACTCAGGCCAGATCCGAGCCTCCACCGGCCGGATCTAGCCTTCTCGAAGTCGCTCGCCGCCGGCCTTCCCCGAAGTCTCTCGGTGGAGGGTGGGCTGAGTTCGCGACTCGAGTTCTCTCGGAGCTCGCTCGTCGATTCCTCCCCCGAAGTCTCTCAGTGGGAAGATCTCGGAGCTTGCTCGTGTTCTTCGTCGTCGACATCGGGGGCCTTCCCCGAAGTCTCTCAATGAGATTCTTGTTGGAAAGGTAATGGGAACAAACCGAAACTCACAAAACTAGTAAATTAATGTTTTAGCTGATACATTTTAGATATAAGGTTATTACGGAAACTTCATGATATAATTGTGGCAGGAATTGAAGAAGCTGGGAGGAGATGCAGCTAGCGATCAAATTCAGTGTGGTGAAACTCGAATCAGACAATCTTGTGATCAAAGGGCTTGAATATGTCTGCTCCTGTTGGGAGGCAAGCCTCGAGCACCTTGGCATTGAGTATATTGACCTCTATTACATGCATTGAATTGACACATCAGTCCTGATAGAGGAAAGTGTGAGTTTGTTTAGCAGGTGTTTCAGTCTGTGGATGATTGTTGATGCTCTGAACGGCCTTTAGCGAACAACAATTGATAAAACCAAATGGTTTTGAAAAAATGCAGAGAGGGGAACTGAAGAATTTGGTGGAAGGGGGAAAAGTAAAAAAATATTGGCTTTGTCGGAGGCTAGCCCCGACATTGTACGGAGAGCGCACATGGTTCATCCCATCACGGCCTTACAAATGGAGTTCGGTCACTTTGGACTTGTGATCCTGCTGTTCACCTCCATTGGAGTAGACTTCAAAATTTTTCCTAAGTTCTCTTTTTTTTTTTTTTTTTTTTTTGATAACTGATGACTCAACCACGGACCCTCCGTATTCGAACGGCTCCTGAGAGTTGGGCTTCTATACTTCGGGAGAAACTAACCCAGTAACCCACCACTAAAACCCTCACTTAAATCGCTAGTAACTGTGGATTTTGAACTCTCAATCTCAACGATGAGGGAGGGATTATCAACCAATACAGCTACCCACGAATGAGTTAAAAACTTTTCCTAAGTTGTTCTCCAAAAAACATAAGTTGTTCTCCAAAAAACAACCTTTTCGCTTGGTACGATTTTTGATCTTTTGGCCCCCCTCTACAAATTTTTAGTGTTTACTAATTGTAACTTGGCAAATTACTAAAGCAATCTAGTATGACTTAAGGCTATTAGTGTGGAAAGTGGACATAGGCTTTTTGATAAAACCAAACCATTATTTATTGTTATGTTCTACTATTTCTCTCACTCATCCTTATTCTAAAACACAATCAGCTCTTGATATTTGAAATATCTGCTTGACTTGATTTTCATAGTAGTCGTCAATTTCCACAAAATTGTCAAAAATTACTAAAGTAACCTAGTCATCCCCCTCTAAGCTATATTGTTAGTTCCCACAAAAGTAAGGCAACATGTACTATTTTTTGGAATCATGTATCATAAACACATTGAAGCATTAAACGTGTCAAGGAATGGACCTGACAAAAAAAAAAAAAAAAAAAAACTTTCTACTTTGATTGTTGGGGGCCAAACTATCATCCATCATGAAGTCTAAGCATGTGCCAAAAATTTGAATTCCAATACTCTCCCTCGATCTAATTCCATTTATGTACTGATTACTACTCTTTCTACGTTGGTTGCTATTTCAATATGTCACCTAAATATGATGTGTTCTATTCTTTCTACCCTGGTTGATAGTTTTCTACTGTTGACACTTAAATTTTGACAACTTATCTAATCATTTATTAATTATATAGAACATTGGGATTAAATTTTAAACTCTAGCAAAGACAATACCCATTAAATTGCATGGCATATAGACATTAGGAGCATTTGCATTAGTAGTAATAGAGACTTTTCGTTTAAAAATATAAAATTAATTAAAAAGAACTATTATTAAAAAAAAGAAAAAAAAGAAGAAGGAAAAGAAAGTCGAATAGGGCCCCGCAGGGGCTGGGCCTGCCCGGCCCTCTCCTTTCCCCCTTCCTTCCTTTTCCCCGCGCAAGCTCGGCCACCTCCCCTTTTTTCCCTTCTTTTTCCCTTTTCGTTTGGGTTGGCCCATCTCCCTTCATTTCAGCCCGGCCCGCGCGTGGGTCTTCTCCCTCCTCACGCCGGTCACTCCTCTGCAAGAAAAAGCACAGTACGAGCCAGAGGAGATAGAGGATCGCGACGGGGCAGGCGGCGGCGTGATCCGCCGGTCTCCGATCGGCAAGCTGGCGATGGAATTAGCCAGGCACGCCGGTCACTAGCCGTTAAAAGGAGAGAGGCCGAGAGAGAAGGGGGAATTCGATTTGGACGAGGGAGAGAGGCCGAGAGAGAGAGAGTGGTTGGCCGTCGCCGGAGGTCCGTTCGTCAGCCGCCGTCTGCCGCAGCCCTCCCCTCAAACCAGGTAGGCTTTTTCCGACTGTATGTCCCTTGTTTTTCAGGAGGCGTCGGGCCGGAGCTTGCGCCGACTAGTTCGCGCGAGCGCAAGCTCCGGTCCGAGCCGGTCCTCCCTGAAAGTTGCTAGCTGTTCTAGTATGCATTGTTAGGGGTTCGTGTCAAGTCGAAAATCTTCCGTGTCAGTAGCGCACACCAAGTGCTTGTGAAAATGCCTGAATGGGATTTGAGTTCTGAGGGTTTGTTGTAGCCGAGGATAGTTGTTCTACGTTCATTTTGTTTAATCTATCTCTAAGCGGATCTTGCGTGTTGCTAGTGCGTGTTGTGTTGATCGTTGCCCAAATCCATGTCTCGAATGAGCCTAGGGCCTCCTTCTTGCCGATGCACTCCACATGTTTGATAAAATGTCCCTGAAAAGACCGGAAGCCAATTTTACGTTTTAAATCGGGATCGATCGGTGTTTGCATCCATAGCCATTGAATCATGTTTGCTCTTTGTGCGCTCATTGCGTTTTGGCGTGGTTTTCACGAAATGATCATGTATCGTCGGAAGAGCGAGAGTTTTCGTCACTCCGGTGTATGGATTAACAGTCGCCGGAATAGGTGGCCGGCGGTCGCCGACGTCAGTACGACCGGCGGATGGTGTCGGGGACGACGTGTTTGAGAGATGGTGTGTCGGGTCTTGCCGTTTCTGTGAGGATTTGGTTGTCGGCGAAAAAGGGGTTCGGGTGGTGGCGTCGGGGAAGAAGAAAGACGCACGAAGAAGAAAGCCCGTGGAGAAGAAGACCAAAGGGGAAGGAAAAAAACATAAAAAAAAAAAAAAAGAAAAATAATTAAAAAATAATTAATTTAAATATTAATATTAACATAGAAAAAAAAAGTTTTAAGAAAATTTTTTATTGGGTCGAGTCCGGGTCTTTGAATCGGGTCAGCGGGCCGGATCGGGTTTACGGTCCGAACCCTTTTTTCCTAATATAATAATATTAAATATAAAAATATATTTTAATTTTTAAATTTTTAAAATTTTAAAAAATCAGAAAATGAAAAATAAAAGTAAAAATTCATAAACTTTCAGAAAATAAAAAAATTTCAGAGAACATTAAAAAATTCAAAATTTCAGAAAATATTGAAAATTTCGAAATTCTTTAGAAAATAAAAAATAATAAAAAATAAGAAAAATTCCAAAATTTTCAGAAAATTCCAAAATTCGGAAAATGTTTAAAAATTTCAGTAGTAATTAGAAAATTAATAAAAAGGAAAAAAAAATAAAAAAAGATTATAAAATCTATAATTTTTTTTCGAAAACATGAAAATTCAATTTTCCAAAAAAATCCAAAAAAATTATAAATAAATTAAAAATTAAAAATCCTCAAAAGGGTTAAAATTAATCTTTTGGGTTATTTTCTCCTAAAAAGTAGAAGCCTTTCAATTTAAATTATGCTTAAAGTTGACCAAGCTCTTATAACTCTATATTAGGGTTTCAATTGTCCTTAGAGATAAATACCATTGATTGTGTAATATTGATACATTGATTTTGGCTTCCCTTTAATTTAGTTAAGATTAATATTTATCTTTTCCTTAGTGTTAAGGCTATGCTATCCCATGAAATGTTTTTAATGCTTTCCATGGTTGTTGATTGTTATGATAATGATTGTGTAGACTACTTGAAAAAAAATCATTTTTTTTTAAAGTGAACAAGATTAGAAATCGGAAGGGCACTAATTAGTTAATTAGTCTAATCAAGTCCCCAATCCTAAATTCTCTAATTACAAAAAATGAGGCATACTTTCATAGCTCACTTGTTTTTTTAATCAACTTCAATAGGCTAGTGGCGACTCCGCATTAGAAGATTTTATGAACACTTCAATGTCGCGCGAGGTATAAGCTTGGGAGAGTCCGCATCCAATCATGAGCTATAGGCCCGTTTTTAGGCAATACCCTTAAGCCTGTTACTTTTCTCCTGTGGACAGAAAAGATAGGTCGTGACATTACCTAAATATGATGGGTTCCAGTTTATATATCGGGGAAGAATTAGGAAGAACAATAGTGAATAAAAAACTCAGATGGAATTTTGATGATTCCAAAATTATACTCGGTATTAATACTTATTATGATAAGTGCGGATGGTGTGATAATTTTTCAGATGTCAATGTTTCCTATGATGTTAGCAAAGATGAGAAGCTAAAAAGTGACAATCAGCAGAACAAGTGCCAATATGACAAGTAGCTCATGGTGACTTGTAGATACCAAGGCCAATCTAGTGTTCTTGAAGGTCTTTGAAGACTGATAAGTCAAAAGAATTAGTGACCTTGTAATCATGTGTCATTTCATCAATACTGCCACTGCACCTATTGAATGGAATGATGACACCATCATAAGAAGAGCACGTGTATGGATCTGGCCTGCATCGAGTGGCCTAAACCTGAAATTGTTTGCATTTGGTGGCATGCAAAATTGAATTTATGTCGTGAGCTTCGTCCGCAAGCACAAATTCATTCTTGAAGAACAAAGCCTACATGATCAAGTGACTATCAACCTTTTGCCAAAATAGGAGAAAAAACGAAATAGGTTTAACATCACTACATAGTGGAAATGATAATTGTGAAATTTTAGATGGAGAGAAATTGTTATTCTCATTCATATCTTCTGGTGTTTTACAATGTTGTATTTATAGGCTAATACACAGATAAATCCTAGCAAACAAAAATAAAGGAAATAAAGCCTAAAAAAGGAGAAAAGCTAAAATCCCATGATTTTTGAGTTAACAACTATAATCCCATGATTTGTGGGATTTAATCATAATCAAATCAGAATAAAAAACCTCCTAAAAAATCCTATATATTTATAGCCATATAATCTGTCTAGTTACAGCTCAACAACAATTTCTCTCCATCTAAAATTTCACATGGCATCAGAGCTTTAGGCTAGATTCCTGAATTTAAAATTGTAGTCTTCATTGTTGCGTTTTTCAGCATTCTTTGCTGTCTATTATTCTCCAAAAATTCTTTCTTCTTTACACAGCCTTCATAGCTGCACTATTGCCTTTGTTCTCTTCTTAACATTCACACTCTCCAAAATGGCCACATCTAAAATCACACCCAAAGCCACAGATCCTACCATGAACCAATCTGAGGAGGTTGCCTCAACACACATGACAGGTGATCTTTAGAATATCATGCCAACCATTAGATTGAATGAGAAGAACTACCTCAAGTGGTCACAATTTGTCAAGATGTATATGAAGGGGAAAGGAAAACTCAACCATTTACTTGGGATGGGACCCAAGAAAGGAGATCCTAATTTTGATGCGTGGGATGAGGCTGATTCCATGATCATGTCATGGCTATGGAATTCCCTGGAACTAGCCATAAGCGACACTTGTATGTTTCTACCAACCGCAAAGGAGATTTGGGATTCCGTTCGACGGACGTACTCAAAGGATCGTGATGCAGCTTAGGTGTACGAAATTAAGGTGAAAACTAGTGGGACAAAGCAATGAGGTAAGACTGGTATTGAGTATGCTAATTCTCTACAGAACTTATGGCAAGAACTCGATTATTATCGAGTATTTCAGATGCGGTGTCCAGATGATGCGGCCATTCTAAAGAGTTTTATTGAAAAGGATCAGGTTTATGATTTCTTAGCCGGGCTTAATTATGAATTTGACCAAGTTAGAATTCAAATACTTGGCAAGGAGGAAGTGCCATGATTGGAGGAAACAATTTCCTTGATTCGAGCGGAAGAAAGCCGTCGATCCGTCATGCTAGAACCACAAGCTGTAGAAGGGTTAGCCTTGATAACTAGAAAGGTTGATGAAAAGGGTGACCTGCCAAGGAAAGACAATCGGGACAGCTTGTGGTGTGCCTACTGCAAGAAGCCCAAACATACAAAAGAACAATGCTGGAAATTGAATGGCAGACCAACTACTTCAGGCCGAGAATGGGTGAATCGGGCAACACAGCCAAGGCCTCAAGTCCACATAACTAAGAAAGCTGGTCAAGAAGTTCAAGAGAAAGCAACCTTTAGTAATGAAGAAATTGAGAAATTAAGAGGTTTGTTAGGGTCTCTTAATAAACCCTTTGGTGCATGCTCACTAGCACTCTCAGGTAATTCTTGGGTTATTGATTTAAGGTCTACCGACCACATGACTCATACCTCATCCCACTTCAACACTTATACACCTTGTCATAGCAATAAGAAGATTATTGTGGCAAATGGGTCTCTTGCTACTGTTGCAAGGGTTGGAAATGTTCCTATCACACCTAATCTTGTCCTTAAAGATGTTCTTCATGTCCTTAAACTATATGCCAGTCTTATCTCGATATAGAAACTCACAAAAGATCTTCATTGTCAAGCTGTTTTTTACCCATCTTACTATGTTTTTCAGGATCGAGACTCGGAGAGGAGGATTGGACTTGCTAAGGAACAAAATGGGCTGTACTACGTTGAGACACCTCTCACTACAAGAAGGATCATGAATAATCTGTTTGTTGTTTCTTAGTACTTCAAATAAAGAAGCCATTTGGCTTCATCATTTTCGTTTTGGTCATCCGTCCTTTTAAGTCTTGAGTATTATGTTTCTATCCTTGTTTAAAGGTCTGAATATTAAAGACTTCCATTGTGATATTTGTGAATTAGCCAAGCATAATCGTGTATCATTTCCTATTAGCAATCACTGTAGTTCTAATCCTGTTGACTTAATCCATAGTGACATTTAGGGACCTTCCACAATTCCAAACATCTCTGGAGCTCGTTGGTTTGTCACTCTAATTGATGATTGCTCTAGGGTCATGTGGACTTTCTTACTCAAACATAAATTTGATGTGAGTAGCATTATTCCTTCGTTTTATTCCATGATTCAAACTCAATTTGGGGTCAAGATCAAGGTCTTTCGGTCGGATAATTCTAGAGAATACTTCAATCAAGTATTGTCTCCTTATTTTCAAAAGGAAGGCATTATCCATGAGTCATCTTGTGTGAATACACCACAACAAAACAGGGTTACTGAAAGGAAAAATGGCCATCTCCGTAACACAACTCATGCCTTGTTGTTTCACGGACAAGTTCCTAAAGCATTTTGGGGGGAAGCCGTTCTTACAGCTACATACATGATCACTAGACTACCCTCACGTACATTAAGACAACAAGACCCCTATGAAAGTTCTTTCTCAGTTCTATCCTCCCCTTCGTACATCTAATGGTCTTACACCTCAAGTCTTTGGTTGCACTTCCTATGTCCACATTCATCATCATCAACGAGGAAAGTTAGATCCTCGTGCAATCAAATGTGTGTTTCTTGGTTACTCACAAACACAAAAAGGCTATAAATGTTACCATCCTCCTCTTAAAAAATTCTATGTCTCTGCAGATGTCACTTTTGTTGAAAATAAATCCTATTTTTCACAATCTTATCTTCAAGGGGATTTTTCAGTCATGGAAGATAAGGACCTTGGTGTCATTAATAACTTAGATTTATCGTCTAATTTCCCTATCAACCAAAACTCATCCACTGTTGCTCATGAAGTTATCTTGAATCTTGTCTCTTGTCCACCACAATCTCCCACATAGTAACCTGTCTCTGTTTCTATTCCCACTAGTCCAACTCATATTCATGATTTTAAGAGATTTTCTTAGGTGTATTCAAGGAGGACAACCGTTCCAACACGAGCAGATCCAAAATACCACTTCGGGTACTGTCAATGAAAGCACAGTAAGTTCTAAATCTCCTTTAAATGAACAGCTTAGTGATACACTTGAGAGTGATCTTGATTTACCTATTGTTGTTAGAAAAGGGACTAGATAGTGCACCAAGAAACCGATATATCCACTATCAAATTATGCATCCCTTAACAAGTTGTCATCATCATGTAGAAACTCTATTGTGAGTTTAAACACAATTGCTACCCCTAACACCTTGTCTGAAGCACTAAGCACTGTCAAAAGAGGAATGGAGGAATGCCATGAAAGAAGAGATGGAAGCACTCGAAAAAAATAAAACATGGGAAATTGTTGACAGCCCAAGGGAGAAAAATCTAGTTGGTTGCAAGTGGGTATTCACTGTAAAGTACAAGGCATATGGCTCTCTAGAGAGGTACAAAGTAAGATTGGTTGCGAAGGGTTACACTCAAATATATGAAGTAAACTACCAAGAGACATTTGCACCAGTGGCTAAAATGAATACTGTAAGAATTTTATTGTCTTTAGCTACTCATTTTGATTGGAAACTTCAACAATTTGATGTAAAGAATTCATTTTTACATGGAGATTTGGAAGAGGAAATCTACATGAGCATCCCACCTGGCTTTGAAGGAAAGGAAACAACAGAAAAAAGGTTTGTAGAATTAAGAAAGCATTATGTGGGCTCAAACAATCACCTAGAGCTTGGTTTGGACAGTTTGCTGGAGTCATAAAGGCATCTGGGTATAAATAAAGCCATGGAGATCATACAATGTTCACAAAACACCCGGACATGGGGGGAGTTACAACATTGTTGGTGTATGTTGATGACATAATAGTCACAAGCAATGATGAATGGAGAAACAACGGATGAAACAATGCTTGATTAAGGAATTTGAAATAAAAGAGTTAGGGAAGCTACAGCATTTTCTGGGAATTGAGGTTTTGTACTCCAGGCAAGGGGTCTTTATTTCACAATGAAAGTATGTGACGGATCTTTTGGAAGAAACTAGAAAGCTTGGTTGCAAACTAGTAACTACTCCGATTGAGCCGAATCAGAGGCTAACAGAACCAAAAGAGGAGGCACAGTGGATCGAGAAATGTATCAGCGATTGGTGAGAAAGTTAATTTACCTTACTCATACCCGACTAGATATCTCATATGCTATTAGCTTGATTAGTCAATTCATGCATAATCCAAAGGAATCACATTTACAGGCCGTTCATCGAGTCCTACACTACTTAAAAGGTAGTCTAGGAAATGGAATACTTTTCAAGAGGAGCCAGATCTCAAGCTCGAGGCTTATAAATATGCAAATTATACAAGCTCAATGGCTGACAAGAGGTATACAACTGGTTATTGTCCCTTCCTTGGAGGTAATTTGGTAACTTGGAGGAGTAAAAAACAGAATGTGGTGGCAAGATCTGTTGGAGAAATCTTCTTGAAGTGTTTTGAAGCTGACAAAACATTTCCATCAGTCTAGTCTGAAGGTTTGTAGACTCGCTATTTAAAGTCCGAAGACCTCAGGACAGCCGGACTCAAGACTCAAAGTTTATCCTCATTGAGTCTCTCTAATCCGTTGAAGAAATGTTATCCAGAACTGGATGTTTCATTAAGGATATGACCTTATCGACTGGAGAAGATCTCTTGGCTGGATATGACATAACGAAATCCCTTTAAATTGATTGAGATTGATTTCGATGATCAAGGATCCAATGATTGGCGAAATATTCGTGGAAGGTTCTACTTATGGAAACCAAGATCCTGATTGTATGGGCGAACATGATTGATGGGCTATCGACACGTTCCTTTAATAGCTCGAATAATCTTCCTAATTGATTCCGTCCAACGGGTAGATTGGAGGAATTCCTTTGGTAAGTGCCAACGGGTATGATGGCGTAAAGGAGTATATAAGGAAGACGTTCTAAGTTGTTCGAGGTGTGCGCGATAGAGGAATTCCAAAGTCTGAAGCTTCCTGTTGTTTAGTCAATTCATTTGAGCGAAATTTTGTATTCAAAAGAGAGTCTATACTTGTGAGAAACCTTGAGGAAGTGTGATAGAAAATCCATACTGTGGAATCAAGGAAGAACTGTGCTGTAACATCTCTTTTGTTCATAGTGGAATCCAGCCGATATGCCATCAGTGCAGAAGAGTGGACGTAGGCTTAGGATAAGCCGAACCACTATAAACCTTGTGTTTAATCTTCTCTTCCCTACTCTTTACTTTACTTTGATCGTAATTCATTTTGGCAAAGCAAAAGAGTATTTCCTTTCTATTATCTGCTTAGTATTACAGTGGTATCTCAAGAAATTATTTTTGCACCTATTCACTCCCCTCTAGGTGCTTATACTAGCTACATCAATTGGTATCAGAGCTCGTGTACTCACTTTATTTGAAGTGTTTCACTTCAGAGTTAAAGATCCATGGCTAGTATGTTGGCTCCAAGGCTGGTAGAAGGGCAAAGCAATACCAGACCACCTTACTTTGATGGAAAGAATTACAACATATGGAAAAACAAAATGAAGGCGTTTCTAAGATCAAAGGATCCCTCGGAATGGGATGTTGTAGAAAAAGGAATCACTCCTAAAGCTGCACTGTCTCGTAAAGAGGAAAAGATACCGTGGAGTCTAGCCAAATGACTCGGGAAGAGATAATCAAGAGACAAGCTCTTGATGCAAAAGCAATTTATTATTTATATTGTGCTTTATCACCTACTGAATATAACAGAATATATTCTTGTGTTACAGCTAAAGAAGTCTGGGATAGATTACATATTACCTATGAAGGAACCGATCGAGTGAAGGAGACCAGAATCAACATTCTCCTCAGTAAATACGAAGCCTTCAGAATGAAATCGGGAGAATCTATAACTGACATGTCTAGTCGTTTTATAGATATCGTGAATGGTCTTGAAAATCAAGGTCAACCAATTTCTGATCCCATGAAGGTAAATAAGCTACTACGAGGACTCTCCAAGGATTGTAATCACATAAAGGCCTCAATCAGAGAGACTCAAAGAATCATGCCACTATCTGTTGATGAGTTGGTTGGAACTCTTCAGTCTTATGAAGTAGAACGAATCAATGAAGACGAAGACCCTAAAGGTAAGAAATCCATTGCATTAAAATCCAATGATGATTCTGATGTTGCAGACTCTGAAGAAGATATGGATGATGAGGAGCTTGCTCTCATGATAAGAAGATTCAGAAAGCTGAACAGAAAAGGAAGAAGATTCAATCCAAGGAAACAAAGTTTTCAAAAGCAACAGACTAAGTCTGTTAAGGATGATGAATCAAACAAAGATGTAGTCTGCTTTGAATGTAAGAAAAAGGGACACATCATACCCAACTGTCCTTTTCTGAGGAAGAAGAAAGGAAAAGCTGAAAAGTATCGAAAGGCTCTTAAAGCAGAAACCTGGAGTGATACAGAATGTGAAGAAAGTGATGATGATTATGCCAACATATGTCTGATGGTACAATTGGATTCAAATTCAAACTTCGAGACATACTCAGACAGTGAATTTGAGGTGAGTAACTTCAAAATCCCTATTAAAGTTTCTAAATACATTGATGAGTTGTGTTTTAGTCTTAAGACTTCTCTTAAAAGGATTTCCGAACTCAAAAAGGAAAATTCTGCCTTAAAACAACAAGAAAATGCTTTGAAAGAAAATGTGAAATGCTTAGACCAGAATGTTTCTTCTCTTAGAGAAAGTGAAAATAATCTTTCAAAAGAAAATGCATTCTTGAAAAATGATATCTCAAACATTTCCAAAAGATTTTCTATAGGATCTGAGAAACTAGAAAAAATACTTTATGTTCAAAAACCTTATTTTAATAAATCTGGTTTGGAAATGACTGCTGAAACCATTCCTTTAATCGATTTTCCTAAAGTAAAAGAAAGAATCAAACAAAGACACTCAAGAAATGCTTATAAAAATCATTTTGAAATGACCTTTGTGAAACCAGTAGGTCGCAATGCTCTCAGATGTTCAAAATGTAATAGTGCAGATCATTTTGAGAAAGAATGTCCTATAATTTGGAGACCTGTCAATAAAGTTTGGGCAAAAATCGCATATCAGACTAACTCAAAAGGACCCAAGAAAATATGGGTACCAAAGAAAGCTTGAGTCTCTTTTTAAATGCATGTCACTATCAAGAAAAAGGTGAAATGGTACCTGGATAGTGGATGCTCGAGACACATGACAGGAGATTCAAATTGTTTCATAAAGCTTATTCAAATGAATGGTAGAAAAGTTTTTTTTTTTGGAGGAAATAGCAAAGGAAGAATAGTGGGACTTGGAACTGTGAAGATTGGAAATCTCACAATAAACAATGTTTCTTTAGTTGAAGGACTCAACTACAATCTGCTCAGTGTCAGCCAGCTATGTGATACCGGTTTCAAAATCTACTTTCAAGAGGGAATATGTTCAGGAACCAGTAAAGATTCTACTTAGTCATTTATGGGTCGAAGGCATGGAAATATCTACCTCCTGGATGTGAAACCAGATGAATCGCAATGTCTAATCTCAATCCAAGACGAAGCGAGCTTATGGCACAAAAAGCTTTGGCATATTAACATGAAGCAGATAGCTAAAATCTCAGCAAAGAAGCTTGTTCGTGGTCTACCCAATTTATCATACCAAAAGTCTGAATTATGTACACCATGCATATTGGGAAAACAGGTAAGAAATTCCTTTAAATCAATAAATCAAGTTTCCACTAACCGTGTACTGCAGCTTCTGCATATAGATCTCTTTGGACCAACCAGAACGCAGAACATTGGAGGTAAGAAATATTACCTATTAATTGTGAATGATTACTCACGATTTACTTGGGTGTATTTCCTAGCAAGTAAGTCTGAAACTTTCTCTTACTTTGAAAAATTTGCTAAAAAGGTTCAAAACGAAAAATGATATGTTATTTCAAGTATAAGAACAGATCATGGAGGTGAATTTGAAAATCAAGATTTTACAAAGTTTTGTGATGAATCTGGTTTTCAGCATTTGTTCTCTTCTTCAAGAAATGGCTAGAACTCTTTTAATTGAAAGCAATATCTCTTTACGTTTTTGGGCTGAAGCAGTTTCTACAGCATGTTACATTATTAATAGAGTTTTTCAAAGGCATATTCTAGAAAAAAAAACCCCCTATGAACTATTCAAAGAAAAGAAGCCCATTGTTTCATATTTTCATGTAATCGGATGCAAATGTTTTATACTGAAAAATGCAAATGATCGAGTTGGTAAGTTTGAAGAAAAGTCAGATGAAGGCATCTTCCTTGGATATTCAACAACAAGCAAAGCGTACAGAGTCTATAACAAGAAGACTCAAACAGTGGAAGAATCAATGAATGTCAAATTCCAATATTCCATACAAAATGAATCTATTCAGACTCATCTTGAAGAGACTAAACCTGCTCCAGACTCTACAAAGTCTAAATCTCAAGAAGCAGCTTAGACTTTGAAGGACCAGCAACAAGTGACTGTTGAAGATTCAAGTGAAGGAAGTGACCATCAATCTGATAAATTAACCAGCAACTGGAAACATAAGTCCAGTCATCCCAAAGATCTTATTATTGGCGACATCAATGAAGGAATTCGCACAAGATCCAAAAGGCACGAAGAGTCTAGTGCTGTGGCTCTTATTTCTGAAATAGAACCCAAAAGTATAGAAGAAGCTTTATCTGATGAAAGCTGGATTGAAACCATGCAAGAAGAACTCAGGCAATTCAGTATTGATGATGTCTGGGAATTGACTCCTAAACCTAAAGGTAAATCTGTTATTGGAGCTAAATGGGTTTTCAGAAACAAGATGGACGAGAAAGGCAAGGTCGTAAGAAACAAAGCAAAACTCGTGGCCAAGGGATATACACAAGAAGAATGGATCGACTATGACGAGACTTACGCACTAGTAGCAAGGTTAGAAGCAATTCGTTTATTACTTGCATTTGCTTGTCATAAAAATTTCAGGTTATTCCAAATGGACGTCAAAAGTGCTTTCCTAAATGGATTCATCCATGAGGAAGTCTATGTGGAACAACCACCAGGGTTTAAAGACCCAAAGAAACTAGACTCAGTATTCAGACTCAAAAATGCCTTATATGGCTTGAAACAAGCACCTCGAGCTTGGTACGACAGGCTGAGTAAGTTTTTAATTCAAAACGGTTTTGTGAAAGGTAAAGTAAACACTATTCTTTTTATTAAAAGAGAAAGCAAAAGTTTTCTGCTTGTTCAAATATATGTCGATGATATTATTTTTGGATCTTCTAATGAAAGTCTGTGCAAGAAATTCTCTAAGACTATGCAGGATGAATTTGAAATGAGCATGATGGGTGAGTTAACTTTCTTTCTTGGACTTCAAGTGAAACAACTAAAGGAAGGAACCTTTATTCGTCAAGAAAAATATGCTAATGATTTTGTCAAAAAGTTTGGACTGGACAATTGCAAAAAGACTGACATTCCAATGTCAAGTACCTTGAAGATAGACAAAGATGAAGAAGGAAAGAAAGTCGACCAGAAGCTATACAGGAGTATCATTGGCTTACTTCTTTATCTTACTGTTTCTAGACCTGACATTTTGTTTAGTGTTTGCATCTGTGCCAGATTTCAATCAGACCCAAAAGAATCTCATTTAAATGCTACGAAGCGTATTATCAAATATATTTAATCAACTTCAAGCTTTGGTCTCTGGTATCCAAAAAGGGGAGACTTTACTCTTCTTGGATATTTAGACGCAGACCTTGTTGGATGCAGAGTCGATAGAAAGAGCACCTCGGATATTTATCAACTACTTGGAAGTAGGATGGTGTCTTGGTTTTCAAGAAAGCAAAGTACAGTCGCTCTCTCTACAGCAGAAACATAATATATAGCTCTCGGAAGTTGTTGTTTACAAATTCTGTGGATAAAACAACAGCTAAGAGACTTTGGAATTGAAGATTCATGCACGGAGATTAACTGCGACAACACCAGCGTTATCAATCTCACCAAAAATCCAATTCTTCAATCAAGAGCAAAGCATATAGAGATTCGACATCACTTCATTAGAGATCATGTTCAAAATGGAGAAGTTTCTTTTCAATATGTTGGTTCAAAGAACCAACTGGCGGATATATTTACAAAGCCTCTGGAGAAAAATCAATTTGAAATTATTCGCTCCAGACTCAACATTTTAAGGTATGAGGAAATCAAAGTCTAAAGACTCTCAGACTCAGACATACAAGACCTTGACTGTAAGTTAGCTTCTCTCTCGAATCTTATCTTGAAAAGGTACGATCGACGAACCGTGTCTTTTTATTGCTATCTTTAATCGGAGTAATTATTGCATCAATTCCTTTTTCGAAAAAGAAGTTATTTTTTGAAATGACTATTTTCGCGGAAAAAATGACAGTTATTTTGAAAATGCATCTTTTTATTTTCCTTTGTGACGATTTGTATACCTCTCTTTTTAACCGATCGTATACTGTTGATTCCTCTTCACTTGACTCTCAAAAACCCTAGAAAGCATCGATCCTCCATTCCTATTTTCTTCCCTTGTTTAATCTTCAAAAAGTTGTCATCTTTCTTGGGAAAGTCAAGCAAGGAATCTTCCAAAAGCTGAGAAAGATGTCGTCTTCAAGAAAGTCTTCAAGAATAGCAAGCAGGGGACCATGGCGAATGAGTGAGGGGCCTACGCACTTCGATCTCATCGAAGAAGAAGTGTCTCCAGATCAGCAGCAGAGCCCACAACATTCTCAGCAGCGTCATTCTCCTCCATCTAGTCCTCAAGGCGTTGATCATCAACAAGAGGAAGATATCAACCGATCAAAGTTTCAATTGCTCGGGCTACACTAGAACTGGTGAAGGATAGGAGAACAGAGGAGAAGATCACTTACTTAAGGATGAGTGCATTCAACATCTTGCTTCACAAGATTGTGATCAATTGCGTCCGACCGAAATCAACTTCCAAGACTGCTGTCTCAAGTTCAGAGGCAAAGCTGATGTACGCCATCCTCACTGGGAAAATGTTTTCTCTTCCTCACACTATCATGTTCCACATGTATAGAGCCATGATGAAGGACAGAGGTCAACTTCCTTACCCGAGCCTTGTTACGAAGTTATTCAGACATCTGAATATTCAGCTTTCGCAAATTTTTTATGTTCGATCGTGCGATCATATGGTGGTAGGACTGAGAATGGTGACAAAGATGAGTCTGAAGGAGCTAAGCAAGGAGTTGGAGAAATTTAAGGAGAAGACTCCTATAAAGTCTCATCAATTCTCTTTTGCATCAAAAAGGAAAGGGAAGGAGCCCATGATTGCTCTACCCAAGAAAAGAAGAGCTCTCATCGTGGAAGATGAAGAGGATGACGACCTTAACATTTCGGCAATAGCTTTGAAGAAGCTAAGTCACATTGTTCCAGAGTCGATGGAACATCATGAGACAGAAGGAGAGAAAAGAGAAGGACAAGAGAAAGAAAAAGAAGAGAAAGAAGAAGAAGAAAAAGAAGAAGAAGAAGAAAGAGCAGTTGGCGAAAAAGAAGCAGAGGAGGAAAGACTTGAAGAAGAAGAAGAGAGAATGAATCAAGAGGAAAGAGAGCCTGAAAAACACTCTTCTCCACCTGAAGGCACAGAGACAGGGGGAGACAATGAGGGAGTTAGCCGCTCTCCAGCCGACCCAGAAAATATTCATGCCTCTCATTTTCCTGAAGAAGAACATGATGCTTCATCACCTAATCTGCGCAATTATTCTGATATGCCATCATCTGCAGATCGTGCTGAAGCCAGTACGCAGACCGACAGCTCAGGTAGATTTTCGCAGAATCATAGATACTCTCTTGCAGATGCGTGGTCAAATCTATGCTCTGGGATGCGAGGTTCAAAACTTGCAGAATTCAGGTCAAGTTTCTTCAAGTTCGTTGAAAGATCAGATCCAAGCCCTCTCTGTTCAGATTCAGGCCAATGCAAAGGGAGATGAGGTTGCTCAACTGAAGGAAGACTTGAAAAGGCTGAAATGGATTGTTCAGTCCATGGGAGATTTCCAGCTTGTCTGCATTCCCAAGCAATCTTGACTTTACTCCATTTTCATCTCAACCTTTTTAATGCTGACAAAAAGAGGGAGAGATGCAAGATTTTAAACACTTTGACTTTTAATCGTGTGGTTTGTTAGATTGTTTGGATTGTTTGATTGATGTTTGACTTTAATTTTGGGTCTGGATTTGAATTTGGACTTGACTGCTTCTATTAACTACTATTGGTATCTTATGGATGGCTTTATCATATTCAAGACTAACCTATTTTTTGTGGTTGCAGATTCTAGTGTTATTCATTTAGCCATTTATCTCTATAAGATATGCATATGTGTTTGAGAAATGTTTTGCAGGTCAAAGTTGTCCAAATCTGCAATAAAGTTTTGTCACCATCAAAAAGGGGGAGATTGTTGGAGAAATCTTCTTGAAGTGTTTTGAAGCCGACAAAACGTTTCCATCGATCTAGTCCGAAGGTTTGCGGACTACGCTATTTAAAGTCGAAAACCTCAGGACAGCCGGACTCAAGACTCAAAGTCTATCATCATTGACAGTCTCTAATCCGTTGAAGAAAGGTTATCCAGAACTGGATGTTTCATTAAGGATATGACCTTATCGACTGGAGAAGATCTCTTGGCTGGATATGACATAACGGAATCCCTTTAAATTGATCGAGATTGATTTCGATGATCAAGGATCCGATGATTGGCGAAATATTCGTGGAAGGTTCTACTTATGGAAACCAAGATCCTAATTGTATGGGCGAACAGGATTGATGGGCTATCGACATGTTCCTTTAATAGCTCGAATAATCTTCCTAATTGATTCCGTCCAACGGGTAGATTGGAGGAATTCCTTTGGTAAGTGCCAACGGGTATGATGGCGTAAAGGAGTATATAAGGAAGACGTTCTAAGTTGTTCGAGGTGTGCACGATAGAGGAATCCCAAAGTCTGAAGCTTCCTGTTGTTTAGTCAATTCATTTGAGCGAAATCTTGTATTCAAAAGAGAGTCTATACTTGTGAGAAACCTTGAGGAAGTGTGATAGAAAATCCATATTGTGGAATCAAGGAAGAACTGTGCTGTAACATCTCTTTTATTCATAGTGGAATCCAGCCGATAGGCTGTCAGTGCGGAAGAGTGGACGTAGGCTTAGGATAAGCCGAACCACTATAAACCTTGTGTTTAATCTTCTCTTCCCTACTCTTTACTTTACTTTGATCGTAATTCATTTTGGCAAAGTAAAAGAGTATTTCCTTTCTATTATCTGCTTAGTATTACAGTGGTATCTTGAGAAATTGTTTTTGCACTTATTCACCCCCCTCTAGGTGCTTATACTAGCTACATCAAGATCAAGTGCAGAATCTGAGTTTAGGGCAACGGCTCAAGGAATATGTGAGTTATTATGGATCAAGATCATTCTTGATGACTTGAAGATTAAGTGGCAGAGTCCTATGAAGCTATTTTGTGACAATAAGCCTGCAATTAATATTGCTCATAATCCTGTGCAGCACTACAGGATGAAACATATTGAGAGTGATAGGCATTCATCAAGGAGAAACTTGAAGAAAGATTGATTTGTTTATCTTATGTTCCTTCAGGACAGCAAGTGGCGGATGTCTTGACTAAAGGGCTTAATGGTGGAAGTTTTCATGAGCTAATTTCCAAGCTGGAAATGGAAGATATCTATTCACCAGCTTGAGGGAGAGTGTTGAGCTGTAAATAGACAGATTATATGGCTATAAATACATAGGATTTTTTAGGAGGTTTTTGATTCTGATTTGATTATGATTAAATCCCATAAATCATGGGATTTTAGCTTTTCTCCTTTTTTAGGCTTTCTTTCCTTTATTTTTGTTTGCTAGGATTTATCTATGTATTAGCCTATAAATACAACATTGTAAAGCACTAGAAGATATGAATGACAATAACAATTTCTCTCCATCTAAAATTTTACAATAATTCTATTCAGCCACTACTTAGCAAGTGTGGTATGTATTTTACGGGTGCAAGCAGTTGCAGGGCTCGTGCCATTGTCCGACAAACTTGTCCTTCTTGAGTAGCCACACACACAGACAGAATCCGCTACTTTGTCTAGGCGATTTTAATTTCATTCTGTTCAGTAAAATGAATATTTGCCGTTGACATTTTGATTTCTGGCATCTGGCACCTTATTGTATCGGAGAAGAATAACCAGCAAACAAGTGGTTCATGAGGACAAAAGAAGCCAATAACTTAGAATTGCCTGGTTTGGCTTTGTTTTTATATAAGCTATTCTGAGTTTTAATTTCTGACTGCTGTTACAAGGAGCAAAAGAGGGCAGAGAGCCAAACGATGCTTCATCAACACAATCAAAAGAAGTCTAATAAGCCGACGGTTTCCCATCTCTCAGGGGCGTGTTCGCATACTTCCACGAGCAGCGAACATGGTGCTCATCAATCCTGTCACCGGCAATGTCATCAATCGGTACAGCATCCGAGATCTCTTTCATGTCTTCCTCCGTAAGCTTCACTCTCAAGGAACCAATGTTATCATCGAGATTCTTAATTTTTGTCGTTCCTGCAGAGACCACATAATTTGAGAACAGATATCCCAATTCATGTCATCTGACAATAAATGCCATAAAAGTTTGATCCTCACCAGGGATGGGCACAACATCATCGCCTTGATGAAGAACCCACGCGAGTGCAAGCTGTACGGGGCTGCAATTGTGCTTTTCTGCTAACTTCTCCATTCGAGCGTAAAGAACCTTGTTTTTGTCCAAATTCTTTGCTTGAAACCTAGGAAATCTTCCCTGAGAAATAAAAGGGGAAAACTACTGTGGATTAGCGAAGAAGCTTTTAGACCGTCATGTAAATGAATGTGAAACATCAAAGAAAGAAGTACCCATTTAACTGTTAACATACCAGAAATCCATTCGCAGGCACAGTTTCAGTGACTCCCTTGCCACCGAAGAACCCATGACCAAGAGGGCTATATGGAACGATGCCAATTCCGAGGTCCCTTAAAAATGTGGAGAGGCGGGCCAAAAGATGAAAAAAGAAACATCGTACCAAGCGAAAAGGTTGTTTCTGGTAGAACAACTTAGGAAAAAATTCGAAGTCTATTCCAATGGAGGTGAATAGTGATATACCTGCAGAGCGGGACGATTTCTTGCTCGATTTCTCGTGTCCAGAGTGACCACTCCATCTGTAAGGCCGTGATGGGATGAATTGCGTGCGCTCTCCGTATGGTGTCAAGGCTGGCCTCTGACAAGCCAATATACTTGACTTTCCCCTCTTCCACCAACTTCTTCAGTTCCCCCATCTGCGTTTTCATCCATTTGGTTTTATCAATTGCTGATCACTGAAGGCCTTTTAAAGCATCGGCAATCATCCACAAACAGGAACACATGCTAAACGAACTTACAGTTTCCTCTATCGGGACCAATGTATCAATCCGGTGCACGTAATAGAGGTCAATGTACTCAACACCAAGGCGCTTGAGGCTCGACTCACAACACAAGCGGACATATTCAGGCGTACCCTTGATCACCATATTGTCCGCTTCAATTTTCACCACACCGAACTTGGTGGCTAGCTGCACCTCCTCCCGTGGCAACTTCTTCAATGCCTGCCACAATTATATGACAGTTTTTCTAATAACCATATATCAAAAATGTATCGGCTGAAAGATTAATTTACTAGTTTTGTGTGTTTCAGTTTATTCACATTACCTTTCCAACAAGAATCTCATTGGTTTTTGGTCCATATATGTCTGACGTGTCGAAGAACGTTATTCCCTTAGCGAATGCATGGGTGATGATCGATATGCCGACTTCATCCGGGATAGGATCATAGTAAATACTCGTGAGTCCCATGCAGCCAAAACCCAACTTTGAAACCTGCAATTATTCGAAAACAATAGAAGAAGAAACCACAACTCAAACATCTTGGCAAGAAGCAGCTTAAGGCTGCATTTGGTTTATCATTTGCAATGGGCTTTGAGTCCAATGCAAATGCTAAAAGTCCAAAGCTACTTGGGGAAATGCAATCGTATTTGGTAAATTTTTTTGCAAATAGACTTTGAGTTGAATGTGTGTTTGGTAAAGAAAACTTTTGCAATAAGCTTTGATGGGTATAATATATATTTATTTTATTTTATTTTATTTTATTTTATTTTATTTTGAAAATTGAACTAAACCCTTTGCCGGTCCGACGAAGGGCTACGGCTGCCGGCGAGCCAGATTTGGCATTGGCGGCAATTGGCGAGGTCGCCCGAGGTTGGGTGAACTCTAGTGAGGGTCACGTGACCTAGCCGAGGGCCGCCGGAGGTCGCCCGACCTCAAGCAACCCTCAATGAGGGTCGCGCAACCCAGCCGAGGGTCGCCGGAGGTCGCCCAACCCTCGTGAGACCCGGCGAGGGCCGTGCGGCCACGAGACCCGGGCGGTGGTCGCCCGGGTTGCGCGGCCCCTAGGTCGAGCGACCCTTGCCAAGGGTCACCCGAGGTTGGGAGACCTCCGGCGGCCCTCAGCTAGGTCGCGTGACCCTCGCTGGAGGTCGCCTGAGCCCGACCTTGGGCGATCTCAGCCGACGGCCGCCAACGCCAAATCTGGCTCGCCGGACCGGTGAAGGACTGCCTTCTTTTTCAACTAAAAAAAAATAAACAAATAGGGGCACAATCGGAAATATGAAAAATTAGTGAGGGTAGTTTTGAAAGAGAAAAAATAATTTCAACATTCTGTCAAATGCTAAAAGCCCAAAGCTAGTCCCTACTAGCTTTGGGCTTTCAGCATTCTAAAGGCAAGTTGAAAGCTGAAAGCTAGCAAAAAAAATTGAACTAAACGGTCCAGCATTTCCCCAAGGGGCTTTCGGGGCTGAAAGCCCCTTGGAAATGCTGAACCAAATGCAGCCTAAATTAATCCACAAGAATTTAATCAACCACAAACAATGAAACAACGTGATAAAGTTTTGACCATGTATGAATACCATAAACTTAACGAACTAAAAAGTAGTTTTCAATACAAACCTCAAGACCCTGAGCTCCGACTTTCACTCGCGGAATCCGATCCCCCTGATGCTCAGCCATCTTCAGATGATATCTTGAAGTTGCTACTTACTGTATTTTCTGGTTTCAGGATCGTTAAAACTTCTGCAAATCTATGGGAGTTTAGGCGATAATGAGAAAGAAAGGAAAACTCCAAATTCTGAGGTTTGAAAAAGTGGTGTCTGATCGACTAGCTTCTCGAATTTATCAGTATGTGAGTGACGTCATAAAAAGGACTTTTGACGTACCGGGTGATGCAAACCTTAGAGGATCCAACAGCCGTGGAGACTTTAGAGCCGTTGTGCATCTGCTTACGTTGATGAGTCATAGTCAGACCCCTCTTTTATGGAACCAATAGGTCAAACCATCCGGTCCAAAAAATATTTATATTGTATGCTTGAATTATTCTTCTTCCTTTTTTAAATGATGTGATTAAAACTTCAGTCGAGAAGTTAGGTCCCAGCTTGCCAAACCTAAAATTCTAGATTTGCAATTGGTCACACAAATTTTTTTTAGGATGCTGCTCCATCCCGTCGTAGTGGGATGTTGTAAAGTCTCCTATCGTAAGCAGTACTTAGGTTTCGCATCACCCAATACATCACAAGGCTTTTAATGACGTCGATTTTTCTTTCGGAATGAGTCTACAAATTAATCATATAAACAGTTTATTGATTATGCACACTTATTGGTATAAGAACTTACAGTCTCCACATCATTCAGTAAGCTATTTCTGCAAATCAATCTTAATATATATGGCGATTAGCATTGTATGTCTTTATGACGGAAAAGAACTATTTAGAGTAAATAAGTCTTCGAACTCATAAAATGCCACCTTAAAATCATATGTGCATGAGTGGAGTGGCTTAAACTTGAAATCGTTAGCATTTGGTGGCGTGAGAATTTGAATTGGAAATTACCAAAAATGTTCTAAATCTATTTTAATTGAGCATCATAAACATTTTCTTTTTTTTGCCAATCTAATATTAAATCTTTTAACAATTTGACAATTCAGTTCATTCGATAAATTTTGGCTGAAAATTACTGACATAAATGTCAAATGTCCTATGTAGCATCACGGGTACTGACATAGATAATTTTTAATAATATTATTTTTGGACTTTTTATTAATTTTTCTCTTCTTTTTTTTTTCTTTCTATTTTTTCATTGTGGCAGACAACCCTTTCTCAACCCTTGACGAGGTTCAAGCCCTTGCTAGAGGCTACAATGGTCTAACTCTTACTCGATCTGTGGGGGGTAGCCCTTACTAGAGACCGCGAGGTCGAAGGCCATGCACTACTTTGAGTCGCATAAACAAGCACTATGCTTGCTACTCTTGGAAGAATGCAAACACGCCCTTGGGGGAAACTTTACGGCTTAAGACTTGTTATTGGCTCTATTGCCTATATGCCTGTATTTGTTTGAGGCCAGAAGTATCACAAAATAGCTTGAATATAAAAGTAGGGATTTTGATTTTTGGTGTTTGTATTTAAAATAAGTTGATGGAGAAACATCTCAAAGTATGTTGATGATTCAAAAACTATTATTAGTGTAATGTTTATTATGATATTTGCAGATATTCATGACAATGTATTGAAGACAAAAGTGACATCCATAATGGCCAAAGATCACAAATCTGTCTTTCCACAAACAGCACTAATGGACTTAAAAATAAGTTAATAATGATATTTGTGTCGATGCTGAAGATATCATGTCATTGGTGATGTCATAACAACGTCCATTAGTGGATGATCGGTTGGATAAATAAATAAATAAGTCGTCGATTGGATATGCATAGTAAAAGAATAGGAAGATGTCAAAGAACTGGAAAGAGGCTTTTGTTAAAATTGTTATTGTGACCAGATCGTTAGAGGTATCCGTACAGGATAGCAGCGCAGAACCTATTTTGGGATAGCTAGCTAATGTTCATAGGAAAATACCGTAGGTAGTTCATCTATGAACAGCTATATGAAAGGATTTCTAATGGCTATCTCATTCTCTGAAGCATCCCTAAGGGGAAGATTGAAGATGCCTATATAAGAGAAGACATTGAAGGCCAAATGTTAGATGCCCAATACATGAAAACCAAATAGTACTCTGAGATGTACTCTTAGCTGATATTGTTCCTCTCTTTTGTAAACTTCGCTACTGTGTTCTTGCTATCTTGTAATCATATGAAAAATCACGTGTCCAAGGGTGATAGCAGCATCTGACTTCTGACGGTGTGGTCTATCATTTAAAAGGATTAGTGCTTGTTGATTTTAACTTGTTTAGTAGGTAACTATTGCAATTTGGCCTAACTTGAGGCTATTAATGTGGTAGGTTGATGTAAGTTTTGTGTTAAAACAGAACCACTATATATCATTGTGTGCTATTATTTCTCTCACTAATACTTACTCTAGCAAACAATCAGCTCTCAAGATTTGAAACATCTACTTGACTTGATTTTCATAATAGTTGTCAATTTGTGCAAAATTGTCAAAGTTTACTAAAGCAACTTAAACACCCTCTAAGTTGTATTGTTAGACCAAAGATAAGTGAGCAAACATGGAAGTTGAGCAAAACATATACAAGTCAAACATACAAAAGCAAACATAAGCACATATTTACGTATATCAAAAGCCGTTGCATTTATATGCCCATCCTAGTCTTGGGCTACTTATCTTCATTTTCATACATAGTCGATCAACAGGCTAGGGTAGCCTAACTCCTCTAATGAGCTTTTTCCAAAAACAGCCCCCATCCTAGGCCCATTCTCTTAAGAAGATCTCGTGGTATCTACAGGAGGAACGAAGCCACGAATGGGACCTACGATGTCCCCATAAAAATTGAGGCACCATGCCTCCTACATGTGAGGAACTAAGGTGTCTTACCCCTTATTGAACCCATACAATGGTACTGTATTTCCGATAGGTAAATCTCCTTCAACATCTACTATATCAGTCATGGTGATAACCATATCCATAGGAGACCGGGATGGATGGGTGATTGGGTCGAAACATCCATCACACATCTAAAACGGTGAAAACAACACAAATGAGTCAACAACTCAGTAAGTAGAAATCCGTAATTCCTTTATAGGAGAATGTCTCGCTGTTGATCCTCATATACAAAATCACCACCCACTTGTCGATAGCAAATCAATAGCAAGGTTCATGCCTTGCCTTGTTTATATATATGAATGGCTCTCAATTATCTATGTACTTTCAAGTATCAAAGACGAAGAGTTAGTGCATAAAGAAAAAGCTTTCTAATGATCCATGACTTGCAACCATTACAATCCTAGAATGATGCGTGCATCATGCAAAACTCATTCATGCACTAAGTGACCCAATACAATTGTATGCTCAAATTGATGCAAGGACTCAACAACTAATACCAAAACAAACCCAACTTTTGCAAGCATCAATTTAAGCATCGGTACTAGCATAAGTTCAAGCATTACACATGCATCAGTCAAGTACCACACGTGGACTTCCAATTTAATTTCACTCAGTTTAGTTAGTTGAAATCCATTGACTCTTTCGATATCAACTAGGCATCGATCCTCCCTTGGCAATTGGCATTGTCCCAATCTTATTATCAGGACAACATCTAGGGTGACCCCTAGGTATCGACCTCACCTAGGCTAGCATCATCCTCGATCTCAATATCAAGACAACATTCGAGGCTTTACCTAGGCAATGACTTGGCATACCCCAACGTCGGTAGTAAAGATCCATCGTGTGTCCATGCATCAAATATCGATCAATCCATTTTTATCTTGATTCATTAGCCAGATGAAAGGCCCAAAGGCGTGCCATACAAGGTGAATCAATGAACAACTCTTGTGCCTTACTAGTTAAAGTCATGCCGGATGCAATTCGAGCTCATGGTCTTGACTTGGCATCGTTCGCTCTGGCTTTGGCGCCGACTTGTTGCTTGTCTTGAGTAACAACATGCCTCAATGTTGTCCCAAGATCAAGTGCGGGTCGTGCATCCACCTCAACACATGTCCAAAATTGCTGAGGCCTTTCCTTGACATCTGGGTGTGTTTGACACTCATGCGAGATCATGAACTTACTTGATGCAAGAATAAACAATTAAAACACATGCCATAAGTGATTTGGGCTTGTGGTCTTGACTTGGAATCATTCGCTTTAGCTTTGGCATTAACCCAATTGCTTGCCCCAAGAAGCAACTCGCCTCAATGTTGTCTCGAAGCCAAGTGTGGGTTGTGCACCTACCTTGGCACACGTCCAAAGTTGCCAAGATCTTTCCTTGATATTCAGGTGTGCTCAATCCTCATACGAGACTACAAATTCACTTGATGAAAGAACAAGCAATTAACAAACATAACAAGCATAACAATACAAGCCAACACAAGCAAACAATGACAAGATCCTAAGATTGATACACGTAGCACCTCGCCCTATCAAAGAGTTAGGAAAGTCTACTTACTGCTTTTTGGACCTAGCTCCAAGATGGTTCTTGAGGACCGGTTGGCTGTTGGGGTAGCTTGGAGGAGGAGGGCGTGAAAGAGAGTGGAAAGGGGGAAAGATGATAGAATGGCTAAACGGCAAAATGCAAGGTTGGTTCCTCCTATTTATAGGTCTCCTCCCCTTAGATTTTTTGTAAAAGCTCATGATTAAGCGTAATTGGTGAGTTGACCTAGCTATCATCTTGAGTTGGCACGTATGTTCCTTGGTATTCACTTGCGATTGGTCCACTTATCTGCTTGCTCCCAAAGGCTCAACATAGGCTCATTATTGCTTATGGTGCCTAAGGGGACACATAAGCCCTCTTTTATGCCTAATGTCCTCTTTTAATTTGTCAGCCCTTGCCTTGATCACCAAGGCTATATCTTAGGGTCATTATGATTTAACATTCTAGGGAACACCTAACTATGGAGATTCATCCATGTCATTTATAAACTAAGGTCCAAAGTTATTAAATGAGGCCTAGATATTTTGCTAAGCTATTTGGCAAGCAAGTTTTCTCCTCCCCCCTTGCAATTGGCATGTGGCACATAATGGATAAGGATGGACTATGTCAAAGATCATGGAAGATTCTAGAAATCCAATTATACCTTGACATTTTTCTAATGATTCATCCTTGCATTAATTGATTTACATCTGAAATTTTAATCAAAGGCACTCATGTATAAGGTGTCGCCTCATTGGAGAAGTCGTTCATACTTGCACACGATTGATGGTTCTATGAAAACTGAGGTTTGTGCCAAAGATTTATTGAACTTTAACCAATTGAGTGCGACTAAGTCGGTAGTCTTCACGAACTTGTTCATGACCATTTTCAATTAGAATTGATCCATTAGATGTCTTAAAAATGACAGTTGTGGTTGGCCTTGATCATTTGCCCTAACTAGGTCTCGGTCAAGCGAATCAGGTCCATGGCCGAACATGCCATAATTTGGTCTGTCTAAGGTTTATGCCATTGATTCCCATGATCGACTCTTGGTTATCACTCGGTCATGTGGACTCAATCAATCCATAATCAATTCGCTATTGAATAGGATTGACTCATGAATTGCTCATGGTCAGAATAGGTTCCATGTGGAATCATCCGCGACCGGTGTACTATCCACATATAATCGATTCCACGATCGTCCTCCGTGTGCGCAATGGTGTGGGATCAATCCACAATTAAACCTCATGGTCGAAAGATCGACTCATGTTCAATGCATAAGTTCGGAGCGTAGCATCAACCCTGATGCATCGGCTTGGCTAGATTCAGCGTCCACTCATCAATTAATAAGACATCACAATAAAAAGCCAAGCTAGGACTTACCGACTCTCGGTTGTCACTCTACGGTTGTCCATGGCTGAACATGTCACGCCCCAAACCCTGGGCACGCACACATCTCTCGGTGGTCGACTAAAATGCAACGTTCTCAGGACGCGTCGCCAATCCAATCGGTTTATGCACATGCAGAAGCGAACTAATAAACTCAAGACAACAATTAAACATAGGATAGAAAAGCAGAACAACCAATTTAAACAAAACACACTTTATAAACACATCAGATTTATATACAAAAGTCTAAAGCTAAAAAAAGCTATCAGGCTAACCCTACTTCAGACCCTACCTACTTGGGATCCGGGTATACTATGACACCATCTAGATGTCGATGTCTAGAGGATTAGCTACCTCTACTACGGGCTCTTCAACCTCGGGTCCCTAGTTCTCCTCGATATCAGTTATAATGTCGACGTCCACGACAGGGTTGAGTTCCTCCACATATTCATCATTGATGGCAGGTCCGTTAAAGCCATCCAAGGGGCCCTCCCAAACACCGTCGGGCCCGTGACGGAATCACGCTTTGAATTGGTGAGGTACCAATTGAGGTAGGCCCTCATCAACCCAAATGGTTGTCATGACAAGCTCATGAGTCCAGGCGGGGTTCCTATGGATAGGGAGAATGGTACGCTGGGTCTTCGCCTCCCGTGGCCACTCAAAACAGATGTGGCGCACCTCCATCCAAGGACTTGTAAAATTTTAAACCACGATGGAGTGAGACAAAGTCTCAGCAAGTCCACGCCTTAAACCAATATACCGTATAAGACTTACCTCGCCTCAGCACCTCCTTACACATTAGTACATCACATATATCATATACGAATGCAGTAAGCATAAACCATTAATTGGAACACCTCAAATCATATATCAATCAATCACAGGGGTCTCGATTATAAGGTCAGATCGTTATGACACGTCCCATTTCATGCCACACAATTTTGTCCCATAATCAGGTGCGGTTATTTCAATCACTTAAGCATGTCCCAATTAATTACGACCTAACAACCATGGCCAACTCAACAGTTGGCGGTCATCCGGCATAACTGAGTGTCGTCCCGCTTCGTTGGGCACGACAACGTTTACATCTACACAGCATTCCCAAAGAAGCATTGGCCCAGCCTCCACTGGGACCGACATCTGTTGTCAAGGACATTCCCGAAAGAGGATCACCTCCCTGACTTTCATTGGGTGACGGGTTCTAATATTGATCACACACACATCTATACTCGGCCAAAAACATCGTGCTTTGCACTCAAATACTTCCATTTCAAATAATGGACTTGGCCAATTTTTTTCGTATTAAAAATACCCAGTAAAATAATTGTGCGTGGTCACACAATCAAATTGAACCATAAAATGTGATATACGTGGTATACTCTCTTTTTAAAATTCCACGATTTTATATAGTACATAAAACCTTTTTGGTGTCAACCGGCTATCCCAGTATAATTTACGTTAATTAATAAATAATTAAATAAATTACAAAATAATTAGATAAATTGCAAATTATTTAAATTAAGTGATATAATTAAATTAAATAATCTAACATAACTACCTAATTGAACTAACTAAATTAATCCACCTAGGCTAACTACATTATCTAATTAAGCTAACTAAGCCACCTAACTAACCACCTAAATACTAATTGAACTAACTAGCTAAACCTAACCAATCTAGTTACATGAACTAAATCTACTAATCCTAATTAGCATAAGTAATCCCCCCTTAAGTGCAATTAACCCCCTAATTAGAGCTTAGGGTGTTAACTCACCGGTTTAGTGAGATAACGGGTCCTTGGTGACGGCAGCACGACGGTGACCAAAACCCGAGCCTACGATGACACCAAAGAGGACCGCAAGGGGGCTGAAAAAACCTTGCAAGTCTCAACCCAAGCTGAGAAAACCAGTTCTGCTTCTATTCGGTTTTGGAGTTGCAAGTGGCTGAACCGAGCTGGCTGTGGCAAAGTGAGCTAGTCGGGCTGCTAGCGAGTTGCGGTGGATAGGGACGACGACGAGCTAGACGATGATGGGTGGAGAGGATGCCGGATGGTGGGGGTTCGCTAGAGTTGGGACATGGCGTGAGGGGTGGAGACGTAGGCGCTAGGAGTGGGGCTAACAATGGGGACGTGTGGCATCTGATGTTGGTGTGATGGTTTTATTTATTAATTAATGTGATGGGCCTAAGTGGAATTGAAGAATTGGTTGTACAAGATTTTAGGCCTCGGTGGAAAATGAAATTGGACCCATTGAATATTGTTGTGGGAGGTTTGGAGATAGTGGAATGTGACATCATCATGTAATGTCATGGTGGGGTTTGTGCGGCTAGGATCTTGACACATGGAGGGTGAGGATTTGCTCTTGGAAAGGTGGGCTATCACCATCATCTTCTTCCTTGAATCAAGGGAGCTTGTTGGATTTTGAAAAGAGGAGAGAGAGAGAACTGAATGGGAAAAACCAGGAGCTGGACCAGCTGCTCACACGCCCGCTTGACCGGCCGCCCCTCCACCCGCTCACCGCCGTTCGCCGTCACGTTCGCCATCGCAGCCCCGCGAGCACCTTCGCCTCTCTCTCCCTCCTGCTGGCGTCTGGTTCTTTTTCTTCTCTGGGTCCGAATGCACCAGCAGATCTGAGCACGTTGAGGTTGGTTGTAGCCCAGCCGGACCGCCGTTCACCGCTCGACCGCCAACTCCCTCGCCACCGCACGCCGTTCGCCGTCGCCGCCTGTCCGCAAGTGAGCCGCTCTGCCCTCCCGTCTCTGCTTCGTTCGCACGCCAATAGTCATCGTCTATCATCCCGAGCCGCCAACCGTCGCCGGGGATCCTGCCAGGCCGCCGTGAGCCACCGCCCCAAGCTGCCGCCGGTTTTCCTTCGCCCTTTCCGACTCAAACCAGCACCGGATCTGCCCCAACTAGCAGCGAGCAGAAGGTTGCAGAAATGGGTATGGCAGCCCACGTTTGGCCTGTTTTGGCCGTCTTTCCAAGCCCGGATGCTCGGCCCGCCTTGAGGAAAGTAGATTCTCGCGTCGTCCTCGTCGTTTTGGTCCGCTCGGCTCGCTAATCCAGTGAATTTAGCTCACTAAACCTCGCTTAGAGGGTTAATTATGCTTTAGGTATGCTTAGCTTAAGTTAATTAAGTTTAGGTGGTTAGTTTGGTTTATTTAATTGTGAATTAGATTAAGAAGTTGGTTTAACTTAAAATATGTTTAGTTAAGGTTAAATTGATGTTTATATTAGTATAATGATGATTTGACATAAATAAATTACTTTTAGGATTAAATAAATATTTCGAAATTGTTTAATAATTTAATAATATTTTATTATTGGAAATTATTATAATATTATTATTTAATTATTTTCGGAATAAATTTAATTATTTATTAAATTCCGAAAATTTTGTTAGGACCCTAAATTCTCAGAATTTCGTGCCGGTCGTTGCCGTGTAGTCAGATTTTGAAATTGATGATTGGATATTATAAATTGAGTGTGGATTGTGAAAAATATGGATATCATTATTTAATTAATTTTCGGAATAAATTTAATTATTTAATAAATTCCGAAAAATATTTTGGGACCCTAAATTTTTAGAATTTCGTGCTGATCGCTGCTGCGCATTTAGAATTTGAATTGGATGATTGATTGTGGTAAATTGAGTGTGATTGCGATAAATAGGGATTCTTTATAAAATTCTAAGTGTGGAAATTGATGGGAGATTGGCCGTGATTGATCACCTATTAGAGGTCGTGCCCAATGAGGCCGTGATGGACCACCTATGAGAGGTCATGCCTAATAGGGCCGTGATGAACCACCTATGAGAGGCCGTGATGAACCACCTATGAGAGGCCGTGCCCAATGAGGCCGTGATGGACCACCTATGAGAGGTCGTGCCCAGTGAGGCCGTGATCGACCACCTATTAGAGGTCGTGCCCAATGAGGCCGTGATAGACCACATAATTAAAGGTCGTGCCGAGTGTGGTTGTGATTGCCACTGGTTGTCAAACCTTCCTGTAAAGTCCTTATTGAAGGCAGTGATTGATTTGTTAGAATGACATGTAATCGGCCGAGTCGATTGATCGCTGAGACGATCCAAGTGGTTGAATTGTTATGATATTATGAGTGTGCCATGGTTGTTTAGTTATCATAATTGCACGTGGTTGAATTATATAAATTGTGCTAACCTGCAGATGAAGGCTAATGTGAGGTAAGTCTTCTGTGTGATGTGGCTAGACCACCCGGGGCGTATTTTCTTTCTAGTAGGGGTTTAGGGGGTTGAACTTGCTGAGACATTGTCTCATCCCAGTTTGGGGATTAAAATTTCAGGTCCCTGGTGGACAAAGCGGGCAAATAACTTTGGTTGGCCTTGAGAAGTTGCAAATGTGAAGTCATGAGGATTGGAAAACGTGTTTGACTTGTAGGTCGCAGGACAGTTCATTGTTAAGAGCCGGCCTTTTGTAGACTTTTGGCCGTAGACCTTTGTTTGTAATTCTGTTGAATCATGAGAGTGTTATGTTATGGTTTTGCTTCCTGCTTTTCTATCCCGTATTTCATTGTTAGGGGTTTTATAATACGTTCCGCTTGCGCAATAATAAATGAATGGGGTCGGCGACACTACCTGGGAATGTCACATTTGCATGACCATGGTGGGATGTTGGTGCGCTCGAGGTTTGGGGCGTGACAAAGAGAGGGAGGAACGCGCCTTTTGACAGTACGTACGTTCCTCCTCCCTCTCTCCCTCCAAAAGAAAAAACAGTAACAAAAGAAACGACACTCTCTTCCCTTCAAGGCGAATTAACGTCATCGGATCGAACGGGATCAATTTTTCTTCCTCATATCAATGTCGGTGTTTAATCTATGGCTAACAAAGTACGTTCGATTCTGTGATGTGCCTTAGGATCGGTGATACATGTGATTTTCTCGGGCTCATCTTCTGCACTTGTTTTAGGGGTTCGATTTAGTGTCTAATCCGGTTTTTGGGAATCCGATATTCCTGACATTGGTATCAAAGCCATTGTTCATGTTTCCCGATCCCCTTTCATGTTTTCCCGATCCCTTTTTCATGTTTGTGAATGATTTTTTATTGAATTTTCGTGAAAAATCGGCCGACACCGATCGGGGACGGAAAAATCCCGACACCTGAGCACTGTTCATCCGTTTTTATTTTATTTTATGTAAGTTGAAATTAGTTTCTGATGGCGTAGGGTCGAAGGTCTCATTGAAACGAGCAACACGAGTGGCGGATCGCCGCTGTAGGCTGCTGAACACGCCCCCACGCGCGGCCGGAATGCACGCGCCAATTCGAAGATGCAGGCGCGTGCGTTGCACGCGCACACGGGGCCGACGCGCGCACCTGCGACGCACGTGCGCAGGGCGTTGATAGTGCATGCCGCACGTGCCGAGTCGGTCCGCCCAACTCAGCCCAACCCGGTTGACCTCGACCCGGCTAATCGTTGGCCGTTGACCAGTCACTGTTGACGACCGTTGACTTTGACCGTTGACTTTATAAGAAAAAAAGGGAAAAGAATGTGTTTCTTTTTCAATTATGTCCATATGGATTATATGTAATCCCTTTTTGTTCTGCATTTGTTGCAGAAACAATGCCTCCCTTTAAGTTACGCACACCTATTTGCGCAATTATTGGCGAACAAAAGAAAAGGCTTTCAAGGTTGATAGCTGATTTGAATAATTATCGATGGGAGAGTGGGGACATAATAGATCATGTTCTTGAAGTCAATGGGAAAATTCAAAAGGTCATATGGAATGGTCATCACATGCCACAGTCTGAGATGATGTGATTTTTCATGAACACTTTTCCACCAGAATGGCAAGGAGTGTTGAATCGCATATGGGATGTCAACAAAGCCGCTTCATATAGGAGTATTGTGATGGCTTTTATAGATGATTATTACATGATTGTTACAAAAGAAAAGATCATGAAATTGAACAAAAAAGGGGCTTTCCCAGTTCATATATTGACTTGGGTTTAGATATTTCGAGCTATCTTTCTTTTGGTATACTTTATGGATACCTTATGTAAACATTTTACTACCTGATTGTTGTTGATGTAGCAACTGATATATAAGTTGTATTATGTGAAAGCATTATTATTTTATTGGATGTCAAATATTATTTGCTTTTTTATTATTGTTGACTGCTGTGGGTAGTTCATAGAAGTTTTTTTTAGCTTCATAGAATTTATTTTGCATAAGACAATTATATTAATGATAGTTTTAAGTTATGATTTTTTGGAAGATGATTGGAAATATAGTGACCTTTTGATTCTGAAACCTTACTTGAAATTGTTCATTAATATGATGAGTATGTGCAAAATGGATGCATAAATTATAGACATTAATTATTCGTGCATATATATATATATATATATCTGATGTGTTCAGATCAATGGTTTCAACCACAAAGAGCATAGTTGCCGAGCTAAACAAAGGTGAAAAGCTCAATGGCGACAACTATGAAATCTGGCACATGAAAATCCAATATGTGTTGGAAGAGCAAGAGGCACTAGAAGCTCTTAACTTAACCATGGAAGAGCCTGAAGATGGGAACACTGCACAACACAAGAGAGATAAGGATGCATTTGTTGCATGGAAAAGGAAGAACTCCCTTACTCGCATTACGTTGCTGAGTAACATGGAAAATGATGTCATGCGAGAGTTCACGCGTTTTGTGAATGCCAAGGACTGTGGGAAGCGTTGGCAGCAAGATTTGGTCATACTTCGGTGACCAAACTAAGGCAGCTCACTATTAGGTTTGACTCTTACAAGAAGCCTCATGATCAAACCATGAAGCAACACTTGAGAAAGATGTCAAACATGATAAATGAGCTTAAGGATGCTGGCCATGTCCTAACTGATGAGCAGCAAGTGCAAGCAGTGATCCGTTCATTGCCTCAAAGTTGGGAGCATATAAAGGTGCACCTGACTCACAATGAGACTATCAAAGTCTTTAAGGATGCAGTGCGCCATCTTGAGCAGGAAGAGGACCGCCTCTTGGCAGCTAAGCCGAAAACTAAAATATATAATGCTGGTTCTAGCTCAAATGGAGCTTCGGGCTCCAAGCGCAAACGTCCTGACTGGTTCAAGAGGTGGAAAGACAAGGGACCAAGTGCTTCAGGGAAGAAACCAAATGTTGACCAACATGAAAGAGGAAAGCGTCCTCGAATGAAGAAGCTGACAAAGGTGATGTGTTATAATTGTGACAAGAAGGGTCACTATTCTTGCAATTGTCGCGAGCCAAAGAAGATATACACCCTTTGTGCTTTTAAGAACTTTGCTTATGTATCAAGTTCTGTATTCTTGATTGAGTCTAATCCTTTGTGGACTGTAGATTTAGGAGCGACAAACCATGTAGCGAAGGATAGAGGATCCTTCATGGAATTCCGACGAGTACCAACTAGAACTAAGTGGATCTATGTGGAAAACAACTCTAGAGCTGAAGTAAAAGGAATTGACACTTGCCAACTGAACATGCGTGGTGGACGCACTTTGTTCCTATATGATGTATTGTATGCTCCGGAGATTCGTCAGAATTTAGTGTTTGTTTTAGCGTTGGTCAAGTTAGGTTTTAATATGAACTTCCATAATAGATGTGTGGATTTGTTTTTGGATGCAAATTTCTATGGTTGTGGTTATTTTCTGGATGGTTTCATTATATTAGATATTGACTATGTTAATGCAAATGTTTGTTATTCCCTTCTCACGTCTCCTAATTCATATGATAATAATGTGAATGTGTAGTATGCTAGACTTGGTCATATTGGCCAATAACGTATGAATAGATTAGCCAAAGAGGACTTGTTGGGCAACATTGAAAAAGTTGATTTGTCCATATGTGAGCATTGCCTAATAGGGAAAATGATAAGGAAACCATTTGAAAAAGATAAAAGAGCTGAATTTCCTCTGCATTTAATCCATTCTGATGTCTGTGGTCCAATGAATGCGAGAGGAAGGCATGGGGCTATTTATTTCATCACTTTTATAGATGATTATATTCGATTCGGATATGTCTATTTGATTTCTCATAAATCTGAAGGATTAAGTTGTTTCAAAAGGTTTATGAACTTAGTAGAAAATCAATTAGATAAGAAAATAAAATCATTGAGATCCGATTGAGGTCGAGAATATTTATCTGATGAGTTCAGAAAATTATGTGATGAAAAAAGAATAGAAAGACAATTGTCTATTTCATATACTCCTCAACAAAATGGTGTTGCGGAGAGAAGAAATAGAACCATACTGGAAATGATTAGGTCCATGATGGTGCATGCTAACTTACCTATCACTTTTTGGAGTGATGCATTATTAACTGCTGCCTATATACTTAACCGGGTGTCTTCCAAATCAGTTACTTTCACTCCATATGAGTTATGGACAAGTAGAAAACTGGACTTAAGTTTTCTTAAGTTATGGGGTTGTGCTGCCTATACTCATGAGCCATTTCACAAGTTTGGGAAATTGGGTCCTAGAGGAAAGAAGAGTATTTCCATAAGATACTCCGAACACTCGAAAGGGTATGTGTTCACAGATGAGTAGGAAAGTGGGAGTATAACTGAATTTGAATCACGGGATGTCACATTCTTAGAGAATGAATTTCCTAAGAAGGGCGAAATAGGTGAAGATTACTCCCTATTTGAAACCTTAGATCAAGATAATGATATTAGTGGAGTTCGTCCAAGTGGGAGTTATATGAGAAGTGATGAATTGAATTCAACTCATTCTGAATTACAACCACATGATGAGACGACATTATCATTATTTAATCATAGTGGGAGTATAATGGGGAATGATGTGCAAAGTGTACAATCTCCCATACGGCGAACAAGTCGCAAAAGTATTCTCCGTCGACATTTTGACATTGAAGGGAAAACTTTTATGATTGCCTCCACAAGATGTGGATGAGCCAAGAAATATACATGAGGCTCTAAGTTGCCATAGTAAGGAAAAATGAATGCATGCAATGGGAGAGGAAATTGAGTCAATGAAGTCAAACTATGTTTGGGAACTGGTTGATCTTCCAAAAGAACGCAAAGCTATTGGGAACAAGTTGTTTCTCAAAATAAAGCGTAAAGCTGATGGCTCGATAGAGAGATATAAAGCTCGCCTTGTGGCGAAGGGATATAATCAATAGGAATGAATTGATTATGAGGAAACATTTTATCCTGTTGTGAGATTTACCTCGATTCGCATTATTCTGGCAATAGTGGCAAGTATATATCTTGAATTACATCAAATGGATGTAAAGACTGCTTTTCTCAATGGAGAACTAGATGAGAAAATATATATGGAACAATCTGTTGGTTTCATAACAAAAGGCTAAGAAGAAAATGTATGTCGACTTTTGAAATCAATATATGGTTTTAAGTAGTCATCAAGACAGTGGTATATACGTTTTCATAATGCCATAATGGCATATGATTTTACAATGATTGATGAGGATTATTGTGTATATATCAAAAGATCCAAAGATCAATTTGTGATCATATCATTATATATTGATGATATACTAATTGCCGGAAGCAATATGGAGTTTGTTAATACTATCAAAAGTTGGTTATCTTCCAACTTTGAGATGAAAGATATGGCTAAGGCTGCATACATTCTTGGAGTTAAGATTTCAAGAGATCGTTCGAAGAGGTCGTTATCTCTTTCGCAAGAAATATATATAAATAAGGTTCTTGAACAATTTCGTATGCAAGATTGTAAACTCATAGACACTCCTATTGCAAAAGATGAAAGATTGAGCCATAGACTGTGTCCAAGGACTCCACAAGAGAATGAACAAATGAAACATGTTCCTTATGCTAGTGTTGTTGGAATCTTGATGTTGGGAATCCGATATTCCCGACATGGTGGAAGTGAGGGAGATGGGGCACGTGGGGAGGATGGTGGAGATGGTGACCGAGCAGTGGAGCAGTAGAATGGAAGTGGGGGAGTTGAGCTTTGAAGGAAAAATGAAAAAGAGGTAGAAGCAACAGGACTCGGTGAAGTGGGTACATGTAAGGGGGAAAGAAGAAGGAAAGGAAGAGAGAGGGGGGCAAGCAGCCAAGTTTGTCAACTAGCTGGCCAATGAGAAGCTTCAACAAATATCAAGCCGCTTGAGTGGCTTGGCCTCCAAAGTCTTCTGCCTTTGCTGTCCAAGCTTCATCCACAAGCTAATTTCTTCACAAATCTTCACCATGTGACTTCAATTTGATGTCCAAAATTAACACAGTAGTAGCCCCTACGAATTTCTTGGTTTTCATCTACAATTGCACACCAAACAACTTCAATTTAATGGTCAAACATACCATGGCAGCAGCCTAAACAATTTCCCTTCAATTCCTCACAAACCAACTCAATTTGATAGCCAAAATTTCACACCAAAGTGCCCATCCGAATTTCCTTGAATTTAATTTGTCAAATTTTGATTTTCTGCCAAAATTCCGGGCTCGCCGGAAATTCTTCAAAGGATGAGATGATGTCCTAAAAATAAATCGTGACATGCTCGAACTTTCGATTCCCGAAACCGAGTTCAATTTCGTGGTTAAATTCAACCGGACTCAATTTTAGCATGACTTAACCTACCAAGTAGCTTTTAGGGGTTTTATCGCATTTGACCTGTGATTGATAATTTTCAATCCACATTTGTGCATTTTTCGACTCATTGGCGACTCTCGGTTATCGTAAAAATCTCAAGGTTTCAATTGTGGGCACCGAGTACAGAATCGATAGAAAAATCAGTTTAGTGCCGTTTGACATGAATTTTGCAATCAGATGGAATCAACCACAATTTAATTGCGTGCTTCTGTCGAATCGATCTATCTGTAGTTTCTAATCGATTATAACGGTGTCGTATTGACCCTTGCCGATTAGCACAATTGAGCAATCGATTTTTGATTGAATAATTCTCAAGTCTGTTGCGTTGATATCCCTTAATGGCTTCACCTGATAGATCAGTTATCTCGTGAGTGATCAGCTTAGAAAAAAAAGAAGAACCATAGGTGCGTCGATAAAAAGCCTATTTCATATCATCGAAACAGGGTCAAATTTTCAGGATGTCACAGAACATGCCATACTTTTTTCTATCTAAGGTTTATGCCATTGATTCCCATAATCGACTCTCGGTTGTCACTCGGTCATGTGGACTCAATCAATCCATAATCGATTCGCTATTGAATAGGATTGACTCATGAATCGCTCATGGTCAGAATATGTTCCATGTGGAATCATCCGCGACTGGTGTACTATCCACATATAATTGATTCCACAATTGTCCTCTGTGTGCACAATGGTGTGGGATCAATCCCCAATTAAACCTCATGGTCGAAAGATCGACTCATGTTCAATGCATAAGTTCGAAGCGTAGCATCAACCCCGATGCATCGGCTCGGCTAGATTCAGCGTCCACTCATCAATTAATAAGACATCACGATACAAGCCAAGCTAGGACTTACCGACTCTCGTACCTTATTTCCATGGCTTGGAATCAAGGATGTTACATAAAGCATGTGCCAAAAGTTCGAATTCTAACGCTCTCACCCTTGATCTAATTCCATTTATCTACTTATCACTACTCTTTCTATTTTGGTTGCTAATTTAATATGTCACCTAAATATGATGTGTTCCACTCTTTCTACCTTGGTTGCTAGTTCAATATGACGTCTAAATATGATGTGTTCCATGAATAAAGTTCAGTTTATATATTAGGGAAGCATTAAGAAGAGCGGTGGTTGGAAAAACACTCCTATGAAATTTTTATGATTCCAAAATTGTCTTTGGTACTAATACCAACTTTGATAAGTGCAGATGGTATGATAATCTTGCATATGTCAATGTTTCTAATGATATCAGCAAAGATGAGAAGCTAAATAGTGACAATCAAGAGAACAAATGTCAATGTTTCTAATGATAACAGCAAAGATGAGAAGCTAAATAGTGACAATCAAGAGAACAAGTGTCAATATGACAAGTAGCTCAATGTGACTTGTAGGTACTAAAGTCAAGCTAGTATTTTTTAAGGTCTTTAGAGACTGATAAAGTCACAAGGATCATTGAATTAACAATCACGTGTCATTCCATCAACACTGTCACTGAAGATGAAGATGGTCAACTGACTTAATGATAATCTGCACATGTTGATGATGAGTTTCAGATCGTGCTAATATTGAATCACAAGTGATGATGATGAAGTGCTTATATGAATATGATTGTTGATGGTACATAAATGAGCCGTTATAAGCTTAAAATATGCAGCGGAAAACCTAGAAAAGAGTTGACAGCTTTTTGCATCAGCCCGAATGAGTTGACAGTTGCAATAGACTCTATCTCGGAAAATGTGTAGATGTAAAAGGAAACAATTGTATGGCCAATCCCAATTTTGGCAAGGGTCTCCATTGCCCTCAAACGGGCTATCTTGATCTTCTTCAAAGTCTCTAATCAGTTGTTTGAAGGCGTCTATAAAAAGAGGATTAGTGAAGCTTGAAGAGGTTTTTTTTTTTTTTTTTTGCTTTTTCTTTTGGGGGCTTGAAGCTTGAAGAGGCTAGACAAGTGAAATACTGAGAATTGCACTTCATTGTCTGAGATCAGAAGTCTTCACTGTTCTTTATCTGATATTACAAGTAGAAAATTTGTATTGTATTGTAATTGCAAATAGTTAGGTGTACAAGTGTAAGAGCAGTCTTTGCGTCCTAGCAGTACGATCTATCATCTAAGGGGAACAACACTGCAGTAGTGACTTGCACCATCGATTACTAGTAGAATCCAGCATATGTTGAAGCCGTTATCTAGAGAGTGGATGCCAGTTAGGGGATAAAGCCGCGCCACTACCGCTGTGTGCTTTACCTTTCTAATTCATTGTCTTAGTATCTATTTACTATCATTACACACACCAGTTATCATATCATCTCACTTTTCCTTACTATTGCTTCTGACATATTCCGTGAAAGATTTTCATAATCCTCATTCAACATATTCAACACACTATGACGTATTTCCAGCCCAAACAATACTAACAAATAAATAGAATTAAAAAAAAAAAAAGTGATTTACTTGTTGGATGGGATGATAACACCATAAGAAGAGCACGAGTATGCATTGGGCCCGGGTGGAGTGGCCTAAAACTGAAACTGTTTGCATTTGGTGGCATGAGAAATTGAATTTATGTCGGGAGCTTCGTCCACGCTCACAAATTCATTCTTGAAGAACGAAGCTCCACATAAATTGGAAAATGAGGCAGATTATATAGGAATACCGAGTTATTATCAACCTTTGGCCAGAAGAGGTACAGAAACGAAACATGTTTAACGTGACAACACAGTGGAAATGATAATTCCAGTCAGCTAATACTTAGCAAGTGCAGTATGTATGTTTCAGATTCAAGCAGTCGCAGGGCTCATGATTTTGTTGGACAAATTTGGCACAAATGCAATAGGTTTAAGATTTTTTGACGCTTTTCCTGAAAAAGCCGTGTAGGTATGCATATCCAGCTGTTATGCGGCAGAGGAAAACTCCGCAACTTCATCTAGGCAGTTGCCTATTCAGTAGAATGAATATTTGCCGTTGACATTTTGATTCCTGGCACCTTCTTGTATCAGAGAAGAATAACCGGCAAACAAATGTTTCATGAGCAGCACAAAAGAGCCAATAACTTAGAATTGGCTGGTTTGATTTTATTCTTATTTAAGATACTCTGAGTTCTATTTTCTGACTGCAGTTACAAGAAGCAAAAGAGAGCAGAGAGCCAAACGATGCTTCATCAACACACTCAAACCAAGTCTAATAAGCTGACGGCTTTCCATCTCTCGGGGGCATGTTTGCGTGCTTCCATGAGAAACGGACGCGGTGCTCATCAATCCTGCCGCCAGCAACATCATCAATCGGTGCAGCATCTGAGATCTCTTTCATGTCTTCCTCCGTAAGCTTCACTCTCAGGGAACCAATGTTATCATCGAGATTCTTAATTTTCGTCGTTCCTGCAGAAACCACATAATTTCAAAACAGAAATCCCACTTCATGTCATCTGTCAATGAATTTCATAAAAGTTCGATCCTCACCAGGGATGGGCACAACATCATCGCCTTGATGGAGAACCCACGCAAGTGCAAGCTGTACGGGGCTGCAATTGTGCTTTTCCGCTAACTTCTCCATTCTAGTGTAAAGAGCCTTGTTTTTGTCCAAATTTCCTGCTTGAAACCTAGGAAGCCTTCCCTGAGAAATAAGGGTAAAAATTAGCGAGGATTGGCGAAGAAGCGTTTAGACCATCGTGTATATAAATGTGAAACATCAAAGAAAGAAGTGCCCATCTAAGTATTAACATACCAGAATACTATTTATAGGCACAGTTTCTGTGACTCCCTTGCCACCGAAGAACCCACGACCAAGAGGGCTATAGGGAACGATGCCAATTCCGAGCTCCCTAAAAAATTTGGAGAGGCGGACCAAAAGATCAAAAAAGAAACATTGTACCAAGCGAAAAGGCTGTTTTTTGGAGAACAACTCAGGAAAAAATTTGAAGTCTACTCCAATGGAGGTGAAACGGCAATATACCTGCAGAGCGGGACGATTTCTTGCTCGATGTCGCGAGTCCAGAGCGACCACTCCATTTGTAAGGCTGTGATGGGATGAACCGCATGCGCTCTCCGTATGGTGTCAGGGCTAGCCTCCGACAAGCCGATATACTTGACTTTACCCTCTTCTACCAACTTCTTCAGTTCCTCTATCTGCGTTTTTTCCAAACCATTAGGCTTTATTAATTGCTGATCACTAAAGGCCGTTTAGAGCATCGGCAATCATCCACAAACGGGAACACCTACTAAACGAACTTACAGTTTCCTCTATCGGGACCGATGTGTCAATCCGATGCACATAATAGAGGTCAATGTACTCGACACCAAGGCGCTCGAGGCTTGACTCACAACACGGACGTATTCAGGTGACCCCTTGATTACCAAATTGTCCGCTTCCATTTTCACCACACCGAATTTGGTCGCTAGCTGCACTGCTTCCCGCGGCAACTTCTTCAATGCCTGCCTCAATTGTATAGCGAAGTTTCTCTAATAATCATATATCTAAAATTTATTGGCTAAAAAGATTAATTTATTGGTTTTGCAAGTTTCGGTTTATTCACATTACCTTTCCAACAAGAATCTCATTGATTTTGGGTCCATATATGTCCGATGTGTCGAAGAATGTTATCCCCTTGGCGAACGCATCAGTGATGATTGATATGCCAACTTCCTCCGGGACAGGATCATTGTAGAAACCCGTGAGTCCTAGGCAGCCAAAACCCAACTTCGAAACCTGCAATTATTTGAGAACAACAGAAGAATAAGAAGAAACCACAATCCATACATCCTGGCATGAAGCAGCTTAAATGAATCCACAAGAATTTAATCAACCACAAACAATCAAACGATGTGATAAAATTCTGATCTCGTAAGTACACTATTAAACTTAAGGAGAGTAAGAAGTAGATTCAATACAAACCTCAAGACCCTGAGTTCCGAGTCTCACTCGCGGAATCCGGACCTCCTGAAGCTCAGCCATCTTCAGATGATATCCTGAAGTCGCTACTGGCTGTATGTTTTGCTTTCAGGATCGTTGAATTTCTGCAAAATATGAAGTTTAAAAAGTGGTGTTTGATCATGACGCATCACGTAAGCAGACGTGTGTTGAGCCGTTGGATACTTCTGGTTTGCATCACCCAATATGTCACGGCCCTTGTCATTTTTTATTTATTTAAATTATCTGATTTCTTTTCCTTTTTTTTTTTTTTTTCTATTTCCCTCCACTAGTCTGCAGCCTCGGCAATGGCCAGTGAGAGCGCCGCGACTAGATGGGTTCACTGACTCATGGTAAAAAAGAACAGAAAAAATGAAAAGAAAGTTCCAAAAAATTATTTAGAAAATTGCAAAATTTTTCATTGTTAACTGTGCTATATAGAATAACTAGCATCCATATCAGTGATTTCTGATCAAAACTGATTGAAATGACTCTTTTAATAACAAAATTGATAAAGTTTAAGGCTATAATAGTCACTTTGTAATGGGTTTACAATTTTTTCGGACAAATTTCCATAACGGTAGGGAAAAATACCGGATGACTCTTGCTTGGCTTCGCAAACCCATACATCAATAATCATGCATGTTAGAATTGGATTTCTGCTCAACAATAAGGTTTATTTAGTTTATATTCACATCTAGCAACGACGGAAAAAAAACTACTACTGTAGTAGGAATCCTAGTTAGCACGCCATGTGTTATTTTCTTGGGCTTGTATCTCTCGTGAGTTTTATCACTAGCTTCTCGATTTTTATCGCTGTGGGAGCAACGTCATGAAAAGGACTCGTGACAAGGTCAAATTGTCTCTTGTACCAATAAATTTTCACCGTATTGCAGCCTTGGAGCCGTCTAGGATTAATGAAATCGAACTAATTAATAAGAAAAGTATTTTTCACATGATACATCGTGTAGAATGTTATTGAGCTACCCCTGTCACCCATTAAGTTATATAATTAAATAATTATGTATATCGTGGCGTTGAAATTATTTCTAAAAAAAACTATTCGTATGGTCTGCTTACATAAAGTTACTTCAAAAGTAAATTTACATTGATTCTTTGATTAAGAAGAGAGCATCCAATGCAAGTTCTCTCTCAGCTTAAAAGGGCATTTAACGTTTTATAAAATGTTTAACAAACATTTACAACTCGTGTAATGGCGGACCGAGGGAGCTAGTTATGGTCCTGCGCCTCCGGTCCCATAAAATATTTATATTGTATGCTTGAATTATTCTTCCTTTTTTAAATGATGTAATTAAAAGTTTAGTAGAAAATTTTGGTCTTAGCTTGCCAACTAAAATTCTAGATTTGCAATTGGCCGTACAAATGTTTTTTAGGAAGTTGCTCCACACTGTCGTAGTAGGGTGTTGAAAACTCTCCTACGTAAGTAGAAGGTCTAGAGCGATCTCCAGCATAGAGGTTCAGTACTTAGGTTTTGCATCACCCAATACTCTCTCTCTCTTTCTCTCTCTCTCTCTCTCTCTCTCTAGATTTGCAATTGGCCGTACAAATGTTTTTTAGGAAGTTGCTCCACACTGTCGTAGTAGGGTGTTGAAAACTCTCCTACGTAAGTAGAAGGTCTAGAGCGATCTCCAGCATAGAGGTTCAGTACTTAGGTTTTGCATCACCCAATACTCTCTCTCTCTCTCTCTCTCTCTCTCTCTCTCTCTCTCTCTCTTGCCTTTATGCCTGTATTTGACTGAGGCTCAAAAGCATCACAAAATAGCTTAAATATAAGACTAGGGGATTTTTAGCTTTGGTTTTTGTGTTTATAATAAGTTGTTAGAGAAACATCCCAAAGTATTTTGATGATTTTAATACTATCATTAATATAATGTTTATTTTGTGACAATATAACAAAGGCAAAAGTGATATCTATAATGGAAAAAGATCATAAATTTATCTTTTCATAAACAACGCCAACGAACTTAAAGATTAGCTAATGATGATGTTTTATGTCGATGCTAAATATATCATGTCATTGGTAATGCTAGAATAACGACCATCAGTGGATGATCTCTCGGACAAATAAAAAGCCATTGCCGATTGGGATATGCGCAACAGAAGAACAGGAAGATGTTAGAGAATTGGAAATAAGCTTTTGTCGAAATTCTCAAGTTATCAGCGATTGGACAGTAGCAAAAGATACTATTTTGGGATAGCTAGCTAATGTTCATATGAAAAGACTGTATGGGCACTCCATCTATGAACATCTACATGAATGGATTTTTAATGGCTATTTGCTTCTTTGAAGTATCTTGAACAGCAAGATTGAAGATGCCTATATAAAAGAAGATCGTGAAGGCCAAATGTTAAACATGCAATACATGGAAACCAAATATCATTGTGAGATGTACTCCTAGCTGATATTATTGTTCCTCTCTTTTGTAAACTTCGTTGCTGCATTCTTGCTGTCTTTTAATCATGTGAAAAATCAATGTACAAGAGTAATAGCAGAATCTAACCCCTGATAGTTTAATCCATCATTGTATAGGATAGATGCTCACTGATTTTACTTGTTAAGCATATTACTGTTGCAATCTAGCCCGACCTAAGGTTGTTAGTGTAAAAATTGGATGCAATGATAAAGCCGAACCACTATCTATCATCATGTGCTTTTGATTATCTCACTCATACTTTAGTACACAATCAACTCTCCACATCATTCCCTTAACCTATTTTCCAATGGAGGATAGCATCACCCTCATCAAAAAAGGGAAACCTTTTCTTCCCCAAAAACCCGTAACTCCTCAAAACGCCAAACTCTAACTTACAAATACCCACCGCTTCTTCCTCTGATTTGCAACAAGACCGTCTGATTCTACGGCTTGGGCGCATCACGATCTCGGCTGGAAAGGAAGTCTCCAAAACCTAGCCGAGCTAGACAAAAAGATTTCTAACTACTATCTACTTTTCTAAAGCATTTCCAATAGGAAGACTGAACATGTCTATATTAAAGAAGATCTTGAAGGCCAAATGATAGATGAGCAATACGTAGAAACCAAATATTACTTTGAGCTATACTCCTAGCTAATATTGTTCCTCTATTTTGTAAACTACACTGCTGCGCTCTTGCTATATTTTTATCATGTAAAAAATCAAGTGTACAAGAGTGATGCCGGCATCTGACTTCTGATAGTGTGATCCATCATTGGATAAGATCAATGTATACTAATTGTAATTTAGTTAGCAGATTATTAGTGCAATCCAATACAACTTAAGGCTGTTAGTGTGGAAAGTGGGTGTAGGTTTTTTGATAAAATTGAACCACTATATATTGTTGTGTGCTACTATTTCTCTTACTCATTCTAGCACACAATCAGCTCTCGACATTTGAAATATTTGCTTGACTTGATTTTCATAGTAATTGCCAATTTCCGCAAAATTGTCAAAACTTACTAAAATAACCTATTCATCTCTCCTCTAGGTTGTATTGTTAGCCCTAACATAAGTAAATAAACATGTACTATTTTCTAGAAGGAGGTGTCATAAGCACATTGAAACATTAAGTGTGTCAAGGAATGGACTTGACCAAAAAAATAAAAATAAAAAACCTACCTACTTTGATTGTTGGGGGGTAAATGATCATTATCTTAAAGTTGAAGCTTGTGCCAAAAATTCGAATCCCAACACTCTCTCTCTCTCTCTCGATCTAATTCCATTTATATACTTATGACTACTCTTTCTACCATGGTTCCTAGTTCAATATATCACCTAAATATGATGCGTTCCCCTCTTTCTACCTTGGTTGCTAGTTCTATATGTCACCTAAATATGATGAGTTCCACATATAAAGTCCAATTTATATATTAGGGAATTGAGAAGAACAGTAGTTGGGAAAAAACTCACATGGAATTTTGATGATTCCAAAATTATACGTGGTATTAATGACTATTATGATAAGTGCGAATGGTGTGATAATTTTGCATATGTCAATGTTTCCTATGATATTAGCAAAGGCGAGAAGCTAAAAAATGACAATCAGCAGAACAAATGCTAATATGACAAGTAGCTCACGGTGACTTGTAGATACCAAGGTCAATCTAGTGTTTTGGATAGTCTTTGGAGACTGATAAAGTCAAAAGGATCGTTGAACTTGTAATCGCGTGTCATTTCATGAATACTGCAACTGAACTTATCGAATGGGATGATAACACCATGAGAAGAGGACACGTATTCATCGGGCCCGGGTGGAGTGGCCTAAACCTGAAACTGTTTGCATTTGGTGGCATGTAAAATTGAATTTGTGTAGTGAGCTTCATCCACAAGCACATATTCATTCTCGAAGAACAAATCCGTACACGATCAAGTGATTATAAACCATTTGCCAGAAGAGATGAAGAAACGAAACAGGTATAACATGACCACATAGTGGAAATGGTAATTCCACTCAGCTACTACTTAGCAAGTGTGGTATGTATTTTTCTGGTGCAAGCACGTGCAGGGCTCGTGCCATCGTCCAACAAACTTGTCCTTCTCAAGTTAGAAAAGGCCGCAGGAATCATGCATATCGAGTTGTTACGCCACACAAAGAGACAGAATCCGCAACTTTGTCTAGGCGGTTTTAATTTTATTCTGTTCAGTAAAATGAAAATTTACCCTTGACATATTGATTTTTTGGCACCTTCTTGTATTAGAGAAGAATAACCAGCAACCAAATGTTTCATGAGCAGCACAAAAGAAGCCAATAACTTAGACTTGCCTGGTTTGGTTTTATTCTAATTTAAGCTATTCTGAGTTTTATTTTCTGACTGCAGTTACAAGGAGCAAAAGAGAGCAGAGAGCTGAACGAAGCTTCATCAACACACTCGAACGAAGCTTCATCAACACACTCGAACGAAGTCTAATAAGCTGACGGCTTCCCATCTCTCAGGGGCGTGTCTGCGTGCTTCCATGAGAAGTGGACACGGTGCTCGTCAATCCTGTCACCGGCAACGTCATCAATCGGTATAGCATCCGAGATCTCTTTCATGTCTTCCTCCGTAAGCTTCACTCTAAGGGAACCAATGTTATTATCGAGATTCTTAATTTTCGTCGTTCCTGCAGAAACCACATAATTTCAAAACAGAAATCCCAATTCATGTCATCTGTCAATGAATGTCATAAAAGTTCGATCCTCACCAGGGATGGGCACAACATCATGTCCTTGATGGAGAACCCACGCGAGTGCAAGCTGTACAGGGCTGCAACTGTGCTTTTTTGCTAACTTCTCCATTCGAGCGTAAAGAATCTTATTTTTGTCCAAATTCCCTGCTTGAAATCTAGGAGTTTGTCCCTGAGAAATAAGGGTAAAAGTTAGCGAGGATTAGTAAAGAGCGTTTAGACCATCGTGGATATGAATGTGAAACATCAAAGGAAGAAGTGCCCATTTAACTATTAACGTACCAGAAAACTATTAGCAGGCAAGGCTTCTGTGACTCCCCTACCACCGAAGAACCCACTACCAAGAGGGCAATATGGAACAATGCTGATTCCGAGCTCCCTGAAAATTTGGACAGGCGGGCCAAAAGATTAACGAAGAAACATCGTACCAAGCAAAAAGACTGTTTCTTTGGGAAATAGCTTAGGAAAAAATTTGAAGTCTCCTCCAATGGAGGTAAACAGCAATATACCTGCAGAGCGGGAGTATTTCTTGCTCGATTTCGCGAGTCCAAAGCGACCACTCCATCTGTAGGGCCGTGATGGGATGAACCGCATGCGCTCTCCGTATGGTGTCGGGGCTAGCCTCCGACAAGCCAATGTACTTGACTTTTCCCTCTCCCACCAACTTCTTCAGTTCCCCCATCTGCGTTTTTCCAAAACCATTTGGTTTTATTAGTTGCTGATTGCTAAAGCCCATTTAGAGCATAGGCAATCATCCGCAAATAGGAAGACTGTCAAACAAACTTACAGTTTCCTCTATTGGGACAGTTGTGTCAATCCGATGCACATAATAGAGGTCAATGTACTCGATGCCAAGGCGCTCGAGGCTTGACTCACAACATGAGCGGACGTATTCAGGCGTCCCCTTGATCACCATATTACCCTCTTCGAAATTCACACCGAATTTGGTGGCTAGCTGCACCTCCTCCCGTGGCAACTTTTTCAACGCCTGCAATAGTGATGTAACCAAGTTTTTCTAATAACCATATAACTAAACTGTATCAGCTAAAAGACTAAATTACTGATTTTGCATGTTTTGGTTTATTCACATTACCTTTCCAACAAGAATCTCATTGATTTTGGGGCCATATAAATCCGACGTGTCAAAGAATGTTATCCCCTTGGTGAAGGCATCAGTGATGATCGATATGCCAGCTTCCTCCGAGACAGGATCATTGTAAATACCTGTGAGTCCCATGCAGCCATAACCCAACTTCGAAACCTGCAATTATTTGAAAACAACAGAAGAAGAAACAGAAACCACAACTCAGGCATCTCCGCATGAAGCAGTTCAGATGAATCCACAAGAATCTAATCAACAGAAATAGTTTCAATACAAACCTCAAGACCCTGAGTTCCAAGTTTCACTCGCGGAATCGTAACTCCTTGATGCTCGGCCATCTTCAGATGATATCTTGAAGTTGCTACTTGCTGTTTTTTCTGGTTTCATGATCGTTATATTTCATGCATATATATAGGATTTCAGGCGGCAAGGAAAAGAAATGGAAACTTCGAATAATGGAGTTAAAAAAGTGGCGTTTGATCATGACTTACGTGAGGTTTGCATCATTACATACGTCAGGAGCAGTGCAATTTTTTTTTTTTTTTTTTAAAATTCTAATTTTTTTTTTTTTCTTTTAATTTCAGTCCGCCAGTCCATTGCCTTGGCGGTGGCCAGTGCAGACGTTGCGACTAGAAAGGGTCGTTGGCTCACAATAAAAAGAAAAAATTTTCAAAAAATAATTTAAAATTATAAAAATTATTCATGCAAATGTTGATTGTGTCACATAAAACAATGGGCATCATATCTGATCAAAATTGGCCAGAATTATGTAAACATGTCAGCGCTAGTTATTTAATTAATAGTAAAAAAGTTTAGGATTAAGACAAAATTAAAAAGTTTTAAATTGACTTCGCCATTTTTTAATTAGTTTAAAACTTTTTGAACAAATTTCTCCAACGATAAATAAGGATACGGGGTGGCCCTTGCTTGGCTTTATGAACCCATACATCAACAATCATGCAATACAATTGGATTTCTGCTCAACAGTAGGGTTTATTTAGTTTGCATTCACATCTAGCAACAGAGAGAAAAACAAATACTATAGTAGGCGTCCTAGTTAGCACATCATATGTTATTTTTCTTGGACTTCTATCTCATTTATAAGATAACTTGGCAGTAATATTACTAGTTTCTCGATATTTATGGTTGTGAGAGTGGTGTCGTAAAAAGAACTTGTGACATATTGGATGATGCAGATATACTGTTGCTTCTCTGCTTACATTGATGGCTCACGGTCAGACCCGTCTTTTGTGGGAACCGGTAGGTCAAACCATCTCTTGTTCCAATAAATTTTCGCCATTTTGATTCGTTGATTAAGAAGAGAGCGTTGGATGCAGTTCTCCTGAGCTTAAAAGGACATTTGACTTTTTATAAAATGTTTAATAACAACTTGACAGCTTCCCGTATAATGGCAGATCAAGGGAGCATGTGATGGTCCCGCGCCTCCAGTCCCAAAAATATTCATATTGTATTTGTGAATTATTCTTTTTTTTTTTAAATAATGTAACTAAAAGGTCAGTTGAAAAATTTGGTCTCAGCTTGCCAAACCTAACCTTTTAGATTTGCAATTGGTCACACATAATTTTTTAGGAAGCTGCTCCTCTGTCGTGGTACGATGTTGAAAACTCTCCTATTGTCCCTGAGGTTTTGCATAATCCAATACGTCACGAGACTTTCCTTCTTTTTTTTTTTTAATGAAACTTACGGTCTCTTCCATTGGTTTTGCATCACCCAATAGAAGAGCTTTTTCTTGCGGAATAAGGCAAGCAATTAATCATATAAATAGCTTCTTGATTATGGACAGAAATTTACGGGCTCCACATCATTCAATAAGCTACCTCTGCAAACCAATCTTAATATATATGGCGATTAGCATTGTATGTTTTTGTAATTAAATAAGACTATTTAGAGTAAATAAATCTCAGAGCTCATAAAATACCATCTTAAGCCCGAATGGAGTGACCTAACATCCCCAAGCTCCTGCCAAGGTCTAGCTTGCCTGACGGACCGATCCGACGCCGGCGATTGTCCAGCTCTGTTCGGCCCCTCTGGATCGACGCCTTCAATTCGTGGGACGACGTAGTTGCGGTTCTGGAATCTTAACCAAGAATCCAAGCGGTGGACAGTCCAAGCTTGAAGAGGTAAAGCTTAAAAAAAAAAAAAAAGATCATGAGACCAAAGAGGAGGCCACGTGTCGGGATTCTGGAGTATGCAACGCAGGCTTCTAAGGGAGAAAGAAGAGGGCAACAAGAGGAATAGCCTAGCATTCGCTCACCAGGATTGCTCTGTCAATCCCATCCGGGCGTTCCCCCTCCGCGAGCCGAGTTGTTCGCGCTAAATTGCAACCTGCGCCGCTGCACACCGCTCCCAGCCGTGACACCCCCCAAGTCCATCCGTGCCATTTTTATCTGTTTTCGTAGGTTTCCCGGGGAGGCATCACGAGCCCGTCGCCACTTGCCACCGTCGAAGTTGTCTTCGAGAAGCCGGTCGTGATTCCGGTCCTATTATGTTGCAATCAAGTTTGGCAAAAATATCGTCAAATTAGGTAAGGTGCTTATCTTTAGTAAATTATGTATATTTTACTGTCTTATTTGAGTGATCAGATATATTCTGATATGTCCTGTTAGATATTACAAATATTCTGTTGGATATTAAAATATTCAATTAGATGTTTACTTAAATAATGTGATATCCACAAAATCTCAATATATCCCTCAAGTTAGAAAATTTTCATAACTTAACAACATAACTCAAGGGCTGTCCAATCTCTAACTACGAGATATAGGGTTGATTTACCCATTTCTAAATTTGAACGGATAATCTTTCATCAATATCCATAACAACTTAGATTTGATAGTCGGTTTATTTTGTGTCTTTATTGAGACAGATAATGTAAGATTGTGGATTTCATTATTTAATTAAATATCTATCCATTGTTTGATTGCTCGCCTTAAAAAAAAAAACAAAAACAAAAACAAAAAATTATGTTTGAATCATATTTGATTCTTGCTAGAATATGGCTTATTTTAGGCCAAGATTGTAGGTTTAGATTATTTTTTTAAAATATTCCGAATTTCTAAAATAAAAACTTCCAAAAATATTACTGTAGGATGTTATATTTTCCTTTCTTAAATTTAAATTGCATGTTTAATTATTGTATACTTTATTTTCGAATTTTAATTAAAAAGAAAAGAAAAGTGTGCCATGTAGAATTAGATCATCCCTTGCACACTATTTAGTCATTGCGTGTTTATGATCATTTAAATGTGTGATATATTAAGATAGTTTCATTTAATATTTGTCTGTCATTAAATTAGGTCATCTAATTATTGTTGCACGACAATTTTATTTAATTGTATATTATATGTCATGTTAGTAGAGACCCATTTTTGTATGTCATTGCATTGTATTATACGTATATCAGGTTTCATTAAATAAGAGAAAATCCTAAAAAAGATTGAGTGATTGCATGTTAACTAAAAATCAAATATAGGGCTGTTAATGTGAATTATGAGTAAACATTGCAACGTTTTCATTACTATAAGGTGAGTCCTACAATTTATTTATCACTTTATTGGGTATTAAATATATAATCACATCACATGTTAACATATAATAAAATGAATTTAAGCTGCCTAATAAACATTTTTTTCATGAAAGGAATATTACCGAAAGGGTATTTTAAAAATCTATTATAATCAAGTCTTTATACTCAAAATCTTTAGAATGTAGGAGTAAAATAATTCTCTCGTTATTTTACTTAGATATCTAATCGACCTATCGTAAACTGAGTAGTAGCACTCCATATTGAAAATGATTTGCATGTTAAGAAGATGAATATAGAATTACGAATTGGTCTGGAATTAAGAGAGCTCGGGCTAAACTTAATAATCTATTAGCTGAATCCCTAGTTGGTCCATTGCGAGGGTAAGATCGCAATAGCTACTAAATTCGATATAGTGTTTTCAAAGGTCTTTGGAGACTAATAAAGTCAAAAGGATCATTGAACTTGCAATCTCATATCATTTCATCAATACTTCCATTAAAGATGGTCAACCGATTGACAAATAATTTGCACATGCTAATGGTGAGTTTTGGATCGTGCTAATATCAATTCACGAGTGACGATGGGAAACTATTCATCTAAATATGATTGTCAATGATATAGAAAATAAGCCGTTACAAGCTTGAATTCCGCATAAAAAAAACCTAGAAAATAATTGGAAAAGCAACTGATAACTTTCAACATCAACCCGAGTATAGTGAGTTGACATATGCGGTAAACTCTATTTTAAGAAATCTACAGATGTCAAAGGAAACTATTGTATGGCCAATCCCAATTTTGGCAAGGGTCTCCATTGCTCTCAAGCGGCCATCTCGATCTTCTTCAAAGTCTCTAGTTGGCTATTTGAAGACGTCTATGAAAAGAGGATCAATGAAGCATGAAGAGGTTGGAAAATTGAAATACTAATAGTACTGTAGTTGCAATTTGCTTTCAGATTGGAAATATCCACTGTTCTTTATATGATATTACCAGTAAAGGTTTTTTATTGGGAAAAGTATTAAAAAAAGTCACAAACCTTTTGTATTTATGCCAATTTAGTCCTAAACCTTTTCTTGGTGCTACTTTAGTCCTAAACATTTTTACTTAGTGTCGATTCAGTCATTTCCAACCAATTCTGACTGGATTTTGCTGACTGGACGCCAATCGGTTGACGTCGCATAATCGGTGCTGACGTAGACAAATATTAATAATATTTTATATTTTGTTTTTGTTTTTTTATTTTTGTTTTTTTATTTTTTCCTCCCCTCCTCCAGCCGGTCGCCGGACCTCGGCCACCTCGCCCTCGCCACCCAGCACGACAGTGGTTGCAAGGGCGGCCTCACGCTGGGCGGCGAGGGCGAGCCTCGCCGATGCCGCCCAGGCTACGATTCGGCAAGGTCGAGCCTCGCCTATGGCTGGCGATGCTCGACCTCGCCAGCCTAGCACTAGGTTGCCCTCATGACCTGGGCGGCGCTGGCAAGGCTCGCCCTTGCCGGATCTAGTGAGGTCGAGCCTCACTGGCCATGGGCAAGGCTCGCCCTCGCCAACCCGGCGCTAGGTTGCCCTCACGGCCTGGGTGATGCTAGTGAGGGTGAGCCTAGGTGAGCCTCGCCACCCAGCGTGAGGCCGCCCTTACGGCCACTGTCACGCTGGGTGGCGAGGGCAAGGTGGCTAGCGAGGTCAACCTAGCCAGCCATCACCTCTGGCCAGTCGCTGAGTTCCGACAACTGGCTGGAGGAGGGGAGGGAAAAAAGAAAAAGAAATCTTCAAATTTTCAAAATATTAAAATATTATTAAAATTTGTCAATGTCAGCACCAATCAGGCCACGTCAGCTGGCCGCAAAATCCGGCCAAAATGGGCTGGAAAGGACTTAATCGGCACTAAGTAAAAATGTTTAAAACTAAATTGGCACAAAAAAAGGTATAGGATTAGATTGGCACAAATACAAAAGATTTAGGACTTTTTAAGCACTTTTCCCGTTTTTTATTGTATTGTAATTGCAAGTAGTCAAGTGTACAAATGTAAGAGCAGTCTTTGTGTCCTAATAGTGTAATCTGTCATATAAGAGCCCAGTGCTAACTTGCATTGCAAATTATTAATAGAATTCAGTCTATGTTAAGGCTGTTATTTGGAGAGTGGACATAAGTTTGGAGATAAAGTTGTGCCACTATAAATCGTTATGTGCTTTACCTTTCTAGCTCATTATCTGCAGTATCTGTTCACTATCACCACACACATTGATTATCATCTCATCTCACTTTCCTATTGCTTCTGACAAATTCCGTGAAATATTTTCATAATCCTCATTAAAATTATTCGACCTGGTCTAGGACGTATTGTTACCTCAACCAGTAGTAACAAATAAATGGAATTCAGAAGTATTGATTTACTTACTGAATGGGGTGATAACACCATGAGAAAAGCACACTTATGTATCGGACCTGGGTGGAGGGGCCCTAAACCTGAAACTGTTTGCATTTAGTGGTATGAGAAATTGAATTATGTCGTGAACTTCCTCCGCATGCACAAATTTATTCTTGAAGAACGAAGCCGTACACGAATTGGAAAATGAGGAAGATTATAGGAACACCGATCAACCTTTTGCCAGAAGAGGTGAAAGAAACGAAACAAGTTTAACATGACAACATAGTGGAAATGATAGTTCCAGTCAGCTAATACTTCGCAAGTGCGGTACATATGTTACAGATGCAAGCAGTCGCAGGGCTCGTGCAGTCGTCGGACAAATTTATCCAGCTAGAGTTAGAAAAAGCCGTGTAGGTATGCATATCTGATTGTCTGTTCAGCGGTATAAATATTTGCCATTGACATTTTGATTTATGGCACTTTATTGTATCAGAGAAGAATGACCAGCAAACAAATGCTTCATGAGGACAAAAGAAGCCATTAACTTAGAATTGTCTGGCTTGGTTTTATTCTTATTTAAGCTATTTTGAGTTTTCTTTTCTGACTGCCGTTACAATGAGCAAAAGAGAGCAGAGAGCCAAACAATGCTTCATCAACACACTCAAAAGAAGTCTCATAAGCTGACGGCTTCCCTTCTCTCGGGGGCGTGTTTGCTTACTTCCACGACCTGCGGACATTGTGCTCATTGCTCCTGTCGCCGGCAACGTCATCAACCAGTGCAGCATCCAAGATCTCTTTCACGTCTTCCTCAGTAAGCTTAACTCTCAAGAAACCAACGTTGACATCGAGATTCATAATTTTCGTTGTTCCTGCAAAAACGGCGTCATTTCAAAACAGATACTTAATTCATGTTCTCTGTTATGATATCGTAAACATTCAATTCTCACCAGGGATAGGCACAACATCATCTCCTTGATCGAGAACCCACGCGAGCGCAGAGGGGCGCAATTGTGCTTTTTTGCTAACTTCTCCATTCGAGCGTAAAGAACCTTGTTTTTATCTCTAGATTTCTGGAAAAGACTTCCCTTTCATTTCTATTTCTTAACTCCATACTATTTACTATATTGTCAATTCTTTTACTTGTTGATTTAAGAAATCTTCTCTAAAACGAAACCTTGTACTTTCCATATTTGAGCAATAATACTTTATAACGTAAAATATATTTGATTAAGGGTACTAGGATGCAACCGTCTTCCCAATATCTTTGCATGGGTCCATCACCTTCCGCACTTGATAACTGGGGATAACATCCTTCTCTTTTCACGCCTCACCAGGATTAAGCTGGAAACACACAACCACCTGCCTTCAATCAACAGCACTCCATGGATCCATACGCTATTGAGAGAGATTGGATATCAAAGGAATAATTGTATAATTTGTGCGAGGGAGGGATTTATTCCGTATGATAAATATGGTTACAACTGTGCAGTCCTAGACCCCAAAGTACGACAAATATGGTTACAACTGTGCAATCCTAGACCCCTGACGGTTCTAGCTGCTCATAATAACTCTATCTAGAAAGTAACTATGAAGGAAAGGACTAGAGAAAGCTTCCCAATCCTTGGCAGTCAGGTTTGCTTGCTCGAATGCTCAAGGGTTCCGATTGTGTCCTTTCCTGATGCATCTCCCTATTACAGCTCAAGGAAGGATTCATTACATTTATTGAAAAGTAAAAAGTAGTTGGATATACCTACCCATGCATGACTACGTTGGTGGAGCGTTCCCCCCTAAACCAAGAGATTAGGAGTACGACCCCAGATATGCTCCGTGATTTAAGTGGGGAGCCCCGGCGGTAGATTGCTAGGCCAGTCTCTCTTGAGGCATAGTTGGTGCTATACTCCCGTAAGGTGAGTTAGACCGGATCCTTAGTATAATAATAATAATAATAATAATAATAATAATAATAATAATAATAATAATAATAATAATAATAATAATAATAACAATAATAATAATAATAATAATAATAATAATAATAATAATAATAATAATAATAAGTAGTTGGATATGACCTACTACCGACACATGGTAGATAGGCCTTAATTACTATGCAATCCTAATTTTGGACTCTTCTTCAATCATCATGTCAAAAGAGTCAGTTGAGCAGTTGAGGGCAGTGCGAACTTTACTGGCTCCACATCATTCAGTAAGCTACTCTAGTAAATCAACCATAATATATATATATACATATATACATATATCATACTGCCTTGTTCTCTCATATAGTACTCCGATCATAACCCCTTTATGGTATCAGAGCCAGTGGGAAGGTATAGATAGTCTTTGTAAGAACATACTCTTAGATCGAGAGCCATTCGTTGGCATCCTTCTTGTTTCTACAGAGTGGTCCAGGCCGTAAGTCCCTGAGTGGCTGTTAGACCGTTGGTTTAGCTCTGTAACGGTTCTGAAGAAGGAATAGTTCCGATCTTAAGTATGAGTTTACATAGAAGATCTACATCTTCCTCTAGTTCTCTATCACAAATGGACTTAGATCCCAGTCCTATACATAGAGAAGAAGTAAGGATAGAAGATTTCAACAAATCTATAGAAAATTGGGAAATTCCTAAAATACAGCTTAAGGAAATATACAAACAGTCAAAATTGAAATTTTTCAAAAAATCAGACTATGTCATATCCACCGAAGAAAGAGATGTTCCTCTTTCTAATTCTTATGAAAAAATACATCTTTTAAACAAAGAGTCCATCCAAAAGCATAAACAAAAATACAATTACATTCATATAGGACTAGTCCAAGTAGGAGTCAAACCTCTTACAAAAGAAGGTCTTAATACCTCTATTCTTTTAGTTTTACGAAATTCACGTCTCTTAAACTATGATGAGTCCATACTAGGTACCGTAGAGACAAGTCTCTGCAAATGGCCTATACATTTTGACTGTTACCCTAATTTCTCTGTTTCTCTCAAAGATAAAAATATTCTTAGAGCCCTCACACTCCAAATCAAAACTCATAATTACAAAGTGGTAGATGGATCTATTCCTTTAGCCCTTGTCTATAGAATCCATTATAAAGCCATGTCCTCCCCTTTTGGAGAAAATGCTTTCAAACATAGTCCACGGGGAGAAACACTTCTTCTCCAAACTGACATTTCTAGAGCAAATACGACAATTCCTAGGTCTATTAATTGGAACCAAGTTACTTTACCAAAACAATGGGAATTAGAAAACCAAATTCCCCAACAAGTTGTTCAAAATACAGACCCAACTAATGTCATTCAACACCCAGAAGGAAGAGTGACCATTAGATTTCCTAGAAGATCTTTCGATTCAAGATCTAGTCCTTCTTTTCATAATTCTTATACGAGGTCCATAGATCTTAATCCTAATCTTCCTCCTATAATCACCATTCCCCCTAGTACACATAGAAACACTCCTCCTAGTATACATAGAGACACTCCCATAAGAGGTACAACACATTTACCTCCTTCCACCAGTAGAAGTAATCATGAGACACCTCTTGAACCAGAAATTAATGGTTTAGATAATAGATCAGGAATTTCCAGGCCAGTTTATCAACAAAATCAGCCTGAACCAGCCGAACCAGCCCTAGGAAATACAGATTCTCCTCATCATTCTCCTACTTATTCGCAAATGATAGATGCCGAGCTTAATGTTTTAGAAAAACATTTTGAGCCAAACAAAACTTTTCTTAATAAAGAATTTAATTCTGAAAACAACAAACAAATCAGAGAATGGTTCTTCAAAACCTTTATTGATAAAGCAAAAGACATCAAACAAAAATATTACGACTACATATATGAATATGAAGTCCATATATTTTTCTTTGATTGGTTAGAAGAACAATTCCTCAAACCAAAAGAAATATTTGCTTTAGATCATCATTATAAGTGGAAACTTGATAATGGTGAAACCATAAAATCCAATCATCCACCTCTTAGGAGAATAAAAATACAGCATGGAGATAGTGAGGTTACAGCCACTCCTTTTAGACTTCCAGACAAAGGAGACTCTCTCTACACCCACAAAGTTATTGAACAAAACAATTTTACTAATCAACATTTAGTGACTATAGGAAAACAGTTGAATAGAATAGAATCCACCATCCAGAATCCTACTCAGCTTATTACACCTCAAGTTGACACACTCAAAAAACCCATTTTTAAAGCCTTTGAATTTCCAAAAAATCTTAGCCCAGAATTTGCCAAAGCTATAGAACAAAAGAAAAAACTCTTAGGAAAATCAAAGTTAGAACCTGATCCTATACTAGACACTCCTAAATTCCAGAATCTTATCATTAGAGACACCCCAGACCAACCCACTATTAATACCCTAACCAAACCCTCTGGTAATCCTGATAATGAGTCAGTCAATGACATTAACAGACTCAATTGGAGACAACCTCAGAAGCTTTATTATAGTAGAGCTACCCCACCAGACATTGCCCAAGAAGAATCATCACAAAAATACAGAATAAATACTCTCCTGACGCCATCTATGAATGGAACATTGATGGTGTTGCAGAAACCAATATTATGAACATTCTTAACAACATGGTAATGCTTGCTAATGCCTACAAAACACAGCAAGATGTTTCTGACCATGCTGTTGCTAATCTTTTAGTAGCCGGATTTACTGGACAACTAAAATGTTGGTGGGATAACTACCTGACAGATGAACAAAAGACACAAATTCTGACTGCTTATAAAATAGATGATTTTGGTCAACGCATGGATGATGATCAAGGACATCTCATCCAAGATGCGGTTAATACCCTTATCTATTCCATTTCACAACACTTTGTAGGAGATCCTTCACATATTAGGGATAGAAATCAAGATCTCATTTCCAATATGCGTTGCAAATCCTTAGGAAGATTTAGAGAATACAAAGAGTTTTTCTTTCAAAGGGTTCTTATTAGACCCGATTGCAATCAACCCTTTTGGAAAGAAAAATTCCTAGCCAGTTTACCCCAGATTATAGGTGACCAAGTTAGAGATAAAATTAAAGAAGATTATAGCGGTCAAATTCCTTATGATCTCTTTTCTTATGGAGAAATAGTCTCTTATGTTTATAGACAAGGAACACAAATGTGTAATACAATCAAATTACAAAGATAACTCAAGGAAGAACAATCCCTCACCAATAGGAGTCTAGGAGATTTTTGTGCTCAATACGACCCATCTTATAATGAAAAAACAAAACCAAAATGTAAGGGAACTTGTCCTCCTGAGAAAGAAACAAAGAAACATCACAACAAACCTCCTTTTCGTAGGAATAAACAAAGACACCAGAATAATCAAAATAGACCTCATTCCGATAGAAAAAATCTTAAAGACATTAAATGCTATTCTTGTGGTAGAAAATGTCATATTTCAAAATATTGTAGGATTAATAAAAAATTGAATGAACTTTCTTTAGATGACAATACTCTTAATCAGTTAAATAACATCTTCATAGAAAATGATGATACTTCTTCTGATGAACTTCTTGAGGAAGAAGGTCTTCAGATTAATGAGATAGAATCCTCTTCTGATTCCGAATATGAAGACGCTTCTCCAGAAAAACCCACTCTTGAAGTAAACGTTTTAACAAAAGAAGAAGAATTCCTTCTCAGCACTGCTGACAAAATACTTGACCCTGAAACCAAAAAAGAATACTTAGATAGACTACACTCTTCTATGAATATTACTTCCAAGCCTAATACTTCCTACAATCTTAAAGACATTCTAAATAGAAACAAAAAACCACAGTCTAGACCTATAAATATTAATGACCTCCAAAACGAAATAAAACAACAAAAATTAGAAATACAAGCCTTAAAAGAAACTCAATCATAAATGAAACAAGAAATTTCTGATATAAAGTCTCTTGTCATAAAAGGAAAACCAAAACTAGATGACCAAAATGAAATCACTAGTACCCCAGATACCTCTGATCCAGCCTTTCTTATGTTGTTAACAGAAATCACATCTAGGAAATGGATAATAAACATTAAGATAAAAATCCATAATGAATATATTATTGAAACAACGGCACTCTTCGATACAGGGGCTGACCTCAATTGTATCAAAGAAGGCCTTGTTCCAACAAGATACTTTGACAAAACATCTGAGTCCTTAAAATCAACCTCAGGAGACAAACTGAATATACAATACAAGCTACCCGAAGCCCTAATAATAAAAGACCAAATGTCTTACAAAACATCTTTTCTTTTAGTTAAAAACATGAGACAACAGGTTATCCTTGGAACACCTTTTATACAATTGATTCAACCCTTTGCTGTTACTAATGAAGGAATAGAAACTCATGCTTTAAACAAAAAAATCACCTTCAATTTCATAACAAAACCACAGAAAAGGAGTCTTAATATTTTACAAGAACATTCCATTTCAGAAATAAATTGCCTCATAAAAGACAAAGAAAACCAGCTTGAATTTTTAAAAGAAGATTTAGAATTCAAAAGAATAGGAGAAAATCTTATAAAACCAAACATTATAGAAAAGATAACTTCGCTACAAAAACACATAGAAAAAACTATATGCTCTACTCTACCCAATGCCTTTTGGGAAAGAAAAAAACATATCGTTGATTTACCTTATGAACATGATTTTTCTGAAAACAAAATTCCTACCAAAGCCCGCCCAACACAAATGAACCAAGAAGTTTTAAAATTTTGTCAAGCAGAAATACAAGATCTCTTAAATAAAAAACTCATAAGAAAAAGCCAATCACCTTGAAGTTGTTCTGCTTTCTATGTCAATAAAAATGCTGAACTAGAAAGAGGAGTTCCCAGGTTAGTTATTAATTATAAACCTCTTAATACAGCCCTTAGATGGATAAGATACCCTATACCCAATAAAAAGATTTGCTGAACAGACTTTGTAGATCAAAGATATTTTCTAAATTTGACATGAAATCAGGATTTTGGCAAATACAAGTAAGTGAAAAGGATAAATACAAGACAGCCTTTACAGTACCTTTTGGCCAATATGAATGGAATGTTATGCCATTCGGCCTCAAAAATGCCCCTTCGTAATTCCAAAGAATTATGAACGAAATTTTCAATCCCTATTCAGAATACATCATAGTTTATATAGATGATGTTCTAGTATTCTCTTCCAATATAGAACAGCATTTCAAACATCTATCCACTTTTATAAAAATAATCATACAAAACGGTCTTGTAGTCTCTCTTACTAAAATTGCACTATTCAAGACCAAGGTTAGATTTTTAGGCCATTACATCCATTTAAGCACTATCACTCCCATAGAAAGATCGATCTCTTTTACTGATAAATTCCCAGATGAGATTAAAGACAAAACCCAATTACAAAGGTTTTTGGATAGTCTCAATTATATTTTAGATTTCTTTCCCAACATAACTATACTTTGTAAACCTTTACATCAAAGGTTACGAAAGGATCCTCCACCATGGACCTCTGTCCATACTGACATTGTCAAACAAATAAAAATGCATGTGAAAGATATACCATGCTTACATCTTGCTGACCCTTCCACTTTCAAAATAGTAGAAACAGACGCGTCAGAATTAGGATACGGTGGCATTCTCAAACAAGTCAATAACAACAAAGAACAAGTTATTCAGTTTATATCAAAGCATTGGAATTGCACTCAACAAAATTATTCGACAATCAAAAAGAAATACTTGCTATAGTTTTGTCTATATCAAAATTCCAAGGAGATTTATTAAATCAAAAATTTCTCTTGAGAATTGATTGCAAATCAGCCAAAGACATTTTACAAAAAGACGTTTTAAATGTTGCATCAAAACAAATTTTTGCCGGATGGCAAGCCATACTTTCAAAGTATTCGATTTTGACATTGAATTTATAAATGGTTCTTCAAATTCATTGCCTGATTTTCTCACAAGAGAATTTTTACAGGGGATACCAATATGCCAAGATCCAAAAAAGACAAAGACAAAGGCAAAGGCAAAGCCACTGCTGAACCCTCCAATACACCACCAAAGCCAAAAGGCTTAACATCAGTCAAGACATGGCTTGAAATGGCAGAAAACAACCAGACATTCCTACACCAAACACCTTTGAAAATAGAACACATATCACCTGATCCCATGTTAGCCTTTAATCAGTTAGCCGACATGATACCAAAAGAAACCATTCTATTACTTGCACAATCTATACAAAACAAGACAAAGAAAGAGCCATCCAATGACATCGAGGTAAGCAACAATCCTTCCCCATTGGTTACACAAAAACCAGCAGAATACAAAAGAATTTCGAATGAGGTGGTTATTAGGCCACAAGCAACCCCTCAATCTCAAAAATCAAAAATTTTCCCCAAAACATCATTTCAAAAATATTGATGTAGAAGATGGATTCTTCGATGAAGATCCAATCAAATTTGCAAAAACATCTTTCCAAAAAACTGGTTATTCAAACCACACAATACAAACAAAACCCTTGCTTATTATGAGCAAATTCTAGTAGAGACAGAATCAGCAAGATTTACCCATTTTGTTGACAAAAACAATACAGAAAACATTATATACTCCACTATATCCATCAGTAAAGTCATATACCCCTCACACTGGGGAGCCTCACCTCATACACTCAGAAAATTCCAAACCAGACTTACCAAAACCTACCATATTCTTCCTCATACACCTACTGGGACTACCAACAAGCTTGGTGGAACGTTTTCTTCAGACAAAATACAAATTTCAAACACACTTGGTTATTATTCTTCAAAAATAACTTCCCAAGACAAAGCCTACCAAATTGGTTTGACTCCTGGTGGGATCTCTTTGGTCCTTTAGACATAATTCTACACCCCACAGTCAAACAAGGTTATGAGGTTTTCAGTAAATACTTCGTACCAACACCACATGATATAAGGTTCCCATGCCTTATGCATTTCTTTATAATATTCAGAATCTCTTGGGTAACAGCTTGGGAATTTGAATACAATACATCCACAAACCACGGGGTACCAGTCCTTGTCCGAAAATACAAAACAAAATGGTGGGATGGATTCAAACACCATGAACAAGGATCCGAAGCTGCGGTTAGAACATGGCTAAACAGCCAGAAAAACATGATAACCACAGTCCCATCAAATACATCCTTTTTACAGGAGAAATCCATGGCAAATGCAGCACTTGCTGCAGTCCAGAGCAGAGAGGAATACTGTAACATCCTCAGGACAATGCTATCGGAAGCGGAAGAATCACAATGTGGATCTTCCAAATCTCAAGACAATACAAACGAATCCTCACAGTCACATCACAGTGGAAACACCAATGAAGACGACTACTATGGGATCAACCTAGACAGAGATTAAATTCAAGACATCACATGCTGACGCTGTTACGAGCGGCGCAAAGGCTATACACCGTAGCGTAATAGACATACACTGTTCATACACTGTTCACTATTCACTATTTACCTTACACTGTTCACTCAGTACTGTTCACTTTACACTGTTCAGCACTGTAGCACTTTCACTGTAGCACCCGCTATAAATACACTCTCTCGACACAAGGAAAGGGGACCCGAAATTTTCAGATTTCTCTCTCTCTTCTTCCTCTCTCTCTCTCTCTCTCTCTCTCTCTCTCTCTTGTAAACCATCATCCCTTCCATCTTCATCCTCATCTCTTCCATCTCCAAGCTTTCTTACCTTGTATCCCCTGGTTCCAAAGTAAGTTAGTTTTTCATATACATAGTTTTATACAGGGTTACCGACTTACATGATAGTTGGTTAACCATTTCTTGTAATACAAACATCAATACTCCCTGGAGTGCGGATTACCGCCCTAATGGATGACTTGGTGCTTTAGTTTCTGCATCTTTCAATACATGTAATTTTAGCTTTTCAGCTTTATAATACAAGTTCAAACCACCTTCATGGTTGGTTTTTGTTTATGCATACTCTTACTTTATATTTTATATATTGCCTTTGCTCTTTACATTATTTTTAATTCCCGCGATTTTATTTAAGTCATTTACTTTCTTGTTCTTATATTTCATTTCCCTTTAGATACATCCTTCCCTGCTTTCATATAGATCTGTTAATCTCTCATACTGCCTTGTTCTCTTATATATATATATATTATGACTGCAAATAGACTATTTTAGAGTAATTTAGTCTTAGAGCTCATAAAATTCCACCTTAAAATCATATGTGCTAGGCCCAAAAGGAGTGGCCTAAACCTGAAACCGTTTGCATTTGGTGGCATGAGAAGTTGAATTTACGTCGTGAGCTTAGTCCACGTGCAAGGATGAATGCCGTCGATGAACTGGAAAATCAGGCAGACTTACATTCGGAACAACCTGAGTTATCAATGAAAAATGTGAAGGTAACCGATCCGTCCCCATAACAAATGCGACGGAGCTTTGTCCACCTTCAATTTTTCCTCGGAAACCGACTTCTATATCTGGTATCCACGACAAAAAATTTTAGTTATATCCCAAAGTGATGAAGTTTAAATGGAAGAAAAGTATGCAGTTGGCCAAAAAAATAAAGTACAGAATAACAAGAGAGGAAAAAAGAAGTAATCAAAACATGGATATATTGAATTATTATCTAACAAATGGACTATGCAAATGTTCTTTTACGGAAAAAGTATCAAAATAGTCCTAAACCTTTCGTATTAGTACCAATTTAGTCCTAAACTTTTTAATTTGATCAATTTAGTCCTAAACATTTTCACATTGGTACCAATTCAATCCATCCAGCTAATTTAAGTCGGAAATTGCTAATGTGGCCGTCGATGGTTTTATGTGGCACCACGTGGACAAATTTTATAATTTTTTATATTTTTTTTCAGATTTTTAAATTATTTTTTCGTTTTTTTTTCGTTTTTTTTTTTTTCTCTTTTTTTTTTTTTTTCTCCTTAACCCTTGGCCGGTGAGGTTGCCGGCCGGCCGACCATCGTCGGCCACAGGCCGATCGAGGCGAGGGGCCCTGCGCCCTCGCCAGCCACTGGCGAGGACCGCCGCACCCATGCCGACCACAAGTGAGGGTGTCGGCCCCCGCCCAGATCCAGGCGAGGGCCTCGCACCCTCGTCGGCCAAAGGCGAGGGCGCGGTAGCCCTCGCTCGAGGCAGCAAGGGTGCAGCGGCCCTCACCTGTGGGCAACGAGGGCATCAGGCCCTTGCCCGAGATCCAAGCAAGGGCTGCCGCACCTCGCCTATGGCCGACGAAGGCGTAGAGGCCCTCGGCTAACAAGTGAGGGTTTCAGCCCTCGCCCGGATATGGGCGAAGGCCGACAAGGGCGCAGAGGCCCTCGTCGGCCAATAGGCGAGGGTTTCGACCCTCGCTTGGACCTGGGCGGGGGCTGACACCCTTGCTTATGGCCGGCAAGGGCGCAGCAGCCCTCGCTAGTGGCCGGCAAGGGCGCGAGGCCCCTCGCCCTAACCAGCCTATGGCCAGCGATGGTCGGCCGGCCAGCAACCTCGCCAGCCAAGGGTTAAGGAGAAAAGAAAAAAAAAAAGAGAGAAAAAGGAAAAAGTAATAATTTAAAAAATTTGAAGAAAAACTATAAAAAAAAATTATTAAATTTGTCCACGTGACGCCACATAAGACTGCCGGTGGCCACGTCAGCAATTTCCGGCTTAAATTAGCCGGATGGACTGAATTGATACTAATGTGAAAATATTTATGACTAAATTGGTCCAATTAAAAAATTTAGAACTAAATCGGTACCGATACAAAAGGTTTATTACTATTTTGATACTTTTCCTGTTCTTTTACCGATTATATCGGAATTGTGTCAAATTTTTGTGCTCAATTTCATAAAAAAATAAAAATTAATGAACCCAACTTGGGCACCTGATATTAAACTATAAATTCCACCATCTAGCATGACGCATTTTACATCCGTGGACGTAAAATAAAAAGAAATCAAATTTTATGAATTTGTGATGTTAGGATATGACCAAATACAAAATTTTGTAAAGTATATATTCCCTTATTTTATATATTCTATAAATATTTGTTACGTTTGATCATAATCAAGTACACAAATGATATCATAAATTGGATTTTTGTGTAGTTTTGCAATTAAATTACCTAGTTTTATCTACTTTTACAATTAACAAGCATATTCTCTTATTGAAAAATATACAAACATATGCTAAACAAACTTACTGAAAATTGATCTAATCGATACGTTCTGCATCATGTGTCAACTAAAATTATAATCAACCGAATTTTAGATCTGCATTCACTAAATCACGTAGCTTTAATTAGTAAGTGCAATTTCATTTTCACATTTCTCTAACCACAAAACTATCACAAACACATTTATGTCGGCCGCCTCCGCTGGTCATTGGTTGCCGGTGGTCAATGCCAGCGATTGCCAATGCCACCGCCAGTCAAATCATAATCTACGATGTTTCTAGTATTTTCTTTGTAAGACTCCGGATTTCCATAGCAATTAAGCGTTTGAAATTTCGTAAAATTATAAAGAAAGATTTGTAAATTTTCATGTCAACATCGCGGACATGATAATTCCAGTCAATCTAACGGTAAGCAAGTGTGGCCTATAAATTTCGGATGCAAGCAGTTGCAAGACTTCTGGCGTCGTCATCGTTGGACTAATTTGTTCAGCCACATTTAGAAAAAGCCCTCATACGCATGCATATTACGAAGAGAGGAAATCCACAGCTTCGTGTAGATGGTTACGATTTCATTGTCTGTTCAGTAGAATGAATATTTGCTGTTTGCATTTTGATCTCTGGCACCTTCTTGTACCAGAGAGGAATAACAAGCAAACAAATGTTTCATGAGCAGCACAAAAGAAGGCCAAAAACGAAAGAGAAAAAATTGTTATTATCATAATTACATATTACATCAATATATATTGTGTGAGCATTGGGGGCTGACTATCAATGAAAAGACTAAACTACCCTTCAACACTCCCCCTCAAGTCGGGGCATAAATATCAAAGAGTCCTAACTTGTTACATAAAGTAGTTGCTCTACCTCCCTACGATGACTTAGTGAAAAGAATGGCAAGTTGGTCTTCGGTCCGTGTATGTTGAAGTGTTATGTCATTGTTCTAAATCTTTTCTCGCACGAAATGGCAATCTACTTCAATATACATCATGCACTCACAAAAAACTAGATTTGAAGCAATATCATAGCAGACTGATTATCACAACACAGAACCGAGGAAGCTGAAGATGGCATGCTAAGTTCGGATAAGAGCATCCTCAACCAAAGCAACTCAATAGTCATATGAGCCATGGCCCGATGTTCTGCCTCTACACTTGATCGAGACACTACCTATTGCTTCTTACATTTCCAACCCACAAGATTGCCTCCCAATAACACACAGTAGCCACAAGTTGATCTCCTATCAATAGAACATGCAGCCCAATCAACATCAGAGTAGCCAATAACACTACGATGTCCATGATTCTTGAATGAAGTCCCTCTACCTAGTGCTCCTTTCAAATACTTAACAACACATAACACTGCCTCCCAATGTATAGTGCAAGGAGCACTCATAAATTGACTAACCACACTAAAAACAAAAGAAATATCTAGTCGGGTGACAGTTAAATGGTTGAGCTTATCCACTAACTTGCGATACCTACTTGGATCATGAAGTAACTCTCCATGTTTTGCATCAAGTTTCACATTATCCACTAGAGTATCCATAGGCTTAGCTCCAAATAAACCAACCTCACTGAGGATATCAAGAACAAATTTCTACTATGACAATGAGATACCATCACGTGAATAGGCCACCTCAATGCCCAATAAATACCGCAGACTATCCATATCTTTTGTATTAACTCTGTTTGTAAAAACTATTTCAACTTTTGTATGCCCACAGAATCAATATCAATGATGATAATGTCATCCACATACACAATTAGGAGAACACACCTTACAGAGGAAGTTGAACTAAACACATAATAATCCATGGTACAACACCTCAAACCAAACCAAATAATTGCATCATTGAAATGATCAAACCAGGCACGAGGAAACTGTTTCAACTCATATAATGCCTTGCGCAAGCGACAAACACTAGTAGATGCCCCCTGAGCAGCAAACCCTGAGTGCTCCATTTATACCTCCTCTATCAAGTGGCCATGAAGGAATGCATTTTGGACATCTAGCTAATGGAGACTCCAATCATATTGGACAACAAGAGAAACAAAAACGCAAATAGAAGGTATCTTTGCTATAGCAGAAAACGTATCATTGTAATCAACTCCATTGGCCTGAGTATTACCTTAGGCAACTAGAAGCGCCTTTAGACGCTCAATAGAACCACCAAGTTGAAACTTCACTATCAAAACCTAACAACACCCTACAACCTGTTTGTTGGTAGGTAACGGTGTAAAATGCTAGGTCTCATTATCTTGTAGCACTTGCATTTCATCCTTCGTAGCCTGCCACCAATCTGGATAAGCAAGGGCCTCTGCAATAGTACTTGGCATAGACACAATAGATAAAAAAGCAACAAATGAGGAATATGTAGGAGAAAGACAATCATAGGATAAAAAGTAAGAAAAAAGGGTGACAAACCCTAGGTGCTCCATATATACCTCCTCTACCAAGTCACCATGAAGGAATACATTCTAGACATCAAGCTAATGGAGAGTCTAATCATATCGGACAACAAGAGTAACAAAAACACAGACAAAAAGTATCTTTGTGACAGGAGAAAATGTATCATCGTAATCAACTCCATAGGTCTAAGTATAACCTTTGGCAATTGAATGCGCCTTCAGACACTCAATAGAACCATCCAGTTGAAACTTCACTGTGAAAACCTAATGATTCCCCACAACCTGTCTGTCGGCAGTTAACAGTAAGATGTCATGTCCTATTATCCTGTAGCACCTGCATTTCATCCTCCATAGCCCGCCGCCAATCTAGATAAGCAAGGACCTCTGTAATAGTACTTGGCACAGACACAATAGATAAAGAAACAACAAACGAGGAATATGTAGGAGAAAGACAATCGTAGGATAAAAACTAAGAAAAAAGGTGACGAGTATGTGTATAACAAGACAAACCATTATACGGGGTAAATCGGGAATTGGGTTGACCAACGTAAAAATACATACCTTTGCTTTATGCAATGGGAATGCTAGTAGTAGGATCAGGCTTAGAAGAAACTAGCGGATCAGAGGCCAAGGCATAAATTGTTGGAGAATTATGCTTATCTGATGCGGGTGGCAACTGTACTAGCTTACGTTGAGCAAGATGATGTTGTTGATAAGTCATGTAAGCGAACTGAAAATCAAGTGATATCCTAAGTATACCCGACGAGAGGATAAGTGGTAGAGAGGCCATGGCCAAGGACGATGTATCTTCGAAAGGAGTCACCGGTTGAGTAGTGGAGGAGTAATATGACCGATCCTCAAAAAAGTTCACATGTGCTGAGATGTAGAACCGCTGACTAACAAAACTATAACACTTGTACCCTTTTTGAGTTCGAGAGTACCCAAAAAATACTTGTCAATCGGTGGATCGTGCTTATCATGACCACAACACAGCCAAATATACGGAGTGGTAAATAAAAAAGCAGACTCGTAGGATGCAAAGTAGAGAAAAGTATGCCCCCATGGAGCACAAAGGATGGGAGACAATTCATAAGATAGCATACAGTAGGAATAGCATGCCCAGAACGTTTTGGGGAGGTTCATATGAAAAATTAGACAACGAGCAACATCCAAAAGATGGCGATTTTTTCGTTTTGCCACCCCATTTTGCTAGGGAGTGGACAAGAGGTCTAATGCAGAATCCCAAAGAAATCATTGAAAACCAGAGGAAATAGCCATATATTCTTTGGCATTATCGAAGTGCAAACATTTAATAGAAATATGATATTGATTGAGAATCTCAAAGTAAAACATTTGGAAACAGGAAAAAATTTCAGTTCGATCTTTTATCTAATATAACCATGTTCGCAAAAATAATCATCCACAAACATAACAACATACTTATAACTAGACATATCATTGACATGACAAGTTCCCCAAACATCAAAATGGACCAACTCAAAAGGACTTGACACATGACTTTAGACACGGGAAGAGAAGGATACCCGATGATGTTTGCCAAATTGACAAGCATCGCACTGGATAGGACTCGTAAACGATGAAAAAAGATAAAAATGATAAATTACATTGTTATATATAGTGTGAGCAGTAGGTCTCACTAACAATGAAAAAACTGAAGTACCTTCAACAAAACCAATAACGCAGACTTGCCTAGTTTTGTTGTAATTTTCACTAAGCTATTCAGAAATTCATTTCCTGAACTCAATTACAAGAATCAGAAGAGAAGCCTAGGATGCTGAGAATTTCCCATCTATTGGGGGTGTGTTTGCGTACTTCCATGACAAGCGAGCAAAGTGGTCAACGATCTTGTCGCCGGCGATTTCATCAATAGGTATAGCATCTGAGATCTCTTTCGCATCTGCCTCCGTGAGCTTCACTCCCAAGGAACCGATGTTATTATCGAGATTCTTGATCTTGGTCGTTCCTGCAAAAAGCGCCCAATATAAGAACAGAAACCCAGTTCCATGTCATCTGTTAAAGAATGCCATTTCATCAGATTCTCACCAGGGATAGGCACAACGCCATCTCCTTGATGGAGTACCCATGCGAGCGCAAGCTGTACAGGGGAACAACCGTGCTGTTTCGCTAACTTCTCTATTCGAGCGTAGAGAATTTTGTTTCTGTCCATATTCTCTGCTTGAAACCTGGGATACAGTTCCTGAGAAATGAGGCGAGAAAAAGTTAGCAAGGAGGATTGGTGAAGAAGCGTTTAAACCATCGTGTACATGAAGTGAAATATTCGACAAAGAAGAGCCCCTTTAATTATAAACCTACCGGAGAAAGATGTGCCGGCACAGTTGCTGTGACTCCTCTGCCGCCAAAGAACCCACGACCAAGAGGGCTATACGGAACGATGCCGATTCCAAGCTCCCTGAAATTGAGAGGCGGGCTAAAAGATTAAGAAAGAAGAGACAAACGTTCGAAGCAGAGAAGGCTCTTCTTTGGAGAACAACTTTGCGAAGGATTAGAAGTCTTCTACGATGGCAGGAAACAGCAATGTACCTGCAAAGTGGGACAACTTCTTGCTCGATGTCGCGAGTCCAGAGTGACCACTCCATCTGTAAGGCCGTGATGGGATGAACTGCGTGTGCCCTCCGTATGGTGTCGGGGCTAGCCTCAGACAAGCCGATGTACTTCACTTTTCCCTCTTCCACCAACTTCTTCAGTTCCCCCATCTGCAGTTTTTCGAAATCATTTGGTTTTATGAATTTCTGATTGCCAAAAGCCTGTTTTGAGCATCGGCAATTATCCACAAACAGGAAGAGCTGCTAAACAAACTTACAGTTTCCTCTATGGGGACCGATGTGTCGATTCGATGCACGTAATAGAGGTCAATGTATTCGACACCAAGGCGCTCGAGGCTCGACTCGCAACATGAGCGGACATATTCAGGTGTCCCCTTAATCACGACATTGCCTGCTTCGGTTTTTGCAATACCGAATTTGGTGGCTAACTGTACCTCCTCCCGCGGTAAGCTCTTCAGTGCCTGCAACAATGACAAAGTTTCCAAATAATTATGTAAGTAAAATCAGTCAACTAAAACACTAAATGACCAGTTTCGTGCGTTTCAGTTACTTCGCATTACCTTTCCAACAAGAATTTCATTGATTTTGGGTCCATAAAAATCTGATGTGTCGAAGAATGTTATCCCCTTGGCAAACGCGTCAGTGATGATTGCTACGCCGGCTTCCTCAGGAACAGGATCATTGTACATTCCGGAGAGTCCCATGCAGCCGAAACCCAACTTCGAAACCTGCAATTGTTCAAAAACAAAATAAAATGAAGAAGAAGAAACGGAAAGTCATACATTTTAGCACGAATAAGCTGAAATGAATCCACGGGAATTTAACCAATCACAAACAATAAGACCGATGTGATGAAATTTTCACGAAGAAAGAAGTAGTTTAATTGCAAACCTCGAGACCCTGCGTTCCGAACTTCACTCGCGGAATCCGAACCCCAGCCATTTTGCAGATGATATCTTGAAGTTGCTACTTGCTGTACTTTCTGGTTTCTTGATCTGTCAATTTTCACGCATATTTGTAGGAGTTTGTTGAGGTGACAAATACAATGATAAAGAAAGGAAACTTTAGATTATTAGATAGTCAAATGCCATTGACCAGGGCCCATGACGTAAGCAGATACGCAAGAGCTCTACTTTGTTAGATACAATGGGTGAGCATAATTTTAGGGTAGAACCTAGAACTTGAGAACCAGACCGATGAAAACCTAAAGGTTCTAGATCCAAGGTATGCAAGGCCTATCACGTAAGCATATGCGCAAGAGCTCTCATTTGTTGGATACAAGAGGTGAGCATAGTTATGTTCCAAGGTAAAACATAAAATCTAAGAACAAGACCAGTGGAAACCTATATGTTCCAAGTTCTAAGGTATATATGGTAGGGTTCAGATTTCTTAAAATGAGAAACCTATTTCGACGGATAGGTTCCAAGTTCTTAATAAAATGAACTTGGAAGAACCTGGAACCTAAAATCTGAAACAAGTATTAACATTTTTCTTGGTTTATGACTTCTCGCGATCTTGCAATGTTCTATGCCATTTAATGATGAGTGTATAACTTGTAAGCACTAGTCTAAGCTTTCATTTTATAACTAAGACTTTTACTTTATTAACATTTTTTTATTTAAATATAAGTTATAGTCAATGAATTATAACAGTAAGTGGTGGTGATTAAATATTTTAATTCACTACAATAATTTAATTAAAAATATAAGTGGAACTTGGATAAACTCTGAAATCGATCCTAAAACCTGTGACGGGATAAGTTCCAGGTTTTAAGGTATGCATAATAGGTTTCGAGTTCAAAAATAAAGAACTTGTTCTGACGAATAGATACCGGGTTTCAAGTAGAACCTATACATAACCTAAAATTGCTCATTTCTATATGGATACTACCTGGATACTTCGGGTTTGCATCACCTAGTATGTCACAATCGTATTGATTTTTAACTTTCCTGGCTATCAGCCATTCCGCGGTGATTGACTATGGCTTAGAGAGATCCTTTCATGCCAAAAATAGGAAGATTGCAGATAAAAACTCTCAGTGAAATTCAACAAGAAATCCACTCTACAATCAACTGCCCACATGCCAGGTGGAAAGGAACATACACAGATCCAGAAAATTGAAAAGTGAATGGACATTTCCCTCCAGGATAATGATGACCTTGAATCCCTTCCCTTTGGAAAATGAACCCGCTCCAAACATTAGTCGTGCCATCCCATAAATTATTAGAAACTAGCGAAAGTGAAAGGTCTGAAGGTCTGATTATGCCAATGAATTCATGAAATCCAAAGTACGCGGATGGCTCTTCATTTCCCACCCAGATTTTGGTCTATAAGTTGTTCTTGAATCATTCTGGGAACCGTACACACCCCGGCAAAAGTTTCCGCTACTCGGTAGTGTTACAATAATAGAATCATTGGATCTCCATCCTCATACCGAAACATTGTCAACATCACATTACTACAAGAACCATACATCAAATCGATCATCGTCCTAACGATGCACAAAATGTGCTGAATTTCGTGGGATCCAGCATAGCGTTCGTTGCAGCAATAGAGTAAAATACCGGGTTACTCTTGCTCGGCTTTGTGAACCCTAACGACAACAATCACACTTCGTTGCGGTCGGATTCATGTTCAACAGTAAGGTCTGTTCAGTTCAGATTCACAGTTAGCAAAAGCAACAAATACTACAGGGTGCATCCTTGTTGCACGCCATGTGGCTGGAATTTTATCGCATGTATAAAGTAACTTAGCTACAGTATTACTTGCTTCTTGCCGTGTGGATGTGAGTGACGTCATAAAAGGGCCTTGTGACGTAAAGGCTGATGCAAGCTTTAAATTATGCAACAACACGTCGAGGATGTAGGGGTGTTGCGTTGCGCATCTGCTTACGTCAATGGGTCGTTTGCGCATCGGCTTACGTCAATTGGTGATTGTCAGATCCCTCTCATCCTTTTATGGGGCCCAGTAGATCAAACTAGCTCTTCTTCCGATAAAATTTCACCATATTACATAATATATTGTATAAAATGTGGCAACTTACGTTATCGTTCATTTATTTAGTTACTATTTTCGGTAATTAAACAATTGTCTGTACATATACATGTATATACACATATTTTGGTGTCAAGGATACTTGTGAACTATTTGCTTCATTTGCATACAAGAAGTTAATTCGTAAGCAAATATGTATTGAACCATTGATTTTTTTTTTAAGAAAATGTTTGATATTGTTCTCACTGTGTTTAAAAGGACATTTAACGTTTTATGAAGTGTTTGGCAAATGCCTTACAACTCCACATGTGAGTGGCGCGGGCTATAGTGAGAGTGATTGGCCTCTGCCGCTTGTCCCAATAACGTATTTGTATTGTTCACTTAAAATTTTATGAATTTTAAAATGATGTGCTTAAAAGTTCGGTTAAAAAGATGTGGTTCCAGATCGTCAACACTAAAATTCTAGGCCTGTAATTGGCCACACAATTTTTTTTTTCTTAGGAAGCTACTCCACCCTATCGTAATAAGGTGTTGAAATATTTATATTTCAGCTCAGCGTGGTTATGATAACATAACACTAATTATACCATATAGACTACATATGTCGACATTACAAATTTTTCTTTGTGTTTTGGCGGCCTCGACTCCTATATACACATGGAATTTGACGAGGATTGAACCAGAAGATAAAGGAGCTAGCAATTCCTTGCAGGTGCATCTGAAATATGGCCGAGGAGCAACATGTTCAGATTCCCAGAGTGAAACTTGGAACTCAGGGTCTTGAGGTAATTTGCACAAAAGCTACTTCTTGATCGCATGGAGTGCGAAAATCGATTATGACTTTTCGTCGTTGGACAATGATTTCTCGTCCTAGATTCGACTTCTGAGTCCGCAACGAAAGGCAGAAGTTCAGTGCAGATGATAGATTCATGCGGTTGCTTTTTCATGAGGCAGAGAGATCATAATTTATGTGATTTCTTGCTGACATGTGCAAGTTCTTTTGCTCTTTCTTGGTTTTATGCTGCTGCAGGTTTCCAAGTTGGGCTTTGGCTGTATGGGACTGACAGGAATTTACAACGATCCTGTCCAGGAGGAAGTCGGCGTATCCATCATCACCGATGCGTTCGCCAAGGGGGTAACATTCTTCGACACGTCGGATGTATACGGCCCGAAAACTAATGAAATTCTGGTTGGGAAGGTAATTGAGGACATAAACATGCAAAATTCAAATCGTTTATAGTTTTAGTTCATGGAATTTTAGTTACGTGGTAAGGAAAAAGGAAGAGAAACTAAGGGACTTTATTTACAGGCGTTGAAGAAGTTGCCTCGCGAGAAGGTGCAGTTAGCTACCTAATTCGGGGCGCTGCAATCCAAGGGATACGATGCGGCAATAAATGGAACGCCTGAATATGTCCGCTCATGCTGTGAGGCCAGCCTTAAGCGCCTCGATGTCGACTACATAGATCTCTATTACGTGCATCAAATCGACACATCGGTCCCAATAGAGAAAACTGTAAGTTTTGCAATGTCAAAGAAAATCTGAATAATTTCTCTGCTCCAACAGACTTTAAACTCATCAGTTTTCAACAAATTTGCAGATGGGAGAACTGAAGAAGTTGATGGAAGAGGGGAAAGTGAAGTACATTGGCTTGTCGGAAGCCAGTCCCGACACCATACGGAGAGCGCACGCGGTTCATCCCGTCACTGCCTTACAAATCGAGTGGTCACTCTGGACTCGTGACATCGAGCAAGAAACCTCTCTGCAGGTACATTGCTTGCTCTACTCTAATCTCTCGGAACATTTGCAACGAAGAAGTGGAGGAAAACTCTGTCCACGGACTTCCTAGTAGACTCCGAACCTTCATAAATTGGTCCATTTTAATTACATAGTCGGACACTTGGATTTAACTAGCGGAGTTTCTTTCTTCGTGTTGGCCCGCTTCTCGGATTTCCAGGGAGCTTGGGATCGGCATAGTGCCATATAGTCCTCTCGGTCGCGGGTTCTTTGGTGGTAGGGGAGTCATAGGAGCTGTGCCTGGGAAGAGCCTTCAGGTGTGAGACATGCCTTACTTCTTTTGGCGTGCGTATCATTTAGTCCAAGCTTCTCCAAGACAATCCTGAATCCTCATATCTGTTTCTTCAAATTTCCAGGAAAGGTATCCCAGGTTTCAACCGGAGAATTTGGAGAAGAACAAAGTCTTTTTCACCCGAATCGAGAAGCTAGCAAACAAGCACGATTGCACCCCGATCCAGCTCGCGCTGGCATGGGTTCTCCATCAAGGGGATGACGTTGTGCCGATACCGATGTGTAGACAACTTGAATAGAAGCATCATTTGTATGATAATTATGTTCCCTTTTACTACGAAAAAATTGGACTGCGACTGCCTGTCCAGCCCCTAAAGCCCGCAAAAACAGTCTCTACTGACTACTGGCGATGGGCGTTCCGACCAGCAGCAGCCATCGCCTTCCACTTGCTACTAAAGAGACTAAGCGACTGTTTTCTGGTGCCTGTCGCTCGATCTCTACACGTCGTTTTATAAGTTCTCTGAATTTATGAATTCTCGGTTCATTAACCTGCCGTCGCATTTTGAATTATCTGAACTTATACATCGTTTATGTAGGAATGACAAAGATAAAGAACCTGGACGCCAACATCGGCTCCTTGCAAGTGAAACTCGCAGAGGATGATTTGAGAGAGATATCAGATGCCGTGCCAATCGAGGAGGTCGTCGGTGGCAGTATTCATGAAGGGTATGCTCGTCTCTCGTGGAGGTACGCGGACACCCCGCCCCTGAGAGCTGGGAAATCGTCAGCCTAGACTTCCTTCAGTTTCATGGAGCACTGTTCGGCTCTCTGCATTGTTCTTTTCCTGTCTGTAACCGAGGTCTGTAAGATCATGGGGATCTCGATGCAAAAATAAAACCAGGGATTGTTTAGTCCCTTGGATCTCGAAGGGAAAGCTTGAATTAATCATTAATGATGATGTTGCATTTTGCGGTTGCTGTTTGATACCATTTTGCAGATTTCTAGGTTTTTGTCCAAGAAAGCTCTTAGACAAAATATCTTTCATCCAAGGTTGACTCTTCGGCTTTTTCGTATATCGGGTTTCGTGTTGTTTCGAAAAGGAAGCAATTGGCTATAACTATTCAAATAAAAGATAAATCTAAAATACTTGAAACTATAGGCAAGAAATAACAGATAAATAGTTGTCGCAACCTACCCCTCGGGGGAAGGAATAATATAAGTTTAGGGGTATTACCTAAAAAATGGGTCTATGAGTCATGATCAGACACGGGCTCTCCCAAGCTCATACCTCGTGCGACATTGGAGGATTCATAGGAATTTTGTAATAAAGAGTCGTCACTAGCCTATTAGAGTTGGTTAGAAACCAATTGAGACATGGGAGTATACATCACTTCTTACGCAACCAAATAATATAGGTTCGGGGACTTGATTACACTAATTAACCAATTAGTGCGCTTTCAATACCTAATCATGTTCATTTTAGAAAGAAATTTTGTCAAACAGTTTGGATTAATTTTAAACCAATTTACTAACACGCGAGGTGATTATATGAGTACGCAATCATTAAAATAACAAGTAGCAGCCAAGGAAAACGTTTAAATAAATTGCATGGGAGAGCAAATATTTAACATTAAGGAAAAGATAAATGCTAATCTGGACTAAATGGATCATAACAGCAAAAGCAAACAAGAGTAATTGTCTTTGAAGACAATTGAAGCCCTAAGGTAGAGCCTATGGGCTTACTTAATTTTTAGCACACTTTAGAGTTAAGAAACCTCCATTTTTAAGAAAATAGCTCGAAAAGTTTGTTTTTAAAATTTTTCAAATGAAATTCTAAATTTTGTGACATTTTTTATTTTTTTTATTTTTTCAAATGAAAGTCTGAGAGTGAGTGTTAGAGTAGGACCGAAAAAAAAAAAACTTTTAATTTTTTAAAAAAAATTAATTATTATTTAAAAAAAAAACAAAATTCAAAATTTTCAATATTTTGTAAAAGTTTTAATGTTCTCTGAAAGCTCTTGAATTTTCGGAAATTTTTTTTGAATTTTTATTATTTCCGAATTTTTCATTTTTTTGAAATTTTTAATATATTTCTATTATTTAATATTCTTTTATTCGAAAAAAAGTCCTGACCGGGTCAACCCAATCCAGCCCGTTGACTCGACCCAACGACCTGAACCTGACCCGATTGGAATAAAAAGGAAAACTTTTTTTAATTTAAAAAAAATAAATGATTTTTGTAATTCCTTTTTGTCTTTTGCTCACCTCGTCCTTTTCCCTGCACATTCTGCTCGTTGGTCCTTCCCGAAGCCAACTTTTGTCATGTCATAGTTTTCTATTTTTTTGGTTTTGCCCTTTTCCTTTTTTTCTTTTTTTACTTCATCCCTTCCCCCTGCACGCCTTCAACCCAGCTTCGTCTTCAGCCTCTCGCCCCTCCTTCAACGAAGCCGAAGGTCCACAGAAAAACAGAACATGAACCTTGCCTCTTTAATGGCCAAAAAAACAAAAAAAAATCCAAGCACTAAAAGAATCTAAGCTTAAATAAAATGATTTAAGCCTCTTGCAAACTACGCCCGTCTACCTTGCAATTACTGTTCACAGCCACAAACACTTTCTTTCAAAATCACCAGTCAAGGAATGCTTATCCGGAAAGATGCCGTGCATACCAAAACATTGAAACACGAACATACGAAACGGAAAGTAGCCATGGGAACCTATTAAAACTCATTTGACAAGCCAAGGATCCGGGAACGCAAGGAGGACTAAGAACGGATGTAGGTATTTTGGTCAGACATATCCTCGAACACGCAGAGGGCATCGGCCAAACAGAAGTTTTGCATTTATTGGAGACACGGAATTATACCAAAATTAGAGGTGGCAAAATGAGTCTTAGACTCATATATGACCCATTTGAATCATAAACGGATCATATATGGGTCACTTGTTTTTTTAAAAAATTAGTTAAATGAGTTTAACAATTAAAGACTTAAAATATGTGAGTTTTAAATAGGTCTTAAATGGGTTGGATTTAGAACCCATTTTCAACCAAAACCACACCATCTCTCTCTTCCCTCTTTAACTTACAAAAATATTTTTTTATAAAAATCGAAATTATAATTCTTTTTATTTTTTTATTTTTCTTTCCTTTTTTTCTTTCTTCTTCCTTCTTCCGGTGGTCGGCACAGTGATGGCTGGCAACTGGCCAGGCGAGCCTCGGGCAAGCTCAAGGTCGCCGGATCTGGCAAGACTCGAACTCATTGGATCTACCGAGGCGGAGGTCTCGCCAATGTCCAGCAAGACTCAAACTCGCCGCTTGGCGTCGGGCGAGCTCGAGCTTGCTTTGGATCTAGCGAGGTGGAGGCCTCGCCGCCGGATCGAGCGAGGCTCGAGCTCGCCGAATCTTGCGAGGCAGAGGCCTTGTCGACGTCGGGCGAGGCTCGAGCCTTGTCGATCTAGCGAGCCTTGAGCTCGCGGCGTCGGCGAGCCAAGTGAGCTTGAGGCTCGCTTGTGGCCGATCGCTGGCTGTCATCGTGGCAGTAGCCGACCAAAGAAGAAGAAGAAAAAGGAAAATTAAAAGTCATATTCTTAAAAAATATATAATTAAAAAAAAATTTAAAATTTTTTTTTTAAAAAGATTCGATTTTTTTAAAAGCTTTTTTTTTTTTGTTTTATTAAATAGGTCGAGTATGGGGCCAAAATTTTCAGACCGCAATAAATGGATCATAAATGGTCGATTTTGGTTGAACCAATTTATGAACCGACCCAAACTTGACTTGACCCACCCATTTAACGGGTCGATTTTGGTTTAGCGAGCAAGGTTCGACTTTGTAGTGGAAACAACTGATTATGCTCAATGCAAACAATATAACCGCAAGCATCGGGTGCAAAGAAGACCAAATATGGGCATCTAGCCTAGGCATTTCATCAAGCATATGACGTGCACTAAAGAAACAAGAGATTTTTGCCTCAACCGAGACTCAAACGCGAGCCTAGTTCCTAACCGAACATGCCAGTGAACATCGAGACATCCATGAAGGATCGGCAGGACCGGAGCTCACGCGAACTGGTCAGTCGCGAGCTCCAGCCCGACACCTCTCAAAACGACGTATCGTGGTTTGGAGGACCTACCTGATTTGGACGGCGGGCAATGGGTGGACCTCAGGCGACGGCGACCCTATCTCAATCTCACTCTCTCCCTTTGGCTGGCTCAAACCTCTCCCCATCTCCATCTCACTCGCTCAAACTCCCTTTCAATCTCGAAAAAAAAAAAAAAAATTAGCCGAGAACCCCCCTCTTCTCTTTGCTCTCTTCCTTTTTAGCCCAAGTGCGCATGGCTTCTGCCACCGGTAGCCTGTCGCGACAACTTGATCTCCGACCCTGGGATTGCGCCGTCCTCTGCCCTCGTGATCCTCTGCCTCGCCCCTGGTTTGTACGTTTCTTTTTCTGCCAAAGCCAAATCAACGTGAGGGTGATGAGGGAGGAAAACCACCCACGCGTGGACTGGGCCGAAATGAAAGGAGTTGGGCCAATCTGTGCAAAAAGAAGAATAGAAGGAAGAAGAGGGCTAGGCCGACCTAACCTTGGCCTGGACTCGCTTTTTGTCCTTTTTTTTTTAATTTTCGATTTTAAAAAAAAAAATAAATTTAATAATTAGTTATAGTTGTGTAAATGTTCCTAATGTCTGCTCGTAACGGATTTTAATGAAAGCATACACGATGCATTTTAATGAAAGTGCCTTTTCTTTAGCGACTAATTCATAAATTTATACATGATTAAATCCTAAATAAAATTGTAAAATTTAGGTGTCAACAATAGTGTTCTTTGTTCATCTTTTTTCTGATCCTTTACAACTTGTCTTCGGCTATCTATAGCTAGATAGGGCGAATAACTGCTCCGACAGTTATTGCTTCAATTTTAATTGTTCGTGGAATACTCGGTGTGCCTTCAATAATTGTATCGCCTTATCCACGAAATGGTTGGTACCTAGTGCTTCGGTAGCTGGTCTCTTTCTTATCCTCTTGCTTCCAAATGGTAATGGGTGCTGAGCCGTCGATAATTATAACTGCTGCTATATCTGAACTCCCGCAGCCCGATATGTCCATTACAAGCCCAGTGGGTTTTATTGATTATCAACGGCCCACAGACTCAACTTTTGGTGTTAACAATTTTCTAAAGCTTTGGTAACTCGTAAAACTCATTTATAATAATAGTCGATGCATAATGCGTAACTAACGGACCCCCTTACTAAACTACCAACGTTATTAAATCAAAAATATAAGCTAATTCAATAATTTATCAAAATTTATTTGACTAGGCTTATTAATGTGTTAATTTAAGTCACTTATGTCGTGTTGGAACTACTAAGTCTTTCAATAATTGACCAACACTCATTTGCGCCACTTCCCATTTTGTCGATCCTAATTTAAGTGATGTACCAATTTTTCTCTTCCAACTAATTTAAACTTACCCAACATTTATTTGATTAATTTATAATGTTCATGCTTGCTTCATTATAATTTACCGACATTGTTTGACTAACTTACCAACCTTTTAGAATTTTGCTGACTTTTATATAAAATTACCAAAGTGATTTTGTCAACTTTTCTTTTATTAAGGCACTAACCAGTTTTGGCTTATGAGCTCTTATTTGAGTCACTCGCCGCACCTTTATGCTTGTTTCATATTGTTAATTTTACTAATAACGTACGGTATTAATTTCTGTTAAAAATTCTGTGATCCATTTTGGATTAAAAAAAAAAAAAAAACTTCTAGAAACTACCGGATAAATCTTGCAAGTGTGAGAAGACAATTGAAGGAACATGAGAAGACTAGCTTGCAAAGGAAAACATTCTGGAAATCAAGGTTGCTTAATCATGAGTCATGAGAAAGCAGAGCCAAGAAAGTGAACAAGGAATGTCCACACAAGCCTACAACCTGCAAACTAGAAGCACCCAAGGAGAATGACATTAAAAGTGCCAAAAATTGTGTACTGCACTCACTTTAATGTTTAAAAAAAATTTGCAATCACTTAAACGCCACTTTAAAAAAAAAAAATCACCTAGATGTCAACTCCGATCTTGAAGATCGGAAATCCAACATGGCCATATTTTGTTAATTTCTTAGCCCTATGTGGCTCACCAGCAGGTCCATATAACTCTAAAACAATTTCATCTGAAAGTTGTAAATAGTAATTATTTTAGTACCAAATTTTATTTAAAGTGATCATTTTAGTATAAGTTGTTATTAAAAAGCAATCACTTCAATGTCAAGCACACTTAGTGGACTGAATTTTTTAAATAATATGCCAAGTCATATTAAATTTTTAATTATAAAAGTCACGTATTATTTTTGGCTGGAACTTATCGTCGTTGGTACTTAAGTAATCGTTTTTTCTTTAATTTTGCACTTTAGTAGTCCGATGAAAAGTTTTGACATTAAAGTATACATAAGTATTCGATCAATTTATCACTTACCGTGATGAGGGCCATCACATCTTCTAACTCTATGATGGAGGAGCTTGCAAACTCTTCTTGTTCCTCCACTGCAAAGGATGCTTGGAAATCCCACTCTTCTTCGCTATCATTTTCCTTAGATGCCGCAACGTTTCCTTCAACTCTTTTGAATCAACAATCCCTGACAAAGTGACCTACTTTGCCACACATGTAACACCATCCATTACGCCTTTTATTCTTCTTTTCTTCATTGTCGTCCTTATCGCGGTCTCGACAAGCTCCCCCTGGCCGAGGTCCACTTCCTTCTATTCGCTTTTGCCATTCTCCATGACTTTTTCATGTTTTGCCATCTCTTGCACCTTCTCTATTTCTATTCTGGCCCTTGAACCCTCTTTTATGACTGAAGATGGCACTTTCATCCTCCTTAATTGAGACCTTAGAAATTTGTTTATCTAAGGCTTCTTGGTTGGCCAATATATTCTCCAACTCTGTTAGAGTTGGCTCATTTGCCCATCCACGGGTGGCCGTAACAATACCGTTATACTCCGGCCTTAACCCATGAATTATTATTCTTCTCATTCTTGTCTTAGAGATGGCATTCTGAGGATCTAACTTTGAAATTTCTTCACAAATAGATTTAACTTTAGAGAAGTATTGACTCACCATCATACTTTGTTGCAAGATTAAGAGGAGCTCGTTCTCCAGGCATTGTAACTTCGCATTGTTTGTCCTCACAAACAGCGTTGCCAAATTATCTCAGGCCTCCTTCGAGATCCTCGTACTCTTTATGTGTTACAATAATTCATTTCAACAGTCACGACAAGAATGTAAAAAGTCTTACCTGATTTTATGTTCCATTTTCTTAATTCGCTATCATTCGTGGGTGGTGTGGTGTTGCTCCCGCCAACGATATCTCACAAATCTTGACCTAGCAAGTAATATTGCATGCGGGTACTCCAATTATTATAATTTGAGTTGTTGAGCTTCTCGATGCCACTTACCAACCAACTTCACAATCCCGAATTGTGCATTGACAGAACTCCGACGTACTTCGCTCCTTGGCTTGATGAACCTGACCACCTACTCACTTACAATGGTCCCTGACCACTGTCTTCACATGGTCTCCGACGCCCTGCTCTCATATCAATTGTTGAGAAGCAAGTGGATGTACAAGTAAAATAATTACGTCTTTATAAACAATATTACAAACTCTTTATACTATCACACTCTCACAACTACTCACTTTACTTGCTCACCCACTCACTTCACAAACCACACACAAACACAACTTTCTGTGCATACACCCTGCTCACTCTCTATCACCCTACATTTACACTACACTCTACACTCATGCCACCTACTCCACCCACTCACACACTCTTAGTTGGACTTCTTACTCACGCACACATGAGGAGCAAGTTGCTCCTATTTATAGGATGGAAAGTCGGTGACTTTGCTGGCTTTCTACACTATTTTACAAGTATTATTTTATTATAGCCTGACAACTAGATTTCTTTGGAGAAGTCTAGAAGTGGCGCAGCTTTTCTTGATGGATTTTTGCTAGAGAATTCTGGAGAGAAGGAGAGAGTGGCTGTGCTCTCTTCAACAAGGAACATACACAGATTCAGAAAATTGAAAAGTGAATGGACATTTCCCTCCAGGATGATGATGACCTTGAATCCCTTCCTTGTGGAAAATGAACCCGCTCCAAACATTAGTCGTGCCATCCTATAAATTATTAGAAACTAGCGAAAGTGAAAGGTCTGATTATGCCAATGAATTCATGAAATCCAAAGTATGTGGATGGCTCTTCATTTCCCACCCAGATTTTGGTCTATAAGTTGTTCTTGAATCATTCTGGGAAACCATACACACCCCGGCAAAAGTTTCCGCTACTCGGTAGTGTTACAATAATAGAATCATTGGATCTCCATCCTCATACCGAGACATTGTCAACATCACATTACTACAAGAACCATACATCAAATCGATCATCGTCCTAACGATGCACAAAATGTGCTGAATTTCGTGGGATCCAGCATAGCGTTCGTTGCAGCAATAGAGTAAAATACCGGGTTACTCTTGCTCGGCTTTGTGAACCCTAACGACAACAATCACACTTCGTTGCGGTCGGATTCATGTTCAACGGTAAGGTCTATTCAGTTCAGATTCACGGTTAGCAAAAGCAACAAATACTACGGGGTGCATCCTTGTTGCACGCCATGTGGCTGGAATTTTATCGCATGTATAAAGTAACTTAGCTACAGTATTACTTGCTTCTTGCCATGTGGATGTGAGTGACGTCATAAAAGGGCCTTGTGACGTAAAGGCTGATGCAAGCTTTAAATTATGCAACACGTCGAGGCTGTAGGGGTGTTGCGTTGCGCATCTGCTTACGTCAATGGGTCGTTTGCGCATCGGCTTACGTCAATTGGTGATTGTCAGATCCCTCTCATCCTATTGTGGGGCCCAGTAGATCAAACTAGCTCTTCTTCCGATAAAATTTCACCATATTACATAATATATTGTATAAAATGTGGTAACTTACGTTATCGTTCATTTATTTAGTTAGATATATTTTCGGTAATTAAACAATTGTCTGTACATATACATGTATATATACACATATTTTGGGGGATAAATATACTAATGGTGCCATAAGTTGTGTACGGCGCTCACTTTGGTGCCAAAAGTTTCCGTCGGATCACTTAAGTGCCAAAAAATTTGAAAAACGCTCACTTTGGTGCCAACGCCGACGAAATTGGCCGGAAATCCGACGTGGCCTTTTTTTATTAATTTTTGAAGCCGACGTGTCTCATCGGAAAGTTGAGTTAGCATCCAAACACCAAAACGATGCCGTTTGGCATATTTCCCCCAACTTTGAAACCCTAATCCCCAAATTGAGAGAAAGGGAAGGCTCGTCTTCGTGTCTTCTTCTTCCTCGAAGACCCACACCAGCAACGGCACCAGCACGGCACCAGCAACAGCACCGGCAGCACACTAGTAGCGACACCAGCAACGCACCAGCAGCAGCAGCGCACCAGCAGCACCTTCGACCCATCTTCTTCTTCCTCCTCCTCCGCCCTCGCCTTCGATTTTTCCTGCAACAATCTCAGTCTCTCCTCGCTCACCTGGTCGAGCAACTACAATGGCGGTGGCCGAGCGACGGCGGTGGTGGCCGAGCGATGGTGACGGCGGGCGAAGCGACGGTGGCCAAGTGGCGAAACCCTAATTTCAATCCCCATGTGAGCTAAACGGCGTCGTTTCTGTGAAGCCATCCATGTAGGATGGCAAAAGACCTCGTTTTCTTAAGGAAGACCGAAAACAACGCCATTTAAAAGCCTATCGATTTTTTTTTTTTTTTTAAAAAGCCACGTAATCATTTTGGCCGGAATCTTTCATCGGTGGCCGGAATCTTTCGCTGGTGGCACCAAAGTGATCGTTTTTCCTCCGATTTGGCACTTAAGTGATCCGACGGAAACTTTTGACACCAAAGTGAGTGCCGTACACAACTTATGGCACCATTAGTGTACTTATCCCCATATTTTGGTGTCCAGGATACTTGTGAACTATTTGCTTCATTTGCATACAAGAAATTAATTCGTAAGCAAATATGTATTGAACCAGTGATTTTTTTTTTAAGAAAATGTTTGATATTGTTCTCACCGTGTTTAAAAGGACATTTAACGTTTTATGAAGTGTTTGGCAAATGCCTTACAACTCCACATGTGAGTGGCGCGGGCTATAGTGAGAGTGATTGCCCTCTGCCGCTTGTCCCAATAACGTATTTGTATTGTTCGCTTAAAATTTTATGAATTTTAAAATGATGTGCTTAAAAGTTCGGTTAAAAAGATGTGGTTCCAGATCGTCAACACTAAAATTCTAGGCCTGTAATTGGCCACACAAAATTTTTTTTCTTAGGAAGCTACTCCACCCTATTGTAATAAGATGTTGAAATATTTATATTTCAGCGTGGTTATGATAACATAGCACTAATTATACCATATAAACTACAGATGTCGACATTACAAATTTTTCTTTGTGTTTTGGCCGCCTCGACTCCTATATATACATGGAATTTGACTAGGATCGAACCAGAAGATAAAGGAGCTAGCAATTCCTTGCAGGTGCATCTGAAATATGGCCGAGGAGCAACATGTTCAGATTCACAGAGTGAAACTTGGAACTCAGGGTCTTGAGGTAATTTGCACAAAAGCTACTTCTTGATCGCATGGAGTGCGAAAATCGATCATGACTTTTCGTCGTTGGACAATGATTTCTCGTCCTAGATTCGACTTCTGAGTCCGCAACGAAAGGCAGAAGTTCAGTGCAGATGATAGATTCATGCGGTTGCTTTTTCATAAGGCAGAGAGACCATAATTTATGTGATTTCTTGCTGACATGTGCAAGTTCTTTTGCTCTTTCTTGGTTTTATGCTGCTGCAGGTTTCCAAGTTGGGCTTTGGCTGTATGGGACTGACAGGAATTTACAACGATCCTGTCCAGGAGGAAGTCGGCGTATCCATCATCACCGATGCGTTCGCCAAGGGGGTAACATTTTTCGACACGTCAGATGTATACGGCCCGAAAACTAATGAAATTCTGGTTGGGAAGGTAATTGAGGACATAAACATGCAAAATTCAAATCGTTTATAGTTTTAGTTCATGGAATTTTAGTTACGTGGTGAGGAAAAAGGAAGAGAAACTAAGGGACTTTATTTACAGGCGTTGAAGAAGTTGCCTCGCGAGAAGGTGCAGTTAGCTACCAAATTCGGGGCGCTGCAATCCAAGGGAAACGATGTGGCGATAAATGGAAGGCCTGAATATGTCCGCTCATGCTGTGAGGCCAGCCTTAAGCGCCTCGATGTCGACTACATAGATCTCTATTACGTGCATCGAATCGACACATCGGTCCCAATAGAGGAAACTGTAAGTTTTGCAATGTCAAAGAAAATCTGAATAATTTCTCTGCTCCGACAGACTTTAAACTCATCAGTTTTCAACAAATTTGCAGATGGGAGAACTGAAGAAGTTGGTGGAAGAGGGGAAAGTGAAGTACATTGGCTTGTCGGAAGCCAGTCCCGACACCATACGGAGAGCGCACGCGGTTCATCCCGTCACTGCCTTACAAATCGAGTGGTCACTCTGGACTCGTGACATTGAGCAAGAAATCGTCCCTCTCTGCAGGTACATTGCTTGCTCTACTCTAATCTCTCGGAACATTTGCAACGAAGAAGTGGAGGAAAACTCTGTCCACGGACTTCCTAGTAGACTCCGAACCTTCATAAATTGGTCCATTTTAATTACATAGTCGGACACTTGGATTTAACTAGCGGAGTTTCTTTCTTCGTGTTGGCCCGCTTCTCGGATTTCCAGGGAGCTTGGGATCGGCATAGTGCCATATAGTCCTCTCGGTCGCGGGTTCTTTGGTGGTAGGGGAGTCATAGGAGCTGTGCCTGGGAAGAGCCTTCAGGTGTGAGACATGCCTTACTTCTTTTGGCGTGCGTATCATTTAGTCCAAGCTTCTCCAAGACAATCCTGAATCCTCATATCTGTTTCTTCAAATTTCCAGGAAAGGTTTCCCAGGTTTCAACCGGAGAATTTGGAGAAGAACAAAGTCTTTTACACCCGAATTGAGAAGCTAGCAAACAAGCACGATTGCACCCCGATCCAGCTCGCGCTGGCATGGGTTCTCCATCAAGGGGATGACGTTGTGCCGATACCGGGTGTGTAGACAACTTGAATAGAAGCATCATTTGTATGATAATTACGTTCCCTTTTACTACGAAAAAATTGGACTGCGACTGCCTGTCCGGTCCCTAAAGCCCTCAAAAACAGTCTCTAATGACTACTGGCGATGGGCGTTCCGACCAGCAGCAGCCATCGCCTTCCACTTGCTACTAAAGAGACTAAGCGACTGTTTTCTGGTGCCTGTCGCTCGATCTCTACACGTCGTTTTATAAGTTCTCTGAATTTATGAATTCTCGGTTCATTAACAAACCTGCCGTCGCATTTTGAATTATCTGAACTTATACATCGTTTATGTAGGAACGACAAAGATAAAGAACCTGGACACCAACATCGGCTCCTTGCAAGTGAAACTCGCAGAGGATGATTTGAGAGAGATATCAGATGCCGTGCCAATCGAGGAGGTCGTCGGTGGTAGTATTCACGAAAGGTTTGCTCGTCTCTCGTGGAGGTACGCGGACACGCCGCCCCTGAGAGACGGGAAATCGTCGGCCTAGACTTCTTTCAGTTTCAGGGAGCACTGTTCGGCTCTCTGCTTTGTTCTTTTCCTGTCTGTAACCGAGGTCTGCAAGATCATGGGGATCTTGATGCAAAAATAAAACCAGGGATTGTTAAGTCCGTTGGATCTGGAAGGGAAAGCTTGAATTAATCATCAATGATGATGTTACATTTTGCAGTTGCTGTTTGATACCATTTTGCAGATTTCTAGCTTTTTGTCCAATAAAGCTCTCGGACAAAATATCTTTCATCGAAGGTTGGCTCTTCAGCTTTTTTGTTTATTGGGTTTTGTGTTGTTTAAAAAATGAAGCGATTGGCTATAACTATTCGAATAAAAGATAAATTTAAAATACTTGAAAGTAAATTTGAGATCAAAGATAACTATAGGCAAGAAATAACAGATAAATGGTGTTCTTAGTTCATCTTTTTTCCGATCCATTACAACTTGTCTTCGGCTATCTATAGCTAGATAGGGCGAATAACTGCTCCGACGGTTATTGCTTCAATTTTAATTGTTCGTGGAATACTCGGTGTGCCTTCAATAATTGTATCGCCTTATCCACGAAGTGGTTGATACCTAGTGCTTCGGTAGCTGGTCTCTTTCTTATCCTCTTGCTTCCAAATGGTAATTAGTGCTGAGCCGTCGATAATTATAACTGCTGCTATATCCGAACTCCCGCGGCCCGATATGTCCATTACAAGCCCAGTGGGTTTTATTGATTATCAACGGCCCACAGAGTCAACTTTTGGTGTTAACAATTTTCTAAAGCTTTGGTAACTCGTAAAACTCATTTATAATAATAGTCGATGCATAATGCGTAACTAACGGACCCCCTTACTAAACTACCAACGTTATTAAATAAAAAATATAAGCTAATTCAATAATTTATCAAAATTCATTTGACTAGGCTTATTAATGTGTTAATTTAAGTCACTTATGTCGTGTTGTAACTACTAAGTCTTTCAATAATTGACCAACACTCATTTGCACCACTTACCATTTTGTCGATCCTAATTTAAGTGATGTACCCATTTTTCTCTTCCAACTAATTTAAACTTACCCAACATTTATTTGATTAATTTATAATGTTCATGCTTGCTTCATTATAATTTACCAACATTGTTTGACTAACTTACCAACCTTTTAGAATTTTGCTGACTTTTATATAAAATTACCAAAGTGATTTTGTCAACTTTTCTTTTATTAAGGCACTAACCAGTTTTGGCTTATGAGCTCTTATTTGAGTCACTCGCCGCACCTTTATGCTTGTTTCATATTGTTAATTTTACTAATAACGTACGGTATTAATTTCTGTTAAAAAATTTGTGATCCATTTTGGATTAAAAAAAAAATCTAGAAACTACCGGATAAATCTTGCAGTGTGAGGAGACAATTGAAGGAACATGAGAAGACCAGCTTGCAAAGGAAAACATTCTGGAAATCAAGGTTGCTTAATCATAAGCAAGAGCCAAGAAAGTGAACAAGGAATGTCCACACAAGCCTACACCCGGCAAACTAGAAGCATCCAAGGAGAATGACATTAAAAGTGCTAAAAATTGTGTATGGCACTCACTTTAATGTTAAAAAAAAATTCGGATCACTTAAATGCCACTTTAAAAAAAAAAAAAATCACTTAGATGTCAACTACGATCTAGAAGATCGGAAATCCGACATGACCATATTTTGTTAATTTCTTAGTCCTATGTGGCTCTCCAGCAGGTCCAATTAGCATATAACTCTAAAACGATGTCATCTAAAAGTTGCAAATAATAATTGTTTGAGTATCAAATTTTATTTAAAGTGATCATTTCAGTATCAATTGTTATTAATAAGCAATCACTTCAATGTCAAGCACACCTAGTGGACTGAATTTTTTAAATAATATGCCAAGTCATATTAAATTTTTAATTATAAAAGCCACATATTATTTTTGGTTGGAATTTCTCATCGTTGGTACTTAAGCAATCGTTTTTTCTTTAATTTTGCACTTAAGTGGTCCGATGAAAACTTTTGGCATTAAAGTATACATAACTTTTGACACTTTTAGTAATCTTTTATTGAAGAATCTATTGTGTCAATTGTAATTGTCAATAAAGAGACTTGTAATTCATCCATTTGAGTATGTGAGGTTTAAGCCCTCCACTATGTGTAGAGAGTACGACTCGAACCTACAGCTCCTGTAATTACCAAAACTAAATAAACTATATCTTTAAACTATCTTATCTCGTCCCTTCTCCATCATATACCAAATATATCCTACACATATACACTTGCACACAATCAAACCACAAACCATCATAAATATCAAAATCATGCTTCCGCACACAATTCCAAAATTTCAACAATTCCGTAGCTTTCTTATAATTATATTAAAGAGTTGTTAACAATTATACAAAGTTATAATCTTTACTTTGATATATTCGCCAACTTTTCTATGACGAAATCACCTACTAGGTTTAGTTTACCAATTCTTATTGTGTAGTTTAACAATGTTTGTTTGGCACTTTACATTACCAACTTAAACAATAATTACCAATATAATTTAAGCTTACTAAAATGTTAAAGTTACTATCATTTTGAAATTTCTAACCTTAATATGAGTGATTTACTAACTTCCGTTTGATCTAGTTATCAACTAATTTTAGTTTACCAATTCTTTTTCAAATCTTTAGTGGTATTTATTTGGTTGCTTCGGGGAAGCAATCGTAATAATTTATCAAATTGCGTAGTTTAGCAACGTGTTAAAGAGTTACTTATTGCTATACGAAATTATCAATATTAATTTGAGTGATTTATCCTTTAATTTCCCATAAAAAAAAAATTAGTCTTTATTACTTCCATTGCCAAAATAGATATTCTCCTTGTTGTTGGAAAAAGAATTAAGAGTCATTTGAAAAGAGCTCGAACAGCATTTTAATGTATGCCAGTTCATCTGGATTGATTTTTAGATGCTACTTAATCTATATCTTGTAGCTCACGCGTTTTTTTTTTTTTTTTTAACTTTTAATCCGTAGCTCTTAAGGCTTTCATACACTCTTGTAGCTCACACGTAACATTTTCATAATTTTGAAAAGATGAAATAATATTTTGAATTATGACGGGAAAAAGGGGAAAGTAATAAATAAATAAACCTTTTTGCTTGTTTTGGGGCTAAACAAATAGGCTATTCGCCAAGGCTGCGTTGAAATAGAGGTCGTTGACCTGAAACGTGGATGTCAATAAAATATCTTAATACAACTAGAAGCGACGGGAAAGATCAATGGAGAACCTCAGCGAGTCAGCTAACATATGCGCATGCTGTCAGGCCAACAACTGGTGGGCAATTCTGAGATCGCACGAACCCTGCCCGAAAAGCAGAAGCAGATGTGCTCAAACAGTGAAGGATAAAACTCAACACAGTGACATAAAATAATGGCAGGAGTGGAGGTTCCGAGGTTGAAGCTTGGAAGCCAAGGACTGGAGGTAAAAATCAACGCAATCCCAGATCTTTTTTGGTGCCCATTACCATGTATGTCCAAGAAATGATTGGTTGTTTTTATTGTTGTGCTTCTTGATGACGATGTGTCAGTGTGTAGATCAGTTGGTTTTCACGAAAATTTTGGGTGGCTTGGGAAGTGGGCATTGGATTTATACATGAAAGTTTCGAACTTGAGCCGTGGGTAATGAGTAGAATTGTCGGCTACACATCCACTGATGCAAAAAGGGGGCTTTGCGATGCTGCAAATGTTGAAATTGGATATGGTTTCTTATTTGTGTCTACAGTGGAAGCACAGAGGTCTTGTCCAACCAAGTCAATTCGACACAGTTCGGGTGTGCTTGAGTTTGGCTCTACTCGATCGAGTGTTCAAGGTTGGAGTCTGGACACTCGACTTGAGCTCGATGTAGCTTGATTTTTCAAAGAAACTGAGCTCAATTCGGGAGGAATTTGGTATTCTCAACTACTCTTGACTTGTTTTGGTCTAAGTTCAAATTAAAAGTTATTGTGCTCAAGAATAAACTCGCGTTCTCAAATTTCAAAAGGAAAAAGAATTAACATTGTACATGTTTTTCTTTTATCCATAACCAAAAAACTCATATATCAAACTACTATAGCAACCTCGCAAGCTGCTCACGCTAAGAATTTTAAACTTGAGCTCAGTGCTCTTTGGTATTTGGGCACACATATGCCAAAGGATTGTAGTGAAGCAGGACTAATCTGCTAGTTGAGATTGAGCAGATCGCTAGTACCGACACATCTGTCTCCCCACCTTACAACGGAGTTTTTGAACTTTAATAGCAATGTTCAGCTTGGAAATATGAACAGCATTTGACCTGATATGCCCGTTCTGAAATGGTAAGCGGCAAACTCACCTCTTTTTTTACCACAGTTATCCAAGCTGGGGTTTGGATGCATGGGCTTAACTGTTGTCTACAACTCTCCACTTTCTGAAGAGGATGGCATCACCATAATTAAGGATGCTTATCGCAAGGCAGTCACCTTCTGTGATACAGCTGACATGTACGGAACAAATGCTAACGAAGTTCTGGTGGGAAAGCTACATATCTCTGCATAAGCAGTGACATTTGCATTTGACCAATCAATTGGTTGTGCCAATTCGTCCAGTTCGTATGTCAAGTGCAGAAGTTACTTTTCTTCTACTAAAGATCAAATTGGCTGAAAAGGACTCTGCATCTTTTTCTTTCCTTGTTTTAGCGAGCCCGAAAAAGGTGGAGGGTTAGTTATATGGGGTTTAATTTAGCTTCTCCCCTTCTTATATTATGAACTTAACCTTTCTTGGATAACCCTTCTTAGATCACTTCTTTGGTCATGTAATCAAACATAATAAGAGAAAGAAGGAAAAGAAGAAAATGTTTGCTCTAGACAAATGTTCTCCTTCTAATTGGTTTTTCCAGAGATAGGGGAATCTGATCGTTGTATGGCAGGCTTGATTTAATGATATTGTGATTCGATTTAGGCCTTGAAGCAGCTCTCAAGAGAAAATATTCAGCTGGCCGCCAAATTCGGTATAGTGAGAGTGGGAGCTTCTCAGATGGTGGTTAAGGGTGCCCTGAATATGTGCGATCGTCTTGTGAAGCTTGCGTGAAGCGCCTAGGCGTGGAACACATTGATCTGCATTATCAGCATCGACATTTCAATTCCCATTGAAGAAACTGTAAGTGCTTCTTTTGCAATTTTTTTCTTTGGGTACCCCTTTTGCATTTCTTGTGCATGTGTTACCATCCCGTGTCTTCTGGTGATTGATTTTTCTCTTGAAAAATTGTATTCCACCCCATCTGAAGCCAGGCATTTCCTGGTACATACATGGGAGAACTTAAGAAACTGGTGGAAGAGGGAAAGATAAAGCATATTGGTCTGTCTGAGGCGAGCCCAGACACTATTAGATGATCTCATGCGGTTCATCCCATTACGACAGTACAAACGGAGTGGTCTCTCTGGACTAGTGATATTGAGGAGGAGATAGTTCCGTTATGCAGGTTAGTTAGTCCACAGTAGCATCTTTTACTTCGTTTTATTTGGGGTAAGAAAAAAAGTTCAGGAGTATATATCCCTTTAGCCCATAAAATCGCGCAGTATTGCCTTCTATATGACCAGTCAAACAACTTTATGTTGCAGCCACAGGTCCAGTGTTGACATTCTTTATAATGTTTCCTAATCTAAAAAGGCTGTCTTGATGTTGCTAAATGCCAGTGAGCTTGGTATTGGAATAGTTCCATACAGTCCGCTTGGCCGTGGCTTTTTTGGTGGCAGAGCTGTCGTTGAAGATTTGCCTTCAGACAGTAATCTGGTATGTAGCCATTTCATTTGGTATAGAAGTTCCATTTTCAAGCTCCAGTTCTTGAGTCTTCAACGAAAATGCTCTGTGATTTGAAGACACTATTTCGATTCTTTAAAACTGGAAAAAAAAAAAAATTTGTTGGCACCACAAAGTATGTTTTGAATATAACTACTATAAACTATGGGAGAAGCGGAAAACTAGGGCTTTATTAGTCGCAACACAGTGGATTTTATTGGACATTCAAAGCACAATCTTCTCACTGGTGATTGAATGACAACCCAGTTTACAAAAGTTATATTCCACGGAGACTAATGCCCGTGTACTCCATGAAAGGCCACAAACCCTCGATTCAGAAGGGAGAACCTGGATAGGAACAGAAACCTTTATACTCAGATGGATAATCTCACCGAGAAACATGGGTGCACACCAGCACAATTAGCACATGGGTTCTTCGGCGAGGAGACATGGTTGTTCCAATACCCGGTGAGTCCTCTAGCAGATAAGCTTCTGCTTCAAATTAAATCTTCTACTTGTATGATTGTTACTGTGTTGTGGACTTTTTGAAAAGTACAAAAGATAAGCCATCAAGTAGCTGTTGTGTATAAAAAATGTGGCCTTATGAATTGCCGGGAAGAAGTCGTGCATTTCTACTGTCTTTGTTTTAAGCAAATACTCTCAAAGTGACTTCTAACATAATTCCGTGGAATGTTTGCTAGTTTTCTTATAACTCCAGGAACAACTAAGATTAAGAACTTGGATGACAATATCGGCTCTCTCAAACTACAGCTTATCGAAGAAGATCTGAAGGAGATCTCTGATGCTGTACCTGTCAGTGAGGTAGCCAGAGGTAGAACCTACGAGAGCATGAATGAAGTGACTTGGAAGACTGCTATGCTAACTCAAAGTCTGAGCCCAAGAATTTCACGGTCTGGCCGGGCAATTTAAGCATTTGTCGACTGTGCAATGATGAAGTATGTGAGCATTGATAGGGAAAATGAGAAGATGACTCGTGAACTTTGGCAATGTTTCTGCTCCTATGACAACAAAGTAAATGTGCCATGCCCGTTGGAGAGAGCACTTCTCTTCCCTTAAAGCATAAAAATAACATGCCGGGCAATGGAAGTTACACGATGATTTGTTGTCTAAATACATTGTCGGAGCAACAGAAGTTGCATGATGATAAAGAAATGAAAGTTGCATTTAGCTTAGAGTTGTATGGTACAGCTTGTATCGAGTTTTCCATTTTCGCATCTCATTTTATGTGGCCTTTATCATGTTTGACTATCTTGTTATTGAATGTTCTTGTGTGAATTTGCGATGCATGGTCATTTAGGTGGATCTGCCTAGGAATGAAAAATGAAGATAATCACGTAATCAAAACATTTTCAAAATGACGGAAAAGGTAGTAAACATGGACACCAATAGACTTTAGCGTAATTGAGCCCCTTTTTCTGTATCTCCGATTTATGGAAAAATGAAATGATCTCTTGCATGATAAATTAGTGTCAACTTAAAAATGAAAGAACAAATTTCCATAATAAACCAAGTTAACCAACATAGTGATTAGTAGAGTTTTGGGGCACTCATGCATCATGGCACTTGTTGCTAGAAAAAAAGAAGTAGAGTTATTGCAAAAGACCTCAGAGTATCATAGTACATATCAATTTGTCTGGATCAATTTTTACAGTTAATTAAATGAAAATTTCACAATTCACACACTTCATTTCTTTTGGATCGGTAACTTCCAAAGCTTTCATTTTCCAAATATTGGTTACTTTCTTATAATTTATTTTAAAATTTTGATGAGAAAGTCAAAAGCATACATTTTAAATTATTTTGATGAGGGTAAGCGAACAGAATATGTGAAGTTGCGTTGAAATTTAGAAGTGGCTTTTTCCCCCACATGAACTGAAACGAGAATATCAATAAAAAGTCAAAAGATCTTTCCAAGGGAAAATTCCAAAAAGGGATCCGAAGTGTCATTTCTTTCTCAAATAAGGATCTAAAGTTGACTTTATTCTAAATAAGGACCTGAGATGCCATTACTTTCTCAAATAAGGGCCTGAAGTGGATGTTGTTTCAAATGAGGACCTGAAGTGATTATGTTTGTTTCAATTAAGAGCCCGAAGTGTCTATGTCCGTTGCAAATAAGGACTTAACTTTCTAACGGTCAAGGGTATTTTCGTTATTTGTCATTTTTTCCTCTTTTTTTTTGGTTATTCTTCTTCCTCTTCGCCGATGGCCGGCTGACCATTGGCAATGCCCGCAGAGGGGTGGGTGAGGCGACCTTCGCCGGGGTCATTCGCAAGGTCGGCTAGTGCCGGCGAGGGCAAGGCAACCTCGCCCCTTGCTAGCCGTTGGTAAGGGCCGACCGCCGTAGGCGAGGCTGATCCTTGTTAGATTTGGTGAGGCCGATCTCACAAACCCTTATTAGGGGCTGGTGAGGGTCGATCTTGTGAATGACCCTTGGGTAAAGGTTGCCATGCCTAGGCGAGGCCGTCCCTCACTTGTGACCAGTGTGGGTGGCCCTCGCCGATAAGGGCAACCTTCGCCCAGCCCTTTGTGGGCATCATCGATGGCCGGCTGGCCACCGGCGAAGAGAAAGAAGAAGAATCAGGGAAAAAAAAAAAAAGGGTAAAAAAAGAAGGAAGAAAAAAAGGGAAGGAAGTGCCAAATGACAAAAATACCCTTAACCGGTTAGAAAATTTAGCCTGCTGAGCGACTGATGAGGTCAGATTTTTATTTGAAACAACCAAAACTATTTCAGGCCCTTATTTGAAACAATAAAAATTACTTCAGGTCTTTATTTGAAATAAAATTCACTCCGGATTCTTATTTGAGAAAAAGATAGTACTTCGGATCTATTTTTGGAATTTTCCCTCTTTCAAACGAAGGGGAAAGAGAAATTGAAAACCTCTACGAGCTTGAATCGCAATGACGTATAGGCATGCGTCATGCCCCTGTGGCAGAGTCCATTCCAGATGGAAGCTTGGAACGACAACTTGTCGTACCGTCTCTGCTCTGAAGACAACATATATACACTCCACACAACTGAACTCCGAAACCATCAAAACAGTGAAGGAGAAAAATCAGCACACCTGACAGAAAAATAATGGCAGGAGTGGAGGTTCCAAGGGTGAAGCTCGGAAGCCAAGGACTGGAGGTAAAAAAATCAACGCAATCCCAGATCTTTTTCCAGTGCCCATTACAAGAATTTCCAAGAAATGATCAACTGTCTTTCTTGATTCTGCATGTACTGAAAGGGCTATGCATTTTGTTGCTGTGCTTTTTTATGACGGTTTATCTGTAGAAAATGTGTAGATCGCATTGATTTTTTTATGGGATTTTTCGGTGGTTTGGGAAGTGGGTGCTGGATTTATGCGTGAAAGTTTTGAACTTGAGCCGTGGGTAATGAGTAGAATCCTCTGCTGGGCATTTTACCGATACAGTGGGGGTTTTTGCGATAGCACTGAAGTTGGGTGTTTGATTGCTTATTTGTGTCCACAATGGAAGTAGAGGTCCGATCCAGCCGTGTCAACTCGAGACAGTTTAGGTGCGCTCGAGTTTGACTCGACCTGACTCGAGCGTTGGAGGCTGGAGTCTGGACACTTGACTTGAGCTCGATCTAGCTTGATTTTTCAAGAACCTGAGCTCATTTAATAAAGAATTTGATATGCTCTACTATTCTCGACTCGATTTAGTCTAAGCTCAGGTTAAAGTCATTGAGCTTGAGAATGAACTCGTGTTCTTAAAAGTCCGATTGAAACATCTTTTATGTATAACTAGAAAACTCAAATATCCAACTACTTGACCGAGTTTGTTAGCTGCTCGCCCTAAGCATTTTGAAGTTCGAGGTCAATGCAATTTGGTAATTAAGCTCTCATATACCAAAGGAATCAAGTCAAGCAGGACTTATCTGCTAGTCAAGATAGCTAGTGCCATGACGCATTTGTATCCCACCCCACATCAAAGTTTTAAAACTTTACTGGTAACGTTGAGACTGAAAATATGAACTGCCTTTTGCCTAAAATACATGTTCTGAGAAATGGTAAGTGGTAAGCTCCCTATTATTTTTGCCCCAGGTATCGAAGTTGGGCTTTGGATGCATGGGCTTGAGTGGTGTCTACAACTCTCCAGTTTCTGAAGAGGATGGCATCGCCATAATTAAGGATGCTTATAGCAAGGGAGTCACCTTCTTTGATACAGCCGATGTGTATGGAGCAAGTGCTAATGAAGTTCTGGTGGGAAAGGTACATATCTCTGCATAAGCAGTGACTTTTTCTTGTTACCAATCAATTGGTTGAACCAATTCATCCTGTTTGTATCTCAGAAGCAAAAGTCAGTTTTCTTCCACTTAAGATCAAATTTACTGAAAAAGACTCTGCATCTTTTTCTTTCCTTTTTTGACGAGCCTGAAAGAGGTTACATCCTGAGGGAGGGTTAGGTATATGGATTTAATTTAGCTTCTCCCCTTATTATATTACAAACCTAACCCTTCTCAGATTTCTCAGATCACTTCTTTGGTCATGTAATCAAAGATAGTGAGAGAAAGAAAGAAAAGAAGAAATTGTTTGCCTTGGACAAATGTTCTCCTCCTAATTGGTTTTTCTAGAGATAGGAAATCTGATCCTCATATTGCTAGCTTGATTTAATGACATTGTGATGCAATTTAGGCTTTGAAGCAGCTCCCAAGAGAAAATATTCAGCTGGCCACAAAGTTCGGTATAATAAGAATGGAAGCTACTAAGATGGTAGTGAAGGGTACCCCTGAATATGTGCGGTCATGTTGTGAAGCTAGTTTGAAGCGCCTAGGTGTGGACTACATTGATCTGTATTATCAGCATCGAGTGGACACATCAATTCCCATTGAAGAAACTGTAAGTGCTTTTGCAATTTTTTTCTTGGGCACCCCTTCTTTGAATTTTCTATCGAGGAAAATTATATTACATATCATCTGAAGCCATGCATTTCCTGGTACATAGATGGGAGAACTTAAGAAACTGGTGGAAGAGGGGAAAATAAAGTATATTGGACTGTCTGAGGCAAGCACAGATACGATTAGACGAGCTCATGCAGTTCATCCCATTACAGCATTACAAATGGAGTGGTCTCTTTGGACTCGTGATATTGAGGAGGAGATAGTTCCATTATGCAGGTTAATTAGTCCACAATAGTATCCTTTACTTTATTAATTCATTCATTTGTCGTCCTTTAGCCCACAAAAAATCATGCTACATTGGTCTGCTATATGAGCTCTCAAACGACTTCATGTTGCAGCTGCATATGCTGTGTCGAAACTCTTCATAATATTTCCTGATCTACAAATGCTGTCTGGATGTTGCTAAATGTCAGGCAGCTTGGTATTGGAATAGTTCCCTACAGTCCGCTTGGGCGTGGCTTTTTTGGTGGCAAAGCTATTGTTGAAAGTGTGCCTTCAAACAGCTTTCTGGTATGTAGCCATTTCATTTGGCATAGAAGGTCTGTTTCAAGCTCCATTTCTTGAGCCTTCGGTGGAAATGCTCTGACATTTTTAGACAATATTTTGCTTCAGTTAACTTTGGGATCAGATTGTGTTTGCCCCAAAAATTGTGTTCTGAATTCTGTAAACATGGTGGAGCAGAAAACTGAGGCTTTATTAGTTGCAAAACTAGGGATTAATATAGGACAATTAAAGCACAATCTTTGCACTGGGTGATTGAATGACAACCCTCTTTGCAAAAACTATATTCCACGGATACTAATGCCCATGTTCTCTTTGAAAGTCCACGCACCCTCGATTCCAAAAGGAGAACTTGGATAAGAACAAAAACATTTATACTCGGATGGATAACCTTGCGAAGAAACATGGATGCACCCCTGCGCAATTAGCTCTAGCATGGGTTCATGGACAAGGAGACATGGTTGTACCAATCCCTGGTGAGCCCTCTATGTGATAAGCTTCTGCTTCAAGTTAAATTCTGCCACATGTATGATTGTAACTGCAGTGTAGACTTTCTTGAAAGGTTAAAAATGAGCAATTGCGTTGCTGTTGCATATGAAAACCACACAGGCTATTCATGGGTCTATATGGCCCCATGAATTGCCGAGAAAGACATGGATTTATATCATCTTCGTTTCAAGCAGATGCTATCAAAGTGACTTCAAATATGATTCCTTGGAATTTTTGCTGTTTTCTTTTTCCTATCTCTAGGGACAACTAAGATCAAGAACTTGGATGACAATATCGGCTCTTTAAAAGTAAAGCTTACTGAAGAAGATCTGAAGGGATCTCTGATGCTGTACCCATCAGTGAGGTAGCCGGTGGTAGAACCTACGAGAGCATGGTTCATGCGACTTGGAAGTTTGCTAATACACCTCTACCAACTCAGAAAGTCTGAGCCCTAGAATTTCAAAGTCTGGCCGGTCTATTTAAGCATCTGTCGACTGTGCAATAATGAAGCATGTGAGCACTGATAGAGAAAACGAGAAGATGACTTATGAACTTTGGCAATGCTTCTGCTCCTATGACATTGAAATAAAATGTGCCGTGCCCATTGGGAGAGCACTTCTATCCCTTTCTCTCTCTCCCCTTAACGCATAAAAATAACATGCCTTGCCTTATTTTCGGAGTGTGAAGCATTTCCAGTTTTGCAAGATCTTGTTGTTTACCGTCCTGTTTGGGAAGAAGTGGTTTCACCCAGGAAATTTTAGTCTGCAGCTAGTACATCAATCGTCAGCTAGATAAGATTTATGCGGAATCTTGCCCTCCGCTTTGTTTTTTATGGTTCAGTGGCAAGGTCTGCAGGTCTGGCACCAAGAATATATGATGTCGAACACATTTTGGTTTAAATTCTAAAGGAAGTTCGACCCTTCTTACTGTCAAAAGAGCCATATTAAACAAGGATAAGCGAAGAACTGCTGCTGTGTTATCCTAGGATAATCAAACAGGACTCATTGTACAATACTCGTTGACAATAATTTCACCTTACTTAGGGTGCATTTGGCAAATGACTAAATGGTATTTGATTCTGTTCTTTTGTTCTTGGGATTAGATTTGGAATAGAAATTTCTTTAGTAATTTTTTTGTTCCCGATAATAGATTTGGAGTAAAATCAAGAAGTAAAAAAAAGTTAATTCGTTGTTCTCAAGAACAATTTTAGAATCAAGCCAATCGAATTTCTTTTCTTTTCTCTTCTTCTTTCCTTCTTCCTTTTCTCTTCTTCTTCCACCGCCGCCAAATTCAGCTACCGCCACCGTTGCCGTCCACCATCACCAGTCGTTGATCGCCGATCACTAGCGATCGGTTGGGCGAGTTTAGACAAGCTCACCAAAGGCTTGCTTAGAACGCGTTTAGTAACTATTCTATTTTTGAAAATAATTTTTGATCATAAATAATTTTTTTTTTATTTTGTTTCCAAGAATAATTTGTAAGTATTTTGAGCCGTTTCTAAGCTGTTTAAAATTTTTATTCTTGAAATAAAATTACATTTAGTATCATTCTGAAAATTTCTAATCCAAATAATTTTCTTTTAATTTTTTAATAATTTTTATTACTTTTTTTCTTTTCTTTCTCTTCTTCTTCTTCAAGGTTTGCCGGTTGTTGGCCTTGGGATGATCAACGACCGGCCATACAAGAGTCCACGACCTCGCCAAAGGGTCGTCGGCTCTCGGCGAGGCCATGCATCATCGACCGAGTCTCGTCGATAGCCAGGTGAGGCTCGGCTGAGCCTTGGCTTCGCTGTTGGCGGGGCTCGATCTCACCCAGCCACTGCGAGGTCGGCCTCGTCAAATCTGGGCAAGGTCGAGCCTCGCCAATCATGATTGGGTCAAGCCTCACCTGGCCAAACAAGGCTCACTTGTGGCCAAGGAAAGCCCGGGCGAGCCTCTAGCGAGCTCATCGAACCTCGCCCTGGCCTGGCGAGACTTCACCCAACCCTTCATTGGCGAATGGTGGTGTTTTGAAGAAGAAGAGAGAGGGAAGAAAAACAAGAAGAAATAAGAAAAAGGAAAAAAAAAGTTGGCTTGATTCTAAAATTATTCCTGGGAATAAAGAATCAACTTTTTTTTTTTTTTTTTGATTCTATTCCAAATCTATTTTCAAGAACAAAAAAATAGAAATTTATTTTCGAAAATAAAAATTTTACCAAACGGATTTTTATTCCAAATCTACTCCCAAGAACAAAAGAATAAAAAGTTTTACTATTTCACCAGTTGCCAAACGCACCCTTAGCCATCGACAAGGCTTGGCCAACAAGGCGTGGCCGGCCCTTCCGACAACCGGCTAAGGAAGAAGATAAAAAAAAAAAAAAAAAGAAGAAGTAATAAAACTATTTAAAAATTAGAAAAAAATTATTTGAATTATAAATTTTAAGAAAAGTGCCAAATACAATTTTATCCTAAGAATTTTGAGCAGTTACTAAATACATAAAATTTGTTCTTGAGTAACAGAATAAAAAAGAATTATTTCTAATAAAAAATTATTCCCAGGAGTGGAATGATTACCAAACGCACCTTTAATGCACTAAATTTTCTTGCAGTGATATAGTTGCATGCAGTCCTCTTGAGCTTCGGATTATCATTATTCTTTCCTCTCTCTTTTTAGGCGAATCTATTTTGCTGAAGTTTGGCATGGGAGACTGCTTTATTTAGTATATCCAATTCAGCCGGATCATGACTCATGAGGGTGTATTTATCCCTCTTCAAACGAGTGGAAGAAAGGAAATTCCTTGATAAAGCATAGGTGAGGTAAGGCAACAAAAATACCTGAGCCTCCACGGTCCTAATTTGCAATTTGGCAGTGAAGAATATTGAAAAAACTTAGGTAATGAAATTATATAGAGGCTTTGGGAGAGTAAGTTTTGTTATTCCTCAAAGACTCGAAACAAGTGGATGTGATGAAAAATTCACATGTATTCTTCGCAGGAGACATGAAAGTGTACGGAGTGTTTTAGTACAACAATTAGGGTATGTTTGTTTGAGGGATAACTTAATGATAAAAGAAAATATTAATAAATCATTTTTCAAAAAAAAAATGATTTGTTTTTCTTCATTTAGTGATATATGACTGAAAATATTTTCTAGTGTTTGAATCTCATTTGGAAAATTATTTCATTCTCATGACTTCATCTCAAGCAAAAGAAAAATTAACGTTTTAGATAATTTTTGATCTTTTCTTTTCTTTTCTTCTTTGTTTTTCTTTTTCCTTCTTCCCTTGCCAATCGCCAGTCAAGGACTGCGGCTGATGATAGGCCACAAGCGAGGCTCGACCTCACCAAATTCGGCAAGGTCGAGTTGCTAGATTTGGTGAAGTCGAGCCTTGTCGGCCCACACCTATGGCCAGTCACTAGCTGTCACCGAGGCGTAGCGATTGGTTTTGGCGGAGGGAGAAGGAAAAGGAAAGAAAAGAGAAAAAAAGAAAGAGAAAAAGAAAAGAAAAAATATAAAAAGATCAAAGGAGGAATTCCCAAAAGCATTTTCACCTCCTTAGATTTAGGAATTTGCTTTCCTAATTTTGTATCATTGACCGGAAAGTGTTTTTAGTTGGTTAAATATTTTTTGCGAACTAAATGGGCGAAAATTCAGAAAAGTAATTTTCGAAAAGTACTTTCACTCTAACAAATACACGTGAAGGGTAAAATGCTTTTGCATGATTGTACTTTGGATTGAATCATGTGGCGTAAGTTGAACTTCTTAACCTTTTTCCAATGAAAAATCTCCATGTACTGTTCAAAAGGAGCCAATCCAGAAAAGCTAAAAATCAAAACATATCAAACTGAGCTATCTAAGAAAACTTATCCGGAACAAAAGAAGAAGAAGAAGAAGATAACACATGCTCTGCCTCCAGAAGGAGCAGAAAAAGAAACTCAAATCAAAAGCTGAGAAAATAAATGGCAGGATTGGAGATTCCTAGAGTGAAGCTGGGAAGCCAAGACCTGCTAGGTTATGCTTACTGTTTTTGTTCGTTAAATTCTACTGTAAGGTGAGAATGCTGAACTCTGATCTACACCCTTGGTGGGTCTCCCTCTAGTAAATGTGTCTGGGGACTGTCAGTAAATGGTTCAGAGTGAAGAAGTTTATGCGCAGAGAGGAAAACAAAATGAAGAATCTGTAGAGAGATCTTGAGATGAAGAACTTCCTCTTTATTCTATTTTCCTTGATATCGTACAAATGAGAGCTTAGCCTTTTATATACAAGGACTAACTCTGAAATTCTGTTTTGAGATATGAAATCGATTGAAGAAGAAGTAACTAATGAAGCAAATTTTGACTAACTTCCGACCGAACTATTCTAGATTAACTAGCCGAGACAAATCAAGACTAACAGCTTTATGCGGACTTTTCATAACCAGTTTTCTTCTCATTCTTCTCGGCAGCATGTACATCTTCTTCTTCTTCTTCTATATATGTTTTCTCTTTAACACTCGTGTATGTCTTGCTTCCTCTTGTTCTTAGCTTCCTCTGTTCTTCCTGGTATCTCTTTTCCCTTGCTTTTGTTCTTCTGCAAACTTTTCTTAACAGCCCCCCTCAAATTGGAAATGGGTGAACACCCGATTCCTAATTTGATTCGTAGCTGGTAATGTGTAGTACGAGAGAGGGGTTTAGTAAATATATCAGCAATTTGACAGTTACTAGGAACGTATTTGACTTGTAATGACCCCGATGAGACTTTTCTCGACAAAATGAAAGTCTATCTCAATATGTTTGGTGCGAGCATGAAGAACGTGGATTAATAGTGAGAGAGATAGCGGATTTATTGTCACGAAGAGCTGTGTTGGAGAAGTCAATGAGCATCCTATATCACGAAGAACAAAGCGATCCGGGTAAGTTCGCAGATGTGGAAGCAAGTGCACGATACTCGCGTAGAGGATCGACTAGCGTGGATTGTTTCTTGGCAGCCCAAGATATGAGATTGGAGCCAAGGTATGTACAAAAACCCGTTGTTGATCTTCTTGTCTCAACACATCCCGCCCAATCCCGAATCGAGAATCCGTATAGGTGAAGAGAGCTTCGAGAGTGAATGAAGACTCCAAGATTCAGAGTTCCTTTTACATATCTCAAAACTCTCTTGAGTCTATGTAGGTCTGCTATAGTTGGTTTTTGTAATTTCTGACATAGTTGATTTGTAGCATATGCAACATCAGGTCTTGTTAAAGTCAGATACTGAAGGCCTCCTACTAGGCTTCGATATTCGAAAGGATTGAAGAGTAGATCAGAATCATTTATCAGAACAGTGGGCTTCAATGACACAGGAGTGGTGATTGGTTTACACTCAAGCATATGAGCTCGAGTAAGAAGATCCTTGGCATATTTAGTCTGGCATAGAAACAGATGATCAGAGGTGTTTTTAACTTCAATGCCAAGAAAGTAGTGTAATGGTCCAAGATCTTTCATATGGAACTGAAGACTGAGTGAATGAATAAGGTTGGAAAGAGACTGAGAGGAGCTTCCAGTCAGTACTATATCATCCACATATAGAAGTAAAAGAATGGTGTCTAAATCAGTATGATAGATGAATAAGGATGGGTCAGTTGAGCTGCAAAAGAACCCATATTCAAGCAGAAAGTTGCTGAACTTGTCGAACCAGGCTCGAGGGGCTTGTCGAAGTCCATAGAGAGACTTCCTGAGAAGGCATACATGGTGAGGTTTCTTGGGATCTTGAAATCCAGGAGGCTGCTCCATGTAGACTACCTCATTCAGTGTACCATGTAAGAATGCATTTTTGACATCTAGTTGATGAATTGTCCAGTGTTTCATCATGGCTACTGATAGAACTATGCGAATTGTTGCATGCTTAATGACTGGACTAAAAGTTTCTGTAAAGTCAATGCCTTCTTCTTGATGAAATCCCTTAGCAACTAGCCGAGCTTTGAGTCTATCAAGACTACCATCAGCTGCGAGCTTCGTTTTAAATACCCACTTGCAGCCGATTATATTCATTTGATTAGTTCGAGGGATTAATTCCCAAGTTCGATTCTGATGAAGTGCATCCATTTCTTCTGTCATTGCTTTGTACCAGCCTTTATGTGCTAATGCTGTTTTAATTGTTTTTGGCTCAGGAGGTACTTCATATGTAGCAAGACATGCATACCGAGGATTGACCTTAACAATACCAGACTTAGACCTAGTCTTCATAGGGTGAGTAGGTAATGTACCTTGAGAAGCTGTCTGATTATTTGAGGTGTTTTGTTCCTGATTTGATTCATCTGATATCTCAGTTATGGAACTAGGTACTTCAATTTGTTGAGAGCTATCTTGAGCAGTGATGGATACTCGTTCCACAGTAGTTTCAGCTGGTGATATAGAAACTACTTGTTCTGTGTATTCAGGTGAGATCCCTCCATTTGTGTGATTCATTGTGGCTTCTTTTTCCCAATCTGTATACTGAGAAGTTGAAGGAGTGGTGTGATTTGTAGTCGAGGAAGCCAAGAACTGCTCTTCTTCTATCCACAGTTTATATAAGTGTGTATAGGATGGATAGACTGTTGCTAATTTTTGAGAGAATGGGAAAAAATTCTCATCAAATACTACATGTCGACTAATGTAAACATGACCAGTTGTAGGGAGAAGGCATCGATATCCCTTATAGTGATCACTGTATCCAAGAAAGACACAGGTTAGAGACCGTGGATCAAGCTTATTCTGTGCATATGGTCGAAGACACGGATAGCAAGCACAGCCAAAAGTTCTGAGATGATCATATCTTGGATTATGCTGATATAACTTGCTGAAGGAGCGCATCTCGTAGTTTTGAGTAGGGAGAATGTTAACAATATAATTTGCAGTTACAAATGCATCTACCCAAAATTTTAGTGGAATTTTCGCATGGTATAGCATAGCCAGACCAAGTTCGACTATATGCCGATGCTTCCTTTCAGGTATCCCATTCTGTTCAGGTGTATATGGACAAGATATATGCTGTTGAATGCCACAATTCTGTAAGTGAGTTCTGAATTTTTGGCTAATAAACTCTCCTCCACCATCACACTGAAAGGTCTGGATCTTACAGTTATGCTGATTTTCTACTAATTTTTGAAACATGAGGAAAATACTATAGAACTCTGACTTCAGCTTTAAAGGGTATATCCAACTGAACCGAGAGAAATTGTCAACAAAAATGACATAGTACTTGAAACTCTGGAAAGATTTAACTGGAGAAGGTCCCCAGATGTCACAGTGGATCTGTTGTAGAGGTTTTGTGGCTGTAAAATTCGACAATGGAAAAGGTAGAGCAGTACTTTTAGCTATTTGGCAACTCCTACATACAGAGTGTGATTCTTTGTTATACTGAATCAAATTTTGAGCCTTCAATTGCTTCAAAATACTCTGATTTGTGTGAGCCAGACGTTGATGCCAGATACTTTCTGCAACAATCCTCTGTCTTTGTGTGAAATAAGCTTCTGCAGCATGAGGGTCTACTCTGTATAACCCTCTAACCTTCCTTCCTAGCTTCATGGTTGTGTTGGTTGTGCTGTCCTTGAGATACACACCAGTTTTGTCAAAAATAAAGGAACAGGGGTAATCATCAGTGAATTTTGATACTGATAAAAGATTTTTCTTAATCTCAGGAACTATCAGCACATCATTTAGAGGCAAGGCAGCAATTGCAGCATTTAATATTGCATTACCAACATATTTGACAGGTAAACATAGACCATTGCCTATCATAACTGTTTCAGCATTGTCATTTTTAGAAACACTGTGAAGTATACCAGCATTGGAAGTGATATGAGCTGTTGCTCCAGTGTCTGGATACCATTCTTGATCAGTTGTCTCTTCGATATGTAGTGCTGCTAGAGCTGTTGGTATATCCTCAGCTTGGTAGGAGTTATCAAACCGATACCAACAATGTAAAGCATCATGACCAGGCCTTTTACAGATTTGACACTCAAGTCGCTTTTGTTCTGTTGGTTTCTCTAATTGTATCTTTGAATTTGGTGTAGGATATGACCTGATATCAGAATACCTTTGTGCCGATACATTGTATGGTCTAAACCCTTGAGCGAACCTAAGCGGAGGAGGTACCGATTTGTTTGAACCGCTGATTTTCTTGTTCATAGTTCGAGTTACTATTCTCGTTACTCATATTTCTTCCGGGATAACCAAAGTTTCTATACCTGGTATTATATGTTCTTCCTCTTCCATAACCTCTTCCTCCACGATTACTTATTCTTGATCCTCTAGGAATAACATTTGATTGTATATATTCTCTGTCAGCCTCTTCGTTTTGTATGGCTTCAGTTTTCCTTTGTCCATAGTAAGCTAGGTTAGGTCTGAACTGATTTAAAGAATAAGTCTGTAACCTGGCTTCGAATCTTTCTAAGTGTGAGATTACTTCATCATATTCTGGTTGGGGCTTCAAACAGTAGATTGTGGTTTTAAAACTTTCGTACTCAGGTCCCAAGCCTTCCAGAATTCCAAATAACTTTGTGATTTCATCCACTGGTTTCCCTATGGCATTCAATTGATCACATATTGACTTGTATTCTCTAAGATATGCTGATAATGTTTGTTCACGTTTCTGACAAGCCTGCAATTTTCCTCTTAGCTCAAACTCCTTAGCTACTGATTTTTGTGTGAACCGGTTTAACAGAACTTGCCAAACTTCATAAGCAGTGTTTAACCCTATTATCAAGCCGAGTATATTTTTACGATCCGCACCACTAATCCAAGAGGATACCAGTTGATCGGTTTTTATCCAATCATTATAATCAGGATTAGGGATCTCAGAAACTTGACCTCCTTCTTCAACCTGTATTGTCTTTGCAGGTGGTGAAATTTCCCCATTCACAAAACCGAATAGATCTTGGCTTCTCAAGAACCTATAGAATTGAGCTTGCCATAGAAGGAAATTGTCCTCAGCTAATTTGATGGTAACGAAATTCGAGATATTCACATGAATAGGAAATGGATATCTCAAACTTCTTGCTGCCATTCTATTCTTCCTGATCTTAGATCAACTCTAGTTGCAGACACAAACTCTACTGATTTGCAGTAAGATGCAAATGAGAATCTCGCTGATTTATATGTGGATGAAGAATACCGACTTACAGAACTTTGTTGGACAACTTCGGATATCTTCAGAGATCAAAGAAGCTTTGAATCTAACTTTGATCTGGTGTAGATCTTCTCTATTTATTCAGCATCAAGATAATTTCTTCAGGATGCGATTGCTCGATACCATGAAGAAGTTTATGCGCGAGAGAGGAAAACAAAATGAAGAATCTGTAGAGAGATCTTGAGATGAAGAACTTCCTCTTTATTCTATTTTCCTTGATATCGTACAAATGAGAGCTTAGCCTTTTATATACAAGGACTAACTCTGAAATTCTGTTTTACAGATATGAAATCAGTTGAAGAAGAAGTAACTAACTGAAGCAAATTTTGACTAACTTCCAGTACCGAACTATTCTAGATTAACTAGCCGAGACAAATCAAGACTAACAGCTTTATGCAGACTTTTCATAACCAGTTTTCTTCTCATTCTTCTCGGCAGCATGTACATCTTCTTCTTCTTCTTCTATATATGTTTTCTCTTTAACACTCGTGTATGTCTTGCTTCCTCTGTTCTTAGCTTCCTCTGTTCTTCCTGGTATCTCTTTTCCCTTGCTTTTGTTCTTCTGCAAACTTTTCTTAACACAGAGGTCATTTTGATACCTTTTTCCAGCTTCCGAAACCATGGGAATAAGAGTAGTTGTCTCATATTGTATGTTTATGTCCATTGAACTTATGGCCTGTAACTGAAGGCACAAAAATGTTAATCACTCCTGGCAGGTGTTTGCCTTCAGGTATCTAAGTTGGGGTTTGGATGCCTGGGCTTGAGTGGCATGTACAATTCTCCACTTTCCAATGAGGACGGCATTGCAATAATTAAGGATGCTTATAGCAAGGGAATTACATTCTTCAACACGGCCAATCCGTATGGAGCAAATGCAAATGAACTTCTGGTTGGGAAGGTACATTCGGGAAAAGTATTGCGTATCTGTGACCTTTTTCTGTTTGGCCGAACGTATATGTGACCTTATAATGCCAGTTATCGTGCACCTATGATCTTAAGCTCAGTATTTTCCATTCCTTTTCTTCTGATGGACCGGAAGAGAGGATACATCTTAAGCTCTGTATACATCTTGAGGAAGGCTGAGGTACTGAGGACGAGATGCTTCTGCACCCCGTGTTTATGTGGGCACCATTGTTTTAAAAAGCTTATAAATTCGTTTTTCTGCTTAATGTTGGTCCATTTTAGTCATGGAAGTAGAGAAAACAAGTAAAGAAGGAAGAAATTGTCGCCTTCTGGTGATGTTTTCCTTTTATTTTTGCTTTAAAAAAAAACCAAATTTTCTCCATTTAGCAAGGTTGATTTGATGAACTATCATGCAATTATATTTTAGTTGGAGATTGAGGTGCTTCTGGTCTTACTTCACAGCTTCTTGACATCATCTGATGCTCTTTGAACTCGATATGATTGTAATCGACTTTTAGGCCTTGAAGCACTCCCCAGAGAAAACATTCAGCTAGCCACAAAGTTCGGTATAGTAAGATTAGAATATTCCAACTTGGTAGTCAAGGGCGACCCTGAATATGTGCGGTCATGTTGTGAAGCTAGTTTGAAGCGCCTTGGTGTGGAATACATTGATCTGTATTATCAGCATCAAGTTGACCCAGCAGTTCCCACAGAAGAAACTGTAAGTACCGCATCTGTTGTCTGAGTACATTGGGTTGAGTACATCTGGACTATCTATTTAACCTCGCATGATGATTTGTTCTGTACAATAGTCCTTTGGTGATTGGTTTGATTGAAGTAAATAATCAAATGGGTTCCTCAAGGACGAATACAGACAAGTGTTGAACCATGTATTTTCTGTTCTGTAGATGCACGAATTAAAGAAACTGGTGGAAGAGGGAAAGATAAGGTACATTGGTCTATCTGAAGCCAGCCCTGACACGATTAGGAGAGCTCACAAAGTGCATCCAATTACGGCTGTACAGATGGAGTGGTCTCTCTGGTCTCGTGATTTTGAGGAGGAGATAGTTCCATTATGCAGGTTAGTCCACAATAGCATCTAGAATTTATAAATTTGTTCGTGTGTCTACGTTTAGCACAGGATACGGAAATCTCAAACAACTTTTGATTTTTCATTTCGAGCAATCCTGTATCCGACCCGTGGACTTCCATAATGCCCTCAACTTAAGTTCGGCTGCTATAATGAAATAGCTTTCTTCAGCGTTCTTTGGTCATTTAGTTTGACTTTGATGTGAAAATGATGCATTGATGGTGTGACATGCTAGGGAGCTCGGTATTGGAATTGCTGCGTACAGTCCTCTTGGCCGTGGCTTCTTTGCTGGCAAAGCTGTTGTTGAGCGCTTGCCTTCAGTCAGCTCTCTGGTATGTCCTATTCATTTGTTTCAATTGGAAGAATGTAATGTTACTGCAAAAAAGTAATCTTCTGGATATGACTTTCAGTCAAATAACTGAACCGCTGGTTGAACTACAAAGCTGGCCATAATCTTCTCTTTATTTTGTTTCAGGTGATCACTCTGTTGGTCTGATAAGGCCTCTATACATCTTTATGAAATTGCAAAACACAATCTCCTCGATTTGTGACTCAAGGGGAACTATGTATTTAGTTACTGATGCAAGAATACCCCATCTTGAAAGGCTACGCATCCTACATTCAAAATGGAGAACCTGGACAACAATAAAATCATCTACTGTAGGATTGAAGATCTTGCGAGGAAGTGTGGATGTTCAACAGCTCAATTAGCTCTAGCATGGCTTCTTGAACAAGGAAACGAGGTTGTACCGACCCCTGGCGAGTCCTCTCTATAGCTTGTATTTTGAGGTGAATGACTCTTGTATGTTTTGGGGTAGTGTGAAGAGAGTGTACTCTTCTAATGAAGCTAAAAAGAATATCCAGAAAATGGTGAAGTGGTCCTTAGAGAAATATTTGCAGGAAAACCATGTATTCTGAATCCACCAAAAAAAAAATCATGAAGGAAAATAAATTAAAGAACGGGGAAATCAGTAATTGTGAGAAAAGAAACAACAGAGTGAAACAAACTCTTTGTGATGTGATTCCTGTGAACGTTTACTGGTTTTCTGTGAAATTCGCTAGGCACAACTAAGGTCAAGAAGGGTGTTGGGAATAACGGATCGTGGCCCAAAACCGGATTCGACACTAAATCGAACCCCTAAATCAATGCGGATCCCCAAAAGATTCGAAGAACCCCTAAATCAATGCGGGAAAACACGTATCACCGATCGTAAAGCACACCACGGATTCGAGCGTACCTTGTTAGCCACAGATTAAACACCAATGCCAAGAAGAGGAAGAGAATTTGGCCAATCGATCCGATGAAGCCTTGAAGGGAAGAAATTGGAAGCCGTATGCCTCTTTTTTTTTTTTGAGAGAGAAACGCGCGGGAGAGAAAAAAACGTAATTTCGATTCCAAGAACGTGTCTTTCTCTCTCTCTCTCCCTTTTATACCCCCCCATCCACGGGCCCTATTCCCGTGGGCCGGGCTTTTGGGCCCAACTTGGGCGGATGGGCCTTAAGCCCATCACTAATAAATCCATCATCTCCCACTCGCACATGGTGGTCCAAAACCAACATGGGCGGACGGGCCCTACTCATCCCCATCAGAGAAAAATCCATCATAGACTCTCACTTAACATGGTGGGCCGAACAGAATCCTCTTTTCCTCTCTTCAACATTCATACCGGTGAATAATCCGTGCGACCAGCATACTTTGAGAGCTCGTTGCCATACATCTGTTAGGAATATATAGCAGCTCATAATGGGCATCACACTCCGAGTAGATTTAGTATGCAGTACCCTAGATCGATCAATCACATTTATATCTCTCTTGATCTCTTTTAAACAATGATATATATTGTATTCACAATTATGATTATCACAAAGACAGTCATAATTGGTTAACCGGTGAATACAAAACTACAATGTGATTCTCCAAAATCGATCTTCCTCTTTCCTTCAAACTCTCAATTTCAGTTCAGCTTGCTTTTCTAGAAATGTCCCATTAGATCGAATCAAACTCATGACCATTGGCAACATCCTAAGATAGCAAACACTAAATAGAAATCTTGAGAATAAGTAAGAGTCATGAGGGGACTAAAAATTGAGGAACTCTTTCCTCAAGAGTCTCACACGACATAAAAGTTGAGATCAAACTTTTGCCACTCTTATTGGTCGTCTCATGCATACGTAGTATGAAATACGTATTACGGTATTAACTCCTTTCCCATGGAGCGTATGTCTACATCTTCAATACCGTACAGATGATAGTTCGGACATACCCAATGTCTAACTTGAGTTCACGTATCTACTCATTCACAAAATTCATCGAACTCACATCTGGCATCTTAGATAGATAAAGTAAAATATGTGGGGTATTTTACTTTCGGACATAGTAAGTATTATGTCCTCATCTTAACACTTAGTTAAGGCGACATACGTGTTTTAAGCTTGAGCTCTCGATTATCACCTAGATAATAAGCTTAAAAACAGTCTCATCTCTATTTATCACACAAGAAATAGAGGCGATTACCCGTGTGAGTGGGCTAATCTTATATCTGTCCGACATACTTCTTAACTTAAAATAATGCACTCGAGCATTAAGATGCATAAAGATCACACAAAGATTCATAGGCATTAATGATGAAAACACAAATTCATCATATGTGAACACTTAGGGAAATTTCAATATTCAAGTACATCGGCCTCTACGCAATCCTAGAGATTTCACATGGCCACAAAACACATCTCTAGGTATTGGCTTTGTCATAGGATCTCGCTACCATTCTATGCGTAGTATGTACTCTAAGTTCACATCTTTTCGTGCAACCATATTTTTAACAAATTATACTTGGTATCTACATGTTTGGTCTTGCCTTGATATTTTGGATCTTTGGTGTACACTTTTGCTGCTTGACTATCATCGTTAACAAATAACAAATCTGCAGCACTTCCAATAACACCTAAATGATCCAATAATCTCTTAAGCCAAACATCTTCTTACACCGCTGCCGATAATGCCACGAACTCAGTTTCCATCGTGGACAAGGCTATACACTTTTGTTTCTTACTGCTCCAACATATGGTGCCATTATTCGGTAAGAAAACAAACCTAGAGATAGATTTTCTTTCATCTAAATCTCCTCCTCAATCATCATCAGTATAGCCTCAGAGTCGCAGATCCTTTTCTTAATGACTCAACGTATAATCAGCAGTCCCCTTTAGATACCTCAGTATTCTCTTAACGGCTTTCCATTGTGCTGGACCTGGATTGGATTGGTATCTACTCACCATTCCAACTGCAAAACATATGTCGGGTCTTGTACACATCATAGCGTACATCAAGCATTCCAACAGCACTAGCATAAGGAACATGTTTCATTTGTTCCTTCTCTTGTGGAGTCCTTGGACACAGTCTATGGCTCAATCCTTCACCCTTTGCAATAGGAGTGTCTATGGGTTTACAATCTCGAAATCTTAACTCCAAGAATGTATGCAACATCACCCATGTCCTTCATCTCAAAGTTGGAAGACAACCAACTTTTGACAGTATTAACAAACTCCATATTGCTTCCGGCAATTAGTATATCATCAACATATAATGATATGATCACAAATTGATCCTTGGATCTTTTGATATATACACAATGATTCTCATCTATCATTGTAAAATCATATGCCATTATGGCATTATGAAAACGTATATATCATTGTCTTGATGATCGCTTAAAGGCCGTATATCGATCCCAAAAGTCGACATACCTTTTCTTCTTGGCCTTTCACTATGAAACCAACAGGTTGTTCCATATATATTTCTTCCTCTAATTCTCCATTGAGGAAAGCAGTCTTTACATCCATTTGATGTAACTCAAGATCCAAACTAATCCACTATTGCCAGAATAATGCGAATCGAGGTAAATCTCACTACAGGAGAAAATGTATCCTCATAATCAATTCCTTCCTGTTGATTATACCCCTTCGCCACAAGGCGAGCCTTATGCCTTTCTATCGAGCCATCAGCCTTTCGCTTTATTTTGAGAACCCATTTGTTCCCAATAGCTCTGTGTCCTTTTGGAAGATCAACCAGTTCCCAGACTTGGTTTGATTTCATTGACTCCATTTCCTCTTCCATTGCATTAATCCATTTTTCCTTACTAGGGCAATTCAGAGCCTCATTAATATTTCTTGACTCATCCTCATCTTGTGGAGCAACCAAAAAAGTTTCCCCTTCAATGTCAAAACGTCGACGGGGAATACTTTGGCGACTTTGTTCACCATATGGGAGATTGTACACTTAACACATCATTCCCCATAATGCTCCCACTAGGATTAGATAATGATGATGTTGTCTCATCATGTAGTTGCAATTGAGAATGAGTTGAATTCAATTCATCACTTCTCATATTACTCCCACTTGGATGAACTCCACTAATATCATTATCTTAATCCAAGATTTCAAATAGGAAGTAATCTTCTCCTATTTCGCCATTCTTAGGAAATTCATCCACTAAGGATGTGACATCCCGTGATTCAGATTCAGTTATACTCCCACTTTCCTGCTCACCTATGAACACATACCCTTTTGAGTGTTCGGAGTATCTCATGAAAATACTCTTATTTCCTTTGGGACCCAATTTCCCAAACTTGTGAGAGGACTCATGAATATAGGCAGCACAACCCCATGGCTTAAGAAAACTTAAGTCCGGTTTTCTACCTGTCCATAACTCATATGGAGTGGAAATAACGATTTGGAAGGCACCCGGTTAAGTACATAGGCAGCAATTAACAACGCATCACTCCAAAAAGTGATAGGTAAGTTAGCATGCGCCATCATGGACCTAACCATTTCCAAAAGTAGGGTTTCGTTTCTTCTCTCCGCAACACCATTTTGTTGAGGAGTATATGGAATAGACAACTGTCTTTCTATTCCTTTTTCATCACTTAATTTTCTGAACTCATCGATAAATATTCTCGACCTCGATCGGATCTCAATACTTTTATTTTCTTGTCTAATTGATTTCTACCAAGGTTCATAAACCTTTTGAAACAACTTATGCTTCAGATTTATGAGAAATCAAATAGACACATCCGAATCGAGTATAATCATCTATTAAAAGTGATGAAGTAAACAGTCCCATGCCTTCCTCTCACATTCATTGAACCACAAACGTCATAATGGATTAAATGCAGAGGAACGTTAGCTCTTTTACCTTTTCCAAATGGTTTCCTTGTCGTTTTCCCTTCTAGGCAATGCTCACATATGGACAAATCAACTTTTTCAATATTGCCCAACAGGCCCTCTTTGGCCAGTCTTTTCATATGTTGTTGACCCATATGACCAAGTCTAGCATGCCACATATTCACATCTTTATCATATGAAGTAGAAGACGTGAAACAAACATTCACATCATTATCATGTGAAGTAGAAGACGTGAAACAAGGGAATAACAATTATTGACATCGCCACAGTCAACATCTAATACAATAAAACCATCCAGAAAGTGACCACAACTATAGTAGTTTGTATCCAAATACAAATCTACACCTTTATTATGGAAGTTCATACCAAAAACAAGCTTAACCAACACCAAAACAGACACTTTAAATTTCGACGAATCTCCGGAGCATATAGATCATCATGTAGGAACAAGTTGCGTCCACCACGCATGTTCAATTGGCAGGTGCCAATCTCTTTTAACTTCATCTCTGGAGTTATTTCCTACATAGATCCACTTAGTTCCAATTGGTATCGTCGGAATTCCACGAAGGATCCTCTATCCTTCGCTATATGGTCTGTCGCATCTGAATCTATAGTCCACAAAGGATTGGATTCAGCCAATAATACAGAACTTAACACATAAGCAAAGTTCTCAAATGTACAAGAGGTGTATACATTCTTTGGCTCACGTCGTGCGCAAGCATAGTGACTCTCTTGTCACATTTGTAATACTTCACCCTTGACATTTTCTTTACTTGAGGACGTTTTCCTCTCTTGTGTTGGTTAACTCTTGATTTCTTGCAATAAGGACTTGATCCTTTGCATGCCCACATATTGAACGAATCAATACGCTTGTGCTTAGAGCTCAAAGCCCTTTCGAGCTAGAACCAGCATAGAAAATATCTATTTTTAGCTCAAATGCCGTTAGGCGGTCCTCGCCTAGCTCAAGGTGGCGCACAACATTCCACAAGATCTTCCATAATATGGTCAAGAGCTTCTAGTGCTTCTTGCTTTTCCAGCACATATTGAATCTTCATATTCAATATTTCACAATTGTTGCCGTTCATATCAGCAATCACATTCTTAATTGCTGAAACCATTATCCGAACACATCAGACATACATGCACGAATAATTAATGCCTATCATTTATGCATCCCTATTTGCATAGACCCATCATATTAATGAATAATTTCAAGTAAGGCTTCAGAATCAAAAGGTCACTACGTTTCCAATCATCCTCCAAAATCCTAACTCAAAATTATTATTAATATAATTGTCTTATGCAAATACATTCTATGAAGTTACAAAAACTTCTATAACTACCCATAGCTAATTACCCACAAAGAATCGCAGTAATAGAAAGCAAATATAATTGACATACAATAGAATCAATTATACTTCACATAATACAACTAATATATTACACTAAGCAATATATATAGAGAAAATCAATAGAAAGAGATATTCATCCATAAAAATCTCATAATTAATCTAAAAAAATCAAATGTCCTTCTAAAATATTTTATCAAAACATTGAGAAAAAAGCACATTTTCAACCATGGAAAAAACTTTTGGAGAGCTTTCATGTCGCCACCAAGGCGCATTTCCTTTCTACGCCATGTGGCGCTTAAACTAAGGGTTGAAGTTTTAGTTTTAACTCAATCCTATAGTTTTACTCTTACAAAAGCTTCCACTAGCCTCCTATAACCCGAGACCACGTTGACCTCTCATAACCGATCTAACACTGCTTGCCATTCAGGTGGAAGAGTGTTCATCAAAGCCGGCACCTTCTCAAAATCCGGCATAAGATAACCATTCCAGATGATTTCTGTATCATCTCGATTGACCCCGACCACATGTGATACTAAATCACCGTCATGCCACCGATAATAGCTAAATCTTTCATCAGCCTTTTAAGTCTTGCATTTCCCTCGTCCGTTCTCGGGATTGCGGTATCCGTGCATGACGCATCATAGTTCCTGCAACAAATGCAGAACTAAAAATGGATCACTTATAATCCATAATTTTACATAAGGAAAATACATAATTTTCCATAATTCATGCAACAAATGCATAATAAAAAAAAGATTACATATAAACCACATAGGCATACATGAAAAAAAAAAAATTTTTTTTTTTTTTTTTTTTCGGGTCAACGGGTCAACGGTCAACGGTCAAGTCAACGGTCAACGGTCGGTCAACGGGTCAACGGTCGCCGGTCGTCGGACCGCCGGACCGGACCGGACCGGTCGGGGCCGGCCGGGCCGGTCGGGCCGGCCGGTTCGCGCGGACCGCCCGCACGTGCGCGCGCGCGTGCGTGGGATGACGTCACGCGGCGTCGCCGGCACGTGCGCGCGCGTGCCGGGTCCGAGTCGGGTTCGGATCGGGTCGGGTCGGGTCTCCGTCGGGTCGGGTCGCCGGCCGGTGACCGCCGGCCGGCAACGTCGCCGGCGATGACGTCATCGGTGACGTCATCCGAGCGTTACCGACCGTTGGATGACGTCACGATGACGTCATCGCGTGCGTCACGCGCGTCGGTCCACGGACCGGCGCGTGCCGGTTCGCCGCCGGCCGCCGCGCGAGCGCGCGTGCCGGTTGCCACCGGCGCGTGTGCCACACGCGCCCGGCGAAGCGCTGCCGGGCGCGTCGCGCCCACGCGCAGCGCCTTCCGGCGCGCGTGTGGGCGCGTGCGGCATCCCCCGGCGGCGCATGACATGTCGTCGGACTCGTCTCGACGAGCCCTTTCTCCCAGTGCCTTCAGAATTGGATTTTGACTTACGAAAAGTCAGAAAAATGGCCGAACAGCGCTCGGGTGTCGGGATTTGTCGCCCGATCCGTACGGCCGAAAGTTTTTGCGAAAAATCAATCAAAAACATCAAAAAGATCGGGAAAAACGTGAACTAGGGCTCGATACCAATGTTGGGAATAACGGATCCCCGAAAACCGGATTCGACACTAAATCGAACCCCTAAATCAATGCGGAAGACGAAGCCCGGAAAACACGTATCACCGATCGTAAAGCACACCACGGATTCGAGCGTACCTTGTTAGCCACAGATTAAACACCAATGCCGAAGAAGAGGAAGAAATTCTGATCAATCGATCCGATGAAGCCTTGAAGGGAAGAAAATGGAAGCCGTATTCCTTTTTGTCCTTTTGGAGAGAAAACGCGAGGGGAGAAAAACGTACGTAATTTCGATTCCACCAAGAGGTGTCTTTCTCTCTCTCTCATCCCTTTTATACCTTCCCCCATCCACGGGCCCTATTCCCGTGGGCCGGGCTTTTTGGGCCCAACTTTGGGCGGACGGGCCTTAAGCCCATCACCAATAAATCCATCATATGATTCATCAATTATTGGGGGAAAAAAGAGTAGGTGTGCACATTGCGCTGAAGTTGAGAGAGCTTTTGCTTCAAATCTAAAGCACCAAGGAAAAAGAAAATTATTACCAATTGTCTATCGAAAATCCAAATGTTCGATTGAGTTAAAAAGCGTTAAATTGACATACAATAGGCAATGAGAAATATTGAGGCCTGGCGAGAGCGAGTTTATTTACTCCTCAATGGCTCAAAGAAGCGGACGTAATAAAAAGTTCACAATTCTCCATGGGAAAAATACAGGTAAACACAACGTTTTAGTACGACAAGCAAAATGGGTAAAATAATGTGGTGTAAGCTGACCTTCTTACCTTTTTACATTGAAAAGTGTCCATGTACTATTTCAAGTTTTGCAGTATCCCTCTTTCTCTTTCCTGCATTATAAGAAAAGTTGTCAGTGACTCATCAGAGTCTTAAAATATCCATAAAGTGAACCTAGATATTTGAATGAAGTGATTGATCCTAAAAGTTAATGGATGGAAATGCATTGAGGATAACGTACACTCTACCTCCAAAAGGAGCCAATCCAGAGAAGCTAAAATTCAAAACACATCAAACTGGGCTATCTAAGATCGCAAATGCTCTGGGAAGCGAAGGACTGGAGAAAATAAATGGCAGGATTGGAGATCCCAAGAGTGAAGCTGGGAAGCGAAGGACTGGAGGTGAATTTAATCAAAACCCAATCCCAAATCTTTGAATGCCCATGCCCATTAAGTTTCTCCAAGAGCTGCTCGGTCTTGCTTGCTCTTTTTGTTCATTAAATTTCTACTAGAAAATGAGAATGCTGAACTCTGTCTACATCCTTGGGGGTCTCTGGCTGGTAAATGTATCTGGGGATTGTCAGTGAATGGTTCAGAATTTATTTTGATACTTTGTTAGCTTCTGGAACCATGGGGAAAAGATTACTCTCCTCATGTTCTATGTCTGTGTGCTTCGAGCTTATGGCCTGTAATTGAAGGCAAAAGAGTGCTGATCCTCTCGACTTTGTTTTTGTTCAGGTATCTAAGTTGGGGTTTGGATGTATGGGCCTGACTGGTGTCTACAACGCTCCACTTTCCGATGAGGACGGCATCGCGATAATAAAGGAAGCTTATAGCAAGGGAATCACGTTCTTCGACACAGCCGATTCGTATGGAGCAAATGCTAATGAAGTTCTGGTCGGAAAGGTACAGTGTTATCCCCGTATAGGCATTGTGCTTCATTGGCCTCGTACGTTGCCATGCCAGTTATTGTGCGCCTATGATCTCAAGCTCAGTAATTGGTATTTCCAGAGAGGCTGAGGTACTAAAGATGAGATGCTTTTCCACCCCTGTTTTTATGCGGGCACTATTGTTTCAAAAAGCTTATAAATTCGCTATTCTGCTTAGTGTTGGTTCATTTTAGTTATGGAAATAGAGAAAAAAAGTAAAGAAGGAAGGCATTATCGCCCTCCAGTGATGTTTCCCTTCTATTTTGCTTTCATGGACACCAATTTTCCTCCATTTAGCAAGGTTGGTTTGATGAATTATGATGCAATTACATATGAATTGAAGATGAAGATGCTTCTGGTTTTAATTTGCAGCTTCTTGTGGATCTGATCCTCTTCGTAGTCAATTTGATTGTAATTTTCTTATAGGCCTTGAAGCAACTCCCAAGAGAAAACATTCAGCTAGCCACAAAGTTTGGTATAGTGAGATTAGACTTTTCCAACTTGGTAGTTAGGGGCACCCCTGAATATGTGCGGTCATGTTGTGAAGCTAGTTTGAAGCGCCTCGATGTGGAATACATTGATCTGTATTATCAACATCGAGTCGACATATCAGTTCCCATAGAAGAAACTGTAAGTACCCTTTTTTGTTGTCTAACTATATTGGCTGAGTACTTCTTTTCTATCATTTTGCGTGATCATTCGCTCTGTTTAGTAGTATTTCGGTGATTGGTTCCTTGAGGACGAATACAGACAAGTGTTGAACCATGTATTTCCAATTCCATAGATGCACGAATTGAAGAAACTGGTGGAAGAGGGAAAGATAAAATACATTGGTCTATCTGAAGCCAGCCCTGACACGATTAGAAGAGCTCACGTAGTCCATCCAATTACGGCTGTACAGATGGAGTGGTCTCTTTGGACTCGTGATATCGAAAAGGAGATAGTTCCATTATGCAGGTTAGTCTATATTGGCATCCAGACTTTGTTGGTTTGATCGTGCATCTACCGTTGACTTTGATGTGAAATTGATGGATTGATAGTGTGACTTGCTAGGGAGCTTGGTATTGGAATAGTTACGTACAGTCCTCTCGGCCGTGGCTTCTTTGCTGGCAAAGCTATTATTGAGAGCTTGCCTTCCGTCAGCTCTCTGGTACGTCCTATTCATCTATTTCAACTGGAAGGATGCAATGCTACTGTGAAAATGTGTCATCTGGATATGAATTTCAGTTAATTAATTGAACCATTGGTTGAACTAGAAAACTGGCTGTTCGAGGCTTTACTGGTTGTACAGTCTTATCTTGATTATGTTACTATTCATGTGATCTTTCTGTTGGTTTTGTAAGCCTCTATACATCTTTATGACATTGGTTGACACGATCTCCTCGAGGGAATTTTCAGTAATGACTAGTGGGGACTTACATATTTATAACAACTGATGCAAGAAAACTCTCCCTTGAAAGTTTACACACCCCAGATTCAGAAAGGAGAACCTGGACAAGAATAAAATCATCTATACTAGGATTGAAGATCTCGCGAGGAAGCATGGATGTACAACAGCTCAATTAGCTCTAGCATGGCTTCTTGAACAAGGAAATGGGGTCGTACCCATCCCCGGTGAGTTCCCTAGAGCTTGTATTTCGAGTTGAATGACTCCCGTGTATGTCGTGCAGAGGAATGAAGGAGTGTCCTCTTCTAATGAAGGTAAAAAGATCCAGCAAATGTAGAAAAACCATGCGTTCCCCCCAAAAAAACCGATGAAGGAAAAAGAAATGAAAGAAGGGGGAAAGCAAACCAGTGAGAAAAGAAGGAAAAAACAACAGAATCAAACAAGCCCTTTCTGATGTAATTCGTGGAATATTTACTGGTTTTCTGTGAACTTTGCTAGGGACAACTAAGATCAAGAACTTAAATGACAACATAGGCTCCTTGACATTAAAGCTCACTGAAGAAGATTTGGAAGATATTTCGAGAGCTGTGCCCATCAACGAAGTAGCAGGTGGTAGAACGTACGAGGGTGTGATGCATGCGACATGGAAGTTTGCTAACACACCTCTGCCAACCAAGAAGTGCTGAGCATAAGAGGTTCATGATCGCAGTCCTGCTGCCCAGTTCAAGGATTTGAAGACTCCAAGAATGCAATGACTGATGAGTACGTTAAATGGATACAGAAAGGCTTGCGTACTTTGGAGCTGCTCTTTGTTCTCCTAGCCATCACAGGACTTGCAGTCGAGCCTTCCTTCTCATGTTCTAATGCTGTTTTCAATGCTTGTGAGACCTCATCAAGGCACTTCATTCACTGTAGGCTTTGCGACTGATCAAACTGTTAATGCCACACTACGAGGTCTTTGTCAAGACTTTATTCCGATTCTACTAAGAGAAACTTTCGTTCTTTACTTCAAGCAGAACGAGCTACTTTATGAAAGTTACATGCAAAGAACCGATGCTTTATCCATTTCCAGGGACATCAAAACAGACGAAGACAGATTACTTCTTTCCCATGTATTCTGACAAGCATAAAGTTAAATCTGAGGGGCAAACGACAATAGCTGTTTCCTAAGACAAAATACCATATAAGCAAATCCGTCTCCTTTCCTCTTTTTGAGCAAAACCAATGACTAACCATGAGACTTGAAAAGAGTGGCCAAAGGAAATGATGCAAGGGACAGGAGCAGAAGACACGGTTGTTTGTAGGTTTGGCCTGCTCAATTCTCATGCACCAACCCCATTCTTCTGACCCACTGGCTTCTCCTCATTTGCATCTTCTGTCCCAGCAACACAATGTGAAGTGAACCTCATGAGCTTTTACCTGACGGAAGCCATCCAATGCTTCACTCAAGCCCCTGGAAGCTGCTGAGGAGGGTAAGAGCTTTTGAGCCACAAAAGCTCATTTCAAATGAGCACTCGGTACTTCTTCTACATCTTCTTCTTCTATCATGTAGAAAAGGTATGAACATGATTCAGTGCCAACAAAGCCAATCCTCCATTGCGAAGCTCATCACTACCCTTTTCTTCGAATAAATTAATTGAAAATTAATCATTAGATGAAAAGGAAAGGAATTAAATGCCAATTTTACTTTCTTTTTTTTTTTTTTTTTAAAGGGGGGGCTTCAAGCGTTCATGTGCTCAGGAGGACCTGGGGACTCTCTCAGGTCAATGTCAAGTCAACCGTTGACTTGACCCCAAAGGCATTCCACGAACTCCTCCTTCTTCCTCATTCATCAGCATCATCATCATCATCATCATCATCATCATCACCCATTCTGCGATACCTTCCTGTACGGAGATCTGAGCTCAGAGAGAGAAAGAGAGAGAGAGAGAGATGGCGGCGCGGGGGAACCAGGTCCGCCACGACGGCTCCGACGACGAAGTCGACTACGACACCGACGACAGGCTCGATGTCTCTCTCTCTCTCTCGCCGAATCGTCCCGAAAAATCGTTGCTTTTTTAGCTGGGTTAGTGCATTGGGTTAGGGGATTGAGGTACGATCGCGGCTGATCATTCGGTTTTGTTTGTTTTTTGTTTTTTTGTTTTTTTTTTTTTTTTTGGCTGTTGTTGCCTTCGTCAGATCGTCGCGGACGGTGACGATCGGGTCGTCTCCGAGGACTCCGATCCCGCCGCGGTCGTCGGCAAGCTCCTGCACGTGTCGACCGATGATGGAAGGGGAGAGGGCGGCGGACCAGGGCGCCGGCGGCAGCAGCAGCGCCGAATTGCTCAAGTTGGTAGAGGAGCTGGCTCGATTGCTGCAGGTAGGATTCGATATTTGTCGGATGGCGGGCATCACCTGAAGTTTGCTGAAAATTGGCGTGGGCGACTTGTGCTTTCCGTTTGAGAAATTTATCCGCCGCTCCAATTTTAATATTCCCATCAGATAGTTGTGAAGTTTCAAAAAAAAATTTCGTTCTTTTAGGCGGAAGAGGAAGAACTGCTGTTGCAGCGACACGATAATAGTGCTGACATGGAGAAAAGATTGAGGCCTTACATCGATCGAGTTCGCGGGGTAATAATAATCTCTTGTCTGTACTCCTTTTTCTCTCGTCCGTGTCGGTGAGAACGATGTCAGCCGCTTGACTGAATCAATGCCGTGAAATTATTTAGTATGAGGATCCTGAAGCCCAAGAGGCTGCTCGGAAGACTGTACCTGTAGACGAGCTTGAGGAGAAGGCATTGGTACCTCTGGCCAAGGTGAGAGGGGTAGTGTGGTTTTGCTTTGACCTCATTTTGCCTTTTGAGAACCCGCAGTGTAATTTTTGCTTACTGTCAAGGACCAATTTGCTGATGTTTTCTCTTGCAAACAATGAGCATTTTTGTTGCTTTTGGCCATTCATGAGTGTAAATTAACGTATGATCAGGTGGGGAACTTCAAACCATCCGAAATGAACGGGATCATGCTTTCTTAATACAGCTGCTTTACTGGTTCAAGCGTTCGTTCAGGTGCTTTTAACGGTTGTCCATTAGATTTGTCTGCTTAGTTCTTCTAAATTCTGGATAGTGTATATCTTGTGCAGTGATTGCTGATATGCGACCGCAGCTGAAGAGTTTTTTCATCATTTCATGTTTACATCACCTATTTTTATTATAGTGCAACAGTTTTTTGAAGTATTCCTACCACTGGGCTTTTCATACTATTCATTTAGCATACAGGGAAGTGCTCGAGATACATATTAGGGGTGAGCATCGGTCTAGGGTCAATTCTGGACCAACCTTGGATCGGCCCAACCCTGCTGGTCCTGGTCCGGTTCCGAAAGATCGGGTCGGTCCTTGGTCTTGGGATTTATGGACCAGCATTGTGCGGGTTGGTCCTCGGTCCTGGGAGTTTAGAGTCGGTCCAACCTGGACCAACCCTGATTCTATATATATTATATATCTAATATATTATTTATAATATTTTTATAGAGAAAACTCTAAAATAAATTGCGTCAATAACATTAAATAGCTCCTTAGTGAAGAGTTCAAGTAATTTTACACTATTTCTTCATAACTTAGATATTTTAATGTTTTTTACGGCGTTAGCAGCCATAATTTACAAATTAGGAAAATGTTTTTGTAAGGAGTCCTTACAGCATTCAAAAGGGCATAAATAGCTTCTCACGGCATTCTCATTTAGTACTTGTTCTCTTCTGTCTTGTTTGTCCTATTAATCTTTAATTTACCAAAATTGAAAGAATCAATTTTTCCAGTTGCTACTTGATACTCGCCTCACTTGCTTTAGGTCACTCATGCCGCTCGCCGCTCAATGCTGGCCTAGCTTGTTACTCCCCGCTCGACGCTTGACGCTCACCCCACTTGACACTCATCACTTGCCTCTCTTAGCTGACCTCGCTCGTCACTGAACCCAGAGGGTCGGTTCGATCCTTGCTCGCCTTTTTAGGGAGTACAAAGAATGAAACAAAAAATTATCGATTGGTCCCGGGTTGATCCTGGAATCGAACCAAACTCATTGGGTCAGTCCGGTCATCGGTTGTATTTTCAGAGAGTACAAAAAAATGAAATAAATAAATTACCGATTGGTCCCGAGTTGATCTTGGAACCGGACCGAATCCACTGGGTCGGTCCGGTTCTCGGTCCCAAGCTCAATAGGGTCGGTTCTCGGTCCCAAAAATTGAGGACCATACTGTGCGGGTTGGTCTTAGGATTCGGGAGTGGGCCAACCCAATCTGGACCATGCTCACCCCTAACATATATGGATAGAGTTCATGGTAGAAGTCTCGTTTTTTCATGGGTTTTAATTTTGGACGTCATGGTCATCTTGATCGGCACTGAGAATCTAGATGTCATTATTGTATGCTTAAGTGGAAGCAGTCCACTCAGAAAAATCAGACATCATACTCTAAATGTCACCCGTCTTGCACCATGAAAATCCAAGTTATATTAACCAGAGCATGCTTTGCACCTTTGCCTGATATGAGGTTTAAATTCTGATTCAGGACTGCAGGATGGCAACTTTGCTTTTTACACTTGCCATGCTTAAGCAAATAGTTGTTTAGTGATCTTTATAGGAGCATGATGGGCGGACATGACGGTTGAAAAGGGAAAGTTTTATCATTTAAGGCACTTTATGTTAGAGTTAGGAATAATCATCTTAAGACAGGTAGAAAAATTGAAGGCCGAAAAAAAAGAGGGGGAAATAATGACATCGTTTACTATGTAAATCTTTTGAATACTTACCTTTATAACATGGTTTATAATGATGAAAAGTGCAAAAGAGGAATTTCGTGTTCCTTAAAGTACTATGAATAAATTACTAACCTGTGTTCTTATATCCTTGTTGCCTGTAAAAATTTAATATCCAAACTGGAATATAAGAGGGGTCTGAACTCATCTATTTTTGCAGCTGGGTTAATGCTCCTCCTTGCGAAGGATGTGGTGGTGAAACTGTAGCTCAAGGCATGGGCAGGCCGCTTCCTTCCGAACTTCGTTATGACTGTTCTCGCGTTGAAATTTACCGGTAGGAAAAGATTACTATCTTATTCCCATCTGATTAGCCCCCATTCCCCTAAAAGAAAGTAATAATAAATAAAGAAGAAAAACCTTCCCTGTTTAATATCATCATGCAGCCAACTTTAGATTTTATTCAAAATTTAGACTTGTGCTTTCCTGAAATACGCTGTTCTCTTGGCAACCTTATGTACATATTATATGGCTGGGGAATTAGTTCATCTGCATTTTTATAGTAACTCATAGAGGAGTACATATTCTCCGGGGAAATAGGCAAAAACATTCTCAAAGTAACAAGAGGTTTTTGCTATTTAAGAAGCAGATATTTGTTTAGGAGGAGAAGGAAAAGAATAATATCATGGTTGAAGATCATCTACTGGAGACTATACTGTAAGAATGTCACATCTATCTTAACTTTTGTACGGCACTCACGTGCATGTCATAGCTTCTAAAAAACGTAAACTTGAGTGCCATAACTTCTATTCAATCACTAAATGCAATGAGTTCTAAAAAAAAGAAAATGTTCGAGTGCCATAGCTTTTTAAGAAACTTTTACTCCGTGTACCGAAAATCTGTCATGGCATGGTACTTGTAATGAATGTTTTTTAAAAGTTGTGATACTCAAGTAATCATTTTAAGAATTCATGGCACTTAAGTGAACATCTTTTGAGAAATCATGGCACTTAATTGACCAAAAAAAATTATGATACTTAAGTGAGTGTCGTATGAAAGTTATGACATCTTTGATGTCCTTATCTAGTTTTCAGAACTTTAAAGTTTTTAACATAAAAAAATTGACTCGAGAAAAATCCTAGGAACTAGGAAGGCAAAAAAATATGTTGGACTTGGAGTACATCAAAGTTCGAATGTCAAACCTCATATTCGGGAATAACCATTGGCAGAGTGTGATAGACTGCTAGCATTTTGAATATTGGAGAAGTGCTTATCCAGTCCGCTACCTTCTTCTGAGCACATTTCCTTCAGAAAAAGAAAAGGAAAGAACCAAAAAAAAAAAAAATTGTAAGATTTGAATTCAAGATGTTTATTTGTAGCTATCTGGATGACAAAAGTATTTGAAGCAAATTAGCTTGGTGAATATATTAGATGTTATGCTTGGCTTTATGGTTCCCTTTGCTAAACTGGCCTTTCTTATTCTTTTTGTTGTCTTTTGCCAATTCTAGCTGCACACGCTGCTCAGAGATCACGCGCTTTCCGAGATACAACGATCCAGTCAAGGTATTTTGGTTTTCTAACCTCGACAGAAATTAGTTCTTTGGCGTCCTCCCCTTTCCCATGAGAGAATATTGTACTCTACAGACAACTGATTTTTTGCCTCTTTTTCTATTGGAAGCTCTTAGAGACAAAAAGAGGCCGTTGCGGGGAGTGGGCAAACTGCTTTACATTCTACTGTTGTGCTTTTGGTTATGAAACCCGTCTGGTTAGTTCCTTTTTTTCCCCCCTTAATTCTTCAGGCTTCATGATACGGTGGGTCTAAACTTTGTAATTTCTTCTTTATTTCCAAATAAGAAATTAATCTGCCAAAATGCATACTTAGTCTTAAAATATATAGGATTGATTGCATGTTATGTTATTTGGTGCAGCAAATGTACTTGGTATAGGTCTCGTGATAAATTTGAATAGAAAAAATTGGTTTGAGTATGAACGTACTGAATCAAACCTTAAGTTGTTTGCTTTGCCGTTACATGCTCTGGGTGGATCATCTACAAGATAATATTATGTTAAGGCACACTTTGTTGTGTTTTGTATCAGCCAATTAGCCTCAATATGAACTTGCAGGAATCAAAGCTTAGATCACTTATTTTGCGATTGCATATTTGTGGTTGCATCACTATCTCTGAAATGATAATGTGTCAAGGCACTCTTTCTTGTATTATTTATTGTGTCATATGAGGTCTTAATGGCTCTTCCCCCTTCGCTCTCTTGTTCTTGTGTAGGTTGTAGATTTCACTGATCATGTGTGGACAGAGTGCTTTTCAGTACATTTGGGAAGGTAGAAACGTCATTAACATGCTGCAACTCGTTCACACTTTCTGTGAAGCATGATTTTTAATCAACAATCACAAATATTTCCTATTGTGCATAATTGTGCAGATGGATGCATCTTGATCCTTGTGAAGGAGTTTATGACAAACCTTTGCTATATGAAAAGGGGTAACGCAGTTTGATTCCCCTTTGATTGTGACTCATTCTAAAATGTTTAAGAGAACTACTTTTGCTTTCCATTCTTAATATGCTAGGTGGAATAAGAAATT